>CM019063.1:513067333-513752333 GCA_009667805.1 Leptobrachium leishanense | reverse complement strand
TCAAAATTTCACCTAAACTTTATTCTTCTACGAGCCATGAAAGGGCTGTCATGTTATGCTAATACAGAGTGCAGACTGTCTTATATGCTTTTCAAAAATATCCCAAAGTAGGAAAAAGGTGCTACACGCACTGCCTCCTCAAAAAAGTATTTTATCAGGAGAAAGATACACAGGTCTATTCAGAGAAAGGTGAAACTCAGGAGAATGACTGGAGAAGTGAAAATTCTATGTCAAAATAGTCAAACCAGAGAAATTCCCTTCCTTAAAAAAAAAAACCATACCTATAAACAGCTTTGAAAGGTTGGTTACAACCTAACAATCCAAATCTACCTGGAGTTCAGTTACTAGGCAGAACAGTCAAGCAAACCTACCAGAGGACTCAATGCTAGGCATGGGAAAGCCTTGGAAAGGGGTTCTCTGCCATGCAGAACCATTCTGCATTGAACCCTCTGTGGGCCACGCTGGCAAGTTGACATCTTACCGTTTTCTTTTTTGAAACCCCACCCATTGTACATGGGTGCCTTTTGGGGGGGGGGGTGAAGTGGTGCCCCCTGTGTTTAGTAGCAGTAGCTGCGTAGTCACTAATATTTTAGACAAATGGTGCTGGATAGACCAAAATTTTCTTCACTGTTCACAAGTCTACTTAAAATGTCATTGTATAATATAAATGTTTGTGTTTGTGGGAGAAGAAAAGGAAATGATCGTATATCTGTGAGATCATAAGTGAATACATAATTGCACAATAAGGCTGGGGTCAGACGAGCGTAGTGTTCACGTCCGTGATTGCGCCTAAAAGTACGTCCGTGATAGCATGAAAGAAAGTCCATTGGAGCCTGTTACACAAAGTACGTCCGCACTGAACTGCGGACGCACCACGGCCGCGGCAAACGGACGCAAGGCAGGCAAGAACGTACAACCACTAGAACGGCCGCACAAAGTGCGCTGCGTCCGCAATGTCCGCATAGCTTTGTGTGTGAGTGATGGAACGTGGTCAGACGGACTGCATTTATACGTCCAGCATTTTTCACGGACAAAATGGTTTTGCCTTTTAATTTATTTTCCCTCCTACATCCGTCAAAAAAACAGACTGTGTGGCCACTACTGCGTCTTCCGTACTGACGTACGTCCGTGTCCACGGACGTACAGTCCGTAGAAATCACGCTCGTCTGACCCTAGCCTAAATGGGATAAATGTGGCCTTATAGTTGCGCTTTGCCTGCAACAGCTCCTGTAGAAGTGCTATCCGATGACCCCACTTGGTGAGCAAAGAATAGAGCATTTATAAGGGGCTCAGCAGCTTGGTGTCGCAGCAGACATTAGAAATTAATCTGGCAGGGACGACTATAGCGTTAGTGAGGCCTCAGGCAAAAGCTCAACTATGGGGCCCCATTTATTGTGCAAATATACAGAAATTAGCCCAAAAACCTGATATTAATGAAGGTTCAGACAACAACAACAACAAAAACAAGCAAAAACAAACATTTTTTTTTCATTCATAAGCTACAGCATTGTCCATTTGTCACATATCAAATGAGCAATACCACTGCCATTACTCACCTTCTCATTTCCCACGCTGGGAGCAAGTTCAGTGTTTTACACATAGTCATTTTATTCATAAAACGCAATGTGGCAGAATATAAGTGAAGAAAATTGATTTTCCCGTTTTGGTTAAAATTGCACATTTTCTTAGAATAGTGCAGTAATAGGTTCTAAATTTCCATTTTTTTTTTAATCAAGCGTGCCCCATAGAAGATATAACCAAAAATGATTTTAATCAAGAGTGCCCCATAGAAGCTATAACCAAAAAAAAATTGATGATAAAATATGGAAAAATAATTTTACAAGCTGCAAATAATTGAAATATGAAGGGAAATGTACACCTTTTTGACATCTTTTGTTATAGCATTCTGACAATAATGATATACACTATATTGCCAAAAGTATTCGCTCACCTGCCTTGACTCACATATGAACTTAAGTGACATCCCATTCCTAATCCATAGGGTTCAATATGACGTCAGTCCACCCTTTGCAGCTATAACAGCTTCAACTCTTCTGGGAAGGCTGTCCACAAGGTTTAGGAGTGTGTTTATGGGAATTTTTGACCATTCTTCCAGAAGCGCATTTGTGAGGTCACTCACTGATGTTGGACGAGAAGGCCTGGCTCTCAGTCTCCGCTCTAATTCATCTCAAAGGTGTTCTATCGGATTGAGGTCAGGACTCTGTGCAGGCCAGTCAAGTTCATCCACACCAGACTCTGTCATCCATGTCTTTATGGACCTTGCTTTGTGCACTGGTGCACAGTCATGTTGGAAGAGGAAGGGGCCAGCTCCAAACTGTTCCCACAAAGTTGGGAGCATGGAATTGTCCAAAATGTCTTTGTATGCTGAAGCATTCAGAGTTCCTTACACTGGAACTAAAGGGCCAAGCCCAGCTCCTGAAAAACAACCCCACACCATAATCCCCCCTCCAAACTTTACACTTGGCACACTGCAGTCAGACAAGTACCGTTCTCCTGGCAACCCCCAAACCCAGACTCGTCCATCAGATTGCCAGATGGAGAAGCACGATTCGTCACTCCAGAGAACGCGTCTCCACTGCTCTAGAGTCCAGTGGCGACGTGCTTTACACCACTGCATCTGACGCTTTGCATTGCACTTGGTGATGTATGGCTTGGATGCAGCTGCTCAGCCATGGAAACCCATTCCATGAAGCTCTCTGCACACTGTTCTTGAGCTAATCTGAAGGCCACATTTTGTTTCGAAGTCTGTAGCGATTGACTCTACAGAAAGTTGGCGACCTCTTCGCACTATGCGCCTCAGCATCCGCTGACCCCTCTCCGTCAGTTTACGTGACTTATCACTTCGTGGCTGAGTTGCTGTCGTTCCCACACACTTCCACGTTCTTATAATACAGCTGACAGTTGACTGTGGAATATTTAGGAGCGAGGAAATTTCACGACTGGATTTGTTGCACAGGTGGCATCCTATCACAGTTCCACACTGGAATTCACTGAGCTCCTGAGAGCGACCCATTCTTTCACAAATTTTTTGTAAAAACAGTCTGCATGCCTAGGTGCTTGATTTTATATACCTGTGGCCATGGAAGTGATTGGAACAGCTGATTCTGATTATTTGGATGGGTGAGCGAATACTTTTGGCAATATAGTGTATTTTGAATCTCCTGAGTTTGCTGAAAAAAAAAGATATATAATTCGTCTGGGTCCTATGATAAAATGTGACTTCAAATCGCATTTAACCATAACGAGCGGAAAACGATCAAAATGAGCTCAGCACACAGAGGTGAAATGGCTGAGCAGTGAAGGGGTTAACATACACCAAGCTGCCAGGAGAGCTGTCTGAATATTCATTAATAGTATATTTTTAGGCTAATTTCTACATATTTTCACGATAAATGTGGCCTTACAATAAAGCTTTGCCTGAGGCCTCACTAATGCTAGAGCTGCCACCAAGCACATTTCTAGGCTCCGAGAATTGATTCTACCTTGGTAAATCATTTTAAGAGACACCTGGAGCAATAATCTGCGTTTCCTCCTCTAGCTTGATCTTTTTTTTATGTGACTTCATAAAATACAAAATTTCCAGTTCCTTGTGCATTCCTTTTAACAGTAAAAGTAATGTAACTGAATGGTGTCGTTTGTGTAAACACCGCGCCAGCCAAAGGTGTGCATGTCGTATGCTACCTGCTGCCTTTATATGTATGCAAATCCAGCTTTATTTAAGGATTGCTTCAGACCCGGGAAGGCGCAATATAATCTGTTATCGTGTCAAATTCTTGCAGCTCTCCATATGTTGTTGTACAAGGTTCGTGTTTGCAAAAGACTTCTTTCAATTTACTTTATGAGCAAGAAGAGTCAACATAATTCAGGCTAATTGCATACAAATAAAGATCAGAATCGGGTATTTATTCTCAATGATCAAAAAGGTAAAGATACAGCCTGTAGCCGCTGTGTACATCCGTGAGATGATTTGTGCAGCGACTCTACACACACCCACCCTCTGTTGTTATATTATGTTGTGACATGGCCTTTCATTTTCTATAGGTGGCAATAAGGTTCTTGCTAAGTAGGTCTATGCCAGTGGTTCCCAACCTCGGCCTCAGGACCCGATGACAGGCCAGGTTTGCAGGATATCTGAAGCACAGCACAGGTGATATGATTTGCTGCTCAGTGACTGCAGGATTCAGTCTGCATTTCCCCAAGGTAATCCTTAAAATCTGGCTTGTTAGGGGGACCCGAGGACCAGGGTTGGGAAACACAAGACATGTGCATTTTTTATCGTCAAAATTTCGTTTTCGCACGAGATTTGTATTTTCGTTATATTTTTCGTTTCCGATATTACGAATCGGGCGAAATTACGATTAGAAATCTATTTGAAAATCACCCGAAACGATAGCAAACGATACGAAAATGATACAGAACCATATCAAACGATTCGAAAATAATCCGATACGAGAAAAATTTAACAGAAATTACCAAAAACGGGACCAAATCTTCCGAAACGAAAAAAAACATAATGAAAATGACACAAAGTGAAAAAAGGAACAAAATGATTTCAAAGTAATAAAAACTGGGATTTTTTTAACATTGCAATTTATAGGATTCGCCTATAGGTTTTAATGTTAAAAAAATCCCTGTTTTTATTAAATATTTCTTAAACCGTTTATTTGTTTCACTTGCAGCAATAAGCCATTTTGTTTATTTATTTTTTAGGATTTTTTGGCACTTTTCAGGATTTTTTGGGTTACATTTTAGGTTTCCTAACCTTTTTAAAAGTTTTCGTTCAATAGTTTTTTGTAAACAGTGATTCAATAATGATATTGAATCAGATCCGATTCCATGAATGAATCGGATCCGATAAGTGAATCGAATCCGATAAGTGAATCGAATCCGATCCAATAAATAAATTGGATCGGATCTGATAAATGAATCGGATCGGATCTGATAAATGAATCGGATCCGATAAATGAATTGGATCGGATCCAAAATTATCGGATCCGAAAACTGAAGTGGAAACGATATCAGGCGATCCGATTGTCACACCTGGGACGCCTGGGGGGGTCTCAGGGGGGTCCCGGGTGCACGACGCCGCTGGCTGGACGAGTGCCAGGAGGTGGGGCGTGGCATGCTGACGCGTAGCCGCTGGCCTTTAAGTAAAGAGCACGCCCTGAGTCCTTGCCTTGACGTGGAGTCATTTTCCCGCATCACTGAGTGTTTCGTGTGTTCGATTCACTGATTCTCTATTTCTTAGATTCCGTTACTCTGTTGCCGATTCTGATTGTACGAGGACCCTCTCTGTTATTGACCCGGACTGCTTACTGACGATTCTATCTCCTACTCAGTCTGTATGTAGGGTTTGCCCCAGAGCAGCCTCAGAACGATTGCTGATCCTGCCAAACGCTTACTCTAGTTACATATCTATTGCCAACCCTGCTTGTATGCGAACCCTCTCTGTTGCCGATTCAGTCTGTATGAGTACCTCCTCTGTTGCCAACCCTGCTTGTATACAAACCCTCTCTGTTACCGACCCGGATTTTGATATTGACCAAGTTGGTTCTGACTCATGTAATGTCAGAATCAACATTAGCAGGCCTAGCACAGGTTGGTCCTCATCTGACTACGGGGTTAACCCCTTCCACCCCAGTGTATGCTCAGTAAGAACAGCTACTGCTAAAATCTCTAGATTTTACTCATTGCTACTGGTGTGTTGGCTTTCCCTAGCTGGGAGTGATAGGGTTAGCGGTCCTGACCACACATGGATCGGAGGGCTTAGAGGTCTGTCAAAAGGGATCCACACCACGGTTATTGAGTGTACGTGATATCAATATTTTGGATTGGTCCAAAATTGAGAATCGCGGTGAAATATTGAACGACCTGAAATGAAAAAAAAAACCTGTTTAAAATGGCCCGAAAACACCCGAAACAGAAAAAAAAACGGGATGAAAAGTTCTGAAATTTAAAAAAACGCTGCACACAAGTGTAGGAAACACTGGCCTATGATGTTCAGGTTTCTCCTACATTTGTACTCCCAAATGGCAAGGATGGAAATGCCAAGTATGGTCGTCCACTGGGTCCGTAGTCATACGACTAACAAGTCGTCCGTAGTCGTATGACTAATCCCATATCACAGAGATTCAACCCTTGTCCATTGCTTTCTGTCTTCCATCGGATGACAAAAACAACAGACTAGCGACTGTTCACAATCGAATGGGATGTGTCGTTTGAAGTCGGACGACCTGGTACAACATATCTTACAAGTCGGATGCTGAGAAGCTGAGAAGCTGAGAAGGTGGGGGTAAAAAAAGATATTAATATCGTGTAGGGGGGACAGGTGGGACTAGCCCTGTTTGTTAATCTAATTTTGAAGTTAGGGGAAACATACTCAGGTCATTTTGGAGCTGTGCCATGTTAACATTCAAACTATTGTGATATATTTTATGGGGTACGCTTTTAATATGGAGAACCTGTTACTGCATTTCTCCTACAAATGAATACTCTAATTTAACCAGAAATGTCCTGCCTGCGATGTCCATAGTCGCTTGCAGTGGACGACATGAGTCATCCGTAGTTGAATGACCTAGGTCGTACTTAACCTGATGACTGAATTGGTTATACGACTACGGACCCAGTGGACTACCAGTCTAAGGGCTCTATTCCTTTTTTATTGGCACTAAAATGGGGATGCTAACGGGGAAAACCTGCGCCTGCAAGCTTCCCTGAAGGATCTCCATTTTAGCACCATATTCCGGGGTGTGTGGATTCATATGCTGCATTAATTATACTGCAGAGAAGCACTTCCCAAGCAGTGTGCGGATTCATATGCTGCATTAATTATACCTCAGAGAGGCGCTTCCCCTCAGTGTGTGGATTCCAATGCTGCTTTAATTATACCGCAGAGAGGCGCTTCCCAGCAGTGTGTGGATTCATATGCTGCATTAATTATACTGCAGAGAGGTGCTTCCCAGCAGTGTGTGGATTCATATGCTGCATTAATTATATCACAGAGAGGCGCTTCCCTTCAGTGTGCGGATTCATATGCTGCATTAATTATACTGCAGAGAGGCGCCTCCCAGCAGTGTGTGGATTCATATGCTGCATTAATTATACTGCAGAGAGGCGCTTCCCAGCAGTGTGTGGATTCATATGCTGCATTAATTATACTGCAGAGAGGCGCTTCCCAGCAGTGTGTGGATTCATATGCTGCATGAATTATACTGCAGAGAGGCGCTTCCCAGCAGTGTGTGGATTCATATGCTGCATGAATTATACTGCAGAGAGGCGCTTCCCAGCTGTTTGTGGATTCATATGCTGCATTAATTATACTGCAGAGAGGTGCTTCCCAGCAGTGTGTGGATTCATATGCTGCATTAATTATACTGCAGAGAGGCGCTTCCCAGCTGTTTGTGGATTCATATGCTGCATTAATTATACTGCAGAGAGGCGCTTCCCAGCTGTTTGGATTCATATGCTGCATTAATTATACTGCAGAGAGGCGCTTGCCCAGCAGTGTGCGGATTCATATGCTGCATTAATTATACACGCAGAGAGGCGCTTCCCAGCAGTGTGCGGATTCATATGCTGCATTAATTATACTGCAGAGAGGCGCTGCCCAGCAGTGTGTGGATTCATATGCTGCATTAATTATACTGCAGAGAGGCGCTTCCCAGCAGTGTGTGGATTCATATGCTGCATTAATTATACTGCAGAGAGGCGCTTGCCCAGCAGTGTGTGGATTCATATGCTGCATTAATTATACTGCAGAGAGGCGCTTCCCAGCAGTGTGTGGATTCATATGCTGCATTAATTATACTGCAGAGAGGCGCTGCCCAGCAGTGTGTGGATTCATATGCTGCATTAATTATACTGCAGAGAGGCGCTTCCCAGCAGTGTGCGGATTCAAATGCTGCATTAATTATACTGCAGAGAGGCGCTGCCCAGCAGTGTGCGGATTCATATGCTGCATTAATTATACTGCAGAGAGGTGCTTCCCAGCAGTGTGTGGATTCATATGCTGCATTAATTATACTGCAGAGAGGTGCTTCCCTTAAGTGTGTGGATTCATATGTTGCATTAATTATACTGCAGAGAGGCGCTTCCCAGCAGTGTGCGGATTCATATGCT
Organism: Leptobrachium leishanense; assembly: GCA_009667805.1. Lineage (NCBI taxonomy): Eukaryota > Metazoa > Chordata > Amphibia > Anura > Megophryidae > Leptobrachium > Leptobrachium leishanense. Next base: position 513,744,194 of record CM019063.1, on the reverse strand, counting down.
GCATTAATTATACTGCAGAGAGGCGCTGCCCAGCAGTGTGCGGATTCATATGCTGCATTAATTATACCGCAGAGAGGCGCTTCCCAGCAGTGTGTGGATTCATATGCTGCATTAATTATACTGCAGAGAGGTGCTTCCCTTCAGTGTGCGGATTCATATGTTGCATTAATTATACTGCAGAGAGGCTCTTCCCAGCAGTGTGTGGATTCATATGCTGCATTAATTATACCGCAGAGAGGCGCTTCCAGCAGTGTGTGGATTCATATGCTGCATTAATTATACCGCAGAGGCGCTTCCCAGCTGTTTGTGGATTCATATGCTGCATTAATTATACTGCAGAGAGGTGCTTCCCAGCAGTGTGCGGATTCAAATGCTGCATTAATTATACTGCAGACAGGTGCTTCCTTCAGTGTGTGGATTCATATGTTGCATTAATTATACTGCAGAGAGGCGCTTCCCAGCAGTGTGCGGATTCATATGCTGCATTAATTATACTGCAGAGAGGCGCTGCCTGGCAGTGTGCGGATTCATATGTTGCATTAATTATACTGCAGAGAGGAGCTTCCCAGCAGTGTGTGGATTCATATGCTGCATTAATATATTGCAGAGAGGCGCTTCCCAGCAGTGTGTGGATTCATATGCTGCATTAATTATACTGCAGAGAGGCGCTTCCCAGCAGTGTGTGGATTCATATGCTGCATGAATTATACTGCAGAGAGGCGCTTCCCAGCAGTGTGTGGATTCATATGCTGCATTAATTATACTGCAGAGAGGCGCTTCCCAGCAGTGTGTGGATTCATATGCTGCATTGAATTATACTGCAGAGAGGCGCTTCCCAGCTGTTTGTGGATTCATATGCTGCATTAATTATACTGCAGAGAGGTGCTTCCAGCAGTGTGTGGATTCATATGCTGCATTAATTATACTGCAGAGAGCGCTTCCCAGCTGTTTGTGGATTCATATGCTGCATTAATTATACTGCAGAGAGGCGCTTCCCAGCTGTTGTGGATTCATATGCTGCATTAATTATACTGCAGAGAGGCGCTGCCCAGCAGTGTGCGGATTCATATGCTGCATTAATTATACAGCAGAGAGGCGCTTCCCAGCAGTGTGCGGATTCATATGCTGCATTAATTATACTGCAGAGAGGCGCTGCCCAGCGTGTGTGGATTCATATGCTGCATTAATTATACTGCAGAGAGGCGCTTCCCAGCAGTGTGTGGATTCATATGCTGCATTAATTATACTGCAGAGAGGCGCTGCCAGCAGTGTGTGGATTCATATGCTGCATTAATTATACTGCAGAGAGGCGCTTCCCAGCAGTGTGTGGATTCATATGCTGCATTAATTATACTGCAGAGAGGCGCTGCCCAGCAGTGTGTGGATTCATATGCTGCATTAATTATACTGCAGAGAGGCGCTTCCCAGCAGTGTGCGGATTCAAATGCTGCATTAATTATACTGCAGAGAGGTGCTGCCCAGCAGTGTGCGGATTCATATGCTGCATTAATATATACTGCAGAGAGGTGCTTCCCAGCAGTGTGTGGATTCATATGCTGCATTAATTATACTGCAGAGAGGTGCTTCCCTTAAGTGTTTGGATTCATATGTTGCATTAATTATACTGCAGAGAGGCGCTTCCAGCAGTGTGCGGATTCATATGCTGCATTAATTATACTGCAGAGAGGCGCTGCCAGCAGTGTGCGGATTTATATGCTGCATGAATTAATACTGCAGAGAGGCGCTTCCCAGCTGTTTGTGGATTCATATGCTGCATTAATTATATCTGCGAGAGAGGTGCTTCCCAGCAGTGTGTGGATTCATATGCTGCATTAATTATACTGCAGAGAGGCGCTCCCAGCTGTTTGTGGATTCATATGCTGCATTAATTATACTGCAGAGAGGCGCTTCCCAGCTGTTTGTGGATTCATATGCTATGCTGCTATTAATATATACTGCAGAGAGGCGCTGCCCAGCAGTGTGCGGATTCATATGCTGCATTAATTATACAGCGCAGAGAGGCGCTTCCCAGCAGTGTGCGGATTCATATGCTGCATTAATTATACTGCAGAGGAGGCGCTGCCCAGCCAGTGTGTGGATTCATATGCTGCATTAATTATACTGCAGAGAGGCGCTTCCCAGCAGTGTGTGGATTCATATGCTGCATTAATTATACTGCAGAGAGGCGCTGCCCAGCAGTGTGTGGATTCATATGCTGCATTAATTATACTGCAGAGAGGCGCTTCCCAGCAGTGTGTGGATGCATATGCTGCATTAATTATACTGCAGAGAGGCGCTGCCCAGCAGTGTGTGGATTCATATGCTGCATTAATTATACTGCAGAGAGGCGCTTCCCAGCAGTGTGCGGATTCAAATGCTGCATTAATTATACTGCAGAGAGGTGCTTCCCTTCAGTGTGTGGATTCATATGTTGCATTAATTATACTGCAGAGAGGCGCTTCCCAGCAGTGTGTGGATTCATATGCTGCATTAATTATACCGCAGAGAGGCGCTTCCCAGCAGTGTGTGGATTCATATGCTGCATTAATTATACCGCAGAGAGGCGCTTCCCAGCTGTTTGTGGATTCATATGCTGCATTAATTATACTGCAGAGAGGTGCTTCCCAGCAGTGTGCGGATTCAAATGCTGCATTAATTATACTGCAGACAGGTGCTTCCCTTCAGTGTGTGGATTCATATGTTGCATTAATTATACTGCAGAGAGGCGCTTCCCAGCAGTGTGCGGATTCATATGCTGCATTAATTATACTGCAGAGAGGCGCTTCCCAGCAGTGTGTGGATTCATATGCTGCATTAATTGTACTGCAGAGAGGCGTTTCCCCTCAGTGAGTGGATTCATATGCTGCATTAATTATACTGCAGAGAGGTGTTTCCCCTCAGTGTGTGGATTCATATGCTGCATTAATTATACTGCAGAGAGGCGCTTCCCCGCAGTGTGTGGATTCATATGCTGCATTAATTATACTGCAGAGAGGCGCTTCCCCGCAGTGTGCAGATTCACATGCTGCATTAATTACACTGCAGAGAGGCGCTTCCCAGCAGTGTGTGGATTCATATGCTGCATTAATTATACAGCAGAGAGGCGCTTCCCAGCAGTGTGTGGATTCATATGCTGCATTAATTATACTGCAGAGAGGCGCTTCCCAGCAGTGTGTGGATTCATATGCTGCATGAATTATACTGCAGAGAGGCGGTTCCCAGCAGTGTGTGGATTCATATGCTGCTTTAATTATGCTGCAGAGAGGCGCTTCCCAGCAGTGTGTGGATTCATATGCTGCATGAATTATACTGCAGAGAGGCGCTTCCCAGCTGTTTTGGGATTCATATGCTGCATTATTATACTGCAGAGAGGTGCTTCCCAGCAGTGTGTGGATTCATATGCTGCATTAATTATACTGCAGAGAGGCGCTTCCCAGCTGTTTGTGGATTCATATGCTGCATTAATTATACTGCAGAGAGGCGCTTCCCAGCTGTTTGTGGATTCATATGCTGCATTAATTATACTGCAGAGAGGCGCTGCCCAGCAGTGTGCGGATTCATATGCTGCATTAATTATACAGCAGAGAGGCGCTTCCCAGCAGTGTGCGGATTCATATGCTGCATTAATTATACTGCAGAGAGGCGCTGCCCAGCAGTGTGTGGATTCATATGCTGCATTAATTATACTGCAGAGAGGCGCTTCCCAGCAGTGTGTGGATTCATATGCTGCATTAATTATACTGCAGAGAGGCGCTGCCCAGCAGTGTGTGGATTCATATGCTGCATTAATTATACTGCAGAGAGGTGCTTCCCAGCAGTGTGCGGATTCAAATGCTGCATTAATTATACTGCAGAGAGGCGCTGCCCAGCAGTGTGCGGATTCATATGCTGCATTAATTATACAGCAGAGAGGTGCTTCCCAGCAGTGTGTGGATTCATATGCTGCATTAATTATACTGCAGAGAGGTGCTTCCCTTAAGTGTGTGGATTCATATGTTGCATTAATTATACTGCAGAGAGGCGCTTCCCAGCAGTGTGCGGATTCATATGCTGCATTAATTATACTGCAGAGAGGCGCTGCCCAGCAGTGTGCGGATTCATATGCTGCATTAATTATACCGCAGAGAGGCGCTTCCCAGCAGTGTGTGGATTCATATGCTGCATTAATTATACTGCAGAGAGGCGCTTCCTAGCAGTGTGTGGATTCATATGCTGCATTAATTATACCGCAGAGAGGCGCCTCCCAGCAGTGTGTGGATTCATATGCTGCATTAATTATACTGCAGAGAGGCGCTTCCCAGCTGTTTGTGGATTCATATGCTGCATTAATTATACTGCAGAGAGGTGCTTCCCAGCAGTGTGCGGATTCAAATGCTGCATTAATTATACTGCAGACAGGTGCTTCCCTTCAGTGTGTGGATTCATATGTTGCATTAATTATACTGCAGAGAGGCGCTTCCCAGCAGTGTGCGGATTCATATGCTGCATTAATTATACTGCAGAGAGGCGCTGCCTGGCAGTGTGCGGATTCATATGTTGCATTAATTATACTGCAGAGAGGAGCTTCCCAGCAGTGTGTGGATTCATATGCTGCATTAATTATATTGCAGAGAGGCGCTTCCCAGCAGTGTGTGGATTCATATGCTGCATTAATTATACCGCAGAGAGGCGCTTCCCAGCAGTGTGTGGATTCATATGCTGCATTAATTATACTGCAGAGAGGCGCTTCCCTCAGTGTGTGGATTCATATGCTGCATTAATTATACTGCAGAGAGGCGCTTCCCCGCAGTGTGTGGATTCATATGCTGCATTAATTATACCGCAGAGAGGCGCTTCCCAGCAGTGTGTGGATTCATATGCTGCATTAATTATACCGCAGAGAGGCGCTTCCCAGCAGTGTGTGGATTCATATGCTGCATTAATTATTCTGCAGAGAGGTGCTTCCCAGCAGTGTGTGGATTCATATGCTGCATTAATTATACTGCAGAGAGGCACTTCCCAGCAGTGTGTGGATTCATATGCTGCATTAATTATACTGTAGAGAGACGCTTCCCAGCAGTGTGTGGATTCATATGCTGCATTAATTATACTGCAGAGAGGTGCTGCCCTGCAGTGTGTGGATTCATATGCTGCATTAATTATACTGTAGAGAGACGCTTCCCAGCAGTGTGTGGATTCATATGCTGCATTAATTATACTGCAGAGAGGTGCTGCCCTGCAGTGTGCAGTTCTATATGCTGCATTAATTATACCGCAGAGAAGCGCTTCCCAACAATGTGTGGATTCATTTGCTGCATTGAAACCAATGGGTTAAAAAGCCTTGTTGCTTTAAAAAAAGTTAGGAAACCTAAAATTTCACCTAAAAATGCCTAAAAAATCCTTAAAAAATAAATAAGTAAAGAAACTTTCATTCTATTGGTAGTAATCTACTTCCCATTCTTAAATAACCAATCAAAACAATATAACTCATAAAAAAAATCAACTGATCTGAATCACCCGAAATGATCCGAATCACTGAATCGATCTGAATCACCGAACCGAAACAAAACAAAAAATTACCTGAAACAAAAAAGACCTGAAACAAAACAAAAAACACATTCCAGAGCGCAAATAGGTACCCAGTGGATGATTTACATAGGTAGAGATATATCTCACGGTAATAGGTATCTAAGCAGTACAATGTCCATACAATGATGAAATATTCAATAATTTTGGTGATATATCACCATATAGTGTCCATATACATCGGAGTCTTTCTGTGATTGAAATGTCAGTCTTCCGTCTATGGCACGCCTGAAGAATCCTATGTCTCTCTTGTTCCTTCGAGAGAAAGTGAGATTAGGATTGTGCAACATAATATAGGTGTGTAGATGGTTATAGCCAAATATTTCACACTTACACGGGTGATGGTTGTTTGCTGTGAGCTGCCGTAATGTGAGACCACGTTCCTCCTAGGGCTTTTCCCTTCTCTGCTCCTGCTGCATTGCTCTCAGGGCTCAATAGATACAGTACTACCCTTGGTGGGGGTGTTAGGATCTTGTAGTGATGCCTTGGTAAAGCATACGCTGGAGACATGGATTGCCAATAAAAGGAGTGGAATTTAATCACATGATATATAAAACAAATAAAATAATGGGCTTAAAATGGTTGATTAGAAATTGTCCTTGTAAATGTCCTTAATTAAAATGCGCTTCACTGCTCAGACAGGCGGCTTCATCAGTTATGGATCATCCATAAATGTCACTATCCTGACGTTAACACTTACTCACCCGAATGCTACAGTTAGCGTTTACCAGGAAATAGACCTGTAAGTGTCTAGTCTGTGAGGTGCTGAAGGATAATTGGTGCTGTGGCAGCTTGCCTTTAGTGTATCATTTGTTACATTGGAAATGTTTATTAACTACTTTCATTAGCATTTATACAAGTGAACAAAGTGTCCTCGATGACGTAGGCGGTTATTCAGCGATCACCATTCTTTCTCGGCACTAATGGTGGATCTAGCTCGGCAAACCTCTGGGAACTACTGGGTGTGTGTCAAGTACATTGAAACTGCAGTGAAGTCCCTCTCTAGAGAACGTCCACCATAGTTCTACATACTTTTCCCTGTTCTTTCCACCGTACCTTCTCCTGAAGTTGTGACACTGACGAGCAGTTCTCAGCGTAATTGTCAATGATGGGCCGAAAGGTTCTTATCTGCCGACATTTTTCTATGTTTCTATATTTCCACCAGTGTTTCCAATTTTGTTTCTGCCGAAGTTCTTCAGTGTAGTTTGTACCATAGTTTCCACTGGTGTTTCATTCAAAGTTGTCCTGCGCTGTTAGTAACATTTTTGTTACCATAGATTCAGTAGACGCTCAAGAGACATTGCCCATTCACCAGATTATTCTTGCCAACAACAGATGAAGAAATCTACATGGAGCATAGTCACATTTTCCCCATTTTACTGTTGTTCTTCATTTTTTGCCTTTTTTTGTTGCAACTTCGCTCACCTCCATTGTTGGAATATCCTTCTTTGAATAGCCGAACATCACTGTGGTTAATACAAAAGAATACACAGCATAATATTTTAGTCTGAGCAAAACTAAAAGAGAATTAAAATGCTCAAAAACACTTGATGACGAGTCCATTGATGAGTGGTGCAAAAATTATGACAGAGTCCATTATCTGTAGGAACAGATAAATGACAAAAAAGGACAAAGGTTCTCAACTTTAGAACAAAGTTTTATTGAAGCGTGAAGGCTTTACATCAAAAGTGGTATTAAAAACAAACGTATTTATGGCCCACGTGGAAATCGTGCGTATTTTTGATGTGAAACACAAAGCTGGTTTAGCAAAAACCTTTGCAAAGTACTGTAATTAATCATCGCCTTTTCCAGGAACAGTTCTTATTAGGTTGCAATAACAAGCTCTTCCCAGATGTTCTCACTTTGGTATTGTCTTCTAATAATCTTGGCTTGATGCCTTTTAACTCCTACCGTATCTATCGTTACATACTTTTGTTTGTATTTTTATTACTTGTAGAACGCAAAACCCGAGATTCGACGAAAACGGCAAAACTAGAGTCCTGCCCTACGATGGGTCCCCGATCAGGTCTCATACAGTTTCAGCTCGATGGTGCCATTACAGGGGAGGCTGCAACCATATTCAGATCAGTCGGCTATCACCCAGAAAGAATGGGCAGAACTGAAATGCCAAGACAGCCTCCCCTCCATTGGAGGAACCACAAGATTCGACAATAATTTCAGCCTTATTTGGCCTCAACAGGAGGGCATAGTAGATAACTCTGTAGATGCCTGGAGCAATGGGTCCATGTCTGGATTACACTGTTCACTAGTAGTGAGTAAAAGAAAAAGTGTGTGTGAGATTTCTGAGAACTGGCAACAGCCTAGTGCCTTGCCCTATGGTCGGTCCCCTCTCATGCCTTACAAGGTTTTAGCTTGATGTGCCATTAAAGAGGAGGCTGAGCCATATGCAAATCAAGATGCTATCATCTTATACTTTGTGTTGGAGCCATTCATTTGCACCTAGCAGGAGAAGAATAAACTAATCCCACAGAGCTCACTCTTATCCTTCGAAGCCAGATTTTATAAGCTTGTGTGCGGATTCATATGCTGCATTATTATACTGTAGAGGTGCTGCCCGGCAGTGTGTGGATTCATATGCTACATTCATTATACTGTAGAGTGCTGCCCCGCAGTTTGCGGAATCATATGCTGCATTAATTATACTGTAGAGGGACTGCCCGGCAGTGTTCAGATTCATATGCTGCATTGAAACCTATGGGTTAAAAAGCCTTGTTTCTTTAAAAGAAGTTAAGAAACCTAAAATTTCACCCAAAAAATGCTTAAAAAATCTTAAAAGAATAAATAAGTAAAGGAACTTTCATTCTATTAAGGCTAGGGTCAGACGAGCGCATTCTGTGTGGACTGTGCGTCCGTGCAAAACGGACATACTTTCTGACTGACGATAAGGTAGAGGCCACACAGTCCGTTTTCGTGACTGATGGTTTTTTTTGACGGATGTAGAAGGGAAAATAAATTAATATGAAAAACATTTTGTCCGTCAAAATGCTGGACGTCAAAAATGCAGTCTGTCTGACTTCGTTCCATCACTCACACACAAAGCCATGCGGACGTTGCGGACGCAGCGCACTCTGTGCGTCCGTTCTAGCGGATTTACATTCTTGGCTAACATGCGTCCGTTTGCCACTTCCGTTATGCGTCTGCAGTTCTGTGCGGACATACTTTGTGTGTGTGGCTCCATTGGTCATAATTATATGCTAATAACGGACGTACAAATGTGCGCCAACACGGACGTGATCAGTGCGCTCGTCTGACCCGAGCCTGATAATGCAGCATAAAACGAAAAACCAACTGAACCGAATGACCCGAAATGATCCGAATCACCAAAATGATCCAAACGCCGAAATGACCCGAATCATCGAATCGACCCGAAATTTCAAATCATCCGAAATATCGAGTCGAATGAGTTGAAATTTCGAATCGATCTGAAAATTTCGTGTGGTCGACATTTCGGATTCGGGATGCCCTAGGAAGCACTAAAATGGTTAATTTCTTCCGAAAAGAAGAAATTAATTGCACATCCCTAGTAAGCAGTCTATTCACGTAGGGTGGTAGCTTCCCAGAAAACCTCTTAAAAACTAGCAGGGTTATTCAGAGAGCAGTGAAAAACAGGAGAATTACTGGAGAACTGAAAATTCTAGGTCAAAATAGCCAATTCGGAAAGTGGGATAAATGGGAGAATTTTTCTGGTTTGGCTATTTTAACCTAGAATTTTCACTTCTCCAGTCATTCTCCTGGTTTTCACCGCTCTCTGAATAACCCTGTAGGATGGAAAGGTGAAGGGTGCATCTGGATTCCAGTGATGGTCAAGTTAGCTTTTTTAACATGTCACAATGGTGGGTCATGTAGTTACATTGTAGCACAAAGCATCAGAATAAGTTATACAATGTAGTAAGTTTATGAAGGTGTGTTTGTGGGGCAGTTGCATACACTATATCTCTGTATTCAATGACCAGCATAAGCATTTGTTGTACAATCTGCTGTTGTACAATATAGAGTGAAAGACACATTTTCACACAAATCCATATTTCTCTTTTTGCATATACTGGGCGATTCATATAGACCCCAACAAAAAGTTTTTGTTATAGATCTTAAAGAAATGGAAAGAAATGAATGACCGTTTCAGGAAATGTACCTCCTCTTATGTTGAGTACATTTCATTGCATCAAGTACTGGAAGTGACTGTCGTTTTCTGTTAGACACATGGTGATGCATGTTGTTGCCAACGTACCTCAATATTGCATCATCAATGTTTTGGACCTTAGTCGTAATGTTGAGTTCGGGTCTCTGAATCACCCTGTAGTATAAGTATTGTAAATTTATTTCCCTACGTATTCAACCATGCTTTAGTTTCATACATGTTTAGAGAACTGCTTATTTATTTTCTAGTTTCTTCAGTCAGCTTTCAGAGGGAAAGTGATGTGTTATGTAAAGAATTATACTGTATATGATAAAAAGAAAACGATAAGGCATATAATGTCTGTGCCCGTAGGTTCAAGACTTTCTTTTCCACAGAGGTGGTCCTCATAACTCCTTCACTACCATAAGCAACTATACTCGATCTGCAAGACACCTCCTGGTGCCCTGATATTGAGTATAGTCAATATGGTGTTCCTCAGGAGGGTTGCAAAGGAATTCGATTTATTGCATACCATGTTCATTTACGTTTGGGCTCCAGATCATGTCCCTTCAGCACCGTGGACATGATGCCTGAAGTTCTAGCACTTTTGTAAACCAGCTGGGGATGTGTCTGACTAACATCTCCCCAGCAGATCCTGCACGGAGACCAGAACTGCAGTAACTCCATTTGGCCAGCAGATGGCGACATCTGCCTGTCAAATAGGTTATTATTACGGATTATTTCCCAACTATTTTTTTCCGTATAAATAATTAAAAATGATTTACCAAAAACGTTACTGGTTCCTGACAGTGGTTTTCGGGAAAATCCCTCGGCAGTGAAGGGTTTAAATCACTAGTGTTACATTTCAATATTTCTGGAGGATCCAGGGATCTGTTTGCAACTTCATGCTTCACTGAAACTATGGAGGTCCTGCTGTGTTCACTACTCAAGGACAAGAGGTAGAACCACCATTGGGCAAAGCGAAGATAATAAGAGCAAAGATCAGAGCCTAGACTGAGCACAGTAAATCAAACCAAACTTTAATTATTCACAATTTAAGGGAGGTACAGACCACGGTTCAATGAGAAAACCAATCTACTGGTACAAGAGAAGCTCAATTCTGGGATAATGAACCTTTTTTTAAAAAAAATTAAACAACACTAACAGGTCTATTCATTAAAGGGTGAAGTCAGGAGAATTTTCAGAAGTGAAAAATCTAGGACAAAATTGCCAAACCAGAAAAATTCTCCCACTTATCAAATTTTTCAAATCGGCTATTTGGTCTAGATTGTTCTCTTCTCCCATGTCAATTCTCCAGACTTCACCATTTAGTGAATAGACCGGATTGTTTTGAGAGTATAATTACAGAAAACAAAGCTTAATGGCACTTAAACATAACATTTCTTGCTGAGTTTATCTGTGAGCCGATGCACCTTTTTAATATTTCGTAATTTTTTATTTACATATATATTTATTTTATTTATTTAATATTCCTATGTTCACCAAAAAGTCACGTAGGAAACAAATGCCAGCGTCGCAGCAGTACATTTTCCGACTGATAACTCCGGGCAGTGCAGACATAAAATGTTCTCTTGATGTAGGTAAGGGCGCGTTTAATGAAGAGTATCAGGATGCTGCGCCAGAAATAATGATGCAATACCAAAGTTGATTTTATGAGAGAATTTGAGGGTAATTCCATAGTCTGAAGTGGCTGCCCAGGCACATATCAACTGAAGAGTCGTCTTGACTTTAATGAGCATTTTTTCTTCCTAAATAACAACTTGAGTGGTTTTTATAAAGAAGCAATCTGTCGTGGGAAAAACAGGCTACTTACAAGAACGCGAAGAAACTGACGTATTGTGAAAATATCTCACTGGAATGTCATTTACCAAACTATGCTTCAATGCAGCAACAATGCTTACAGCTCTTTCGTCTCTACAACCAAGAACAGACTCAGGAGTCAGTCAGCAACAGTGGCCCTCCAGATGTTTGGAAACTACATATCCCATGATGCTCAGGTACTCATTAGATTGGCTGAGCCTCATGGGAAATGTAGGTCTAAAACATTTAGAGGACCAAGGTTGCAGAACCCTGCTCTAAGGTCTTAAGGAGTTATTTACTAACCTCTGAGTTGCACCAAACTGCAAATTTAACCATTCAGTGCAATTTCGGGGCAATTCTTCTATTAAAAAGCTGTCAATTTGCCAAATATAGGCGAATTGACAATGAAACACGGTGCAATTCGATGCAATTCAGCGGCACCGATATTGTCCCATTGGAAACTATTAATTAATCTATTCACAGAACGCTGAATCGCACCAAAATTTCGACAAAATTACCTGATTTCTGGTGTTTCGATTCGACAGGTTTAAAAGGAGACTCTAATAGGTTTCAATGTAATTAATGCAAAACCTTTTAAAAAAACCTCTAAGGCCATTAATTCTTTTTATTTTTTGCAAAAACACTTCTTTTTTTTGTATTTTTTTAAAAAGATATTTTTGATATTTTTTAAATTTTTAAAAAGACGTTTTTATTTTGGATTTTTAATATTTCTTTAAAGGACCTTTTTATTATTTGGACACATTTCTACTGCATTTTTGTTGACTTAAGCACTTTTTAGGAGAATAGGAGACTTCCTTTTTTTTCTCTTTCAGTCGGGCGGAATTCACAGATGCTAATGTAGCGCTCACTCCTGGAGGAGCCGCTGAATTTAACCTCGGGTCAGTCTCCCCGCACTAGGGAATAAATATACACCAGCACTGTTGTGGATTTTATAAGTTATATAGTTTACTGGTCTCAAATAAACTGGCATATATAAAGCAGCACGGTATACAAATATATTTACAGGAATTCGTAATACGAGAAACGCGCAGCGGAAAAGAAAAATAAATTTTTACCCCTTCGTTGCCGGAGTGTGAGTCCCGTACAGGTTGTGTCCCAAGAAGGTGTGCGTGTATGCGTGTGTTGGTACCCGGGTACTAGATTCAACTGGCCAGTGAATGAATTCAATGTGTCTTCGACTAGTCACGTTGGGGCCCTGTAGATTTAGACAAAACTGCAGCATGCTTTATTACTGTACTGTGGCCTGGGAGGCCTCTCACCCATCCGCCAGATACTCTGCACCCTGCTCGACCCAGGATGTCTCTCCGCTCAATTTGGCTGGGACTCTGTGCCACCGGATCGGCTTGTCTTGCTTGTCCGTCTCTGCCACAAGATTCTCAGTTCACCGCCTGCACTCCAATTAGATCATCGTCTCCTAACTCGGGGTCCAATCTGCAGCTCTGTATCTGTGTAAACCTCTCAGCGGTGGATAACTAGGTCTCTGGCAAGTCACTGAAACCGATCTCCAGCGTCCGCAAGGCAGCACCTGTGCTCCGGACTGGTCACAATCGCTCCTTGTCTCACATGCGTCTTGCTCTGTTCACCCCTTGGCGCGCACTGGCTCTCCTCTGCATGAGGTTGCGGATGTCTCTCCGTTCTCCCCACCCACTTCCTGTCTCTGCCCCAAAGCATGCTGGAAAACGTAGTCCCAAAGTGTCCAGTATGGTTTACATTGCGCTCGTCTTCCCCTGGTGGCCAGAAACGAGTAATTACAGCAGCAGAATTAAACCAGCGCTACACTAATTTGGCAGGTATCGGTGTATTTTGGCAGTTTTTGCCGATGGCCAATAACTGTTTCAGTGACTCCAATTTCAAAAAAATACGGTGGTCATTAGGTAAACAGTGAATTTACAGCATTTCTGTGAAATTTAATCGCCGATGCGTAGAAAGCCAGAGGTTTCACTGAAGGAAAAATCACAAAATTATGGCTCACATATTTTGGTGATGTCTTGAGATCAGTCTCCCTGGAGAAGGATATTGTGCTCGAAGTGCTCAGTGGTAAGTGAAAACTTGACCACCAAAAAACGCAATAGTTGGACGCCGTCAAACCTGATACCAGCCAGAACATTAACCAACTAAAAGAAATAGCAAAGGACCTAAAAGTGTGGTGACGGTTGACTCACAGAATAACCAAGAGTCAACCCCGTCTGAACGGATAGAAGAGAGATTGTATCCTTGTATGGAAATCTATGTGCCACCTTGTACCTTTGTAGAATTCAGACTCTATAACTAAACAATGATAAAATAAAGGTGGTTGTCATTGGAAAAGAACTAGACAAGAGTGAGAGTTTGGTGTAGGTTGTTATTTATTTATTTATTTTATTTATTTATAAAGGATTTTACCAGGAAGGATAGTTCAGTCAATTTGTACTATATTGAACAATCCAGTAAACCAATGGGTCTTCAATGTGTGAAATACTTTGAGGAGTTCCTGTGTCACATTAGCGTTGAGCCATAAGGTCAGTCATGGAAGCAGTTTGATCTCACTACAGCTTCTGGAGCAGAAGCTTTACATGGTCTGATAGGAGTGATCCATAGCTCTCCCCGGTCACCTCATGATCCATTGTAACTGGTTTGTACAAAGACGGTTACATGGCTGATGCTGACCATTGTTTGACGGTGACCAGCAAACAAGACAAAAGTAAAGATGAGTAGCTGACTAAAGTTATGGGTTAAAGCAAGGGAAACAAGCTGGGCATTACTCCTAGGTTAATGGGGTCAAGAAAATTATTAGAATATTTGGTAGCAATTCACTTTGAAATATTATGTGGTCATTACTGTGGTGCTATAACGTTCTTCTTTGGTCAGTATAGAGATGCTTTCATTGATGATGCACAGTGCAGCAATATTCTTTTGCACCACTGAAGTTTTTTCTTTGTCTTGGTGATGATCAAGGTATCATAAAAACATCAGGGCTGGTGCTTCCATAAAGTCATCCTGACAGCCACCTTTGGAGTTCCAAAAAATAGTAATTTTTGGCCACATGTGACATGGGAACATAATTTTTTGAGAGGAATAATGCATGGGAACATCCCCAGGGTGGAAAGAGTAACAGAAGGGCTTCTTGCTACACAGTTAAAAGAGGTGAAGGCACGCAGGCACACTCAAACACACTTGCTCTCATCACACACAGTCACGTCCATTTCATTCAGCCACACACTCCTGTACCACTCAGTCAGCCACCCACTCGTATGCACACTTCAATCCCACTCAGACAACAACATACTCACACCCATCTCAATCAGTCAAAAACATACTCTTTTTCATGCTCCCTACATACTCTTTTATACTCAGTCTCTCACCCAGTAAACCATATGCTCACTCCCATCCCACTCAGACAATTGCATACTCACACCCATCTCAGTCAAAAACATACTCGTTCATACTCTCTCCCACTCAGTAAACCATATGCTTACACTCCCATCCCTCTCAGACAATTACATACTCACTCCCACCCCAAACAGTTAAAATCATACTCTCTCCCGTCACACTCAATAAACCATATGCCCACCCCATCCCATTCAGCCACTCATTGTGATCCGACTCCACACTTAATGCAATGCCACACAGACAACCTCACACATGCTCGCCTTCAGCTCAGAAAGTGACACACACGCACATAGCTATCATCATACACATACTGCCCCACACAAAAAAAATTACTTCTCTCATCAAAAATCTTACAGACTTTAACATTTTTTCTTTTTCTTTATTGTTTGTGTATAAATGAAATGGTGTAAACCCAAAACCTTTTATTTGTTGTTTCTCCTTGATAAAAAAAAAGAATTAAAAGCTCTCACGGCAGTGGTTTTAATTTGCCACCAAAGCATAACGAAAAGCTTGTTTTTAAGGGAGTGCTTTTCATAGGGAGTGTTTAAATACTCAGGGAAAATTAAATAAAAGCTGGTTTGTTTGGCATTCCCGTGTTTATACAGCTGCCCATTTGTTTGTTTGAATGAGCCCAGGCAACTGGTCCCATTAGCATTACATTGCCAGGCTGATATTGGTGTCCGCGATGACAAGAAGGTCATAGATCAGCATGTATATACATTATATGGAGCCTGTTGAGGAATGCTGACATGCCACACTCGAAGGAGAACATGAAGCGAAACCAGAAGTCTTGAAAGCATGGCAAGAAGGCAATTATCAGAACCATGTATACATTAAGAATCGGGTATTTTTTTAAACCTTTGTAGAAACACATGAACCGAACAGTAAGATAAACTACTTAAAACATAAATTTCTTACGTACTGTTTATTAGATAGACTGCCAGGCGAAGGCAATGGCTGGTGCTTCTGATTCAGGGTAGGGATGTGCATGGCTAAAAAATTTGTTTCGTTTAGTTTCGTTACGTTTTTAAATAATTTTGTTTTCGGAATTTTGTAACTAATTTTGTTGCATATTTCGTTTTGTTTTTCGCATCGATTTCGTATTGATTTGAATTTCAGATATCAATACGATGGTTGATATCAATTTGAATTTTGGATCACTAAATAAAACCCCAATTAATCAAATTCTGCTGTTAAAGAAAAGCTAGGGTTAAATTTTAAGCTGTATCACAGATTTAGTATTTGAGTAAAATTAAACAGTGAAACAAAATTAATTTGTTACATAAAGTCCTTTGCTGACTATTACTTGTATTGTAAATTGAGATCAATTCGATAGTTGATATCAATTCGATAGTTCATTTCAAATTTGATAGTTGATATGTATTTGATAGTTCATTTCAAATTCGATAGCTGATATCAATTCGATAGTTCATTTCAAATTCGATAGTTGATATCAATTCGATAGTTCATTTCAAATTCGATAGTTGATATCAATTCGATAGTTCATTTCAAATTCGATAGTTGATATCAATTCGATAGTTCATTTCTAATTCGATAGTTGATATGTATTTGATAGTTCATTTCAAATTCGATAGTTGATATCAATTTGATAGTTCATTTCAAATTCGATAGCTGATATCAATTCGATAGTTCATTTCAAATTCGATAGTTGATATCAATTCGATAGTTCATTTCAAATTCGATAGTTGATATCAATTCGATAGTTCATTTCAAATTCGATAGTTGATATCAATTCGATAGTTCATTTCTAATTCGATAGTTGATATGTATTTGATAGTTCATTTCAAATTCGATAGTTGATATCAATTCGATAGTTCATTTCAAATTCGATAGTTGATATCAATTCGATAGTTCATTTCAAATTCGATAGTTGATATCAATTCGATAGCTCATTTCAAATTCGATAGTTGATATCAATTCGATAGTTCATTTCAAATTCGATAGTTGATATCAATTCGATAGTTCATTTCAAATTCGATAGTTGATATCAATTCGATAGTTCATTTCAAATTCGATAGTTGATATGTATTTGATAGTTCATTTCAAATTCGATAGTTGATATCAATTATTCAAATTTTTCGTTTATGAAATGACACAGCGTAAAACGAAATAAATTTGTTATATACCATTTTGTTTCATTTTGAATTCGTATCGTATTGATTCGTTATTCGGAAATACTTCCGAACTACAAATTATCAAATTTCGTTACAAATTCCGAATTTTTCCGAAATTAATGCACATCTCTAATTCAGGGATTCAGGATCCCGAGTTCAGTTTTTGTCCAGATAAAATGAATAAAATATGCATCTGTACAGTGGGTGATACAAATTAGAACCCAAACGGCAAATTTAAACTAATAGTATATGTGAGAAACAGAGAGGTTTGTGAGGGTCCTAAGAATAAGCAATGGCACTAGTGGCCTGCTTTACAGTGGGGCCCGCTCAGGTCTCACAAGGTTTCAGCTTGATTGTGCCATTACAGAAACAACTGATCCATATACAGTACAAATCAGATGCTATCACCCAGAAAGGGTGGCCAGTGCTGATTGCCAAGGATGTCATCCCTGCACGTGAGGTGCAGCAACCCCCGATGATCGTTTCAGCCTTGTTAGGCCTCGTCAGGAGGGTATAGATGACACCATCTTTGCACAACGAGCAAGGGGTCAATGTCTGGATTACCCTGTAGACTTAAAGTGAGAAACCGAGAGGTTTGTGAGGATCCTGAGAATGAGCAATGGCACTAGTGGCCTGCTCTACGGTTGGACTCGATCATAGAACAAATAGTTACTAGATAGATACTTAGAGGTAGATACGTAGTAACTGAAATAACCTGAATTTTGTAGAGATGCCAAGATTTGATCTGTAGATGCAAATCATTTACTAGCTTTGTCTCATTGCTAATGGTGGTTATTATTGGACTGAAGTGATTATAAAATGTAGCATTTAAATCCCTTTCTGACAGGTGCTTTGCGAAAGACAAGCAAGATATAAAGAAAAAATTGGAGGGGTTTAAGATAGTAAAAGAACTGCAAAGTATTCCAATGTATCCTGGGAGAACCCACCAGAAGACTATTACAGACTATCGCCGTGACATAGCCCAGTAGCAAGATGCAGACCTCAGCCCCTGATTTTAATAAATATTTACATTATGCAAAGGCAGGGCCAGATTAACAAAGGAGCTATTAGAGCTATAGCTGTAAAACAGGTGCATTAAAAAGTAGGGCCTGCGAATCTCAAATTTTCGCTCAAATGGAATCACGAATCGAATCGGCTGTTAAAGTTTGAATTCGAATAGAATATCGAATCTAATCGGTGAGTGCCGCTTTCCTCATTTATTATCTTCCCACAAAGAGCAGGCCCCCATTATAATTTATTATCTCCCACACAGAACAGGCACCCATTATAATTTATTATTTCCCACACAGAGCAGGCCCCTTATAATTTATTATCTCCCACACAGAGCAGTCCCCATTATAATTTATTATCTCCCCACACAGAGCAGACCCCCATATAATTTATTATCTCCCACACAGAGCAGTCCCCATTATAATTTATTATTTCCCACACAGAGCAGGCCCCTTATAATTTATTATCTCCCACACAGAGCAGGTCCCCATATAATTTATTATCTCCCACACAGAGCAGGCCCCCATTATAATTTATTATCTCCCACACAGAGCAGGCCCCATATAATTACTTATCTCCCACACAGAGCAGGCCCCATTATAATTTGTTATCTCCCACACAGAGCAGGCCCCCATTATAATTTGTTATCTCCCACACAGAGCAGGCCCCCATTATAATTTGTTATCTCCCACACAGAGCAGGTCCCCATATAATTTATTATCTCCCACACAGAGCAGGCCCCATTATAATTTATTATCTCCCACACAGAGCAGGTCCCCATATAATTTATTATTTCCCACACAGAGCAGGCCCCCATTATAATTTATTATCTCCCACACAGAGCAGGCCCCCATTATAATTTATTATCTCCCACACAGAGCAGGTCCCCATATAATTTAATATCTCCCCACACAGAGCAGGTCCCCATATAATTTATTATCTCCCACAGAGCAGACCCCATTGTAATTTATTATCTCCCACACAGAGCAGACCCCATTATAATTTATTATCTCCCACACAGAGCAGGCCCCCATTATAATTTATTATCTCCCACACAGAGCAGGTCCCCATATAATTTAATATCTCCCCACACAGAGCAGACCCATTATAATTTATTATCTCCCACACAGAGCAGACCCATTATAATTTATTAACTCCCACACAGAGCAGGCCCCCATTATAATTTATTATCTCCCACACAGAGCAGGCCCCCATATAATTTATTATCTCCCACACAGAGCAGGCCCCATTATAATTTATTATCTCCCACACAGAGCAGGTCCCCATATAATTTATTATCTCCCACACAGAGCAGGCCCCATTATAATTTATTATCTCCCACACAGAGCAGGCCCCATTATAATTTACTATCTCCCACACAGAGAACAGTCCCCCCCATATTATTACTATGGCTAGTGTTTACTTTTAAACCTCCTGGCCCACCCCACCTCCCAGCGGCCATCTTCTTCTGGTGATGATGAATCAATGATCCATTCCATTTCCTGGCTTCACATTCCTGCAAAAGAAGCACAATATAACAGTAACAGAGTAGTTATACTCACCATCACCAACTTGGCTCAGGCCTGTCTGCTGCTCGCTTCTCTGTCCCGGCCAAACACCTCTTCGCACTGCCTGCAGCTTCCACCGCGCCTGTCGTCCTCAGCTTCCACTGTGCAGCATGTGACAGTGAGATGTCACTCTCACATGTCAGTTTTGCTGGAGGGGGCAGCGCCTAGCAGCGTGCCATTCCCAGCCACATGCTGTGCATCTGGGAGGCAGCTGCACTGCTGGGGACGCGGATCGCAGCCAGACAAGCTCAGAGAAAAGAGCTGCTTTTTTTTTTTTCGTATTTAAAAGTTTTATTATGAAGTCTGCATAGACATATAAACAGGTCAATCGGCAAAAAGTGGCCGCGCAGGGCCAAAGGGAGACATCCACAAAGTCACATAAGAAAAATAAGAAAAATGGAAAAAAACAATACAAAACAGGCAAGCATCAAAGACTGGTAGCTGCAGCAGGCACATTATACTCAGATGGAATAACACGGACATCAGACGAGAGATGGTGGCCAAAAAGGAAAAAAGGGGGTATGGCTGGCACAGGCCAAGATTGTGACTTTCCTGGCTCACTCCCTGTAGTCCAAAGGACAAAAGGAGGCCATGGAAGACCATTGTCACAAGGCCCGGGTGCTCGAGGGCCAAGTATTGCAGGCAGAGCCATGGTGTCTGCCACAGTGGCACACCTCAAGAGAACCCGGAAAGTGCCAGGGGGAGGGGTAAAAAAAGGGGGGAGGAAAATGGGCACCATCAATATGACTGTATATGTACAAAAAAAAATGGCATGCTACCACAGGAAAGTCATCAGAAAAACCAAAAAGACTACATTAAAATCAGAGGTCAGCAGAACAAATCACACGTCCACAAGGAACTGCGGGGGGGGGGAATACAGAGAAATAGTCTCCAAAAATACAAAACAGGAGGGGCACTCAAAATCGTTGGGATGAAGCTTCTCAGCGTCTTGAAGTCAGCCGAAGCCCCTCTTCAGCCGGCGTCCAGAAAAGGCAGCTTCAGCGACACAGGCATGACGCCACAGGGTAAGCCAGGACACCTTCGACTTCCGAGGTCGTGAGTAGAGTGAGCCTGGGGGCTGCAGTTTGAGGGAGCCAGCAGATTCTCCAGGAAGGCAGGTGAGGTGTGAGGCCCATAGCCCAGGCAGGGCTTGATTGCCAAGCTTCATTCCATCAGCAGGGTCTAGAGCCGGTGGCACACACAGCCCCACCATCTGGGTTAGCGCGGGAAGCACATGCAGCGCCACTGCCACTGGAGACACAAGGGGATATAGCTCCGTCACCGGGTCCCGGCCGAGGACAGCAGGGGATACCTCATCGTCGGCGACCTCCACATGGGCAGACGGCCCGCAATCAGCAGGAAAGACAATCCCAGGATAAAGCCCTTCATCCTCCTCTATGGCCGAGCTTCCAGGTGCACCAGCCGCCAGCACAGCTTCTCCGGTCAAATCACCACCGGGAACCTCCGCTCCTCGATAGCGCTGCAGTGCAGCTGTCAGTCTGGCCAGGTCACCCCTAGTAAGCGGCCGGTCTTCCTCTCCCAGCACAAGCTCCAGAAATTCATCCAGGGTCGCCGAGACAGCCCTCAAGCCATCTGAAGGGGGAGGTGCGTCACCTCTGTGCCGGTCATCGGCTCCGCCATCCTCAGCGGGTGACAGGCCGGGGTCCTCCATTTCCTCAGCTCGTCTGCAGAGACGTAAGGGTGCGTCGGCACTTTAGTCAGCAGAACAGCGCCACGTGAACCCAGGAAGAGCCAGGTGCACAGTGTGCCTCAGCACAAACAGATGGGCTCCAAGATAGCCACCGGGAATAGGCCGCGGAGTAGGTCGAACACCACAAAAAGAGAAAAGAGCTTCTGATAAGAAAATGATCGATTCGAAAAATTTGCAGGTCCCTATTAAAAAGTTAATTACGTCAGCAACAGTTGCCACCAACACAGTGAGATAAAGAATGATGGGGCACTGGCAGAATGAAACATAGAAACATAGAAACATAGAAAAATGTCGGCAGATAAGAACCTTTCGGCCCATCTAGTCTGCCCAATTACATGGATACTTTACCTGGATTTATCTTTTGTTTAGGATAGCCTTATGCCTATCCCATGCCTGCTTAAATTCAATTACTGTTTTGGCCTCTACCACTTCTACTGGAAGACTGTTCCATGTATCCACCACCCTCTCAGTAAAATAATGCTTTCTGATGTTACTTTTAAACCTTTGCCCCTCTAATCTAAGACTATGTCCTCTTGTTTTGCTACTTTGTTTCCTTTTAAATATACTCCCTTCCTCTACCTTGTGGATTCCCTTTACGTATTTAAATGTTTCTATCATATCTCCTCTGTCTCGTCTTTTTTCCAAGCTGTACATGTTAAGATCATTAAGCCTTTCCTGGTAACTTTTCTCCTTCAAGCCGTACACCATTTTAGTAGCCCTTCTCTGAACTCTCTCTAAGATGTCTATATCCTTCTGGAGATACGGTCTCCAGTACTGCACACAGTACTCCAAGTGAGGTCTCACCAGTGCTCTGTACAGTGGCATGAGCACTTCCCTTTTCCTACTGCTAATACCTCTCCCTACACAACCAAGCATTCTGCTAGCATTTTCTGCTGCTCTATTACATTGACTACTTACCTTTAGATCCTCTGCAATAATAACCCCTAAATCCCTTTCCTCAGATGTTGAGGTTAGGACTGTATCAAATATTCTATATTCAGCCCTTGAGTTTTTACGTCCCAGGTGCATTATCTTGCACTTATCCACGTTAAAACTCAATTGCCACAGTTCCGACCATTTTTTTAGTTTACCTAAATCATTTGTCATTTGGCTGATCCCTCCAGGAACGTCAACCCTGTTGCAAATCTTTGTGTCATCAGCAAAAAGACATACTTTTCCATTAATACCTTCTGCAATATCACTAATAAAAATATTAAATAGAATGGGTCCAAGTACTGACCCCTGAGGTACCCCACTGGTAACAAGACCTTGCGCCGAATAAACTCCATGGAGGTGTGTATGTGAAAAGAATTGGACAGGACACACTGGAAGGTGAGAGGATTGGGAGCGAGAAAAAGTGGAAAGTGGTAGGAAATGGGCAGGGGGAACATAAAAGGTTGGAAGAAAGTGGCACAGGAACAGTGGGAGGTGAAAAGAATGGGGAAAAGAAACAAAGAAGGGAAAAAAAGGGCAAAGGAGGAATATAGCTGAGAGGGATGCAACAGAGGTTCACCAAAATCTGCAGCTCCAGGTCCATGAAGCCTTTAATCCAGTACAGTCCGAAGTAAGAGCACTTTCCTTCAGATCATTTTGTGGGTTTCAGCAACTACTTGACTTAGTCTGACTGTGTTGTCAAATGAATCCCCAGGGAAGGTGTGAACACCTATGTTTGGTTTCTGATCTCATGTGAAACCAAATGATACATTGTATGGGAGACAAGCCTCTACAATAAACAATGGAGTTACTTCCACTTGAGCCTTCAACTACCTGCTCAGGTAGTCTACAAGGTCAATTGGTTCCATGAGATGAGGTTGACCTCTCAAAATGCACGACTACAAGACACAATGGAATGCAGCGATAATCAGCCCTCCAACTCAATGAATGGCAGTGCCACGAAGAGTCAAATATTGAACATCACAACAGATATGCACTTTTCTTTCACACAGCACATTCTCTTTTGTGTCCAACTGGAAAGCAGTCAGAACACGCCATTTCTTATGTTTAGATATTGTAATTTTGTGATGTCAGACAGGCTGTTTCGTCCAGTTCCGTCATCACCAAAGCTTTTCACTACCTCTGTAATGTTCCATTCTCATTTCACAGTCAATTAACAGGCATGAGCCTACAACTCCTGCCGGGTAATATTTATTACCACCATCTTCCACCCACCTTAATGATTAAGTTATTTTTCAGGCATACCTTGATGAACAGTCTGCAGTCCGGTGTATACATACATTTATATCTGCCTAACCAAGGAAATACAGTATATATGAAAAACCTACACAAATATGCAAAACATTGTCACTACACTGCTACAGGTCTTTTGCCTACCGTTGCTTCTAAAGTTATTAAGTTGGGTTCTTTTTCTCAACAGTGCCTCCAACATATAAACAGCTGCGCTAGAGAGTAAATTTACCCATCTTTCTTGTCAATATATATTATAGCTAATTATTTTTAAAGCTTTTGAGAAACCAGAAAGATTATCTCATTATTTAGCCGAGGGAGCATCCCTGTACGTTTGCATATTCAATGAGCAGAGAATTTTTTGCGTTCATTAGTTTTCTCGTTTGCTTGATTGGACATAATGGTTCCAAGAAGAGAAGCTCATGAATTAATCAAATAAGCATAGGTGTATTTTTATTTACCAACGTGTCTTTTTTTTTTTATTATTATTTTTTTATAATGAATCTTCAAACCATGTGTTGGAAATTTTCAAGAAAATCAGACAGGCCGGCCATAGATTTAATTTCTCATTTTCATGCTCGCTGTTAGACACATTTTGCTGTTCAGGTAATAGATCCCAAAGAAACAAGCGCATGAAAAAGGCATCAATAAAGCATACATTTACAAAGAGAATAACAAGTAATGCATGGAGTGTATCTGTAATTACAAAAACCACATCCGCAGTGTAATACAATTACACATAAAATTCCATACAGTATGTGGCCCTTAGGACCTCACTCACAGGACGAAATATAGTAACATCCATGTGGAAGTCTTTTCTATCATAAGGTGAAACGCATTGGATATTATTATATTGTTTTACTATTATATTTGTTACCAATATTCAGCTTTCGTTTTCGGAATTTTGTTTTGTATTTCGGAGCTTATTTTATTTCATATTGGATCGATTCGAAATTGATTCGATATTTGATTTGCCTCTAATTCTGAGTAAACCATCCAGGTGGTTCTTGCGGTGGTGAGTGGTATGGAGGTGGAAGATCCTGGAGGTTCCCCACCATGACTGGTAACATTTGATGTGCCTGCTACTATATTTTTTCCTGTGAGTACGGTCCTAAGGGGCATATATAGATTTTTATGTGTAAGTGTATAACTCTGCGTACATTTATTTATTTATTTATAAAGGATTTTACCAGGAAGGATACATTGAGATTTCTCTCGTTTTCAAGTATGTCCTGGTTCAAGAACATTGAAGTGTTACAGTTACAGAAATACAAAGTAATACAATGCAAGATATTAAAAAAAAAAAAAACACAAATATACAGATTAACAGAAAATAAATATGTAAGAAATAGTCATTATGTTACATGTTTACATGTGCATTCTGTATATAGTCACTATGTTACATGTTTACAGGTGCATTCTGTATATAGTCACTATGTTACATGTTTACAGGTGCATTCTGTATATAGTCACTTTGTTACATGTTTACAGGTGCATTCTGTATATAGTCACTATGTTACATGTTTACAGGTGCATTCTGTATATAGTCACTATGTTACATGTTTACAGGCGCATTCTGTATATAGTCACTGTGTTACATGTTTACAGGTGCATTCTGTATATAGTCACTATGTTACATGTTTACAGGTGCATTCTGTATATAGTCACTATGTTACATGTTTACAGGTGCATTCTGTATATAGTCACTATGTTACATGTTTACAGGTGCATTCTGTATATAGTCACTATGTTACATGTTTACAGGTGCATTCTGTATATAGTCACTGTGTTACATGTTTACAGGTGCATTCTGTATTGAGGTATGTTAGTAAGGAGCTCTTGAGTGACTTACATGTTTATTATCATTACAGATACACTCCTTGCATTACTTATTATTCTCTGTGTTCGTGGTTTAAGTCTGAAGGAAGCGACGTTAGCAAAAGTTGTATCCAGACAAAAAGGTTACATTTTTGATGATCTAAGTGTTCAAAGCACATTATATTTAATTTAAGAATACATTTTTATACAAACACTTTTATCTTGTCAGTAATGGACTTTGAAGCACATGTAAGTCCATCCGATTCTATTCTACATCGGTCATTCTTAGTGATCCAAAATGATATTAAGTCCTTCTTGATTGCAAAAATGACAGTTCGATGTCTTTGCTCAAGCGTGCAGTCTCCCTGTTGGTCACATGACTGCTGCAGCTTCCAGCAGCATGTCACATCCAGAGGAGCATCGAGGCAGCCCATGGCTGGATTTAAGGTGAGTTTTATATAAAACTAAAGGCTTAAAACAGGAGTGGGGAGCAGTGGTGGTGAGGAAGTTTACTGCTTATTCTTCCATCCTTAACCTTCCCATTTTAACCCTAGAGTATCCCTGTAATGTCAGAGTTTGAGTGAAAAGATATTTTCCTGTTAATGCACTCAAATTTCAACTAGTCATCAACTTGTAAAGTCTGCATTTTACTTATTATGACTTATACTGAAAACAGTGTTTTGCAGGTCCCATACGAAGTATAAGGCCCATAAAAGTACCTTCCACCCACTAACGCCCAACTTAAGTTGGAGGACGTAGTTGTGTGTTCCTGACTGATTTCAGATCTTGTATTTGTCAAGAAAAAAGCCTTTTCCATGCTTTATTAAAAAGAAATGTAGCAAAACATATTCTTCCCCGTGGTTTTCTTGTTTTTGCTTCTTTCTTTTCCCATCCATTAGCTTGTATGGCTCTTACTTCTAGTACATATTTATTTACGAGAGAAAGATAGAGGTTTGAAGTGATACTTTGTCCGGCGCGCAGGATTCTCGCCAATATCAGACCACAGTTAAAACGCTATAATTTTCCATGAGACAGAAGGTATTTTAAGCTGCTAACCAAGAAGTTTACTGAACCCAGTTACAATCACAAACTGTCTTTTTGTTGGCAGGGCAAGAAAAACTAATTTAAAAGAGTATGCAGGGTTTTTTTTTCCCCAGACATCTCTTTGCTGTGACTTGTTTAGGTAAATCAGGCTGGTCATCGAAATGCCAGTTGCGATCGTATCTACGTTCACTCGATAAAGTACGGGATCTGTAAGCTACTGATACCAAAAAAACTTTGTTGCAGTTTACTGGTTTAATTGTTTTCAGTGTGCGCTTGATGGTTTACTTTAGAGCAGCCATCTCAAACTCTGGCCCGGCAGATGTTTCAGAACTACAGCTCCCATGATGCTCTGGTTATCTATTGCATTGAAAGAATTCTGGGAATTGTAGGCAATCAACATTTAGGGGGGCCAGAGTTTGAGTTGCATGGTTTAGAGGCTGACGTTCACCAATAGAGTGACTAGACATGTGCAATTTGGCTTGCGTCGGTTCGGAATTCGAATACATGACATTTTGGTGATTTGGATCTTTGCCGATATCCCAATCAAATTGCTCTCCGAATAAAAACATTTTGAATTGATCTGAATCAATCTGACTATAAACAGACAGATCCGAATATAATCAGATATATTCGGATTAATTTGAAGCGTTCCACAGCTTGATTGACGCCTGCGCGTCATTCCGTTTGTCACTTTTGGGGCATGTGCGTCAATCTGAGAGCACACGCTTCATTCTGTGCATCATTTTTGGAGCATATGCTTCATTCCGAGTCATTTTGAAGTATTTGCTCCATTCTCTGTGTCATTTTAACTATAGAGGTTATTCACAGAGAGCCGAACTTGCCCAGAAATTGCACTGAACAGTGTATTTGCCCGTACGGTGCAATTTGCAAGTGAAAGTCCCCTTAGAGAAGCAATGGTTAACCTATTCACAGAACACTGAACAGCAGTGAAATGTCAGTGAAGTGCCCTGCTATTCGGTGTTTTCATTCGGCAGGTTTATTCAGGCAAATCCCATAGGCTTCAATGTTAAAAATATTCCCGTTTTTATTCAATAACTACTAAACCATTTATTCTTTTAATCTGCAGCAAAAAGTATCTTTATTTATTTATGTTTTAGGCATTTTTTAAGGATTTGTTTGAAAAAACATTTCCGATTTTTTTTTTTAATAGTTTTTTTTCCTGTAACAGACCTTTTTTATTATCATTCATTGGATCTTATATGTTAATTGCAGACATTTTCGTTCGGTAGTTTTTTTGCGGTTTATGTTGCGTTAGGGTTTAGGTTTACTGGATCATCTACAGAGAATAACTTTCAGACGCGTTTTTATTTTGGGCAATGGTTGTTAGTGCACTTTAATTTATTTTATATTTTATTTCAGGTAATCCTGGCACACGATACAAAGAAACGTTTTCCCTGTTTTCTTCTATATATACTTGGAATCCCGACCAGGTTGCTTATGAGTAAAACCCAAAGGATCCCGATTTAGATTCCAAAAATAAACAGAGAAACATTGGCTTTGGAAAACACGCGTTTTACTAGAAGCGGACGTGCTGATGACACAGCCTCAGTTTATGTGAAATACACAAGAAAAGCTTTGAGCGGACTCTACGTATACAGTGTCAAAGTACAAAAAAATCATAACTGCAAACAAAAATATCAGGATTTCTACTCAAAACAAGCGATTGGTAAAATAGACCCTGTGTGCAGTAACAGATAGTGCTGGTATCCTTCAAACTGGTACAATCTTTGTGTGGCTAATGTGCGGAAACCACAGGGATTATTACATATTGCTATCAATAACATATAGATTGTAAGCTCCCTTGCCTTATATAAATCAGGGCTCACGTCCAGGGGGAACATGCGGGAACACAGTTCCTCCTATATTTTTGCTGAAGGGATTCCCAATGGTCCCATACAACACTATAAAGCTTGTATTTCGGGATTTCATCATTTATCATATATTCTTTGCTAAAATCCACATAAATACATAAATATATCAGATATGACTGTATTTGTGTTAAAGGGCCACTACCACAAAAAAATGAAATGTCCTTATTGTGTTTATTTATGTTGCTGATATCTTACATGTGCTTTGTTTTTATCTTATATGTTCAGTTAAGAAAATATTTTGCTCTATATGTGTCACTGGGTGCATCCACTCTGTGATCTTTTGTGTTGTAAACTGTCCCCCCACATATTTTTACAGTACTTGCTCCTCCCTGTGTGGCTTTGGTCATAGAATGGAGTCTATGGGTCGGTCACTAACTCGCATCATTGTACTGCGTGGGATGTATTCAAATGACATCACCAGGGGATAGATTAGAAGTCTTTTAAGCTTCTTGTTTTATCTTATTCAACTGCCATCTCTTATCTGGAGTAACCACCCCCTGCTGCCTTATATAAACATTCACTCCTCCGCCCTCTGACTGTTAAATACTGTAGCAGATAAACCACAGCTGCAAAGTAAAACTTTTTCACAGATTTTGGTAAATGTTGCATCATGGGAAAAATCCACAAAATGGGAACAGAAGATAAATATTTTTTTACATGCAATTACCTCAAAGAAAAAAAAACAGCGGCGTGTGTTTATGAGGTGGTTTTGTTTGTAATACACAAGTAATCTAGTTACAGCTTACGTAAGTGGTAGTGTCCCTTTAAATGTGAGATGATGATGCTAATTGGCGGACAGAAATCTTGGTGAGTTCCCACACTTCTTATTTTAGTACCTGATCCCTGTATATAACAATATACATACAGTATATATATATATTGTCCTTCTGAAATATATTTTAGAAAGAAAAGAAAAAGCCAATGTTTGTGAATTGTTTATTTTACCTTAAAAGCCTGTTCAGATCATCAAGCTAAGTCAAAAGGTCATGCAGCATAATTCGGAAAAGTGAACAGACAACTAACTTTGGCCACTTTATTCCGACGTCGTGGTGTTGTCATATTTTCATATGTATGTTTAGACTTGTTTTGTAGCCATTTCCCATGAGGTGACTAGAAGAAAGGCATAAGAACACGTTCCTTTATGAATGAAACATATATACAGACAACCACAAAGTGGATTCTTATTATGACAAAAGCACTCAGCTGTGAAACGAGACCTTGGACATACACAGACATATCCAAAAAGACACGAATACTCAGTCTCAGTCTGATGTTTACAGACACTCAGCGACACACACACACACAGGAATACAATTGCAAAAAATACACAATGACATACATATAAAAAAAACATCTTGGGGCAGGGTTCCCTCACCTCTTGCTTCTCTTAACCTTGTTTGTCAGTTATATATGTATTGGTAATTGTGTCAGGACTATAATAATAATAAATATAGTGATGGAAGTAATAAATAACAAACAAATCGACACGCACACAGTCAGTCACATGTACAGTATATAAAAACCATAAACTAACAGGGTAATTCAAAGAGATCCGAATTGCTTGAGAAAGGTAACCGAACGCTGAAAATCAGCGTTCGGTCACCTTTCCTGGCCATTCGGCTATCCAGAGAGTAGGCAATTCGCCAAATCCTGGCGAATTGCCTGCACATACGGTGCCTGTTCGGTGCCTGTTCGAGGGCAGTGAAATCCCCATGAAAAAGCACTGCTTCGGCTATTCAGAGAACACAAACCAGCAGTGAAAGGTTCCCGAAATGCCCTGCCATTCGGTGGTTTAATTCGGCAAGTTTATTCAGGAGAATCCCATAGACTTCAATGTTAAAAATATTCTGGTTTTAATTCAATATCTAATAAACCGTTCATTATAAAATTCTGCAGTAAAGAGTCTCTTTATTTATAGATTTTGTAGGATATTTTAAGCATTTTTCTTTTCTTTTTTTTTTTTAAAAGTCCGATTTGTTTTTGGATTTTTTTTTAAGTTTACTTATTTTTTTCTGTAACAGCCCTTTTTATTATCATTCCCTGGACCTCATATGTAAATTTCAGACATTTTCGCTCAGTAGTTTTTTGCAAACAGTGTTTCACTTTTCAATCATTCAAGCGAACAGTTTTCCTAATTTATTCACTGCCTCTTCTGCGGTGTCGGAGGCTGCGATCGGCTCCTGTTCGGGTTTTTCCGTGTTTTTCGGCAGGTTAATCCAGATGTTTTTGCAGGTTTTCAGCGTGCATTCGCTGGGTTTTGCGGTTAGTTTTCGTCAGGTTTGCGGCAGCTTTTCCCTGCAATTCGGGGACCCTGTGGTGTTTGCTGAATACACCGCAGGGTCACCGAAATGGGATCGGCAAAAGGAACCGAATTGAAGAGAACAAAAAGTCACCGAACGTGCGGTGACTTTTCGAATCTCTTTGAATTACCCTGTAAATACTGTATGTCTCTGCGTATAACATTCTGTTACAAAAAAAAAAAACATTACAAAAAAGAAAAATCACAAAAACCACACTAGCCGTTACCAGGGCTGAGTTTTGGCTAAATGCAGCCTGATACCCATTGCCTTTAGCGGACGGATCTCAAGCTCTGGCCCCCAGATGTTTATTGCCTACAATCCCAAGAATTCTTTTAATAAAATAAATGGCCTGAGAATCATGGGAGGTGTAGTTCACCTTCACCTCAAGGTAACGTTTACAAATTGTATACTTTATTTACATAGCGCCAGCACATTCTGCAGCGCTGTCCACGATAAAGGAACAAGAGGTTGACACCTCCTCCTGTTTCTCACCCCTTCACCTATCTTGTAATTCCCACGGGAATAGAGCCGTCTCTTCCTCCTGTGTCTGTTGTTGAAATATTTACTTGCCTTTTAGGTGTATTGTAGCGTTGTCTTGTCACTGTACTTTTTCTACAGCGCTGCAGAATGTGTTGGCGCTTAATAAATAAAAGTGATAATAATACATTAGAACAACAGACATAACATGGATCATATAATACGATTAGGATACTGTGTTCTTGAGGGAACCTGCAATGTGGAATATGTATTTATATGTAGATTGGATAAGCTGTGTTAGTCCAGATGCCAAAATCACCGGAGGATAGCGGTATGTAGTGATGCCTTTATTATTGGACTAACGTTGCATTTAAAAGACGGCTTATATATACGAAGGTGGGCAAGCATATACCGTTAGGTGTCTGGCCCAAGGACATTGCTAGTCAAGTGTTCTGATCAGTGCTGTGGCGCATGTTGGAAAAGCATAATAATAATTGATGGTAACACATATCTAATAATTTGCATGAAAGGCTCTAACGTGCCTGCAGGTGTTATTGGTCCTACTGGTGTTGTGAGGCTTTATTCCAGACCTGTCAAACTCTGGACCCCCAGATGTTTCTGAACTACAACTCCCATGATTCCTCGGCCATCTATTCTATTGGAAAAATTTTAGGAATTGTAGGCATCAACATCTGAGGGGGGGCTGTGAGTTTGACAGCCCTGCTCTATTTCATTAGGTGCAGGAATGATTGCTTGAGGCTCGGTAATTATTGTGGAGCCTCATGCAACCAGTACCGGCCACACTGCGCGGTATTTGAGGTCGAGTGGCAACTTTTGCAGCCGCTCGACCTTTGTGCATTTATACCGCAGGTTTGCGTGTCTCATACTTTGTATAGGACGAAGAAACCTACACTAACGCTGGAATGACGTGCAGTTCCATATCGCTCTTCATTGGCGCTGTGATCGCAAACAAACGAGCTGCAACTGCACTTCTGTAAACCTGGTTTAAAGTGTTCCCTGAGAGCAAAATCACTTTATACATGGTTAAAGTCATCCCTGGCTTCAGTACTCACCTCCCAGGCTCCCTCGAGGTCCTCACCCCCATTCCCTTTCTCTATGCGATAGAATTGGCGGGAGAACAAGAAAATGTATGAAAAGAGGAGACGTTTTAGGACACGCAGAACAAGTTTAGTGATTTTTTTGGGCTAAATTATGGTGAAACTTATGCAGGCTTTGGATGAAAGTAACAATAGGTGCTTTAAAATTGGGCCTTTAGTGTCGGCAACAGTGCCGTCACACCGTAACCCCTCTGTGGTATTTTGGAAGAGTGCAGGGTTGGACCCTGCGGTCAAATATTAAAATGATATGAATCTGGTAATATAGGCGTCAGTGCACCCAAATATTTTGCCTTTGGTGGCAGCAAGTGCCGTCACACCGTAACCCCTCTGTGGTATTGTGGAAGAGTGCAGTGGTGGACCCTGTGGTCCAATATTAAAATGATATGAATCTGGTACAGGCGTCAGTGCACCCAAATAATGTGCCTTCACACCGTAACCCCTCTGTGGTATTGTGGAAGAGTGCAGTGGTGGACCCTGCGGTCAAATATTATAATGATATGAATCTGGTATAGGCGTCAGTGCTCCAAATATTTTGCCTTTGGGGGCAGAAAGTGCCTTCACACCGTAACCCCTCTGAGGTATTGTGGAAGAGTGCAGTGGTGGAGGTTTTGGTAATGCAGAAGAGATCCCTGATCTATTCAGTTACATCAGCAGCTATAACAAAATCGGGTCAGCAATGTTTAGGCACTTGTACTGCACTACTGTATTTGGTGAGAATCGGCGCACACCAGTAGCAACAGGAAGCAAACAGAACAGGCAGGAAATACACAGAGAGAATAGTCAAATGGCAGGCAAAGTCGGCAACAGATTGGGTCCTCAGAACAAGCAGGGTCAGTAACAAGTATACAAACTGATTCGGTAAGCTAGTGATGCAGGAATAAAGGCTGAGACACACTGAGCGTGTAGCGATGCAGAGCGTAGCGAAGAGAAGCAAACATTTTGCAGGCTTGACTTCACTCCGCTCCGCCTCGCAGCGTGTCTACACTGCATTACGTTTGCTTCTCACCGCACTGGACAGGAATCCACTAACTAAATTAAAATGTACATACAAAACCGTTTTATTTTCACAAAGCACCTGCTATATAGGCAAAAAAAGTTGCTATTGAATAAAATACATCAAAAATTACTGTTAATTTAATAGGAATAGTATAAAAATATAAAAAAAAGGTAACCCCTGATCATATATATTATAGGGACACAGAGCGCTGTGTATAGAGTAGGGATGCATTGGGGGGCGTGGCCTGACGCCGAGCTGGAGAGACGTGCCACGAGTTAGCTCCTGTACAGAGTCCTTATTTTGGATAATTTCTTGCGGTCCTTTGTCTGAGTGGGGTACAAACTGCCTCTAGGGATCCCAGCTGGAGCACATCGGTGCCGGGGTGAGTTCTCTGAAGCCCTCAAATAGCTGCAGGGGTCCCGCTGGGTCTCCTTGGGCCTACAGCACGCCGAGAGCCTGCGCCGCGTGGGGCCGATTTCTCCCGGGCGCTCCACTTCCGGGGACGCGGCCGACGGCGCCTTGGAGCCGAAACAACCGGAGCCCCCAGGATCGCGTTGTAGTAGCCGCCTGACTGCCCCCCTGCGCTCCGTGACGGACTCCTCCTATCACCCGGGACCTGTGCACATCAGGCAGTGGCGGCACTCGAACACGGCCCCTCCCGATCCCCTTGAGCACCAATCGGACACCTGCCCCTTACCATCGCCAGGTGTCCGGAGGGGGGACCGCTGGATGAAACGTCCCAACGCCTTGCCACACGCGAGAGGAACCGCATCACTCACCTCGCACTCCCCGCAGAGATCCTCTGGATCCGGCCTACACCGCACCTCAACCTGACCATAGGAGTGTCTTCCACCCCCTGTGTCTTGGCAAGCAGCCACCTGACAATTTTTTCAGGTGATCCCCCTCGGCTCACCCAAATTTTCTTCCTAATTTTTCCCAGATAATTTTTCCGGTGGACCCCAACTATCCGTGCGCCCCCTCCCCCCCCTTTTTTTTTTTTTTTATTCTTCTACTCGACGGGTGATTTACATGGCCACCTACAATAGGTGCTTCCGCTCACCTCCGACTTCTCTCCTGCACCGACGTATATTAAAGGGACCATGGGCCATGGGAAAAAAACCTCCCAGGCGCCGGAGACCCCCGGACACGGTGGGGACTCTTCAACCCCCGGTATCCGTCAATTCTTTGCCCCGCCGCCAGGCCAGCCTGAGGCGCCGGTCTCCCCTCCTATGGAGCCAACCTCACCAGGTGGTTTCTTGTCGCCTTCGCATTCAACGACGGACGCATGGGAGGCCCCAACAGACGTCCTTCAACTCCTGCGTTCTCTTCCGACTAAACAAGACCTGATGATGGCCAACACCGGCCTCCGCCAATCGCTGGCGGCAGATATCCAGCTGCTTCGAGATGACATAACAGGCCTCCGAGACCGCTTGGAGCGAGTGGAGAGCGGTCACAGAGACCAGTCCACTTTAATAGCAGAAACCTCACCCCGTGTTGACGCACACCATCACCTATTACTCACGCTGACGCGCCACGTGGAAGATCTCGAAAAACCGTGGCCGCAGACAAAATGTTAGAATCCGGGGCCAACCTGAAGGGGAAGGGTCACCTGCAGAACTGGGTAGGATTTTGCTCCACCTATTTAACACCATCCTCGACCGCGATCACACCTCACATATTGACATTGAACGTTATCATAGAGCATTACGCCCAAAAGGGCCAGCGGATGCCCCGCCGAGGGATGTTATTTGTTTATTCCTCTGCTTCGGCATTAAAGAAGAGATTATATGGCGAGCACGTGAACGGCCACATATCAAATTTGAGGGAGTTACTATCACTCTATTCCACGATGTCTCCCTATCACACTGCACACCCGCAGAGCCTTGAAACCACTCACAATGGCACTACAAAAGGAAAACCTACAATATCGCTGGCTGCACCCCTTTGGGATACAGGTACGCACTCCACATGGCCCGGTCACGGCCCGCACCGAGACTGATCTAGGAGGTTTTTTACGAGCTTTACACCTCCCACCTACCACCCTGTTGTCCTTACCGGACCCAACGGCGGCCTATGCACCCGAAACGCAGCTTCCGCAGCGTCACCCCAGACCAAAACACCCACGACTGGAACCTTCTCTGCCAGCCACTTTCACTCCCTCCAGTTCGGAGGGAGCTAGTGGCCATCCTACATGCTAACCTTGCTTATACCTAAGACCCTACCCACCCCTTTTTCTTGTGACCATCACACACGGAGGTAGCGGAACCTTTGACTTACCTCTCAACCTTCTTAACACCTTTTGAGAAGGCGCTCACTCCACGTACCCCACTGAGCTGCAACCCACCCCTGTCCTGGTGGTCCGTGTGGTCTCTCCCGACACCTCGATAGGTGCCACGGGTTTGTTTAACGCCCGAGTTGCGACAGCTCTGTTGAAAATTTTTTATTTAAGTTTTTTTTTTATGTTGTTATACCTGTTTGATAGTTTTAAGTATTGCATCTGTATCTATTAATTAGTGCATTCTACTGTTTGTTATTTGTTAATTCTACTCCTGATTGATGGGATTCACGCCGGACACCCTTAGGGTGCTCACCTTGAATGTAGGGGGCTTAAACGTCCCCACGAAATGACATATTGCCCTTCGGGAATTTCTTAAGCTACGTGCTTCTGTGGTTCTGATACAGGAGACTCACTTCGCTCTTGACAAAGCTCCGAGTTTGCGTAATCACCATTTTTCTACAGGTTACTTCGGGAACTGTAAAGATGGCAAAGTCCGCGGTACCGCAATTCTGTTCTCCAGACATGTCCCCTTTACGCTCCTGGATACTAAATACGATGAGGGAGGCAGATACACCTTGGTTAATGGCACCATAGGCTCCCAGACCTACACCTTTGCCTCTGTCTATCTACCCAACAGGGGCCAAAACCGAGCTCTGCGTGCAATACTCCGCACCATGATGTCATTCACAGAGGGGATACTCTTGATGGGGGGCGACCTTAATCTAGCGCTTAACCCCCGGGTGGATACCTCCCGAGGCTCATCTAGTGTGGCTCCCTCGGTGCACCAACAGGCCCGACTCCATCTGCACGACAACAGACTAATTGACTGCTGGCGAGCTATGCACCCGACAGTCAGAGATTACACATACTATAGCACAATACATGACCGATATTCACGAATCGACTATCTACTCATCCCATCTAACTTTGCGCACCTTCTGCAGTCGGTCACCATAGGCGCCACGAGCTGGGCAGACCATTGTCCAGTTCTTATGACGATTGCATCCTCACTCTACCGACCCAAATCCGTGCATTGGCGACTAAATGAGACACTTTTGAATGACCTGGCTATATTAACGGGACTGCGTGACACGCTTCGACACTACTTCATCGAAAACATCTCGCCTGATTCCCCACCTCCGACTATCTGGGAAGCGCACAAAGCAGTCGCAAGGGGCTATCTGATTTCACAAGGCGCACGCCTCAAAAGAGAACGGACACAACGAGAGTCCGAGCTACAGACCCTTATCCGAAATCTAGAATTGTCACACAAGAACACATTATCAGACCAGACCTACGCAGAACTCTTGGGGCACAAAGCTGAACTACACTCCCTGCTAATATAAGTGCCTTAACCGCTATAAAACGCACCAAACGGCTCTTCTATGATCAGGGCAATAAATGCGGGAAACTCCTGGCCCATACCCTACGTAAACGTAACCGTGCCATGTACATCCCTAAACTACGCACACCGACTAAAGAGTTGCTTACACACCCACGGGACTTGATGGATCTTTTACTTACTCACTTCACAGATACGTACAACATCCCTGCCCCCTCTACCCCGCGGTTACAACCTGCTATTGATGATTATATACGGGCCCATCTTGACAAATCCCTCCCACCTGAGACTGGACGACTACTGGAACAGCCGATCACTGGAACAGAGCTAACTGAAGCCATTAAACGGACCCCGGTGGGCAAGGCCCCCGCCCAGACGGACTACCCCTCCAATATTATAAAACCCTCCGGGAAATTCTCGACCCGCAATGGCTTGTAGCCTTTAATTCTATAACAGATGGGGAACCGCTGACTGCCCAGACCCTGATGGCCACAGTAACTCTCATCCCCAAGCCAGGCAAGGACACAGAGCTCTGCGGCAACTATAGGCCTATTTCATTGTTAAATCAGGATGTAAAACTATTTGCCAAAATCCTTGCTACTCGCCTCAGCCCCTACATCCCACAGCTTATACATACTGATCAATCGGGCTTTATCCTGGGAAGGGAGGGCAGGGCAAACACTGTGCGGGCGATAAACTTAATCCATTTAGCGTCTAAAAATAAGAATGACCCTATGCTGCTTCTCTCCACTGAAACGGAAAAGGCCTTTGACCGCGTCAGTTGGAGCTTCCTTTTCAGCACATTGCGCCGCGTTGGTTTGGGACAAAACATGATGGCGTGGGTTGGATCGCTGTACTCCAACCCCTCTGCCAGACTTAATGTGAATGGGGCACTCTCACCCCCCTTTCGCATTACCAATGGCACCAGGCAGGGCTGCTCCCTTTCCCCATTGCTGTTTGCCCTCACCCTTGAACCTTTTCTACAGGCAATCCACACGCACCCCCAACTGCACGGAGTATCGGTAGCAGGGACTGAACATCGTGTCGCGGCATACGCTGACGATATGCTGTTCTTCGTTCACAGACCGATGGAGTCCTTACCACATCTACTTACACTCTTTACGGAATACGGTGCCATCAGCAACCTCCGTATTAATATGGAAAAATCAGAAATCTTACCCATAAATGTCCCCGCTGAACTACAGACGACTTTAAAACATATGTTCCCTTTCCGATGGTGCAATAGTGGCCTTAAATACTTAGGGATCACCCTCACTGCAACCAGTAAAGACCTATTCCATGCGAATTACAAACCCTTACTCACGGCCCTGACGGCAGACCTACAACAATGGTCCTTCCCGCATATCTCATGGTTCGGGCGAATTAATGTAGTGAAGATGAACATACTACCCCGCGTCCTCTACCTTTTCCAAGCGCTCCCTATTCTCTTACCTCCCTCCTTCTTTGCGCAGCTCCGCACAATGATTTCCACATATGTCTGGAACTCTAAAAAACCACGCATTAGTCTGGCCTTACTGATGACCCCTAAACAGTTTGGCGGCACTGCACTCCCACATTTTTGGCACTACTACCTGGCCTCGCACCTACAACGCATAATGGAGTGGACCACTTGCTCGCTAAAAAGGTCTTGGATCGCGATAGAGCAGGGATCTGCGCGATGACCCCCTGTCCTGTCTCCCCTGGCTGCCAATCTCCACGCAAAAGACCATGACCGACCCTCACCCCCTAATACACGCCACCCTGAGAGCCTGGTGCTCACTGAAGCCTTCCCCAGACATAGCTCCCTTCCCCTCGCCGCTCCTACCCCTGCAATGGTTACAAGCTTTCTCTAGATCCCTGCTCCCGATGGACACGGACGGCCTGCCTCTCCCTCCAAGACCTAAGCATTTCCTGCAAGAAACAGGCCCAATTCCTTGTGACCACTTACCCATCCCACACGCCAACTCATTCATACTGAGGTTCCACAATCACAGACTCATTCAGTCATTACGAACGCTTGCCCCACTGTCGGACACGAGATGTTGATAGAAAGAGGCAGATATACATTAAAGAGAGGCAGTGCGATGGGTAACATGCTCCAAGCCACATCACCCCTGAATAGTCCCGCTCGCTCTAGCTGGGAACGCGAATTTAATTTAACCTTCGACGATCACCAATGGAGCGTTATCTGCCTATTGGCACACACCAGCTCCACAGCAGTAAGAGTACAAGAGGCCAACTACAAAGTGCAGTTGCTGGAGATGTAATGCACCCAATGCCTCGGCTCTCCACGTATGGTGGGATTGCCCTGTCCTCACTGGATTTTGGCGCTCCGTTCACGACAGTCTTTGTGAAGTCACGGAACCGCCACCCCCATTTACTCCGGAATACTGCCTACTTAACCACACTGAGGCCCCACCCGAAGTATTTCGGAAATCGATCACCGTCAGACTTCTACACGCTGCACGCCTGGTTATACCGATGTTCTGGCGTAAACCCAACGCCCCACCTCTTACTGCTTGGTTACGTGAGGTGGAAAATATTCGATCGGCAGAAGAAAGGGTCGCCCTATCTCTAGGTAAAACTGCTGAACATTACCGCCCCTGGCATTATTGGCTAAACAACTGCCTGCCCCGGGTATGTAGGCAGGACTGTCCCCCGACCTCATTGAACCCGCCTCATTCCCCGTATATATATATATATTCCCCGCTGAGTTCCCTCCCCCCACTCCTCCCTTCCCGAAGCTACACCTACCAATATGAAGCCTACACCACCCGACCATGGGCATGTGTCCCCCGTTCAAGCTCACTGACTCTGTATTCATAGCAAATGCCACGTTCTCCGCAATGTATTAAGCTTTTCATTTATTTACTGCACTATTATACACTGTTGATATTGACTATGTATGCTTTCCGATTTCTTAATAAAGCCCAAAACTCAGTCAGTCTCTCTACCTGGCCTTGGCAGAGAGAAGCTAAATCATCCTCATCCAGCAGGACTCACCACAATGAGGCATCTTGCTTAGAAACTTCATTCACTGAAGCACACGCCCAAAACTCAGTCAGTCTCTCTACCTGGCCTTGGCAGAGAGAAGCTAAATCATCCTCATCCAGCAGGACTCACCACAATGAGGCATCTTGCTTAGAAACTTCATTCACTGAAGCACACACCCAAAACTCAGTCAGTCTCTCTACCTGGCCTTGGCAGAGAGAAGCTATATCATCCTCATCCAGCAGGACTCACTACAATGAGGCATCTTGCTTAGAAACTTCATTCACTGAAGCACACGCCCAAAACTCAGTCAGTCTCTCTACCTGGCCTTGGCAGAGAGAAGCTAAATCATCCTCATCCAGCAGGACTCACCACAATGAGGCATCTTGCTTAGAAACTTCATTCACTGAAGCACACGCCCAAACCTCAGTCAGTCTCTCTACCTGGCCCTGGCAGAGAGAAGCTAAATCATCCTCATCCAGCAGGACTCACCACAATGAGGCATCTTGCTTAGAAACTTCATTCACTGAAGGTGATCTGACATAGCCTAATGCCTTTTCTCTTGATGTATATTATGTTTACATTGTAATATCACTGTATATGTGTGTGATATAGGTGTAGATAGAATATATATATATAGCACACAAGTGTATCTTTTATATATTTGAATTGTTGTAATGCTATCTGATTTCTGCATTCCACTCCCTTTTTCTATATTTTCTCGAGGCCTGCTATTCTGCCCCATGTCCCTGTTCAATGAACCATAACTTTTATTGCCCCCTACAAACTCCCCCCTAGTTCCTGGACAACTTCAACCCAATGTGATGCTATTTGCAATCTTAATTTCTCTTTCAGCACACGCCCAAAACTCAGTCAGTCTCTCTACCTGGCCTTGGCAGAGAGAAGCTAAATCATCCTCATCCAGCAGGACTTTGCGCACGCCCACCCTCCCCTCACCCACCCACCCCATGGTTTTCATTTAATATATACCCAACTAATTGATCATGTGATATCGCAGCAACCTACACCATTTACTCTGGTACCTCTCTATTTCCTGTTTACTCACCTCCAACACCTTTCTCTATAATGTTTATGCCACTATTGCTTCTCTTTTCTTTCTCAACCCTTCTCTCTAAAACTACTCTCTCCTTCTATACACCTTTCCAATTGCCCCAGGATGGAAAAGCAGTTCCAATAAACCACAGCCTGCTCAGTTCTTTTAACCTATCAGCTGAGTGCTGGTGGAGAGTGTTAAAACCCAGCCCTCCCACCCCCAGACAAAGATTTAAAACTCTGCAACCACATTATCCAAAAGAAAACTCTGTCCAAATTCCTATTTATCCTGCTACTTTCCCTGGCAAACGATGTGGAAACTAACCCTGGTCCTATAGGTGACACAACCTTTAGTCTCCCCACTAAAAAAGGCATCTCTTTTGTGCACTGTAACATCCGCAGGTTACTCCCTAAATTGGATGAGCTTCAGGCATGGTGTTGCTATTACAAACCCAAAATCATTGTGCTCACAGAGTCATGGTTAACCCCAAAAGTACCAGACTCTGCCATATCAATACAGGGGTATTCATGTTATAGAAAGGACAGAGCAAAGAGAGGAGGGGGAATTGTTATTTATGTTGAGGAGTCCATAAAGTTCACCCCCTTACAGACTTCTAGCTCCCCTGTCACCTTTGATTTCCTCTCTGGTTTAATTGAGATTCCATTCAGTAAATCCATCATTGTTGCTGGATTCTATCGCCCACCAAGCTCTCCAGTGCACTCCCTCTCTGACATATCTCAAATCCTTAATAACCTACTTGCCCAAAACCAAAAAAGTGAAATGCTGGTCCTCGGCGATTTTAATACAGATTGGCTAAATCCTAAAAACAATAAACACTGCTCACTGTTTAAAAACTTTGCAGCTAACTCAATTAATCTCCTCCCCCACTCGCATTAATATGAAAAGCCCTAACCATACCTTGCTGGACTGGATTCTCTCCTCATCTCCTGATCGAATACAGGAGGCAGGTGTTCTTGCTAATAGCTTTAGTGACCATTGTCTAGTGTACTGCGTGCGCAAAATAAAGGCAATGAAATCTCCCCCAAAGGTAATAACCACCAGGTCTTTCAAGAAATTTATTCTTGAATC
The DNA here is from genome assembly GCA_009667805.1 of Leptobrachium leishanense. Classification (NCBI taxonomy): domain Eukaryota; kingdom Metazoa; phylum Chordata; class Amphibia; order Anura; family Megophryidae; genus Leptobrachium; species Leptobrachium leishanense. The sequence goes on along the minus strand of CM019063.1, from coordinate 513,702,271 downwards.
CTTCCTAAGTGATCTCAAACAGCTCCCCTGGTACAGACTAAACCTAATCCCAGACCTAGACTGTGCAATTGAATACTTTCAGTCTGAGCTCCTGAAAGTCTGGAATTCCCATGCCCCGCTGCGTAAAGTGCGAGTAAAAGGGACCCATCTCCCCTGGGTTACAGCTGATCTTACACTAATGTACCGTCTTAGAGATTCACTGTGGTCAAATTTCAAGAGTACTGGTTCCATGAACGATCACTGCGAATACCGAAAATGCCGGAATGAATGCACAAAACAAACAAAAATGGCTAAAGCCCATTACTTCAATGAAAATCTAAACCATAACATATCAAACCCTAGAAACTTTTGGAGAACCATAAGTAACATACAAGCACCCCCAGTCCACTCCCAGCCAGCTGCTGTCAAAGTAAACAACAAAACCCTGCAACACCCCTAGATGTAGCAAATGCCTTTAATGGTTATTTTGTTGGATGCGCCACCACTTTGATTGCCAAGCTAGGAAATGACATGCAATCAGAAAGGCCTCATGCAGATCAGGCCCCTCCAACTGTGCAAAGTCCCTGTATCAGACAGGAATTCAGTTTTAGACCAGTGCCTGTCAGTGTTGTTACTAAACTTCTCCGTAAGCAAAAAATGAAATACCAGTCTGGACCTGATCAAATACCAGCAATGCTGCTGAAAATCAGTGCACCGGCAATTGCAATCCTGTCGCAACCCTAATCAATGAATCACTGGCGACTGGATACATACCCAAACTCTGGAAGACTGCGAGAGTGGTACCTATCCATAAAAGTGGTGACAGTACTTTGGTATCCAACTACCGTCCGATATCGTTGCTCCCTGTAATGTCAAAAAATTTGGAAAAATGCGTCTACACACAATTACGTGATTATTATCAATATTGGAACTACTTAACCCAGATCAATCCGGCTTTCGTCCAAATCACTCAACTACAACCGCCCTTTTAAAAGTCTGCAATGATATCCAGGCTGGGATGGAACAAGGAAACCTAACTGGAGCCATCTTCCTTGATTTTGCCAAGGCCTTTGACACAGTAGACCATGGCATCTTGTTAGAAAAACTAAAAAACTCTGGCATGGGTGATCGCACGTTAACCTGGTTTCAATCATATGTATCTGACCGATCACAATATGTGTCAATTTCTGGCAGCTCCTCCCTCCCCCTCCCTGTCACTTGCGGTGTACCCCAAGGCTCAATACTCGGCCCCTGCTATTCACAATATTCATAAATGATCTGCCCAACGTCTGCAAAGCCTCAACTGTACACATGTACGCAGACGACACCGTAATCTATACCAGCAAACCAAATCTCCGGCAGCTGGAAGCCGTGCTGCAAGAACAATTCACAGAGGTAGAAAAGTGGATCAAACACAACAAACTTTTTTTAAATAATGACAAAACTGTAACGATGCTCTTTGGAACAAAACCTAAACTACACAAATTGCAAAATCCCCATCTATGTGTGGGGACAAAATCAAATGGCACGCTGACCACAGTCACTTCTCTCAAATATCTAGGTATGTGGTTGGACCCTAATCTATCCTTTGGCCCTCACATCGAAAAACTCTCATCTAAACTTTACCCCAAACTAGGCGCCCTGTACAGAAACAAATCCTGCCTGAGTCCCGCGGTAAGAAAGCAGATTGTACAACAAATGCTTATGCCGGCTATTGATTACGGAGATGTAGTGTACGCAGCCGCCCCACAAACACATCTTCAGAAACTTACTACATTATATAACTCATTCTGCCGCTTTGCATTACAATGTAACTACATGACCCACCATTGTGACATGTTAAAAGAGCTAAACTGGCCATCGCTGGAATCTAGACGCACCCTTCACCTTTCCAGCCTGGTGTTTAAGAGCATTTCTGGGAAGCTGCCAACCTACCTGAATAGACTGCTTCCCCCAGCAGCTCCCTCATCCAGGACCAGCACCTTACTTGCAATACCACAATACAAAAAGACAGTGGCTCGATCCTCATTTTCCTACAGAGCACCACAATTATGGAATAACCTCCCAGACACCATCAAATCTTCCACCAGTCTTAAGTCACTCAAGAGCTCCTTACTAACATACCTCAATACAGAATGCACCTGTATACATGTAACATAATGACTATTTTTCTACATATTTATTTTCTGTTAATCTGTATATGTGTTGTTTTCTTAATATCTTGCATTGTATTACTTTGTATTTCTGTAACTGTAACACTTCAATGTTCTTGAACCCAGGACATACTTGAAAACGAGAGAAATCTCAATGTATCCTTCCTGGTAAAATCCTTTATAAATTAATAAATAAATAAATAAAGAACAATATGTAAAAAAGAGTAGGGATGCATTGATACCACACACAGACATATACGTATATATCAACACGCAGACCTATATATACATATATATCAACACGCAGATATATATATATACACCCACCCACCCACCAACCTCAGACCATATATACACATATGCACATGGGTGTGGCATGTGGACAATCTAAACTAAATGCTCCCCCCCCCATTTGGCTTATCCCTCTAGAAGAGATGTTGAACCCAACAGAGCGGAGAATATATATATCATTCTCTGCTCTATCGGGTTCAACATTTCTTCTGGAGAGATCAGCCAAATGGGGAGGGGGCAATTAGTTGCCAAAATATGTGTGTAATACAAGTCTGGATATATATATTTATAAGAATATAGATATATATCTTATCTATATATATATCATACCTGCCCTTACCTTCCCCTATAAATTTGCTAAAAATATACACACACAAAAAAAAAACACTGCCTGAGACCCCGCGCATCCCACATGCCCCCTCTACCTGGCTGAATGTATCTAATAAATATAATTAAATACATTCAGCAAGGTAGAGAAAGAAAAAAAAAAGTTTTACTTCATGTTCCCGGGGACATTTAAAAATGTCCTCGGATTTTTTTTTTAGAAATGTGTCACCTTACCTTAGCCTGGTGGTCAGTGGGGGCTCCCTGGATCCTGGTTGTGGGGGGGGGTCTGCCGTGGCTGCAGGTGCAGTGGCTCCCTCCCTGCGCCGCCTGTCTCTGCCACATGCACTTGGGCGGCTAGTCCGCACAGTCGCAGCTCTCTCATCCGGCGGCCGCATGCTCCTCAAGGGGATCCTTGGGAGGCTCCGGCAGGCTGCCCTCTACAGTGCCTAATTAGAGGGCCGTGTCTGCCTGATGTTTTAGTAACAAGATTGTTTTATCCCATAGGCTTCAATATTAAAAATATTCCCGTTTTAATTCAATATCTAATAAACCGTTGCTTATAATATTCTGCAGTAAAGAGTCTCTTTATTTCTAGATTTTTTTTACTATTTTTTAAGCATTTTTTATACTTTTTTCTAAAAAAAAAAATTCTAACTTTTGGCGAATGTCCCAAAAAAGTTCGAAGTTCTCGAACGTTCGAACAGCCGATGTTCGATTCGAACTCTGAACAGATCCTAACTGAACGCTCATCCCTAGTATAGATTACAGTGTCGTCTGCTTTCATGTGTACAGTTGAGGCTTTGCAGACATTGGGCAGATCATTTATAAATATTGTAAATAGCAGGGGGCCGAGTATTGAGCCTTGGGGTACACCGCACGTGACTGGGAGGGGGAGGGAGGAGCTGTCAGAAATGGACACATATTGTGACCGATCAGATACATATGATTGAAACCAGGTTAGCGTGCGATCACCAATACCAGAGTTTTTACGTTTGTGCAATAGGATGCCATGGTCTACTGTGTCAAAGGCCTTGGCAAAATCAAGGAAGATGCTCCAGTTAGGTTTCCTTGTTCCATGCCAGCTTGGATATCAGTTCAAACCTTTAAAAGGGCAGTTGTAGTTGAATGATTTGGACGAAAGCCGGATTGATCTGGAGTTAAATAGTTCCAATACTGATAATAATAATCACGTAATTGAGTGTAGAAATTTTTTTCCAGAATTTTTGACATTGTAGGGAGCATTGATATCCTTTATTTTACTTCATATATTCTTATTTTATTTCATATATCCTTTAATTTATTTCGTACCCTTATTTTATTTCATATATCCTTATTTTATTTAATATATCCTTTATTTTACTTCATATATCCTTTATCTTATTTCATGTATCCTTTATCTTATTTCATATATCCTTTATCTTATTTCATATATCCTTTATTTTATTTCATATCCTTATTTTATTTCATATATCCTGTATTTTACTTCATATATGCTACATTTTATTTCATATCCTTCATTGTATTTCATATCCTTATTTTACTTCATATATCCTTCATTTTATTACATATCCTTTATTTTATTTCATATAACCTTCATTTTATTACATATCCTTTATTTTATTTCATATATCCTTCATTGTATTTCATATCCTTATTTTACTTCATATATCCTTCATTTTATTTCATATCCTTATCCAGAATTTTTGACATTATAGGGAGCATTGATATCCTTTATTTTACTTCATATATTCTTATTTTATTTCATATATCCTTTAATTTATTTCATATCCTTATTTTATTTCATATCCTTCATTTTATTTCATATCCTTATTTTACTTCATATAACCTTCATTTTATTACATATCCTTTACTTTATTTCATATATCCTTTATTTTATGTCAATATAGGAATGTCTTCATGACTATGATCGCAGTAACATTTCTTAACGATGTCGCTCCAGCTGAATGTGCCATGTTTTGTTTTGTATCACTTAATTACTTTGATAACAATAATCCCAACAGCAAATGAAGAAATATAAAAGCTGAAAGCTTCAGACAGATCTGTGTACACATTTTAACAATATTTTTCAGACTGCGCCCCATCCAGCAAGAACAGCTAATCTTAAGGAAACAAAAGCGGGCAGTAGGTACGGACTTGCGACTCAAAGTCAACAACTGGAAGAGTATCAGGCTGGAGTGTTTTCTTGTATTGTGTTTATTGTTTTGTCCTTTACGGATCCATTCAAGGCTAGATTATTCATCCACATTCACTCAGGCAACTCGTTATTTGCATGAAAAGAGTCACAGAGACGAAACAATGCGCAAAAGAAAAAAAAAACTTGTACACAATATCTTAAATAAAGGCCTTTTAATTGAAAATATAGGGCGATGTCTGGGCACGTACGTTCGCTTCTGTAATTCAATCAATACATACTTGATTGCCAATGTTTAATTAACCAGTAGTAACAGCAACCGTAAAAGCTGCCATATTGTTATATTCAGAGTTAAGGATGCTTGCAAGAGTAATCAGACTTCCAGGGTAGAGTTTCATACACTGTGGCGGGGTTTAGTAAACATACAAGAGAGAATCATTGGAATTTAAAGGCCGACCTCTTTTTCCCCATTGTATAATGTTCAATTCCTTTAAAGGGAAACTACCACCAAAAAATGAAATGTCCTTATTGTGTTTATTTCATGTTTCAGATATGTGATTTGCTTTTTTCTCTTATGTTTAGTTAAGAAAATATTTTTCTCTATATGGGTCAATGGGTGCATCCGCTGTGTGATATTTTGTGTTGTAAACTGTGATCTTTACACCTGTGATCTGTGCTCCTCACAGTGTGACATTGAGAATAGAATGGATTCTATGGGTCAGAAGTCCTAAAACTGACCTATTGATTTGCATTGTGTGGGATGTATGTAAATTATATCACCAGGAGGTACTACACAGTGTTTTGGAAGCTCACTATCAGATCTCACTCAGCTGCCATCTCAGGTCAGCTAGATAACACAACTGATACCCTGCAGCCATTGCCTCTACAGTACTGTTTAATAAGTTACAAGCATTTATTAAATGCCACCAAGTTCCGTAGCGCTGTACAATGGGAGAGACAGAATAACAAATATACATTACACATAGAACAGTAGGAGAGAGGACCCTGCTCGAGAGCTTACAATCTAAGAGGAAAGGGGTGACATGCTAGGTGAGGGTGAGTAGAGGGCATGAAGTATTGGGGTGCGTGTGGGATGTGTGGGAAGATGGAGCAGGAAATAAACCATCGGGGATTAGGGAGTGAGCTGAAATGCTTCTCTAAAGTAATGTGTTTTCAGAGACTTCTTGAAGGACTGGAGAGATGAGGAGAGTCTAATTTTGAGGGGGAGAGAGTTCCATAGAAAGGGGGAAGCTCGGGAGACGTCTTGAAGGCGAGAGTTTTGGGTATGGGTATGGGTACGAGGAACTGGTAGCATCAGATCATTGGCAATCCATTATAATTGTGGTATAATCTTATACCACAGCTGCAAAGTGAGACTTGTGCTAAGATTTTAGTAAATATTGCATCATTGGAAAAATCCAAAAAATTGAAACAGGAGATAAAAAAAACTAATATTAATATTAATTTTATATTTCCTTTTTACTAGCAATTAATTCAAACAAAGAGAAAAACCCAGCAGCATGTATTTTATAAGGTGTTTTTTGTTGGTAATGCTCAAGTAATCTAATTACTTAAAAGTAAGGAACAGGAGGGGCGGAGCTGAATACTGACGGGAGAGGACGCTACATGCTGAGCTCTCTGGATGACACTTACTAAACCTTCTGATTAAGCGTCTCTCCGTCAGTTTTCTGAGCCCTGTTTGAAGGATCTCGTGCCTTGGTGGTGGGGACCGGGTACCGGGACACATACCCGGTCCTTTGGACGACTTTTGAGCTGGTACCAGACTTCGGGCCTACAAGTGCGGCCTACCCTCCGGCGGCCATTTTTGCAGCCTGTCTCACCTCTTGGAATTTCGCTGCAAACTATACGACTTGTGACATTATTATTTTATTATTGTTCTTAATTTATAAAGCGACGGCATATTCCGCAGCGCTGTACAATAGGCACAGTATAGACAGGGTTACAATACATTGAACAACATTTGACAAACAGTGCAGGAGGAGATGAGGGCCCTATTCCCGTAGGAACTCACATTCTAGAAGGGTTGAGGTTGGAAACAGGAGGAGAGGACTGCAAGGTGAGAGTGATTGATGGTTGCCTGGGAATTAGAAGCCTGGGATTAGTAAGAGTAATTAGAGAAAGAAGTGTAAACAGCTGGAAAGGATGCCTGAAAATAGAGTCTAGTTCTGGGTGGGGGGTGGATGGACATGGCTTCTGGACCCCGGATGGGCTCGCTGGCTGCTGTGGGGATCTTGCTGCCAAACCGGGATGAGTCCGGAAGGAAGGGCTTCTCTGACTGGGTGGAACTGCTGTATAGGAATACTGGATGCTACCTACAGCGGATTGATCGACAGCCTGGAGATGAAAGGCCAGCTACCAGGGGAGATCTGTGGCACCTCTTCGAGGAGCTGCGTGAAATCTGGCGTGCCGAGGTTCGGTGCTGTGGCCCGGCATGTCTGTCATGGGGGACACTGGGGAACGCATCTTGAGTGGACAGTCCGATGCAGTGCGTCCTGATCCTGCAGCTGCGGTGCCGCTGGCGGGTCCTGTGATACTGCGGTGGAGCATCTGCTGACGGTGCTGCCCACGATACAGCGTGGAGCTTACCTGTAATCTAGAGCCCCATGATGATCGCTGGCTGGTCCCAGTCGTTGAGGGAGATGAAAGTCGATCCGCCGCTGCTGTGTCTCTGCTATGGGTCCTGTCCCATGATGGTGTCTCTTCTCCTGCAGGGGTGACCTCCTTCATGGACATGTCCCTTCTCCTGGCTGGCAGTTTGCCTTCTTGGCCGATGCTCTGTGGTGGTGTTCGGTTACATCTGGTCCCAGGGGTCTGCAGCGTTGGAGCCTTATCTGTCCCCCTGTTTCTGGACACTGGATGAGACTCCCGGGTCAAGTATCAGTCTGTGCCCCTCACCTTATAATTTGGGGCAACCAACTAGCCCACCCCCCTCTGATGATACCCCCACTCCGATCAGGACACTATTCTTGAGGACTCTTTTGCCCTTTTGGGACCCGGCTCTCTATATAGATGTACTCCCCCTGACACTGTGAGATGATTGCTGACCCCCTTTATCTTTTTGTTTTCATTTTATTTCCCCAACCTTGCCCCCCTCTTTTGATGTCTTTTTTTTGTTGCCCTTCTGCACACCGGATGCGCTGTGGACCCTTACATATTTCCAACCCCCCTTTTTTTTTGGCATCTTGGGGCTACCGCGGGGTGTGCCATTATGGCAGCTACCGCGGCTCTGTCTGCCATACCTGGCCCTCGGGCGCCCCGGCATTCTGGCAATTATACTTCCATGGCCTCCTACTGCTTTTATTCTTTTTTTTTACGACCGTTTCTTTTCAGAGACAACCCTTTTATTTCTTTGTACAGCACCTTTTTGTATTTTTTAGATGAAGTTTTTGTTTCTCAACTTTGTAAACAGAGTTTGTTTTAGGACATTTTAATTGGTTTAAACACCTATTTGGGTTGACTGTGTATGTCACTCATGAATCAGAAAGCAAGCAGAACTTGTCTTGAAGGCAGCTGCTTCAGCATCGGGCGGTCGGCTGACTCCTCAGCCTGCTTCTCACAGTCGGCCACTCCAGTCCTCAGCCTGTTTCTCACTCCGACAGAGGCTGCCACAGCTTCCTTCCCATGGGCAGCAGCGGCGCCGGAGCAGAATCCATCAGTCCTGACTCCTGCTTCTCCTCTCTGGATGCCTTGACCAACTCACCACCACAGCCCACTGCAAAATGCGTGGCCCCGTTGGCGGACTGTGCAAGGGCTGCAGACACCTTGCCATTCCCTGCACCCAAGCATGCACTGCCCGCCACCGATTCCTTAATGCTCCATTACGTTGGTCCAGCCCGCTGCTGCAGCGTGCCTCCCAGCTACATATCATGAGGCTGGGAACGGCACGCTGCACTGGCACCGCCCCCTCCAGCATGATGACATCACCGTGCGACGCACACAGCTGCGGCTGTTCCCAGCCTTGTGATATGTAGCTGGGAGGCACGCTGCAGCAACAGGCCAGACCATGATAACTGAGGATTAAGAAATTGGAGGTGGCGGCCGGCAGTGCATGTATGGGTGTGTACCCAAAACCGGCCCCTACCAACTCAATTAAACTATTTTCCTTTTTAAAGCGGCCCAAAAATGGAGCAGCCTACCGGGATTCCTCCCGGTATCCTGGTAGACCAGTCTGGCCCTGATTGTGGCGAGTGTGCGGCTGGTTTTCCCTGCACTCCGGGGAGCTTGCGGTGAACGCTGAATTCAATGCAGGGTTGGGAATTTTGGGGAACTTTGGGTGGAGAAGTTCCAGGGTGGGAAACTTTGGTTCTCTGAAGTGCAGGGAAGTGCAGGGAAGGAGAGAGCCCCGAAATGTCAGCGACAATTCAGTGCTCTTTGAATAATAATTGTTATGAAAAGAATCACTATTTAGATCAGTTGGAACTCCCGTTTCATTGTAAAATCCTTAATACATGTTTGGACTATGGAAAGTGAAGCGTGGGCTAAGTAAATTGGTTTTACAGATGGGATGTACTGTACCATGAGTCGGAAATCATATCTTGGTAAAGTCGTGCGCAATAAGCAGATAACAGGCACGAGCTGTTTATGAAGCTTACAATGACGACAGCTCACGCCTCGCTGAAATGTTTATGGCGCGCCATAAAACCTTTACAGAACGCGTCTACCATCTTTTTATTACTCTTAAACGTACAGTGCGTCTGGCCTGGAGAAGAAACGTGAATGGCTTCCTTGTTAAGACTTCTGGGGAAGCTCCACTGTGCATTGATCTTTTTTTTTCACACTAATATTCAATATTCCTGGTACAGGCTTTGAGTAAATATTGGAAATTGTTTTGATCTCCTGAAATCCATTACAAAGAGACAGAAAGGAGCCACATTTACATCTGACTAAGCAGTGATCAGGTGGAGAATTTCACATTTTAGCCCAAAATAGTCAAGCAGAAGGATTGCTTCACTTGGAGAGGTTTTCAGATTCATCAATTTTGGCCTAATTTTTAATTCTTCACTGTTTCACAGCTTTTTGATTAACCCACTAGGGGCCAGATCACAGCCTTCAAGCTGTACAGCATACCAGCTGGAGCGCTGCTCTTTAATTTTAACTCATCCTATTACATCTGAGATGCAAGCTCAGCTCCAGTGTTCATCCACGTATCTTTCCGCCATCCCGCCACGATTGTGCCTGTCTTCATGGAGTCCTACTCCTAAGGACACCTGGAACTGATAACAGCGTGGCACTTAGCGCCGCTGGTGTTATCACTCTGCGGTTCGTAAACAGTACGACTTGAGCTGCTGACAAAGCGGCTCAGTCGTATACGGTCGTTGAAGGCGAAACACAAACAAGAGCAAAACCATCAGGGTTATTCAGAGAAAGGTGAAACTCTGGAGGACTTTTAGAGAAGTGAAAATTCTAGGTCAAAATAGCTAAACCAGAAAAATTCTCCCATTCATCTCACTTTCCAAATCGGCTATTATGACCTAGAATTCTCACTTCTCCAAAACTTCTCCGGAGTTTCACCTTTCTCTGAATAACCCTGTAAGTTCGTGAGACACTGAGAATGGCCAACGACACTAATGGCCTACTCTGCAGCGTGTACCTGCTCAGGTCTCATAAGGTATCGCATTACTCTGCTTTGACCTTGAAACAGGACATTGTCCTACCACATATCACTATTTTATCTCAAACACAAATATTTGAGGAGATCTCGTTGTGAAGTATCATATAAATATTGGACTTAAAGAAAATAATTTTGTTGCCAGTGACTGCATGGAGAATCAAAATGGTTTATTAACTCTAATTGGCATGGATCGTCCTAGATGTCAATGGGAAGGAGCTGTGCTAGAGCGCATTCATCTTCCTGAGCTCCTTCACGGAGAAACATAATCCTTCTTACAAATTGTTTAGGAAACCCATATTTCAACACTACCTTAAAAGGATTACAGCACTCGATGGGGTGGAAAAAAAACCTAGCAAAAAAAATCAATCAGGGTTATTCAAAGAGCTCTGAATTGTGGCTGAAAGGTAACCGAACAGTAAAATTCAGCATACGGTTATCTTTCCTGGCCATTCGGCTATTCAGAGAGCAGGCAGTTTGCCAAATGTTGGCGAATTGCCTGCACATACGGTGCCTGTTCGGTGCCTGTTCGAGGGCAGTGAAATCCCCATAGAGAAGCAATGCTTCAGCTATTCAGAGAACACAAACCAGCAGTGAAAAGTTGCCGAATTGCCCTGCTGTTCGGTGGTTTCATTCGACAGGTTTATTCAGGCGAATCCCATAGGCTTCAATGTTAAAAATACTCCCGTTTTTATCCAATATCTAATAAACCGTTTATTCTTTTAATCTGCAGTAAAAAGTCTCTTTATTTATTTATGTTTTAGGATATTTCAGGAATTTTTCGGGATTTATTTGCAATTTATTTTCTTTTTTTCGTTGTTTTTAAATCGTTTTTTCTTTTGTCTGTAACAGCCCTTTTTATTATCATTCATTGGATCTTATATGTAAATTTCAGACATTTTCGTTCTGTAGTTTCATTGCAAACAGCGTTTCACTTTTCAAACATTCAAGTGTACTGTTTTTTTTTTTTGTTCACTCCATCCATCTGCGGTGTCGGCTTTTCTGGCGGCTGCTCTGCGATCGGCGGCTGCTCGGGTTTCTCCGGTGTGTTTGGCGGGGTTAATCCAGATGTTTTTGCGGGTTTCGGTGTGCGTTCGCCGGGTTTTGCAGTGAGTGTTCGGGGGGTTTGAGGCGGCTTTTCCCTGCACGGCCCTGTGGTGCTTGCTGAATACACCGCAGGGTCACCGAAATAGGATCGCCAAATCGCACCGAATTGAAGAGAATGAAAAGTCACCGAATGTGCGGAGACTTTGATTCTTTTGAATAACCCTGATTGTCTCGTAGGACTTGGCCTTACCGGGACGTAGACATGTTCCACCCCATTTTGCATTCCCCATACAAGTTTCTTTCGAAACTCTAGAACAGGGCTGTCAAACTCACGCCCCCCCCCAAAGATGTTGCTGCCTACAATTCTCAGAATTTATTTATTTATTTATTTATAAAGGATTTTACCAGGAAGGATACATTGAGATTTCTCTTGTTTTCAAGTATGTCCTGGGTTCGAGAACATTGAAGTGTTACAGTTACAGAAATACAAAATAGTAAAATGCAAGAAATTAACACAAGACCAAATATACAGATTAACAGAAAATAAATATGTAGGAAATAAAGTCATTATGTTACATGTTTACAGGTGCATTCTGTATTGAGGTATGTTAATAGGGAACTCTTAAGGGACTTTAGACTGGGGGAAGATTTGATGGTGTCTGGGAGGTTATTCCATAATTGTGGTGCTCTGTAGGAAAATGAGGATCGAGACACTGTCTTTTTGTATTGTGGTATTGCAAGTAAGGTGCCGGTCCTGGATCGGAGGTTATAGGATGAGGGAACTGCTAAGGGAAGCAGCCTATTCAGGTAGGGTGGCAGCTTCCCAGAAAAGCTCTTAAACACCAGGTTGGAAAGGTGAAGGGTGCGTCTAGATTCCAGCGACGGCCAGTTTAGCACTTTTAACATGTCACAATGGTGGGTCATGTAGTTACATTGTAGCACAAAGCGGCAGAATGAGTTATACAATGTAGTAAGTTTCTGGAGGTGCGTTTGCGGGGCGGCTGCATACACTACATCGCCGTATTCAATAGCTGGCATAAGCATTTGTTGTACAATCTGCTTTCTTACCGCGGGGCTCAGGCAGGATTTGTTTCTGTACAGGGCACCTAGTTTGGGGTAGAGTTTAGATGAGAGTTTTTCGATGTGGGGGCCAAAGGATAGATTTGGGTCTAACCACATACCTAGATATTTGAGAGAAGTGACTGTGGTCAGCGTGCCATTTGATTTTGTCCTGACACATAGATGGGGTGTTTGCAATTTGTGTAGTTTAGGTGCTGTTCCAAAGAGCATTGTAACAGTTTTGTCAGCATTTAGAAAAGGTTTGTTATTCTCTCAATGCAACAGATGGCCAGGGAACCAAGGGAGTTGTGGGTCAGACACATCTGAGGGACCGGAGATTGAAAGCCCTGCTCCTGAATGTTTCACTGGGTAATAATTCCTCTGTAGTGATGACAGGGCAAGTGTAGCTCTGATAGCGTGCATGAAGCCATTCTGGTCGGCTTTCTATGTATATTGTAGCGTTAGAAGGAAGGAGGTTAGGAGGAAGGATAACCCCCTGTTACCAGGACTGGATGACTAGGGAAAGTAGGCACGCGCCGTCAGGCCCCCACCACAGGAAGCACCTTCCTCTGTAAATGTTTTCTCTTTTTTTTTTTTACATTTAGGCTAGGGTCACGTCTACCGTCAAAAAGTGCGTTGATGCGTCTGAACGCATTCTTTCATGGAAGACGCGATAGCGGTCATACGATGCGCAATTTCAGCCGTGATTTTTTTTACAGATCCAAACCAGGAAACTTTGGGTGTCTGGACGTTATGTTGGCCGGACATGAGCAGCGTCTGACGTCTCCTAATCACGCACACACGCCGCTATGCGAACGCAGCGCACTCTGTACGTCAGTACTAGCGGTTCGACGTTCTTGCAAAAATGCATTCGTTTGCCGCTTGCGTTGCGCGGCCGAACTGTCATGCGGCCGTACTTCGTGTGTGGGCCTGAGTCATTTGCTGCTGCCACGGCTGTAATAAAGTGCGGCTAAACGCACGTTCGCACTGCGTTCGTCTGACCCCAGCCTAACACAGCAAAGTAATCCTTGCCCTCTAGAAGTAGAAAGAAAATTGTAAAAAAGTAATTTTCTAAATTTTAGTTTAACAGTAAAAAAAAAACCTGTTTCTTAATTAATGTTATTATTTTTTACACAATTTCTTTTTGTTGTTTTTAGAGGAAAAGGCACCTTTCTCTATAAAACTAAAATTAAAAAATTTCAAAAATACAACTTCTGACCTCACTTTATCCCGTTCTCTAACCTCGACCCAACAGTGCGCTCCTTAATACTAATTCTGCTTGGTCTGACGTGCCCTGCGGGATAACGGCTCGGTCTGGTTTAGCTCATTCTCCCTATTTATGTAGCTTTTAGCGTAGGGCGTTGCTTTTTGTGAATGCCTTGTGTCGTTTGTCGATAGTCAAGTATCGGAAGTTGCTGTTCTGCCTTCTTTCTATTGTTGTTGTTCGATTGTCGTTTTGTACTGCTCCTGATCCAATGATAAACATGTTAAAAAAAATGAATACATCTTTACACTTTTTTAAATTATTTATTTATTATTTATATATTTATTTTTTACACAACTTTTTTTTTTTTCTAAATTACATTTACAGGTCACATTAACCTCCCTGGCGGTCTAATTTTTTCAAAATGTTGTGTCTAAAAGCGTATCAATTTTTTTTAAAGGAAACGTGTTTTTGTACATAGTTAGCCTGTAATAATTAGGAATCACGCACTGAAATCCGTGCAATCAAGAGTTCTTACTGGTAAAATCCTTTATAAATTAATTAATTAATTAATTAATTTAAAAAAAATAGTAAATACACGGAGTCTGATAAAGTTTGAAACACGAAATAATAATTTATTATCCCAAAAATAATTATCCAAAATAATTCAAATAAATGATATTCAATAAAATACAACAAAAAACACTGAAATCTGTCTGAGAACTAGGGTGAGACGATGTATGGTCTATTTCTTATCCTGTACTGCCACCTAGTGGCCGTTCATAAACATTTCCATTTGTATTCAGTGAGTTTTGTGAATGAAATTTGCTGCGTCCAGCCCCTCTGCATCATGTGACTCGCAGGGAGCCATCCAGGAAGCAGCTCAATGCGATCACACTGCGGGGACAGCGAGGGAGCCAGGAGGAGGTGAGTAAACATCCAGCCCGAGTGTGGCTCGGGGTTACCGTTCGCAGTAGCGAAATTTAACCCCGAGTCACACTCAGGAATACCGCCAGGGAGGTTAAATTTCTGTGCCTACAGACTCCTGAGATGTGAATCCGGCCCCGTATGTTACATAATTGACTCACTAAATTATTGCTCATTATTGCTGACCCTGATCACATATGAAGAATATTCATGGGTTTTGCCGTTTCCTTGTACAAAAAAAAATTGTGTTTTTCCAAGTGCAATACACCGATATATGGCAATTTCTGAAATGAATGTCAGCAGCCAATCCATGGTTTCCTGGGGTTCTTTATTTCTTCAAAACGGGCCCGGAATGTTACATTTTTACACATCTTTCTAATTGATCCTTTGTATTGATATTGATTTCCACAAGCACGTACATAAGCTGTAACTAGATTACTTGTGCATTGCAAACAAAACCGCCTTATAAAACACACGCTGCTGTTTTTATTTATTGTTTGGAGTAATTGCATGTAAAAAGGAAAAATAAAGCCATGTTTTTATCGCCTGTTTCCATTTTATGGATTTTTACCATGGTGGAACATTTGCAAAAACCTGTGCAGAAGTTTTACTTTGTGGCTGTGCTTTAACCATTAAACAATGTATAAGATAATGAGGTGGAGGAGGGAATGTTTAGATAAGGCTGCAGGAGGTGTATTGTGTTCTCCGGTCTACCTGAGATAAGAGCTGGCAGCTGAATGAGATCGGACAGGGATCTTGAAAGACGTCTAATCTACCCCCTGGTGCTGTTCTTTGAATACATCCCACACAATACAATGATTTGAGTCAATGATCGACCCATTCACTACATTCTATGACCAAAGCCACACAGTGAGGAGCAAGTGATGTAAAGATACTGTGTGTGGGGGGGGGGGGGGTTAAGACACAAAATATGACACAATGGATGCACCCAGTGACACATATAGAGGAAAATATTTTCTTAACTAAACAAACAAGAGAAAAACAGAACACATGTAAGATATCAGCAACATCATATAAACACAATAAAGACATTTCATTTTTTGGTGCTAGTGGCCCTTTAAAAGAAAATTAATGTTATGTTCCTTGGCTTTATGGACGTAGAATTCTGGTTCCCAACCCTGTTCCTCAGGTTCCCCTAACAGGCCAGGTTTTAAGGATCACCTTGGGGAAATGCAAAGCAGACTGAATCCTGCAATCACTGAGCAGCAAATCATATCCTGCAAACCTGACCTGCTAGTGGGTCCTGAGGACCAGGAGTGGGAACCACACATTGAAGACCCGATGTCTGTGCTACTGAGCTTTTGGTTGACCTGGATGAAGTAAAACTCAATATATTCTATGGGCTACATTACAATAAACGCGCTAAAATGAGAGCGCAAAGGAGAAAAACCTGCGCCTGCGAATCTACAATAGCAATAATTACCAGGACATGAGAGTGTTCAGAAAATGGGAATTTATTTAAGATGTGACCACGTCTATTTTTTTTTCTTTTCTTGAGAAAGTATTTTACCAGGAAGGATACATTGAGATTTCTCTCGTTTTCAAGTATGTCCTGGATGGTGACTATGTACCATTAGGTGTCTTGCCCAAGGATACTTACTGGAGAGGTGCTCTTGCCGGGATTCAAACCTGTGTCTACCCAGTCTCTCAAAATGTTCTCTCCTTCATTAGGACCTGATAAAATTTAATAATTAAGTATGCTGTGCCTGTGCCTCTCGAACTGAACAGATCTGGTATTATAGGAACACTCCATACATCCTGAACACTTTATGGTTTATTCACTAAGCGGCGAACTTGCCACTGAATTGCATCGAACGGTGAATTTCACCACTCGGTGCAATTTCGAGGCAGTACGTCTATTCACTAAACTGTCAATTGCCCAACTACTGTCGAACTGACAGCGAACAGCGAAATAAGGTGCAGATCGACGCAGATTGGCAGCCGTCGTGCTCTTAGGTGGCAGTGAAATTGCCCCATTGAGAATTAATGGTTATTCTATTCACAGAATGCCGAACTGCACCAAAATGTCGGCGAAATGCCCAGATTTTCGGTGGTTCAGTTCAACAGCTTTAAACAAGCGAATCCCATAGGATTCAATGTAAAAAAATATCATTTTTATTTATATTTTTAAAAAAACTTTATTATTTTCATTTTCAGCAAAAAGTCATTTTTATTTATTCATTTTTTAGAACAACTCTTTGCATTTTTTAGACAAAATTTTTGATTCCCATTTTTTTTAACACCTTCACTGCTGAGCCATATCACGTCCGTGTGCTGAGCTAATTTTTACCGCTTTCGCTCATCATGTTTAAACGCGATTTGAAGCCACGTTTTATTATACAACCCAGACATATTATATATCGCTCTTTCCGTCAGACTCAGCAGATTAATAATATGTCATTATTATATGTATACGTCATGTCCTGTCTGTATATTATAACAAAAAACGCAATAAAATGTAAATTTTTAATCATCTACAGCGTGTAAAGTGTTTTTTTCCCCCCACATTTTATCATGCGAGCCTGTGCGGTTATATTTTCTATGGGGTGCGCTAGTTAAAAAAATTAGAAATGGAGGACTCGACAAATTTTTTTGGGGGGGAATTACGGGATTT
Organism: Leptobrachium leishanense; assembly: GCA_009667805.1. NCBI lineage: Eukaryota > Metazoa > Chordata > Amphibia > Anura > Megophryidae > Leptobrachium > Leptobrachium leishanense. Next base: position 513,684,868 of record CM019063.1, on the reverse strand, counting down.
TTAGCAAACACACCCCATAGAAAAAAAATCATTAGTGCAGCATCATTGTCCACATTATATTTGAAATGGGAACAATATTGCTGCATTAATAAAATTAACACAAAAATAAAAAACACTTTTATTATAATTTTTTTTAATTATTTGTATTTTTATTAATTTATTGTTACTTTAAACAAGGTCATGTTTGGTATCATTTGAAAGGCCATGCTCTGGCTCCCTCTGGCTGCCACCGTTATAGAGATATGGGGGTTCAAAGATGGCGGCCCCCACCCCACAGGAGCTAGGCTGCGATCCGAGTGGCGCCGAATACCGCCGCATCACGGTCTGGCACCTCAGGGGTTAAAGACAGGCATCGCTTGAAAGGGTAGACACTGCCCTTCCAAGTGATGCCTGATTTCAACAAGTAGCTTCTCTGGATCAGGAAGGAGAGGGATCCGAAAGGATCCCCCCTCCTTCCAGGTGATCTCCCGGCTGTGCCGGGGGGGTCACCTGGAAACCACATCATCGCGCACAATGCAATGACGTCATTTCTGCCAGGAGGCCCATAAAAGAGGCGTCTGACTTCCCTGAAGTCAGAAAGCCGCGGGACCCCGGAGAGAGAGGTCTCCCGCTAGCGGATGACGTGTGGGGAACGTCAATGAGGACATTCCCCACACGTCCTCCGCAGGGAAAGGGTTAAAAGCCGTTTATTTTTTTATTCTGTAAAATACCGTTTTATTATTTTGATAGGACCTTTTTTTAATCAATCAGACACATTTTAAGGAGAGTTACGTTTTTGGGTTTGTTTCTGCAGTTCAGCGGTCTTCAGCAGTGTTCGGCGGCCAGTTCGGCGTTCTTTGGTTCTGTTTGGCGGCCGGTTTGGCAGTCTTCAGCGGTCTTTGATGACTCTACCCCCTGTCTCTCCCCCTCCCCCAGCCCAGCCAAACTGGTTATAAAGCTGTGCGAAGTGGAGGAGTCCTCCACCCCACCCAACGTAACCAGTAGCCGGGGAATTAGAATATCCCGGCTGCTGGTTACTAGTTCTCTGAGACCAGTCGGTCATTGAGTAGAGCGTTCTTAATTGTAAAAACGTATCTGTGTATGCATTGTTTTCCGGTGTTTAATCTGATGGTCATATTCTCATATGAAATGACACACAGGTTAAGTCACTCGTCTTCGGGATGTTTGCGGTAAAGGTAATTTGGCTGTTGGAAGGGGTTAACGCTGGCAGCTCGGCAGAGACTTCAGAGACAGATGTTCTCCCTAACTGATAATAAAAGCAGTGTCTGTCAGCTGTTCATTCTTCACAAAGCTGATTTCCAATATACAATATGTCAACAGGATGGAGCCCATAAACAGGTCAGAAAAGGTTTGTTTTAAGGATTTTCTGTGCCTGTGTTTGCAAACATTACGTTCAATAAGCCCCTAATGGCATTCCCTCGGTGAGCTGTCCCAGAAAGACCCCTCTATACCACAGTACCTGCTTTCTACTAAAAAAAAAAACAACAACGGATCCAATTTACTGTGCGTTGACATTTTAAGAAGGTAAGAATTGGTTTCATTGTATGTTCAGAATTATTTTTATGTATTATCTCAGTGTTTCCCAGCCCTGCTCCTCCGGTCCCCCAACAGGCCAGGTTTGCAGGATATCTGAAGCACAGCACAGATACGATAGGAATTGCTGCTCAGTGATTGCAGAATTCAGTCTGCATTTCCTCAAGGTGATCCTTAAGGCTAGAGTCAGGCGAACGCATTTTTCGCATTGTCCGTAAAAAAGTGCGTCCGAACGCATGGTTGTACTTTTTCACGGAATACGCGATAGCGGTCATACGATGCGCTATTACAGCCATGATTTTTTACGGATCCAAACCAGGAAACTTTGGGTGTCTGGATGTTAATGTTGGCCGGACATGAGCAGCGTCTGACGTCTCCGAATCACGCACACACACCGCTAGCGGACGCAGCGCACTCTGTACGTCAGTACTAGCGGTTCAACGTTCCTGCAAAAATGCATTCGTTTGCCGCTTGCGTTGCGCGGCCGAACTTTCGTGCGGCCGTACTTTGTGTGTGGACCTGCGTTGGACGGCATTTGCTGCTACAACGGCCGTAATTTAGTAGGGATGTGCGTTTCGGGTTTCGGATTTTCGGAATTTTCGGATGCGGCCGAATTTCCGAAAATTTTTAGATCCGAAAATGTCAGATCCGAAACGTTTTCCGAGCCGAAACGAAATATTTTCGGATTTTTCGAATGGACTTGAAATGTGTCAAACGAGGAGAACAGACGTTCCGAAAAAACGAAAATTTTCCGAAAAAACGAAAATTTTCTGAAAACGAAAATTTTTAGAAAAACGAAAAGTCGATACAAAAAATGAGCAAAGTGACACGAAAAATACGAAAAATGGTCGATATTCCGAAAAATGTACAATTCCGAAAAACGAAAATTTCCGAAATTACGAAAAGTCGATACAAAAACCGAGCACAGTGACACGAAAATACGAAAAATGGTCGATATTCCGAAAAAAATGTACCCAAAAAACGAGCCGAACCGAATCGAATCGAAACCGAAATAGGTCGAAACGAGCCGAATCGAAAAGTTTAAAAATCCGAAAAATCGAACCGAATCGAACCGAAAAAAAAATCGGTGCACAAGCCTATAATTTAGTGCGGCTAAACGCACGTTCGCACTGCGTTTGTCTGACCCCAGCCTAAAACCTGACCTGTTAGGCCGGGGTCAGACGAGCGCACTATGTGCGCCCGTACTGACGTGCCTCCCGGGGTCCATCGAAGAGTTGTGACGCTTCGACGGGGACGGCCACACGCTGTAGCGCACGCACGAATTGCACGCGCAACAGTGGGCCTGCTATGGCCATTCTGAAAGCCTCCCCATCGTAGCGCTAGGACGCGCATTCGACGGGACTGCAAAGCGCAAAACTCCATAGGAGGATCGAGCCTTGCAGCGCTGAGCGCACTAACTGCGCTCAGTGAGACGGGAGTCAGAGTGAAAGGAACAACCACCCTCACGGACGTTCCTTCTGCTCTTAACACTCGTCTGATCCCGGCCATAGGGCTACTCGAGGACCAGGTTTGAGAAACACTGTATAATTATTTGCAGAATGCAATAAATAAATAAAATATCCAGAATTAAAATAAGAGAATTCCACATTACAATAATAATATATAATAATAATATTTATTCCGCCATCAGGTAGACTCTCCATCGTTTCGACCGTTCAGGTTTTTATCAAGCTTTAAATAAATGTCGCTAATAAACTTAAAGAAACAGAGTTCATTTCAAACGTGGAAATTTCTATTGAGAAAGAAAATAAAAGCAGGGGGGGTTAAGATTTACAGTGTTAATCACAGAGCACATTCGTTCCCTGCACTTCGGAAAATCAAAGTTCCCCAAACCTTTGGTGAATTTAGCATTCATCGCAGGGTCCCCGAAATGCAGAGGAAAATCTGCCGAATACATCCGAAAAACCATTGCAAAACTGCCAATTCGAGCGCAAAAAACGTCGCAAAACTGCTGAAAGAAAGTCAAACGCATCCGGAAATGCAGACGATCCACCGCAAAAGAGCCAAATAAAAACACAGAGCGCCGACCAGCCGCCGGAAAAAGCCAACGAACGGGGTAAAAAAAAAATTATTGAAAGTTTCAAATTCGGAACGCTGTTTGCAAAAAAACTACTGCACAAAATTGTCTGGGATTATCATGTAAGGTCCTATGAATAATAATTAAAAATGTCTGTTACAGAAAAAAGAAAAAGCACTATTAAAAAAAAATAAAGAAATAAAATATCGGGAAAACAAATACAGAAAAATGCCTAAAACATCCTAAAAAAAATTAATAAAGAGACTTTTTGCTGCAGATTAAAAGAATAAACGGTTTAGTAGATATTGGGTAAAAACAGTAATATTTTTTGCTTTGAAGCCTATGGGATTCGCCTGTTTAAACCTGCCGAATGAAACCACCGAACAGAAGAGCATTTCACTGACATTTAACTGCTATTCGGTGTTCTGTGAATAGATTAACCATTGCCAGGGCCGGCCCAAGCCACTGTGCTGCCTGGAGCGAAAGATGAAATGCTGCCCCCACCACAAAAAAAAACAACAAGGTTTTAAAACTCACAGTAATGTGCGGTGCGTATGAGCGTATCCCAGAGCTCCACAGCAATAAAACTCACACTCATACACACTGCGCATTACTGAGTTTTATTGCTGTGGAGCTCTGTGATACTCATACACATGGCACATTACTGTGAGTTTTATTGTTGTGGAGCTCTGTGATACGCTCATACACACCGCACATTACTGTATCACAGAGCTCCACGGCAATAAAATTCACAGTAATGTGCAGTGTGTATGAGCGTATCACAGAGCTCCACAGCAATAAAACTCACAGTAATGTGTGCTGTGTATCAACGTATTACAGAGCTCCACATATCCCGGCCCACTGTCACACACCTACATACAGTCACACACATCAACACACACCTGCATACAGTCACACACACACACGCATACAGTCACACACACACCTACAGTCACACACACACCTGCAAACAGTCACACACACCTACATACAGTCAATCACACACGCACCTACATACAGTCACACACACCCACATACAGTCACACACCCCCACACCTACATACAGTCACACACACACACATCCCACACACACATCCACACACACAGTCACACACAAATCCACACATAAACTTAACCACACAGCGGAGGGCTTGCTGGACACCATCAGGCCTGGTCGTGCTCCAACACACTTGTGACTTCACTTGAAAACCTGGCCGAGGCCTGGCCGAGGGCTTGCTCCATGCATGGCACTGGGGCTGGCTCCGGGCCTGGCAATGGGCCAGGCCAAGGCCTTGCTCCCGGCCTGGTCGAGGACTGGCTCTGGCCGAGGCCTTGCTCTCAGCCTGGTCGAGGGCTGGCTCTGGCCGAGGCCTTGCTCCCGGCCTGGTTGAGGGCTGGCTCTGGCCGAGGCCTTGCTCCGGGCCTGGCCGAGGTTTTGCTCCGGAGCTGGCTCTGGCTGAGGACCCCCGCGCTGGAGGACCACCACGCTCGAGGACCCCCACACGAGGACAGGCTGAAAAAGGCGGGCTCCATCTTCCTGCCATGAAGGGTGCAGGCGTTGGCCCGCACGTGTGTAGGAGCGGGCGCCGCTCATCTCTCGTGAGGAGGGCCGAGGGCGGGCACTGGTCTGTCGAGAGGGACGGGCGCAGCCTGGCTTGGTGGGATGCTGGAGGGCCATGCCTTGTCCAGGACTGGTACTCCGCCGCGGCCCTTGAGAGCAGCATTTTGCCGCCCCTGACAAAGGGCCACCTGGAGCCGCTGCTCCACCGCGCTCCATGGACGGGCCAGCCCTGACCATTGCTAATCTACGGGGATTTCACTGCTGCTAAATAGGCACTGTGTTTTGCTCTCAATTTGCCAAAATTTGTCAAACTGCCTGCGTTCTGAATAGTCGAATGTCCACAAAAATGCACCATACGGGGAAATTCACTGTTCGGTGCCTTTTCGGGGCAGGTTCGGATCTCTGTGAATAACAACTCCTTTAGACTTCCATTTACATACTACTCACAAGACATCAGGCAAATACTATGTGATGTGAAGCCATGAGGACTTTTGGTTAAACACAAAAAACATTTTCTGACGTGCTAAGCATATGCTTAGGTAGTAGATCAGCTGGAATACATGCTGGTGGGTTATCACGTGGAGTGATCACCGGACAATGGGCATTATGTTGTGTGTGTGAGATCTATTAGCTAGTGAGTTACCCTTAGGCCCGTGTCTGACGAGCGCAGTGATCACGTCCATGTTGCCGCACATTTTAACGTCCGTCGTGGCATAAAATTATGATCACTAGAAACCCACACACGAAGTACGTCCACACAACACACGTGGTACCGGACGCAATTTAGGCAAGAACGTCAGACCGCTAGGACAGACGCACAGAGTGCGCCACGTCCGCGTAGCTTTGTGTGTGCGTGATGGAACGTAGTCAGACGGACTGAATTTTTGCCGTCCAGCATTTTCGACGGACAAAATGTTTTTTCATATCATGTATCAATTTTTTTCATTTTACATATTAATTTTATTTCCCATTTACATCAGTCAAAAAAAACTGACTGTGTGGTGTCTACAGTATCATCACTCAGAAAGTACGTCAGTTGTGCACGGACGCACAGTGTGCTCAGAATGCGTTTGTCTGACATTAGCCTTAGAGTGGTCGTCCACTGGATGAATAGTCGCACAGCCAACTGGCCATGTGTAGTCATCCATATAGGTGCAACAATTCCAACAACATGGAAAGAGGCTGGACAGCGTCCATTGCATCCCAGTTTAGTCGTACGACTTCAGCAGATTACATCAGACTAGCAACTGATACCATTTATATGGGATTTTCTACTCCAAGTTGGACAACCTGGGCCAGTAGCTCCTATAGGGGTTATTCAAAGAGCAATGAATTGGCCACAGAATTGTACCAAACGGTGAATTTCTCCATACGGTGCAATTTTTTGCCCATTCGGCTACTCAAAAAGCTACCAATTCGGCAGCAGTGAAATCCCCATAGAGAAACAATAGGTAATCTGTTCAGAGACACCAAACAGCAGATAAATGTCAGTGAAATGCGTTGATTTTTGGTGGTTTAATTTGACTGGTTTAATCAGGCGAATCCCATAGGCTTCAATGTAAAAAAAAATCCCTGTTTTTATAAAATATTTATTCAACTGTTTATTCTTTTCATTTGCAGCAAAAAGTCTGTTTATTTATTTATTTTTTAGAATTCTTTAGACATTTTTCGTGTTTTCTCAGCAGAAATTTTTGATTCCGTTTTTTTACATGCCGTTATATTTTTTTTTATTCTGTAGCAGACCGTTTTATTGTTATTCATACGACCTTAAATATTATTATTTCCAGGCATTTTCATACACTAGTTCTTTTAAAAAACACGTTTTAACAGCTGCGTGGTTTTTTTTTTCTTACATCTGTGCAGCGGCTAGTCGGCTTTTTCCGGCAGTTGGTCGGCAATCTGTTCGACGGGTCGTCGGCGGTTTGAGGATCGATTCGGCGGTCTGTTCGGCGGATCGTCAGCTTTTTTGGCGGGTTTGCGGCTGCGTTCGGTGATTTTTTTGTGAATTTATTTAGGCGGCTTTGCAGCAGTTATTCAAATCAATTCAATGGCTTTAGGATGCGTTTGGCGGGTCGATTCGTCGCACTTCGGGTCCCTGCGGTAAATGCACACATGTATAATATAAATACATGTCAAAAACAAACAAGTGAAGGCAGTTAAAATCATGCCGTATGCCAGCGTCTGTAGCTTTAAGTTTCAGCCCTCTTCATGCAAGGGTTATATTTCTCTTTTTCAACAAGAACTCACAAAGAGGTGATTGCATTTGATGTGACTCAGCCACAAGTGGATGACACCTAGACATATGTAGTCGCATGATCTGTGTCGTCCACAGTCTGACAACCATTCGGTCATACGACTACGGATCCTGTGGACGTTCAGCCTGAAATGTCACGCTGTTAACTAGGGATGAGCTGTTCGGTTCAGACGGTTCGGGGTTCGACCCGAACTTAGCCTGTTCGATTAGATCGCGAACACCGAACATTTCCGGGTGTTCGCCGCATGTTCGACCACAATGGACCACAATTCATTTTCCCACTGGCCTGAAGCTCGTAATTGGCTACAGCCTTGCACCTGACCACAGGTCTGGTGCAAGACAGGTTCAACAGTATGCCAATCACGGCTCAGAGTCCTGATTGGGCAAATTTTGCCCAATCATGGGCTCACAGAGCTAAGTCCCGCAGCACACTATATAAGGTTTCCACGCAGCGCTTCAGCATGCATTTGAGAGGAGATTTCATAGGAGATTGTTGTTGTGTGTTCTTACTGCCGGTCTGCCACGCTACTGGGGGGGTCTCATTTCTACCAAATATCAGGGAATTTAGGTGATGTGTGTCTTGTCACTGTGCCAGCAAGTTTTTTTGGGGTTTACAACTTTCTTTAAAACATTTGTGAATTGAGGTGATCTTCTGTGTCTTGTCACTGTGCCAGCAAATCTTTTTGGGGCTCACTTATTTCTGTAAAACATTTGTGAATTGAGGTGATCTGTCTCTTGTCACACAACCAGTACCACGCAGTATTTTGGGGCTCACTAATTTCTTTAAAACATTTGGGAATTGTTATAATCCGAGTGTTCTCACTGGCTGCCACCCATCAAGGGGTCTCACTGTTTTATAGGAGGTTTCACTGCCACCCATCAAGGGGTCTCACTGATTTATAGGAGGTGTCTGAGACTTGTAATCTGTGTCTTGTCACTGGCTGCCAGCTATCAGGGTGTCTCACTGAGTTATACCAGAGTTCTTTAAATCTTTATACCAGAGTTGAATCAGAGTTCTGTATATATTAATCTTTATATCACTCACCATGTCTGAAAGAACAAAAAGGACAGGCAGACGCTCCCAGACACAGATAAGAGGGCAAGCAGCCCCTGTGTCTGGGAGGCTATGCCTCTGGTCGTGGTGGACGTGGTGCATCCTCTGCAGGGGCATGCTTGTCCTTTCTAACTGGTGCTGGCCGTCTTAAGCAGCAGCAACATACAGAGGACTTGGTGGATTGGCTAACCAGGCCATCCTCATCCTCCGAGTCCTCTGCCAGCCAGGCTTCTAGTGCTTTACAGTCCACCTCAGCTGCCAAAGCATCTAATGCAGCCTCCATGTCCACAGCTACTCCTGCCGAAGCCTCGCTATCACACACAGAGGAGTCAGCTGAATTGTTTGACTACAATGAGAGTCACATGCTGCTTGAGGATGCGCAGCAAGTACAGTGCTCTGAATCAATCTCTGAGGTTGAGCATGGGAGTATAATCAACCTAGAGGAAGGGGGTGCCAGTGATGACACACAAATAACTGGCACTCATGTTGCCCCAGCAGCTGCAGCATACTGCCAAGTTGGCTCCAGTGACGAGGAGATAGGGGGTGATGATGCCAATGATGATGAGGTCACTGACTCCACCTGGGTGCCTGATCGAACAGAGGAATTAAGTGAGGAAGAGGGGGAGGAGGGGGCACAGCAAACACGAGGCAAAACATCCTCTGTGACCAACCGTAGCACTAGCCAGTCCAAGGCATCACATGTCAGAGCTGCTCCGGTGCAGAGCGCTGTTGTCTCAAAGAACACATGCAGGAACTCTGTTGTCTGGGAGTTCTTTAAGAAATGTGCAGTAGAGCGCAGCGTTGCTATTTGTAATCTATGTCAGATGAGGCTTAAGCGTGGGAAAGCTACCGGACACTTGGGTACCACATGCTTGAGGCGACATATGAACAACTGTCACACATCCCGTTGGCGCAAAACTTTGTGTAGGTCCTCCTCCTCCTCATCTGTCTCTACCCCCACTGTATGTCCTGCCATGTCATTGCCTACAACCTCCACCGACAGGGATGATGCTACAGTAATGGATGTACCAGCTCCTTCCTCACAATGTGACATCATCCCAGCAGCTGAAGATTTACGCAGTCAGATTACGTTGCCGCAGCTGCTGCAGCAAAAGAAAAAAATATAGTCCCACCATCCCAAGCACAGCGTCTAAATGTCAGCTTAGCAAAATTACTCGCATTGCAGCTGCTGCCTTTCCAGCTGTTGGACTCTGCCCCTTCTGTGAATTTGCTGAATGCTGCTGTACCACAGTGGCAGGTTCCAAACGCCATTACTTTCACGCAAGGCCATTCCAGCACTATACCAGCACGTGGAAGACAATGTTATCGAGTCATTGGAAAGGCAGTCAGCAGCAAGGTGCATGTGACTTTAGACACGTGGTCCAGCAAGCAGGACAGGTCGTATATTTCCTTCACGGCACACGGGTAACTCTGATCGCAGCTGGGAGGATCCTGTCACGGATCCCCCTGATTACCAAAAGTGTGGTCCCTTTACGCAGACCGCTCTCTACCCTTCCGATCCTTGAATGGTCGGTGATACTAAACAGACAAATAACCAGACAATATATAAACAAGGGGTAACACCAGACAGAGGTATGGAATAGAGTATTGTCACGAATCTTTCTGACTACTAAGATATAAATCTCTTTATGCAGCTCCCTTTCTACTCTTCCGATCCTTGAATGGTCGGCAAAGCTATAAGGCAACGAAACAGGTAACAGACAAAGAAAGGGAAATACCAGACAGGGGTACAGACCAGATCACAAGTCCTCCCTAGGACTTTAGTAATAGCAGAGGTAGTCTGATGTGTGCTTAGGGTGCCACACAGACTGACCTCGGTACCAACGTTAAGGGCAGAACCTAGAACAGAGTAAATGCCAATGCCAGGAGTCATACACAGGAGGGTTCGTTTGCCAATGCCAAGGGTCATACACAGGAGGGTTCGTTTGCCAATGCCAAGGGTCATACACAGGAGGGTTCGTTTGCCAATGCCAAGGGTCATACACAGGAGGTTCGTTTGCCAATGCCAAGGGTCATACACAGGAGGGTTCGTTTGCCAATGCCAAGGGTCATACACAGGAGGGTTCGTTTGCCAATGCCAAGGTCATACACAGGAGGGTTCGTTTGCCAATGCCAAGGGTCATACACAGGGTTAACACAGAGATAGCCAAAATCACACAAGAGCTCTGCGGGAGGTGAATACCACGTCAGGGCACCGGTGTATGGGAGAGACTGGGTTTAAACCCGGCGGGTCCGCGTCACAGCGCCAGGCCCCGCCCCTCGGCGTCCCACGTGAGCGGGCCCGGAAGCGCTTACATTCGGCGCCTGGCCAGCGAGCAGCGAGGAAGCTGCTGCCAGGCGCCGCATCCCCTGGGTCCCCGTGACAGAACCCCCCCCTCCAGGGGCGGCCACTGGACGACCCCCAGGGGCACGGGGGTGTGCCAAATAGAAGGCCTTCACTAGCCTAGGAGCATGGACCTCCGCAGCCGGTACCCAAGAACGATCCTCTGGACCGTACCCCACCCAATCGACCAAATACTGCAAGGACCCCCTAGACAGCCTGGCACCCAGAATGGCCTTAACTTCGAATTCCTCCTCGCCCTCCACAGAGACAGGAGGCGGTGGAGCATGGACTTTGGTGTACCGGTTACATAACAGCGGCTTCAGAAGGTTTACATGGAACACATTGTGTATTTTAAAATGGGGGGGTAACGCCAAAGCATAGGAGACAGGGTTGAGTCGCCGTAGAATCTTATAGGGGCCGATATACCTAGGAGCCAACTTCATGGAAGGCACTAAGAGCTTGATATTACGTGAAGACAGCCAAACCCTGTCCCCAACTTGATACACGGGTGCCTGCCTCCTGTGTCTGTCGGCCTTAGTTTTCTGGATGGCACTACTTTCCTCCAGTGCCCGTCTCACTCTCCCCCAAGTCTCTTTCAATGATGCCAGTTGTTTATCTAAAGCAGGAATCGTGGTATCAGGAAACGTGGCGGGGAGCACGGGAGGATCAAAGCCATAAACAGTGAAGAAAGGAGAATGACCTGTGGATTCACTTACTGCGCTGTTAATAGCATATTCTGCCCACGGTAGCAGATCTGACCAGTTATCTTGTTGTTCTGAGATGAAGCACCTGAGATATTTCTCTACGTTTTGGTTTGCTCGTTCTGCTGCTCCATTGGTCTGGGGTGATAGGCCGAAGAGAAAGAGAGGTCTATTCCCACGTTCTTACAAAACCCTCTCCAGAATCCGGAGATGAATTGGGTCCCCCTATCAGAGACTATCTCCCGAGGGACACCGTGAATGCGGACCACATTGGCAATGAATATGGGCACCAGTTCAGCTGCCGAAGGTAGTTTCTGAAGAGGAACATAGTGACCCATCTTGGAAAATCGATCTATGATCGTAAGTATCACTGTATTCCCTCTTGACTCAGGTAGCTCTACTATAAAATCCATGGCTACATGTGACCAGGGTCGTTCGGGGATCGGCAAAGGCTGGAGTAAGCCAATGGGTGCTGTTTTGGGACTTTTCTGCCTTGTGCACACTTCGCACACGGCAATGTAATCTTTGACGTCTCGGCGCAACGTGGGCCACCAGAGGAGTTTACTGATACTAGACACAGTCTTGGTGATACCCATATGCCCGGAAGTTTTATTGTCATGATAGATGTTGAGTACCTCTTCTCTTTCGTTCTCAGGTACAAAGAGTTTCGCAGGAGGTTTCCCCCAGGAGCTGCACCCTGGACGGTCTGCAACCTTTTCATTAGAGGAGACGAAACACTAATCGTGGTAGCGGCTATAATCCTCTCCTGGGGTACAATGGGATGCTGATCTTGGATATTATGTTCATAAGACTCATACTGTCTCGACAATGCGTCTGCTTTAATGTTTCTGGACCCAGGTCTATAGGTAAGTACGTAATTAAAACTTGAAAGAAACAATGACCATCTCGCTTGTCTGGAGTTTAAACGTTTGGCATCTCCAATGTACGTGAGATTCTTATGGTCGGTTATGATAACAACGGGGTCCTTAGACCCTTCTAATAAGTATCTCCATTCGGCCAAGGCCGCGATGACTGCTAACAATTCTCTATTTCCAATGTCATAGTTCTTCTCTGCCGGGGACAACTTTCGAGAATAGAAGCCGCATGGATGCAAGGGTTTGTCAGGAGCCTCCCTTTGGGACAAGACTGCACCAAGACCTAGTTCGGAGGCGTCAACTTCTAATTGGAAAGGCAGAGCCGGATCTGGATGCCGGAGAACAGGAGCAGTAGTAAAGGCTTGCTTTAGTGTCTCAAAGGCTTGAGTGGCTTGAGGTGTCCATTTCTGATTTCCCACCCCTTTCTTTGTCATAGCCGTGAGAGGGGCCACCAAGGCCGAAAAATCTTTAATGAACCTTCTGTAATAGTTCGTGAACCCCAGAAACCTCTGAATGGCTTTAAGTCCTTGGGGTAAAGGCCAGTCAAGAATAGCTGAGAGCTTCTTAGGATCCATTTGAAACCCCCCAGGAGTTATAATATAACCAAGGAATTGCACAGTTACTATGTCGAATAGACATTTTTCTAGCTTACAGTACAATCCAGCCTTCAATAGTTTTTTCAACACTTGTTTTACATGGACATGATGAGTGTCCATATCAGGAGAGTATATCAGGATATCATCCAGATATACTATGACGAATTCTTGCAGAAATTCCCTTAGAGTGTCATTTATAAGGTCCTGAAAGACGGCTGGCGCATTACACAACCCAAAAGGCATCACCAGGTATTCGTAATGCCCGCTACGTGTATTAAAAGCCGTTTTCCATTCGTCTCCCTTCTTAACCCTGACCAGGTTGTACGCTCCGCGTAAATCAAGCTTAGTATAGACACGAGCCCCTTTTAATCGGTCAAACAATTCTGTTATGAGGGGTATGGGATATGCATTTCTTATAGTGATCCTATTTAACCCCTATAGTCGATGCAAGGTCGCAGATCTCCCTCTTTCTTGGAGACAAAAAAGAAACCTGCTCCTGCTGGAGAGGAGGACCGTCTAATGAATCCTCGTTCCAGATTCTCCCTTATATATTCCTCCATAATGTCGTTCTCCCTTTGCGACAAAGGGTATACGTGACCCCTAGGAGGCATCGTACCGGGGAGCAAGTCAATGGCACAGTCATATGGACGATGTGGTGGTAGAACCTCAGTCCTGGCTTTAGAGAACACCTCCTTTAATGCCGTAACATTCAGGGACCTCTGTGGACAAAGGAGGGGCTGTGGCAATATTGAGGCTACCAATCACATTAACTGTGCCTAGGCACTTAGACTGACAACTCTGACCCCAACATTTTATGTCTCTCTGGACCCAATCGACTACTGGGTTGTGCTCTGTTAGCCATGGAAACCCAAGGACGACAGGACATGAGGGTGATTCAATGATTTGAAATCTTATAGTCTCCTGGTGCAAAACTCCTATTTTCATACATACATCGACTGTATCGTGAGTGATATGAGGACATGCCAGAGGGTTACCATCTATGGCCTCCACCCTTAGAGGCCTTTCCCTGAGAACCAGTGGTATGAGGTTTTTGGCAGCAAAATTCTTATCCATAAAATTGCCTGAGGCCCCAGAGTCCAAAAACGCCTCAGTCTTGAGGTGAACCCCCTCCCAGGTTAGGGAGACCGGTAACAGAATCCTGGATTTTTTTTTTTCATTATCCACAAAGGAGGCACATAAAGAACCGACAACCTGGGTGTCTCCTGTTCTGAATCCCACTCTGCTATGTTCAACCCTGCCAACCCTGGGTCTCTGAGGACATCGAAGGCGGAAGTGATCTGCCCCTGCACAATAAAAGCAGAGCCCCTTTTCTTTTCTGTGAGCTTTTTCTGCTTCTGAAATACCTGTCCTCCCTATTTGCATGGGTTCAACGACTGGTAAATCAGTTTTTTCATTCTCCGAACCACCTGATATACTGGGGTGTCTGGGTAACGAGGGTAAAGGAGGCAAGACCCTTCTGGGTCTATCTCTGGTGTGTCTCCTTTCCCTGATTTGATCGTCCATGGCTATACAGAAATCTATCAGGTGGTCCAGACTTTCTGGTAATTTTAAGGGAGCCAGTTCAAACATAAAAGCCTCGTTCAAGCCTTCGGTAAAGGCTAAGGTTAAAACGTCGTTCGGCCAAAGTACTTCAGAAACCAAAGTCTTAAACTCTATGGCATAATCGGCGACCCTCTTATTACCTTGTTTGATATGAAACAAGGACCTACCCGCATTGGTAGCCCTTCTAGAGGGATCAAAGGTACGTTTTAACTCAGAGGTAAAACCCTCATAGTCATAAATGATGGGTTTCTTATTTTCCCACAACGGCGTAGCCCACAATAAAGCTTTTTCTGTTAAATGATTAATCAGATATCCTACTTTAGCTTTATCAGACATACAAGAACCTGGATTGTTCTCAAACAGAATCTCGAGTTGAGTCAAAAACCCCCGACATAGGCTTGGTGTACCATCATAGCGTAGGGGTGCCTTCATACTAAGCCTATGTCCTTCAGGGGAGACCGGACTGACCCTAGGTAACACTGGATCTGGGGGGTTTGTGGTACCTGTATTGGACCGAGTTAGCAGGGTTTGCAGAGCGAGAGAAATCTGGTCCATCCTATGGTCCTGTTCCTCTTGTCTGGCTGCGATACGTGCCAGCTGGTTAGAGAGGTCTGCGGGATCCATTGGCCCTGACGTAATGTCACGGATCCCCCTGATTACCAAAAGTGTGGTCCCTTTACGCAGACCGCTCTCTACCCTTCCGATCCTTGAATGGTCGGTGATACTAAACAGACAAATAACCAGACAATATATAAACAAGGGGTAACACCAGACAGAGGTATGGAATAGAGTATTGTCACGAATCTTTCTGACTACTAAGATATAAATCTCTTTATGCAGCTCCCTTTCTACTCTTCCGATCCTTGAATGGTCGGCAAAGCTATAAAGGCAACGAAACAGGTAACAGACAAAGAAAGGGAAATACCAGACAGGGGTACAGACCAGATCACAAGTCCTCCCTAGGACTTTAGTAATAGCAGAGGTAGTCTGATGTGTGCTTAGGGTGCCACACAGACTGACCTCGGTACCAACGTTAAGGGCAGAACCTAGAACAGAGTAAATGCCAATGCCAGGAGTCATACACAGGAGGGTTCGTTTGCCAATGCCAAGGGTCATACACAGGAGGGTTCGTTTGCCAATGCCAAGGATCATACACAGGAGGGTTCGTTTGCCAATGCCAAGGGTCATACACAGGAGGGTTCGTTTGCCAATGCCAAGGGTCATACACAGGAGGGTTCGTTTGCCAATGCCAAGGATCATACACAGGAGGGTTCGTTTGCCAATGCCAAGGGTCATACACAGGAGGGTTCGTTTGCCAATGCCAAGGGTCATACACAGGGTTAACACAGGAGATAGCCAAAATCACACAAGAGCTCTGCGGAGGTGAATACCACGTCAGGGCACCGGTGTATGGGAGAGACTGGGCTTTAAACCCGGCGGGTCCGCGTCACAGCGCCAGGCCCCGCCCCTCGGCGTCCCACGTGAGCGGGCCCGGAAGCGCTTACATTCGGCGCCTGGCCAGCGAGCAGCGAGGAAGCTGCTGCCAGGCGCCGCATCCCCTGGGTCCCCGTGAACAGATCCAAGACGGGCTCGGTGCTGGAGCTTGTTCATCCACCACGCCTCCAGAAAGCTGCTTGTATGAGGTCTGTCTGCTCCACCAACTCTCCCTCTTCCTCCTCCTCCTCCTCCTCCTCCTTCTCTGTCTCTGGCGAAGTGGCAGTTAAACCGACGCCTGACAGGGTCTACGCAATGGCTCAAGCAAAAAGATGCCATACTGTGCTTGAGCTGGTTTGTTTAGGGGACAGGAGCCACACCGGGGCAGAAATTCTGTCAGCTCTGCAGGAGCAGGTGCAGAGATGATTAACACCACGCCAGCTTGAGCTGGGAATGATCGTCTGCGATAATGGCAGCAACCTTCTCTCCGCCCTACGCAAGGGTAGATTGACGCATGTACCATGCCTAGCACACGTCCTAAATCTGGTGGTACAGCGTTTCCTAACCAAGTACCCAGGGCTGCCAGAGCTTCTCATCCAGGCCAGAAAAGTCTGCAGCCACTTCAGACGGTCATTCCCAGCAAGCGTTCGCCTGGCAGAAATTCAAAGAGAATTCCACATTCCCACAAACCGTCTGATCTGTGACATGCCCACCAGGTGGAACTCGACATTAGCAATGCTGCTGCATCTGCACAAGCAGCAGAGGGCCATCAACGAGTACCTGTGTGAGTATGGCACAAGGACAGGTTCAGGTCAACTTGTTTTTTTTTCCCCCCGCAGTGGCTGATGATCAAGGATGCATGCACTGTACTGTCACCATTTGAGGAGGCAACGAGGATGGTGAGCAGGGACAGTGCATGCATCAGTGACACAATTCCTTTAGTGTTCCTGCTGGAGCACACTCTGCGGGGAATTATAGATGTGGCTCTAGAGGCAGAGCAGCGGGAGGAAGAGGAGGCCTTCCCTAGCTCTCAAGGCCCCAGTCTTTCCGCAGACAGCATTCCAGTGGGTCCTACTCAGATCAGACAGGAGGAGGATGAGGAGGAGGCAGAATATTTAAGTAGTGGGGGCATTGAAGGTGGGGATTCCTCAAGGGAGGGTTTCGTGTGCCCAGAAACACAAGGGCTAGTGCGTGGCTGGGAGGAGGAAGTGCACGATACGGTCATCCTCATTGACCAGGAAGACTCGGCAGCTAATGCCACCTCCAACCTACGCTGCATGGGCTCCCTAATGATGCAAAGCCTGCTAAAGGACCCCAGGATTCGTGCTATCAAGGAGAGGGATCATTACTGTTTGGCAACCTTTCTTGATCCACGATACAAGGGTAAAGTTGCAGAGCTCATCCTGCCCGCACAGAGGGAGCACAGGATGAAAAAACTTGAGGACGCTCTAAAGCGACACTTGTGTAACACCTTTCCAGACACTGGTAGATTACCAAGTGCTGACACACGTGCTTCTGAGGCTGCGGGTGATCAGAGGAATAGTGGTGAAGGCCAGGGCCGCTTGACTGATGCATTTTTAAATTTTTTTAGTCCTCGACACCCAGGGACGTCAAATGTAGGCACCCATTGCCAGCGTCTTCACCATATGGTGCAGGACTACCTAGGGGCAAGGGCAGACCTGGATACCTTTCCAGCAGATGATCCATTGGCTTACTGGGTGTTGAGATTGGATCACTGGCCAGAACTTAGCCAATATGCTATGCAGCTACTAGGTTGCCCTTCATCTAGCGTGCTTTCCGAAAGGACGTTCAGTGCCGCTGGAGGTTTTGTCACAGACAAAAGAGTGCGTCTGTCCACCGACTCTGTAGACCGGCTGACATTTATAAAAATGAATCAGTCCTGGATCAGCAGTTATCAATCCCCTGATGCTGACGTAACGGAATAGATCGGGGATGTCTTCTGCATGCACAAAACCTCCAGCACTGAACTCTTCCACAATACAACAAAAGGGTTACGGTGTGAATGCACTTGCTGCCATGAAAGGCACAATATTTGACTGCACTGACGCCTGTGCCAGATTTATATCATTTTAATTTTTTTCAACAGCAGGGTCCAACCCTGCACTCTTCCACAATACCACAAAAGGGTTACGGTGTGAATGCACTTGCTGCCATGAAAGGCACAATATTTGGCTGCACTGACGCCTGTGCCAGATTTATATCATTTTAATTTTTTGAACAGCAGGGTCCAACCCTGCACTCTTCCACAATACCACAGAGGGGTTACTGTATGATGATACTTGCTGGCCTGCCACCAAAGGCACACTATCTGGGTGCACTGACGCCCATTACCAGATAAAAAACTTTTCAATATAGGACCACATGGTCCACCCCTGCATTCTTCCACAATACCACAGAGGGGTTACTGTATGATGATACTTGCTGGCTGTCACGGTCCACCCCGTGTACCTGTCTTGCACACCTGGATCTTAGAACTTTGCCATGTATCCTCCTTTTCTTGGATTCTGTTCCAGGTTTTACCCAGGCTCTGCACCTGGACCAGGCTCCTGGAGATCCAGCCTGGGTCTTTCTTTTCTAGCCTTGGACTTCCAGCTGAGGCCTATCTGTGTTTAAGCCTCCTTAAAAGGCAGAAAGACCCAGCCAGCAGTGGGTCTGCATTGTTCTCACTGACTGAGGTCACTTGGTTGTGTGCAAACCTGCTCTTCCTGTACCAGTTTATCCTACGTATCCATCTGTGTACCTGTGGATTACAGTTGTTCTCACCGTCTGACCTTTTGATCAAGTTAAGGACCATTTATGTTTTATTAAAGAATCTGCATTGCGTGATTCCTGTCTGGCCTCCCCTCTGTGTCGCCGCCTGCTGGGCTCATACCAGAACCGCACACGCCTCGTGACAGAATGCAGACCCCATCTTATTACGAGTCTGCGGTGATACAGGCGGTGGTGGCATCCATGAAAATGTCTGGAGAACTTCCTGCAGCAACTGGACTCTATGTTGCTTAAAGTGCTGCAAGGATTAAGGGGCACCTCCCCTAAGGTGCGCTCTTCCACTTCTATGTCTGGCTGCAGGAGTCCCTTGTCTGAGGAGGAACGCTCCAGGAGGAGGTCTTTGGGACTGTGCTTCTAATGTTGTGCGGGCTCACATTTCATATCTTCATGCCCTGTGCGCCCACCCAAGCCATCCTTATCACCGACCAGAGTCAATCCTGTTACTCCTGCTTCTCGGGTGGTTTCTCCTCCTGTGTCTGTGCATGCTAAAAGCAAAGAGACATTACCTGCTGAGTCCTTGCCATCTATGTCTAAGCGAACTAGAAGTGCCAAAGCTCGACAGCACCCTGTCTCTGCCAGCCCTTGCCAAGCTGCTATCAAGCCTCGCCAGGTCACGGCCAAGTCTTGCCCAGTCTCAAATCCTGCCAAGTCTTGCCAAGCTGCTGTCAAGCTTCGCCAGCCCACAGCCAAGCCTCGCCCAGTCTCTACTCCTGCTAGGCCTCGCCAGGCTACCAAAGTTGGCAAGTCTCGCCATACTCCGGTACCCAGATCTAAGAGACCTGAATTTAGGGAAGCCTTCTCTGATGTGGAGAGTACAGAGGATGACTCCCTCTCTGATTACTTGGAGACCTCGCCATCTGAGCCTGCTGACGTTGAACCCATGGACATGGAACCTACCTTGCCCACAGATTCGGAGCCTTATATGCCCATGGAGGTTGCTTTGACACAGACTACGGAGGTCGCTGCCCTGCAACCCGCAGGATCTCAAGAGGTCACTGCCCTGCAAACCGCAGGATCTCAAGAGGTCGCTGCCCTGCAACCCGCAGGATCTCAAGAGGTCGCTGCCCTGCAACCCGCAGGATCTCAAGTTGTCGCTGCCCTGCGTCCCGCAGGTTCTCCAGTTGTCGCTGCCCTGCGTCCCGCAGGTTCTCCAGTTGTCACTGCCCTGCGTTCCGCAGGTTCTCCAGTTGTCGCTGCCCTGCGTCCTGCAGGTTCTCCAGTTGTCGCTGCCCTGCGTCCCGCAGGTTCTCCAGTTGTCGCTGCCCTGCGTCCCGCAGGTTCTCCAGTTGTCACTGCCCTGCGTCCCGCAGGTTCTCCAGTTGTCGCTGCCCTGCGTCCCACAGGTTCTCCAGTTGTCGCTGCCCTGCGTCCCGCAGGTTCTCCAGTTGTCGCTGCCCTGCGTCCCGCAGGTTCTCCAGTTGTCACTGCCCTGTGTCCCGCAGGTTCTCCAGTTGTCGCTGCCCTGCATCCCGCAGGTTCTCCAGTTGTCGCTGCCCTGCAACCCGCAGGTTATCCTGAACTATCACCGCCATGGGGTCGTCGACACCGCCGTAAGGCCAAGCCGCTCACTACCCAGGTCGCCGCAGAGCCGTGCTGCACCCAGGTCGCCGCAGAGCCATGCTGCACCCAGGTTGCCGCAGAGCCGTGCTGCACCCAGGTCGCCGCAGAGCCATACTGCACCCAGGTCGCCGCAGAGCCGTACTGCACCCAGGTCGCCGCAGAGCCGTGCTGCACCCAGGTTGCTGCAGAGCTGTGCTGCACCCAGGTCGCCGCAGAGCCGTGCTGTACCCAGGTCGCCGCAGAGCCGTGCTGCACCCAGGTCGCCGCAGAGCCGTGCAGTACCGAGGTTGCCACCGTTGAGCTGTGCTGTACCCAGGTCGCCGCTGAGCCGTGCAGTACCAAGGGCCTCACCAAGGGCGCTGCCCCTCCGTGCCTTGCCAAGGGCGCTGCCCCTCTGTGCCTCTCCAAGGGCGCTGCCCCTCCATGCCTCGCCAAGGATGCCGCCGTTGAGCCGTGCAGTACCAAGGGTGCTGCCCCATCGAGCCGTGCCAAGGGCGCTGCCCCACCGGTCATCGCCAAGGGCGCTGCCTCATCGAGCTTTGCCAAGGGCGCTGCCCCATCGAGCCTTGCCAAGGGTGCTGCCCTACCGGGTCATGCCAAAGGCCCGTCACCCATTGTACATCTTGCTCCTGAGGGTTGCGTCTGGGCATCCAATGGCACGTTGGTCCGAAGAGAAAACCTGCCACATTTTGAGAGGGCCCTGCGTGCTTATGGTGACGTTTATGGCAATCCAGACTCTGAGTACATTGGAGGGTGGTGATTTATGCTCCATCCCCTGTACCAGCCTTGGTGCCCAGTGGGCACCCGTCAGGGGGGGTACTGTCACGGTCCACCCCGTGTACCTGTCTTGCACACCTGGATCTTAGAACTTTGCCATGTATCCTCCTTTTCTTGCATTCCGTTCCAGGTTTTACCCAGGCTCTGCACCTGGACCAGGCTCCTGGAGATCCAGCCTGGGTCTTTCTTTTCTAGCCTTGGACTTCCAGCTGAGGCCTATCTGTGTTTAAGCTTCCTTAAAAGGCAGAAAGACCCAGCCAGCAGTGGGTCTGCATTGTTCTCACTGACTGAGGTCACTTGGTTGTGTGCAAACCTGCTCTTCCTGTACCAGCTTATCCTACGTATCCAGTATCCATCTGTGTACCTGTGGATTACAGTTGTTCTCACCGTCTGACCTTTTGATCAAGTTAAGGACCATTTATGTTTTATTAAAGAATCTGCATTGCGTGATTCCTGTCTGGCCTCCCCTCTGTGTCGCCGCCTGCTGGGCTCATACCAGAACCGCACACGCCTCGTGACACTGGCCTGGCACCAAAGGCACAATATCTGGGTGCACTGATGCCTTGACCAGAATCATATCTTTTCAATATAGGACCACATGGTCCACCCCTGCATTCTTCAACAATACCACAGAGGGGTTACTGTATGATGATACTTGCTGGCCTGGCAGTCTTGCACCAAAGGCAGAATATCTGGGTGCACTGACGCCTTAACCAGATGCATATCTTTTTAATATAGGACCGCAAGGTTCACCCCTGCATTCTTCCACAATACCACAGAGGGGTTACTGTATGATAGTACTTGCAGGCCTGGCACCAAAAGCACAATATTTGAGTGCACTGCCACTGACGCCTGTATCAGATTCATATCCTCAGAGGGGTTACGGTGTGACGGCACTGTTGGGGACGCTAAAGGCCCAATTTTGAAGCACCTATTGTTACTTTCATCCAAAGCCTGCATAAGTTTCACAATAATTTAGCAAAAAAAATCCGTAAACTTTTTCTGCGTGTACGAAAATGTCTCCTCTTTTCATACAGACTGCCGCCCCAAGCAGTTGTTTATGGATAGATTAAAGGAAAAGCATTTACCGTCATTTGAAACGTAATTTTTTTGTTTTTAAGTGTTTCTATACATCCTAGAAATCCGCCACTTCACGGGCAGGTTATGGGGACCTCCTAGGCACGATATTTGAAGGAATTTTTCGTTTTTATTTTTAACCCTTATTTCATGGAAAACTCACTGTCCCTTTAAAAACGTTTTTTTCTTTACTTTTTGTCCTTGTTTCCTGTCCCCCAGGGCACTACCCGGACCCCCATACACCTTTTATGGCAAATATGTAGCATATATGCCCTCTTGGAGGGCACTCTAAAAACCGAATTTTCAGCCTCATTGACTTGCATGGAGTTCGGGTTCGGACCCGAACATATGGGAAGTTCGGGTTCGGGCCCGAACCGAACTCGGGGGGGGGGGGTTCGGCTCATCCTTACTGTTTACCTGCTGCTTTCCCACATATGAAGCAAGCCACATATGAAGCACAAGCAGGAGACCTGTGAGCTTTAGCATCAGAGTTCTTTTTTAAAAAAGCCTTTCATGGTCTATTTCAACCACAGATAGATTAGGTACCAGGCACCCCAATAAGTTTAGAAGCTCTCACGCAATCTTTTGGTCACAACAACCGTTCTCATGCTCGAGAGTCTCACCAAACAAAGCTTCTAAAACTATCGGACTGCCTGGAAAGATTGCAACAAACTGTACGCGAATGCAATTCCCGCTTATACAGTTTCCATGGTAATGGTCTATTAGTCCTTCCATGTGAATATGTTTGTGTTCAGGGGGGGGCTAATGCTGGATAATTCATCCAATATTGTAGCGAGCGCAGTCAATTTCTGGAACACTTGCAACGCTAGGAGTTTCGCATCTACTACAACCCATTCACAGACCCGGCTTGATGTGCTTAGTACATATCCCTAAGGATGTTGCAGAGCTTGCCTTTCTTTAATCTGGGTTTAAGAAGTCTCTAGGTCGGGGTTCAGCATCCTCTACCCTCCAGATATTTTGGAGCCATATTTCCCATGAGGCTAAGCCAAGCTGATGAGTTCCAGAGCATCATGGGAGATATGGATCCAACACATCAGGGAGGGGCAAGTGGGAGTGGCTGCTCATCATGGAAGATGTAGTTCCGAAACATCTAGAGGGCCAAGGTTGGACACCACTGCTCTACACCATAGTCCCATTTCTCATGTTCCCATAGGAAAAATGGAGAAATGCTGTTATCTGATGTATTGTAGTTCATATATGCGTAGGCATTTTAAGAGCAAAATGAGATTTCCTGCTATACAGTAACGGAATGAGTTGCTGAGGATCAAGGGAGATGTAGTTCCAAGATATCTGGGCAAATTTTGCATCCATCACTCCGGAGGTATAACCTTCTCAAACCGCAGTATGAAGTTACCTGCTCTGCAACAGGATTCTTGCCTCTAACCATCCCTCACAGATTACCCTACTCCAGGTAGTTAACCTTGGCACCCTAGATGTCATAGAACTACATGTTCCATGATGCTTAGTCACATATAGGACTGGCTAAGCATCACTGGATATGTAGTTCAAAAACATCTGGGGTGCCAAGGTCCGTCACCACTGGCCAAGTCTCATCTCATAGTTGGGCAGACTAGATGGGCCGAAAGGTTCTTAACTGACGACATTTTTCTATGTTTCTATGTTTCTATAACGAGTGGAATTACTTTCAAATGCAAGGAAAAATAAATCCTGTTTGTCCCTAACAAAACATCCGTTTGGCTCAAAATAATTGGTTTGAAGCAGGGATCTCAAACTCTGGCAACCCCAGATGTTGATGCCTACAATTCCCAGAATTCTATCAATGCAGTAAATGGCCAGAGAATCACAGGAGTTGTAGTTCAGAAACATCGGGGGTGGCCGGAGTTTGAGACCCCTGGTTTATAGCCTTTTTGTACGTTCCATTAGGGATGAGCTGTTCGGTTCGATCAGTTCGGAGTTCAACTCGAACATTGGCAGTTCGAAAGTTCGCAAACTTCGAACTTTTTGGCGTGTTCGGTTCGAGTTTGAAAAAAAAACACATTTTGAAAAAGTATAAAAAATGCTTAAAAAATACTAAAAAATCTAGAAATAAAGAGACTCTTTACTGCAGAATATTATAAGCAACGGTTTATTAGATATTGAATTAAAAAACTACCTAATGTCTAGGTGCAAAGATTCTCACCTCTAAATGACCTGTGCTCTCAAATGGCGTAAACAACAGGTGTTTAATTAGTGTTTGGAAATAACATGTGCTTCTAATAATTAGTCTGGTCTCATGAATTTGATACATATTTGATACATTGCCTGCAGACTGGGTGTGGCCTGCATATGTATGAACAAAGACTGTACTTGTTCTGAATTCTAAGAACTGTTCATTTCTACTACATTTCCTCTGATATGCTGTTTAACCCCTTAAGGACTAGGGCTCTGTAAAGCCAATCCTTAAAAATGTAGATGTTACGTCATTTGTCATCAAGGGCTTAATAAAATCTTTATCACACTCCTTAGATTTAAACAGAATATTCCAGTATTTGTATGTCCTATACCTCTCCCGAAGGGCCTATGTGAGCATACAATTATTATTGTGTTAGAAATGTCTATCATAAAGCATACAAGCAGAGTCCCTAGAGTCTCTGACTATCCATTGTCATATATACCTTGCTTTAATACATATAATACATTCCCTCATCTAACCTATTCATTAACAGGACTATACATAGGACAAGGGGTCATCCATTTAGACTGGAAGAAAGAAAATTTAGCTTAAAGCATAGGAAGGGTTATTTTACGGTGAGAACAATAAAGCTGTGGAATTCTCTGCCTGTTGAGGTGGTTGGGTCAGAGTCTGTACAGACTTTTAAAAAACCACTGGATGACTTCCTGCAGACACAGAATATTAAGGGTTATAATATTTAATATGTGGGTAAAAGCTTCTTGATCCAAGGAGAAATCTGACTGCCATTCTGGGGTCAAGAAGGAATTTTTTCCCAGTATGTTGCATATTGGCAAGCATTTCAGACTGGGTTTTTTGCCTTCTTTTGGATCAACAGCAGTAGGTTATGTGGGAGAGGCTGAACCCGATGGACGCATGTCTTTTTTCAGCCTATATAACTATGTAACTATGTAATGGGATAATAGCCAGTCCCTGTGCATTTTAACCCCTTAAGGGTGGCTAGGTGTTGTGTGTGGGTCTCTGATGGCGATGTTTCTATACATCCTACAAATCCGCCACTTCACGGGCAGGTTATGGGACCTCCTAGGCACGATATTTGAAGGAATTTTTTATTTTTAACCCTTATTTTATGGAAAACTCACTGTTCCTTTTAAAAACTTATTTTTTTAAAATTGTGTCCTTGTTTCCTGTCCCCCAGGGCACTACCCGGACCCACATACACCCTTTTATGGCAAATATCTTGCATATATGCCCTCTTGGAGGGCACTCTAAAAATCGAACTTTTGAGTCCCCTTGATTGCATTGAGCTCAGTTCGAGTTCGCGTTCGAACTCGAACTTTTGAAATTGT
Organism: Leptobrachium leishanense; assembly: GCA_009667805.1. Taxonomy (NCBI): domain Eukaryota; kingdom Metazoa; phylum Chordata; class Amphibia; order Anura; family Megophryidae; genus Leptobrachium; species Leptobrachium leishanense. Next base: position 513,659,210 of record CM019063.1, on the reverse strand, counting down.
TCGAGTTCGAATGCGAACCGAACACGGGGGTGTTTGGCTCATCCCTACGTTCCATCTGCTCCATACCAGATCGACTGTGTTTAGTTCGTAATACTGACAGGATTCGTTACGAAAACACCGCGGCACTCAAAGGATTAAAGTAAACATTACTCTCCCGGTTCGCAGTTTACCTCCTGAACTTGTTAATAAAGTGTTTATTTTGTACTTTTCCCTAACAGCGATGAACTCTGTTCTGCTCAGATACTTCCATCCAGTTCCCTGGTTAGTGGAATGGAAAGTGACTTTATTTGTAATTTATCTTTCAGTTCAAACACATGTCACTAAAGTAAGTGTTCTGTGTATAATTCAACTAAAAGTGTTACGCTTGGAGAGTACAGCTGCTGTGTATTTTTCCAAACCTAGAATATTAAACACTGTGTCAGAGACGGAGGGATCTTGCTCTCTCCTGCATTCTTGTCATTGATTAAAGTCATTATTTTTGACTCCTGTTTTTAACCCCTTAGTGACCGGGCAGTTTTACAAAAGTTCGTCCTTTAGTGCCCGCTGCTGTTTTTACGTTTCTGCACTGTTGGTGTTTAGGTCAAATTTTCCTCTTACTCGTTTATGGAACCCACACATATTATATACCGTTTTTCCCGCCATTAAATGGACTTTCTAGAAGATACCATTATTTCCATCATATTATATAATTTACTATAAAAAAAATATGAAATATGATGAAAAAAACAAACACACTTTTTCAAAATTTAATCCCAAGAATCTACAACCACCATAAAAAATACCTTTTTAACCCCTTCACTGCTGAGCCATTTCACCTCTGTGCGCTGAGCTCATTTTGTCCGTTTTATGCACATCATTTTTAGATGCCAGCTTAAGTCCTATTTTACTTATTTATTTTTTTATCTTATTTTATTTTTTTTATTTTGTTTTACAACAAACACACTTCCGCATAAGAAAATAGTGCATGTTAAGCTTGTAACTCTCTGCAGCCCAGTGCTGGGGGACACCCAAAAACCCCATACAATACACAAATATATAACAACATGCAAAGGCGCAATTATGTATATCACCAAAATCTCCTCTGGTATTTAATCCATCTGCAAATCAATCAAATCAAAGGATAATTAAGTGCAGTATTTTTATTAAAACAATAAAAAAGTTTAAAATACAAAAAACAAACTCACAAACAACTAGCACATACAAAATATACATATTCATTTTTGCCACAGTGCCTCAAATCTCCCGATCATAAACTCTCCAGTCTCCACTCGCAACAAGTAGAAAATTGCTGGTTCTGTGCGATCCAAGGTACTGTTCACCGGTCAGTCATAAGGCGACCCTTCTTTACCCATATCGACTACCCTCTTGCTGCCTGCCTCTGACCCTATTGCCTGTACCACGACTTTGCAAGTATGCTACCTGTCTCTGACCTTATTGCATGTACTGTGGCTCCTATCATCATTCCAGGACACCAGTTATCCCTATATATACTGCAAGACCTCAAGAGACAAGCATTCACCTGGCATCACAGACACAATCAGATGGGTAGTGTCACAACCACTATGCGCGCAACGTGAAAGACGCCAGGTTAAGCTGCTCACTATCTGTCTAGTCTTCTCCTGAAGCGGGTAATGACTACGTCTCCCACAATCCCTGAGCTTTCTTTCCTATTCTATTTGTTACGCTGCCACCAGTCCTCATGGACACTACGCGCGTCGCAGCGGGAGACGCAGGGCTAAGCAACCGCACTATCTGCCTACCCTAGACTCGGACAGTGACTGCATACCCCACAATCCCTGCTGTCTCCAACGACCGCAACTCGCAATTTCTTATCTACCCGAGCTTAAAACAATCAGCAATTACTCAAATCTCTTAGTTAGCGTGGATCTCATCAGCCAGAAGCAGAAACTTAAATACGTTTTATTCAATTTATGATATAGAAAAAATCACAGTGCTTTGTTACAGGAAAAATTATAACTAGAATAAATCAATTAATTACACACTACACAGCAAATAAAAGAAAAAGGGTTAACCACAGAGCCTTACTTACGACAAACTAATCAGTAAGCTAGCATCGGTGCCTCCGGGAGCCTGGAGATAGAAGCATGGACAGATCAGTCATCTTTCGAATGTACCCCAAGTGATCAGCCCTAGCACATGGCCTGTTTTCAGAATTTATACACTTCCTGGTCCTTCCAAAACCCACCCACAAATGGCCCAGCCTCCTGCACTACATATCCCAGAGTTCCCCTCTCTGGAGCACGCTCAGTAGGCTTGTCCTTACTCTTAATTCCCTGGTCTATCAATCATCTCCCAAAGACCACCTTCTGTGATCAGAGAATGTGATTGCTTCTTTGATATGCGGTTGGGGTGCCGCTCTGTCTGGGTCTTCTCCCTGCCGGGAGAAATTGCTCTTTCTGCCTACTGGGTAGGCCCCAAAGAGGTGTTATCTTTAATTCACACCTTTGATGACTGCAGAGAAAATTGTCACGAACCTGCTTAATTGTTTCCTTCAGCAAACTGGAAACGCAGCCATTGATTTCTGAGGCCAGCTGCGCCAAATGGCCTGGTATCTAAAGATATGCATATTTATAAATATGCCTATATAATACATATTGCGGTAGATATGCCGATAGCTAGACACAGGTAGGCATACCCATCTCTCTGTGACAGGTAGCGTTATATATAAGTATTCCTCCCCGATTTCCGGGCTTGTGTCCTGTGGGAACATACAGGAAAGGCATTCCCGCACTTGTCCCGCAGCAGGAACGTTGCAGCAATGCAGGTTTCCGCTGTGGCCTGATAATGTTTGTCGCTGGGGCTGCTAGCGGAATGCATTAACAGCATTCCGCTAGCAGCCCCCTCGACTGGCCGCTGTTCCGAGAGCTATGTGCTCCCTCTCGCGACCGCCGTCCTCAGCCCTATGAAGGCTGTGACACATCCTACTAGGCGAGAGTGCATCACAGTCTTTAGGAGTCGGCAGCCACGTGCAGGAGTACGCTGGCGCATGCAGGTAACCACCTGATCCTGGGGTCTGTGAGGCTGCTGGCAGGGTAAATTTAATTCTGGGGTCTGTGTCTGGGTAAATTTAATTCTGGGGTTTGCGCTACTGGGTACATATAATTCTGGGGTCTGTGCTGCTAGGTGCATATAATTCTGGGGTCTGTGCTGCTGGGTAAATTTAATTCTGGGGTCTGTGCTGCTGGGTGCAAATAATTCTGGGGTCTGTGCTGTTGGGTAAATTTAATTCTGGGGTCTGTGCCTGGGTATATATAATTCTGGGATCTGTCATGCTGGGTACATGTAATTCTGGGGTCTTTGCTGCTGGGTGCAAATAATTCTGGGGTCTGTGCTGCTGGGTAAATTTAATTCTGGGGTCTGTGCCTGGGTATATATAATTCTGGGATCTGTACTGCTGGGTACATGTAATTCTAGAGTCTGTGCTGCTGGGTACATGTAATTCTGGGGTCTGTGAGGCTGCTGGGTACATGTAATTCGGGGTCTGTACTGCTGCGTATATGTAATTCTGGCGTCTGTGCTGCTGGTTATATACAATTCTGGGGGTCTGCTGCTGGTTATATATAATTCTGGGGGTCTGTGCTGCTGGTTATATACAATTCTGGGGGTCTGCTGCTGGTTATATATAATTCTGGGGGTCTGTGCCTGGGTACATATAATTCTGGGGTCTGTTCCTGTGTACATATAATTTGGGGGTCTGGCCTGGTTATATATAATTCTGGGGGTCTGTGCCTGGGTACATATAATTCTGGGGTCTGTGCTGCTGAGTATATGTAATTCTGGGTGTCTGTGCTGCTGGTTATATATAATTCTGGGGGTCTGTGCCTGAGTACATATAATTCTGTGGGTCTGTGCCTGAGTATATATAATTCTGGGGTCTGTGCCTGGGTACATATAATTCTGGGGGTCTGTGCCTGAGTATATATAATTCTGGGGGTCTGTGCCTGGTTCATATATAATTCTGGGTCTGTGCCTGCGTGCATATAATTCTGGTGTCTGGGCAGCTGGGTATATGTAATTCTGTGGTCTGTGCTGCAGGTTATATATAATTCTGTGGGTATTTGCCTGGGTAATTCTGTGGTCTGTGCCTGGTTTTATATATAATTCTGGGGGTATGTGCCTGGGTATATTTAATTCTGGGTTCTGTGCCTGGTTATATATAATTCTGGGGGTCTGTGCTGCTGGTTATATATAATTGTGTGGTCTGTGCTTGGGTACATATAATTCGGGGGTCTGTGTTTGGTTATATATAATTTTGGGGGTCTGTGCCTGAGTACATATAATTCTGGGGTCTGTGCCTGGGTACATATAATTCTGGTGTCTATGCTGCTGGGTATATGTAATTCTGTGGTCTGTGCTGCTGGGTATTATTATTATTATTATTATTCTTTATTTATAAAGCGCCAGCATATTCCGTAGCGCTGTACAATAGGCACAGTATAGACAGGGTTACAATACATTGAACAACATTTGACAAACAGTACAGGAGGAGATGAGGGCCCTATTCCCGTAGGAACTCACAATCTTGGAGGGTTGGGGTTGGAAACAGGAGGAGAGGACTGTAAGGTGAGAGTGATTGATGGTTGCATCAGTGAGTTGGGTGGTAGGCTTCCCTAAATAGGAACGTTTTAAGGGAGCGTTTGAAGGAAGAGAAGTTAGGGGAAAGTCTGACAGTACGAGGGAGAGCGTTCCAGAGAGTGGGGGCTCCGCGTGAGAAATCCTGCAGTCTATCATGGGAAGAGGTGATGCGGGGAGAAGCTAGGCGCAGGTCACTGTTTGACCTTAGGGAGCGGGCTGGGGTGTATTTGGTGATTAGTGAGGACAGGTAGTGGGGAACTGAGTTAGTGAGGGTTTTGTAGGTAAGGATAAGGATTTTGAACTTAATTCTACAGTGGATGGGGAGCCAGTGAAGGGACTCGCAGAGGGGAGCGGCAGAGACAGAGCGGCGGGTGAGGTGAATTAGCCTGGCGGAGGCGTTCAGGATGGATTGTAGGGGGGAGAGGCGGGACAGAGGGAGGCCAGATAAGAGATTATTGCAATAGTCGAGTCGGGAGATTACCAGGGCGTGTATGAGTTGTTTTGTGGTGACAGCGGTAAGAAATGGCCGAATTCTGGAAATATTACGCAGTTGGTATTGGCAGGAGGAGGAAAGGGACTTGATGTGGGGGATGAAGGAAAGAGCAGAGTCAAGTGTAACTCCAAGACAGCGAACTTGGTTTGATGGGGAGATGGTGATAGGAGGTGGGGAGGCATTGGAGGGAGGAATAAGTAGGAGTTCAGTCTTTGACATGTTGATCTTTAGGTGGTGGGAGGCCATCCAGAAGGAGATGCCAGATAAACAGTCACTGACTTTTGAAAGGACAGGGGGAGAGAGATCAGGGGTAGAGAGGTAGATCTGAGTGTCATCAGCGTAGAGGTGGTAATTAAAGCCAAAGCTGTTGATGATTTTGCCCAGGGAGGAGGTGTAGATGGAAAAGAGCAGAGGACCAAGGACAGAGCCTCGAGGTACACCAACAGATAGAGGCAATGAGGAGGAGGAGTTACCAGCAAAGGACACACAGAAGGACCTGTTGGATAAATAGGAGTCAACCCAAGCAAGTGCAGTGTCACCGAGACCCAGAGAGTTGAGGGTCTGTAGAAGGAGGGGGTGGTCAACAGTGTCAAAAGCAGCCGAGAGGTCAAGCAGGATGAGAATAGAATAGTGGCCGTGTTTTTTAGCAGTTAGGAGGTCGTTGGTGACTTTGGTGAGGGCAGTTTCAGTTGAGTGTAGCGGACGGAAGCCAGATTGCAGGGGGTCAAGTAGGGAATTGGAAGACAGGAAGATTGAGAGGCGGGTGAAGACTAGTTTTTCTAAGAGCTTTGATGTGAAGGGAAGCAGGGATACAGGGCGGTAGTTGGATGGAGAGTTGGGATCTAGGGATGGTTTCTTTAGTAAAGGGGTAACTAGCGCGTGTTTGAAGGCGGATGGAAAGGAGCCAGTGGAGAGAGATAGGTTGAAGATGTGTGTGAGAGCAGGGGTGAGGGAGGAGGAGAGGGGAGGAATTAGATGTAAGGGAATGGGGTCGAGCGGGCACGTGGTGAGATGTGAGGAGGACAATAAGAAATTGACTTCCTCCTCAGTGGCTGGGAGGAAGTGGCAGAGGGGACCTGTGGGAGTGGAGGTGGCAGATAACTATCTTGTGTTGAGATGTTGCTTCTGATAGTTAGAGTTTTACTGAGGAAGTAGTCTGCCATGTCTTGAGCGCTGAAGGCAGCTGAGGGGGGGAGGTGCAGGTGGGTAGAGGAGGGTGTTAAAGGTGGACCAGAGCCATTTAGGGTTGGAGGACAGCGAAGATATAAGAGATGAGAAGAAGGATTGTTTGGCCAAGTGGAGGGCAGAGGTGTATGACCGGAGAATAAACTTGAAGTGAACAAAATCAGCTTCAGAGCGGGATTTCCTCCAGGCACGCTCTGCAGTGCGGGAGCATCTTTGCAGGTAGCGAGTCTGGAGGGTGTGCCAGGGCTGAAGCTGGCGGTGTGGGGCCTTACAGAGTCGAAGAGGAGCAAGAGTGTCTAGAGCAGAGATAAGCGTAGTGTTGTAGTGATTAGTGGCAGCATCAGGCCAGGTGAAGGATGAGGTATGAGGGAGGTGGTGAAGTAGGTTGGAGAATTGATGGGGGTCCACAGCATGTAGATTTCTGCGAGTGTGTGTGCGGGGTGGGGGAGCAGGGTGTTTAGGAAGTCCAGATAGGTTGAAAGAGAGAAGGTGGTGGTCAGAGATGGGGAAAGGGCAACAGTTGAACTCAGAAATGGAGCAGAGGTTGGAAAAGACAAGGTCAATAGCGTGACCATCGCGGTGGGTAGGGAGGAGGGAGGATTGTGTGAGTCCAAGGGAGGACGTGAGTGAAAGAAGTTTGGAGGCAGCAGGGGCGGAAGGATCATCAATGGGAATGTTGAAGTCCCCGAGAACTAGGCATGGAAGATTAGAAGACAGGAAGTGAGAAAGCCAGGTAGAAAAGTGGTCAAAGAACTGGGAGGTTGGTCCCGGTGGGCAGTAGATGACTGCCACCCTGAGAGCCAGAGGAGAGAACAGGCAGATGCAGTGTGTCTCGAAGGAGGAGAAGGAGATGGATGGGGGTGGAGGGAGATGCTGGTAGGTGCAGGTGGGAGAGAGCAGGATTCCGAACCCGCCACCATTTTACTCACCCGGTCTGGGGGTATGGCTCAAGTGTAGACCGCCATGTGAGAGAGCAGCAACGGAGGCCGTGTCAGAGGGAGTTAGCCAGGTTTCAGTTAAAGCTAGGAGGTTGAAGGAGTTTGAAAGGAAGAGGTCTGTCACGGATCCCTCTGATTACCAAAAGTGTGGTCCCTTTACGCAGACCGCTCTCTACCCTTCCGATCCTTGAATGGTCGGCAATGCTAGACAGACAATTTACCAGACAATATATAAACAAGGGGTAACACCAGACAGAGGTATGGAATAGAGTATTGTCACAAATCTTTCTGACTACCAAGATATTGATCTCTTTATGTAGCTCCCTTTCTACTCTTCCGATCCTTGAATGGTCGGCAAAGCTATATAGACAATGAAGCAGGTAACAGATAAAGAAAGGGAAACACCAGACAGGGGTACAGACCAGATCACAAGTCCTCCCTAGGACTTTAGTAATAGCAGAGGTAGTCTGATGCGTGCTTAGGGTGCCACATAGACTGACCTCGGTACCAACGTTAAGGGCAGAACCTAGCGCAGAGTAAATTGCCAATGCCAGGAGTCATACACAGGAGGGTTCGTTTGCCAATGCCAAGGGTCATACACAGGAGGGTTCGTTTGCCAATGCCAAGGGTTATACACAGGAGGTAGCCAAAATAACACAAGAGCTCTGCGGGAGGTGAATACCACGTCAGGGCACCGGTGTATTGGAGAGACTGGGTTTTAAAGCCGGCGGGTCCGCGTCATAACGCCAGGCCCCGCCCCTCGGTGTCCCACGTGAGGAAGCGTTTACATTCGGAAGCGGAAGCGTTTACATTCGGCGCCTGGCCAGCGAGCAGCGAGGAAGCTGCTGCCAGGCGCCCCATCCCCTGAGCCACCGTGACAGAACCCCCCCCTCCAGGGGCGGCCACTGGACGACCCCCAGGGGCACGGGGGTGCGCCAAATAGAAGGCCTTCACTAGCCTAGGAGCATGAACTTCCGCAGCTGGTACCCAAGAACGATCCTCCGGACCGTAGCCCACCCAATCAACCAAATACTGCAAAGACCCCCTAGACATCCTGGCACCCAGAATGGCCTTAACTTCGAACTCCTCCTCGCCCTCCACAGAGACAGGAGGCGGTGGAGCATGGACTTTGGTGTACCGATTACATAATAACGGCTTCAAAAGGTTAACATGGAATACATTGTGTATTTTAAAATGGGGGGGTAACGCCAAAGCATAGGAGACAGGGTTGAGTCGCCGTAGAATCTTATAGGGACCGATGTACCTAGGAGCCAACTTCATGGAAGGCACTAAGAGCTTGATGTTACGTGAAGACAGCCAAACCCTGTCCCCAACTTGATACACGGGTGCCTGCCTCCTGTGTCTGTCGGCCTTGGTTTTCTGGATGGCACTACTCTCCTCCAGTGCCCGTCTCACTCTCCCCCAAGTCTCTTTCAATGATGCCAGTTGCTCATCTAAAGCAGGAATCGTGGTATCAGGAAACGTGGCGGGGAGCACAGGAGGATCAAAGCCATAAACAGTGAAGAAAGGAGAATGACCTGTGGATTCGCTTACTGCGCTGTTAATAGCATATTCTGCCCATGGTAGCAGGTCTGACCAGTTATCTTGTTGTTCTGAGATAAAGCACCTGAGATATTTCTCTATATTTTGGTTTGCTCGTTCTGCTGCTCCGTTGGTCTGGGGGTGATAAGCCGAAGAGAAAGAGAGGTCTATCCCTACGTTCTTGCAAAACCCTCTCCAGAATCCGGAGATGAATTGGGTCCCCCTATCAGAGACTATCTCCGAGGGACACCGTGAATGCGGACCACATTGGCAATGAATATGGGCACCAGTTCAGCTGCCGAAGGTAGTTTCCGAAGAGGAACATAGTGACCCATCTTGGAAAATCGATCTATGATCGTAAGTATCACTGTATTCCCTCTTGACTCAGGTAACTCTACTATAAAATCCATGGCTACATGTGACCAGGGTCGTTCGGGGATCGGCAAAGGCTGGAGTAAGCCAATGGGTGCTGTTTTGGGACTTTTCTGTCTTGAGCACACTTCGCACACGGCAATGTAATCTTTGACATCTCGGCGCAACGTGGGCCACCAGAGGAGTTTACTGATACTAGACACAGTCTTGGTGATACCCATATGCCCGGAAGTTTTATTATCATGATAGATGTTAAGTACTTCCTCTCTTTCGTTCTCAGGTACAAAGAGTCTCGCAGGAGGTTTTCCCCCAGGAGCTGCGCCCTGGACGGTCTGCAGCCTTTTCATTAGAGGAGACGAAACACTAATCGTGGTAGCGGCTATAATCCTTTCCTGGGGTACAATGGGATGCTGATCTTGGATATTATGTTCATAAGACTCATACTGTCTCGACAATGCGTCTGCTTTAATGTTTCTGGACCCAGGTCTATAGGTAAGCACGAAATTAAAACTTGAAAGAAACAATGACCATCTCGCTTGTCTGGAATTTAAACGTTTGGCATCTCCAATGTACGTGAGATTCTTATGGTCGGTTATGATAACAATGGGGTCCTTAGACCCTTCTAATAAATATCTCCATTCGGCCAAGGCCGCGATGACTGCTAACAATTCTCTATTTCCAATGTCATAGTTCTTCTCTGCCGGGGACAACTTCCGAGAATAGAAGCCGCATGGATGCAAGGGTTTGTCAGGAGCCTCCCTTTGGGACAAGACTGCACCAAGACCTAGTTCGGAGGCGTCAACTTCTACTTGGAAAGGCAGAGCCGGATCTGGATGTCGGAGAACAGGGGCAGTAGTAAAAGCTTGCTTTAGTGCCTCAAAGGCTTGAGTGGCTTGAGGTGTCCATTTCTGATTTCCCACCCCTTTCTTTGTCATAGCCGTGAGGGGGGCCACCAAGGCCGAAAAATCTTTAATGAACCTTCGGTAATAGTTCGTAAACCCCAGAAACCTCTGAATGGCTTTAAGTCCTTGGGGTAGAGGCCAGTCAAGAATAGCTGAGAGCTTCTTAGGATCCATTTGAAAACCCCAGGAGTTATTATATAACCAAGGAATTGCACAGTCACTATGTCGAATAGACATTTTTCTAGCTTACAGTACAATCCAGCCTTCAATAGTTTTTTCAACACTTGTTTCACGTGGACATGATGAGTGTCTACATCAGGAGAGTATATCAGGATATCGTCTAGATATACTATGACGAATTCTTGCAGGAATTCCCTTAGAGTGTCGTTTATGAGGTCCTGGAAGACGGCTGGCGCATTACACAACCCAAAAGGCATCACCAGGTATTCATAATGCCCGCTACGTGTATTAAAAGCCGTTTTCCATTCGTCTCCCTTTTTAACCCTGACCAGGTTGTACGCTCCGCGTAAATCAAGCTTCGTATAGATCCGAGCCCCTTTTAATCGGTCGAACAATTCTGTTATGAGGGGTATGGGATATGCATTTCTTATAGTGATCCTATTCAAACCCCTATAATCGATGCAAGGTCGCAGGTCTCCCTCTTTCTTGGAAACAAAAAAGAAACCTGCTCCTGCTGGAGAGGAGGACCGTCTAATGAATCCTCGTTCCAGATTCTCCCTTATGTATTCCTCCATAATGTCGTTCTCTCTTTGTGATAAAGGGTATACATGACCCCTAGGAGGCATCGTACCAGGGAGTAAATCAATGGCACAGTCATATGGACGATGTGGTGGTAGGACCTCAGTCCTGGCTTTAGAGAACACCTCCTTTAATGCCAGGTAACTTTCAGGAACCTCTGTGGACAAAGGAGGGGCTGTGGCAATATTGAGGCTACCAATCACATGAACTCTGCTTAGGCACTTAGACTGACAACTCTGATCCCAACATTTTATGTCTCTCTGGACCCAATCGACAACTGGGTTGTGCTCTGTTAGCCATGGAAACCCAAGAACGACAGGACATGAGGGTGATTCAATGATTTGAAATCTTATAGTTTCCTGGTGCAAAACTCCTGTTTTCATACATACATCGACTGTATCGTGAGTGATATATGGACATGACAGGGGTTACCATCTATGGCCTCCACCCTTAGAGGTCTTTCCCTGAGCACCAGAGGTATGAGGTTTTTGACAGCAAAATTCTTATCCATAAAATTGCCTGAGGCCCCAGAGTCTAAGAACGCCTCAGTCTTGAGGTGAACCCCCTCCCAGGTTAGGGAGACCGGTAACAGAATCCTGGATTTTTTTTTCTCATTATCCACAAAGGAGGCACACAGAGAACCGACAACCTGGGTGTCTCCTGTTCTGAATCCCACTCTGCTATGTTCAGCCCTGCTAACCCTGGGTCTCTGAGGACATCGAAGGCGGAAGTGATCTGCCCCTGCACAATAGAAGCAGAGCCCCTTTTCTCTTCTGTGCGCTCTTTCTGCTTCTGAAATACCTGTCTTCCCTATTTGCATGGGTTCAACGACTGGTAAATCTGTTTTCACATTCTCCGAACCACCTGACGTACTGGTGTGTCTGGGTAACGAGGGTAAAGGAGGCAAGACCCTTCTGGGTCTATCTCTGGGGTGTCTCCTTTCCCTGATTTGATCGTCCATGGCTATACAGAAATCTATCAGGTGGTCCAGACTTTCTGGTAATTTTAAGGGAGCCAGTTCAAACATAAAAGCCTCGTTCAAGCCTTCGGTAAAGGCTAAGGTTAAAACGTCGTTCGGCCAAAGTACCTCAGAAGTCAAAGTTTTAAACTCTATGGCATAATCGGCGACCCTCTTATTACCTTGTTTGATGTGAAACAAGGACCTACCCGCATTGGTAGCCCTCCTAGAGGGATCAAAGGTACGTTTTAACTCAGAGGTGAAACCCTCATAGTCATAAATGATGGGTTTCTTATTTTCCCACAACGGCGTAGCCCACAATAAAGCTTTTTCTGTTAAATGATTAATCAGATATCCTACTTTGGCTTTATCAGACATACAAGAACCTGGATTGTTCTCAAACAAGATCTCGAGTTGAGTCAAAAAACCGACATAGGCTTGGTGTACCATCATAGCGTAGGGGTGCCTTCATACTAAGCCTATGTCCCTCAGGGGGGACGGAACTGACCCTAGGCAACACTGGATCTGGAGGGTTTGTGGTACCTGTATTGGACCGATTTAACAGGGTTTGCAGAGCGAGAGAAATCTGGTCCATCCTATGGTCCTGTTCCTCTTGTCTGGCTGCGATACGTGCCAGCTGGTTAGAGAGGTCTGCGGGATCCATTGGCCCTGACGTAATGTCACGGATCCCTCTGATTACCAAAAGTGTGGTCCCTTTACGCAGACCGCTCTCTCTACCCTTCCGATCCTTGAATGGTCGGCAATACTAGACAGACAAATTACAACACAATATATAAACAAGGGGTAACACCAGACAGAGGTATGGAATAGAGTATTGTCACAAATCTTTCTGACTACCAAGATATTGATCTCTTTATGTAGCTCCCTTTCTACTCTTCCGATCCTTGAATGGTCGGCAAAGCTATATAGACAATGAAGCAGGTAACAGATAAAGAAAGGGAAACACCAGACAGGGGTACAGACCAGATCACAAGTCCTCCCTAGGACTTTAGTAATAGCAGAGGTAGTCTGATGCGTGCTTAGGGTGCCACATAGACTGACCTCGGTACCAACGTTAAGGGCAGAACCTAGCGCAGAGTAAATGCCAATGCCAGGAGTCATACACAGGAGGGTTCGTTTGCCAATGCCAAGGGTCATACACAGGAGGGTTCGTTTGCCAATGCCAAGGGTTATACACAGGAGGTAGCCAAAATAACACAAGAGCTCTGCGGGAGGTGAATACCACGTCAGGGCACCGGTGTATTGGAGAGACTGGGTTTTAAAGCCGGCGGGTCCGCGTCATAACGCCAGGCCCCGCCCCTCGGCGTCCCACGTGAGCGCCCCCGGAAGCGTTTACATTCGGCGCCTGGCCAGCGAGCGGCGAGGAAGCTGCTGCCAGGCGCCCCATCCCCTGAGCCACCGTGACAAGGTCATGGACGGCTGTGAGTTTGTTGCACACAGAGCGAGCTTTCCAGAGGGCACAGGAGAAAGAGGACAGGCGCTGAGGGATTATGGGAATGAGGTTGCTGGGCTTGCAGGGAGGTGATTTATGTGCGATGGAGATAGGATGAGAGGGAAGTATTGGATGTGTTGTGGGGCAGGGTTAGGGGATATGTCACCTGAATAGAGTAACAGCAGGAGGGTGAGAAAGAGAAGGTGAGAATGGGATTTGTGGGAGTGGAGTGATTGGCAGCACGAGAGATAGAGGGAGACCATGTTCTGAGGAAACAAAGGAGCTCATGCGAGGCCATCATGTGGGACGAGAGGAGGGAGGGAGAGATGCAGATAGTGTAGGGGTCGGTGGTAGAGGGGCAGGAGTTCCATTTAAGGAGAAAGGTAGAAGTAAAGAGCAGAAGCGTGAGAGAAAGCATGATATAGACGTGTGTTTACCCGGAGTAAAAAGTGGGCCTTGCAGTTCCTTCCTCCAGTCCCGCAACTACAGGAAATCAACTCTGAACGTCCACTTAGGATGCCACTTGGGGAGCTCACTGGAGCCAAGGCTCACTGGAGCAAGTCTTAGCTGTTATATAGGGCAGACTGATTGCATTCAGGCAGTTAAAAGGTAAACATGTAATTCTGTGGTATGTGTTGCTGGTTATATATATTTCTGGGGGTCTGTGCCTGGGTACATATAATTCTGGGGGTCTGTGCCTGAGTACATATAATTCTGGGGGTCTGTGCCTGAGTATATTTAATTCTTGGGGTCTGCGCCTGTGTATATATAATTATGGGGGTCTGACCTGGATATGTATATTTCTGTGCCCTGTGCTGGCTGGATATATATAATTCCGGGGACTGTTCTGGGTGTATAGGCTATGCAGGGGGTAAATGAGGTGTCTGGCCATACAATTCGATTTCAAACTGGACAGGCTTTCAGCAAAATCTAAAATTATTTATTGGAAAACATCACATGACATTAAATAAAAGTATCCAGCTCAGCTGCTAATAAACCCACAAAAGAGCAATCGTTGTGTGAGCTATTAGCCCATTGCAACTCCCTATTACCAGTGTTCCATCATTTGATCAAGTTGTAACTGAGTGAGACCTTTGTCACTGCCAGTGCATGTGCATCCCTTCTGCTGGCATGAAATTGGCTGTTCACTGCCACAACAACACAATACATATGTGCGCCACACCACAAAATGCACAAGCAACGTTACACTGACATGTCGGTGGTAATTGTCAGTGTGACGTGGCCAAGGCGTGGCGCACATGCACATTGTCTTTTTTTTGTTTATGTCTTGTTGTTTGTTTTATTGTGTGTGTATAATTTTTTTTTTTCCCCCGGGTAGTGGATTTCTTGGGTGAATTCCCTCACTTTTTCCCAGGACTTCACTCCAGCCCGATTTGATGTCTACACCCCATAGGCTAAGATATCCTGCACGTCTGGTTCCACCATCTCCTGCATGTATCCTTACACTTTCGCACAGATCAACGTTAAACTGTCACGTTTTTACAAGGCCTTCTCCTTTGTTAATCTGTTTGGGATATGGGGGTTTTTAAAGACCCATTGCTATCCGAAATTTGGAAGAGTCATGCGCAATAAAATTCCTTGCAGTTCGGCATGTCGTAAATAATGGCAAGCTGAAAATCCTGAGGATGACGGTTGAAAGAAGGACATGACCAAACACCTGCAGATGTAGATCATTAGCCGCTCAGAGAGATTTTATCTTTACAGCCGGCTTCCTGCGATGCACCTGCCGAGCCAAAAGAACCAGAGGTCACGATCTGGCTCCGAAACTCACAGGTGTAATTCCGAATAATACATTTATTGCCACATCTTAAAAGTTAATAGGAATTTTAGCTGTGTGTCTGTTACTGCGTGGTTTATTCTCAGACGATACCATCGAAGTGGCAAATTGGTGTTAAAAATTGCCATTTTCGTGGATCAAACAAGTTATGAAGCCTTCACTGAATTTACATCATCCCAGAGTGAAACGTTCATTGAAAAAGATTGGTAATGTATAACTCTACAGGCACATTCAGCTGCCGCTCGCTAAAACCGGGACGCAAAGGGGAAAAATTAGCTTCCCCTTAGCGTCCTGTTTTCCCCAGCAGATCGAGGGGGCAGGTGCTGAGTCCAGCAGCATGCCCCTTAGCGATCGCTAAACTCGCAGATGCTGGGGGGCACTGCTACAGCGCCGTCCCCAGCATCCCCTCCATGGCGTCCATAGGACTCCATGGAGGATCGTGCTGCCGGGTCACATGACAGGCAGGATATCGCCTCTCGCCTGCTGGACGGCGGAGTGATCGTGATGGGAGACAGGGGACTTTCTTCCCCCAGTCTCACTCTGCTCCTGACAGCCAGAAGCAGCGGATCGGGCCACCGTTCTCGTCGCGGGACAAGAGGTAAGTATGTGATTTTTGGGGGGTTTTGAGCTGCCTGTTACCTACACCTCTGAGCTGGTGGCTGAAGCTAGTGTTAACTTTAAGGAGGTGATAGAGCCCTACATGTATTATGTGTGATTAGCATATATACATAATTATATACATATCTCACTAAATTACTGTATTCATGACGTTCCCCACACGTCTTCTGCAGTGAAGGGGTTAAATAACAAGTTATGAGGATACAGGAGGAGAAGGGAACAAAAGAAAAGGTTAAATGATTCATTGTCATTTGTTCTTTTTGTTTATTATGTCTCTCGCTGTTCAGAAGGGAGTGTGCAGATATTTATTTTATTTTATAAAGGATTTTACCAGGAAGGATACATTGAGATTTCTCTCGTTTTCAAGTATGTCCTGGGTTCAAGAACATTGAAGTGTTACAGTTACAGAAATACAAAGTAATACAATGCAAGATATTAAAAAACAACACAAATATACAGATTAACAGAAAATAAATATGTAGGAAATATAGTCACTATGTTACATGTTTACAGGTGCATTCTGTATTGAGGTATGTTAATAGGGAGCTCTTAAGGGACTTTAGACTGGGGAAGATTTGATGGTGTCTGGGAGGTTATTCCATAATTGTGGTGCTCTGTAGGAAAATGAGGATCGAGCCACTGTCTTTTTGTATTGTGGTATTGCAAGTAAGGTGCTGGTCCTGGATCGGAGGTTATAGGATGAGGGAACTGCTGAAGGAAGCAGCCTATTCTGGTAGGGTGGCAGCTTCCCAGAAAAGCTCTTAAACACCAGTTTGGAAAGGTGAAGGGTGCGTCTAGATTCCAGCCACGGCCAGTTTAGCTCTTTTAACATGTCACAATTGTGGGTCATGTAGTTACATTGTAATGCAAAGCGGCAGAATGAGTTGTACAATGTAGTAAGTTTCTGAAGATGTGTTTGCGGGGCGGCTGCGTACACTACATCTCCGTGTTCAATAGCCGGCATAAGCATTTGCTGTACAATCTGCTTTCTTACCGCGGGGCTCAGGCAGGATTTGTTTCTGTACAGGGCACCTAGTTTGGGGTAGAGTTTAGATGAGAATTTTTCGATGTGGGGGCCAAAGGATAGATTAGGGTCCAACCACATACCTAGATATTTGAGAGAAGCGACTGTGGTCAGCGTGCCATTTGATTTTGTCCCAACACATAGATGGGGATTTTGCAATTTGTGTAGTTTAGGTTTTGTTCCAAAGAGCATCGTTACAGTTTTGTCAGTATTTAAAAAAAGTTTGTTGTGTTTGATCCACTTTTCTACCTCTGTGAATTATTCTTGCAGCACTGCCTCCAGCTGTGGGAGATTTGGTTTGCTGGTATAGATTACGGTGTCGTCTGCGTACATGTGTACAGTTGAGGCTTTGCAGACGTTGGGCAGATCATTTATGAATATTGTGAATAGCAGGGGGCCTAGTATTGAGCCTTGGGGTACACCGCAAGTGACTGGGAGGGGGAGGGAGGAGCTGCCAGAAATTGACACATATTGTGATCGGTCGGATACATATTATTGAAATCAGGTTAGCGTGCGATCACCAATGCCAGAGTTTTTAAGTTTTTCTAACAAGATGCCATGGTGTACTGTGTTAAAGGCCTTGGCAAAATCAAGGAAGATGGCTCCAGTTTCCTTGTTCCAACCCAGCTTGGATATCATTGCAGACTTTTAAAAGGGCGGTTGTAGTTGAGTGATTTGGACGAAAGCCTGATTGATCCGGGGTTAAGTAGTTCCAATATTGATAATAATCACGTAATTGTGTGTAGATGCATTTTTCCAACATTTTTGACATTACAGGGAGCAACGATATCGGACGGTAGTTGGATACCAAGGTACTGTCACCACTTTTATGGATATGTACCACTCTCGCAATCTTCCAGAGTTTGGGTATGTATCCAGTCGCCAGTGATTCATTGATTAGGGTTGCGACATGATTGGCAATTGCTGGCACACTGATTTTCAGCAGCATTGCTGGTATTTGATCAGGTCCAGACTGGTATTTCACTTTTTGGTTACAGAGATGTTTAGTAACGACACTGACGGGCACTGGTCTAAAACTGAATTCCTGTATGATACAGGGACTTTGCACAGTTGGAGGGGCCTGACCTGCATGAGGCCACTCTGATTGCATGTCATTTCCTAGGTTGGCAATCAAAGTGGTGGCGCATCCAACAAAATAATCATTAAAGGCATTTGCTACATCCTAGGGGGTGTTGCAGGGTTTGGTTGTTTACTTTGACAGCAGCTGGCTGGCAATGGACTGGGGGTGCTTGTATGTTACTTATGGTTCTCCAAAACTTTCTATGGTTTGATATGTTATTGTTTAGATTTTCATTGAAGTAATGGGCTTTAGCCATTTTTTGTTTTTTTTTTTGCATTCATTCCGGCATTTTCGGTATTCGTAGTGATCGTTCATGGAACCAGTACTCTTGAAATTTGACCACAGTGAATCTCTAAGCTGGTACATTAGTGTAAGATCAGCTGTAACCCAGGGGAGATGGGTCCCTTTTACTCACACTTTATGCAGCGGGGCATGGGAATTCCAGACTTGCAGGAGCTCAGACTGAAAGTATTCAACTACACAGTCTAGGTCTGGGATTAGGTTTAGTCTGTACCAGGGGTGCTGTTTGAGATCACTTAGGAAGGATTCAAGAATAAATTTCTTGAAAGACCTGGTGGCTATTACCTTTGGGGGAGATTTCATGGCCTTTATTTTGCGCACGCAGTACACTAGACACTGGGAGTAGGAGCTGACATGGTGTTGGCAGATAATCCCATAACCCTAATGGGTTTTTATGTTACCGCTTCTTGTGATACGGTTAACACGTGGGGATTGCTGACGGCGTGACGTTACTCAGGTGAGACGTGCCCAGTCAGCTTGGACAGTGGGAGGGGCAGCACCTGGTGTGGTAAGAGTACATTTCACTATATAAATGTTTCATTTAACCATTGTATGTATCCTGATGAACGTCTGTGGGTAACAGGCTGAAACGTTGATGTTTTAAAAAATAGCTTTATTAAATTAAGTCGCAAGAGTGCCGCCGGTACATTTATGTGCATACTTGTGTAAGGAAGCCAGGTGTAGCACCAGGCCAAAGAAGGACAAATTTTCCGAGTGTAGGAGTGTTGACTCACAATATTTATATATAATATATATATATAGTATATACACATTTCAAAATTTCTATAAAAAGTCAGCATTTTTTTAAAAATATTTTATATAAACTTATAAAATGACCACTTATCTATTCTTGCCCCTAGGTCACAACTTGCCAGGCCTCCTCTGTCTGGTTTGGTCTGCACTATTTCAGATGGTTGTGGGATCCGGAAGCAAAGCGTGAGGACAGCTGAGATCATCTGGGACTCCTTTCCCTCTATTACTGACATTCATATCACACATTGTGTACACAAAGCTATTAGCGTTGTGGATGACTCCACATACCCTTCTCATAAATTATTTACCCTCCTACCATTTGGCCAAAGATACAAAAGTATTCAGGACAGACTGTGCAACAGTTTCTTCGCTCAAGCCCTTCTCAACACTCAACACTTTGTGACTATACTGACAGTAACTATACATGTGTAGCGCTGGTTTTAATTCCCTGTCGTTGTAGTACTTGTTTTTGGCCACTGGAGGGAGACAAGCACAATGTAAGACACTGGACATTGGGACTACATTTTCCAGCATGCTTTGCGGGCGGGAACAGGAAATGGGTGGGAGAGAGAGACTGACATCCGCAGCCTCGTGGAAAGAGCCGGCAGAGCACGCAGAGGAGTGAGAGGAGCAAGACGCAAGAGAGCAGAGAGTGATTACAACCAGGCCAGAGCACAGGTGCGGCCTAGCAGAGCTAGAGATCGGGATTTTCCTTATTATTAATCGAAGACCCAGTGATCTACCGCTAGTAATCTCACGCTGATACATAGTAAGCTGAAGGACCCCGAGTTAGGAGAACCGCAGACGATCTAACAGGGAGTGCAGGCGGTGAGCTGGATATCTTGTGGCCGATACAGAAAAGCAAGACAGCGGATCCGGTGACACAGAAAATCCCAGTCAAAATCGAGCGGAGAGACGTCCGGGTCAAGCGGAACGCAGAGTATCTGGCGGATGGGTGAGAGGCCTTCCAGGCTATTGTAAAACACTAAAGCACGCTGCAGTCTGTTCAAAACCCACAGGGCCCCAACGTGACTAGTCGAAGATACCTCTTAAATAATTCACTGACCAGTTGAATATTGTACCCGGGTACCAATACACACATACACATACATTCCTTGGGACATAACCTGTACGGGACTCACACTCCAACCACTAAGGGGTTAAAAATACTTTTTTTCCTTTTCCGCTGTGCGTTTCTCGCATTACGAAGTACTGTAAAAATATATACGTATACCGTGTTACTCATTATATGCCAGTTTATTCAGTAAACTATATAATTTATAAAATCCACGACGGTGCTGGAGTATATTTATTCCCTAGTGCGGGGAGACTGACCCGAGGTTCAAATTCAGCGGCTCCTCCGGGAGTGAGCGCTACACATGCACACATACATACCTATACACATACATTCCATGTTCCCTCCCTTTGCAATCTCTAATATTAGGTCTCTTGCCCTGTTATTGCAGATATATATTTATTAATTGCTGGAGGTTGCAAAGGCCAAATCTCTTTCTGAGAGAGTGGATGCGAGTCTATAAAACGTAACTTTTAATGGAAAATACTATTAAAAAAAACGGTGTATGGACCTACCGTTTAACATAAAACCTCAAGAAATACTCAAGGTGCAGGGAATGGATAGCAAGGAACCACAAAACAAACAAACAATAGGAATAGCAAGGCCAAATGTTTGGACAAAAATTAACCAACAAAATATAAACAGTTGCAAGACTCATAGTGAATAGGAATAAAAAATATATATAAACACAGCGCTCGTAGACCTCAGTCCATAAGATAATGGGGTAGGCACTCTATATGTCCATAGATATAATATTTCTTCATTTATTATGTTGCAGATGATGGGACAATATACTGTGGAAGGAGAAGAAAAAACCAGAATTGCGCAGTATGTCTGTTTTAAACGAGAACTTTTTAAATTGCTCTGTAGATGCACTCACATTCGTAGGAGCCCACAACCGGCTCTAGGAGAAACAGCGTGTAGGGACTTCAATAGTTAATTTGCCCATATACCCCTTTAATCGGTTCTTCCAATATTGCAGAGATGATGCTGGAGTAAAGATCAGAAAACCAGAGAAAAACACCGCCTGGTGCAGTAAATAACAAACAATTTGGCGTTAAAATATAGAGGGGCCGATTTTGATCTCACAAAGCCTTGAGCCTCTACTGTACAGGCTTTGTGAGTTCAAAATTGGCCCCTCTATATTTTAACGCCAAATTGTTTGTTATTTACTGCACCAGGCGGTGTTTTTCTCTGGTTTTCTGATCTTTGCTCCAGCATCATCTCTGCAATATTGGAGGAACCGATTAAAGGGGTATATGGGCAAATTAACTATTGAAGTCCCTACATGCTGTTTCTCCTAGAGCCGGTTGTGGGCTCCTACGAATGTAGGTGCATCTACAGAGCAATTTAAAAAGTTCTCGTTTAAAACAGACATACTGCGCAATTCTGTTTTTTTCTTCTCCTTCCACAGTATATTGTCGCATCATCTGCAACATAATAAATGAAGAAATATTATATCTATGGACATATAGAGTGCCTACCCCATTATCTTATGGACTGAGGTCTACGAGCGCTGTGTTTATATATATTTTATATTCCATTGAAAATTGGGTATTGTAGAGGAACCCCCATACATAACATTCAGCGGGTGGTTTGGGCATTCGTTCCTGGTGGGCGCCTCATCCCTGTATTTTATATTTCGTAGAGAATAGGCTCTGTATTGGTCTTGTCGTTCAATTAAACCCCTCTTAACAGAGGCATCATAAGAGGAATAATGTGGAGCACAATAGTGATAGAAATGCTGTACAGATAGTATAGTAGCAGTAGGAAACAGGCCTTCGTGGGTCTGTGGGCATAGCTGACCTCCCGCAATCGCATTCTCCTCCGTCCGATCACGGCGTCCTGCTTCCTGGTTCCCTTCTCGCGAGAAGGAAAGCAGGATGCCGCGATCGGCCAGAGGAGAATGTGACTGCGAGGGGCAGCGTGGGAACGCAGGGACAGGTATGTATCCAGCCCGAGTGTGGCTCGGGGTTACCGTCAGGGGGATAAAAAAATTGGACCGATTCTGACATATAAAATATGTCAGAATCGGACCGCCAGGGAGGTTAAGTAACGCCTGGCTCTGAAAAGCTCTGCTCCACCTCTGCCGATTTTAAGAGATATTTTGAGTTCTTTCTTCCTTTCTTTTTTCTAACAGAAGAACGGTTTTATTGCATCGCAGAAATGCCTTGTTAAATGTTCTATCAAAAAGCATGGAATGCCATTAACACATTCCTGATCCTTAGCCTTCCTGGAACTCTCTCCATACAAACGCTGGTGTCGCTGAGGTTTACGAGCACTTTCACAAAGCCGTGATTTTCTATATTCCTACAATAGCTGATGACGTGGACGCTGGTCTTTTGCAAGAATACCACAGACAATAGACACATGTTGATGCATTTTTGTTGATTTAAACTCCTGTCAGGAGAATAGGAGACTTCGGGCACTATTACAATCCTGACGCTAACGGGTTTTGCTGTTCAACGCGAGGTTACTGTATTAACATGGGGAGCACAAAGATTTAATTAGCTATAGAATTACATTGTACTAACGCTAATTACTGTGCGGCTGCGGTTAACCCGAAAGTTAACCACAGGACCTGGTGCTAACGGATTCCGCTGCTGCAGAATCAGTCAGCACCAGCAGAAAATCCCCCCCAAATAATTCCTATACTCCCTTTCCATCCTGCGGCAAAACGGCAGCCTCAACTGCCTCCTCTGGCCACCGGGAGCAGGGAGAGACTGGGGGAAAAAAGTCCCCAGTCTCCCTCTGCAGATCTCTACGCCAACCTGCCGGATCTCGTGAGGTGAGATCCTGCAGGTCGTGTGACTGGCAGCATCAGCCTCAATAGACTCTTATGGACTCCATGGAGGGGATGTTCGCAGCGGCGCTTAGCACAGCTGCACGCATCCCGGGGCTTAGCGCCGTATTGCGATGCAGGCAGCTTTTCTAAGGCCTGCAACTTAATATCACGTTAAAACGGGGATGCTAAGGAGAAACCTGCAGGTGCAGGTTTTTCTCCCTAGCATCCCCGTTTTAGCACAATGATCATAATAGTGTCCCTCTTTTTTTCATTAAATTCGGCGCAATTCGGCGGTTAGGGCGGTTTATGTCTGAAAACTGCTTTGGCGACTCAAATTACGGCAAGATACAGTGACCATTCGATAAATATTGAATTCACCGAATTTTAGGCAAAATGGAATCACCAGGGTGAGCCGAAATTGCGCTCAAATTCAGTGCATTGTGAATAGACCCCTATTTCTCGAAGCCAACTATAATGCATATTTTTAAGTGAATGAATAGTGCAGATCTGAGTGTGATTACTTTCATTTTTATTGTAGCCACCTAGGTATGTGTCACTTTTTGACCTTTTTAAAAAACACTAATAAAATGTAAGTTTTATCAATCTTACTTATGCTCACATTTTGAACTTAATATTCGGTTATATCCCTGAAGGCAGTGAAATGTATAGTAGAGGAATTCATTAAATTCTATTGATTAAATGTGAATGATCTGTTTGTTGACTGTGACGTTAATGGTAAGTTTCAAAAGGAAGACCAGTCTTTTACATGTAATTCAATTGTAAATATTCGTCTGGAACCGAAAAATTATGCTGATCCGAAAAAAAGAGGCCAGTAAAACACCGGAAAAGTATATTTTTGTCCAGCATCATATGATTTCTGTTGTTGTGCGCATGCATATGAGAATAATCCGATGTTTACAAAAATTTCCATCTGTTTTACTCTATTTCCCCTCCTTAAAATACATTTATCAAGACCTTTTAGGGTCAATCCATATCAAGTGGTCCAGAAAAATAATTGGTTGCTTGACTTGAATTTTTTGGCAGTGATGACCCCTATATGTTGGTAGTTTAAAACCAAATTTATTCTAATTTTATAAAACATAACAAGGAAAAAAGGTGTCATCTGCGCTCGTTTCTATGTGTTCCATGTACAACAAAACTGAGGTTTTTGTTTGTTTCAATGGCCATTGCAACGTAAGCTCACTCGCCACTTCACGGCACCTCTTTACAGAGTGAGTACCTAACATGTACCAAAAGGCCGCTCTACTGAGCAGCTCCAAGCCCCTCCTGCTGCTTTTCAGCCAAGGAGAGGCAGAGATATGGTGGGTTTTATTTATACACGCACCAGACACTTCCCATTTGGGATTAAAAACAAAAACATGGAAACAGGAACAGAGCGCAGATGACACCTTTTTTCCTTGTTATGTTTTATACATTAACTGGGCTGTTACTCCTGGCAGTTGCTGCCGCTCCGGTGAGTATGGGCGCGACGCCATTTTTTCTGTATTTATGTATATCATGCTTGTAACACCAGTCCGTCGTTCTGCAGCTGTTCCTCTTTCCATGTTTTTGTTTTTAATCCCAAATGGGAAGTGTTTGGTGCGTGTATAAATAAAACCCACCATCTCTGCCTCTCCTTGGCTGAAAAGCAGCAGCAGGGGCTTGGAGCTGCTCAGTAGAGCGGCCTTTTGGTACATGTTAGGTACTCACTCTGTAAAGAGGTGCCGTGAAGTGGCGAGTGAGCTTACGTGCAATGGCCATTGAAACAAACAAAAACCTCAGTTTTGTTGTACATGGAACACATAGAAACGAGCGCAGGCGACACCTTTTTTCCTTGTTATGTTTTATACATTAACTGGGCTGTTACTCCTGGCAGTTGCTGCCGCTCCAGTGAGTATGGGCGCGACGCCATTTTTTCTGTATTTTTTCTAATTTTATACTGACTCATTTAGAAACATAGAAAAACATAGAAAACATAGAAAAAATGTCGGCAGATAAGAACCTTTCGGCCCATCTAGTCTGCCCAATTACATGGATACTTTACCTGGATTTATCTTTTGTTTAGGATAGCCTTATGCCTATCCCATGCTTGCTTAAATTCAATTACTGTTTTGGCCTCTACCACTTCTACTGGAAGACTGTTCCATGTATCCACCACCCGCTCAGTAAAATAATGCTTCCTGATGTTACTTTTAAACCTTTGACCCTCTAATCTAAGACTATGTCCTCTTGTTTTGCTATTTTGTTTCCTTTTAAATATACTCCCTTCCTCTACCTTGTGGATTCCCTTTACGTATTTAAAAATGACGGCCATTTTGACATCACGCCAGGCGCCATTTTTTTTGCGTTTCCAGAGGTTTGCGGAAAAATGCATATTTCAGTTATTGTTTGTCACAGAGCTGTGGAACAAAATATATTATTCTTAGCACATTCTGGACTACACTTTTGTTAATTACGTCATTTGGCTATCTTGTTTCCATGTAACTATAATTTCATGCCGAATGTGACGCTCGCGGTTACAAAAAATAAATCCAGAAAACTGCTTAAAATATCCAACAAAATCTATAAATAAAGAGACTCTTTACTGCAGAATTTTATAATGAATGGTTTATTAGATATTGAATTAAAATGGGAATATTTTTAACATTGAAGCCTATGGGATTCTCCTGAATAAATCTGCCGAATTAAACCACCGAATGGCAGGGCATTTCGGGAACCTTTCACTGCTGGTTTGTGTTCTCTGAATAGATGAAGCATTGCTTTGTTATGGGGATTTCACTGCCCTCGAACAGGCACCGAATGTGCAGGCAATTCGCCAGGATTTGACGTATTGCCTGGTCTCTGGATAGCCGAATGGCCAAGAAAGGTAATCGAACGCTGATTTTCAGCATTCAGTTACCTTTCTCCAGCCATTCGGATCTCTTTGAATAACCCTGTTAGGGTTTGTGGGTGGGGGCAGCCCCAGATCCACAGATGCTGCGTGTCTGGGCTTGTTATGCAGTATCTGTCGATCTGGGGCTTGTTCATACAAGCAAAGACATGCAGTATCTGTGGAGTGAACTGCATGTTTCTACTTAGTCAGTTTTCTGGCTGCTGCTGCACAGGAAGGTTATTTTCAGGTCCTCAGCTGACCTAGTTAAACACATCATGATTAACTCTCGGTGTTTTATAGGTGCCTATACTAAAGAACGTTGTCATAAAGGTGTCTTTGGTGTGTGGCCAAGGAAATAAAGGCTAATAGTGATTACGGAGAAGAGGATCAAAGATTGTTTTCTTTAAGGCTAGGGTCAGACTAACGCATTTTTCGCGTTGTCCGTGAAAAAGTGCGTTCGAACGAATGGACGTATTTTTTCATGGAATACGCGATAGCGGTCATATAATGCACATTTTCGTCCGTGATTTTGTACGGATCATCAATATAACCTGTTGCGTATGGACGTTATGTTGGCCGGACGTGTGCAGCGTCTGACGTCTCCCAATCACGCAAATACGCCGCTATGCGGACGCAGCGCACTCTGTACGTCAGTACTAGCGGTTTGACGTTCTCGAAAAAATGCGTTCGTTTGCCACTTGCGTTGCGCGGCCGCACTTTTGTGCGGCCGTTCTTCATATGCAGCCCGGCATTGGACGTCATTTGCTGCTAGCACGGCCGTGATTTAGTGCGGTTAAACGCACGTTAAAACTGCTTTCGTCTGACCTTAGCCTAAGATTGTGTTCTGAGGTTTCAACTGTCTGTAGGTGCCATGAAGCAAAATATTTGAATAAATATAATCATAATTTTGGACAGACATGCAGTGACCCTTTCCAAAGACACAAGAAATTCATTTCAAAAGGGTTGAGAGAAATAAACAATGCAAGCTTGCAGAGAACAGTAGAAAGCCAATTTCTAACCGTTGAGGATATGTACCAGTTTTGTTATGATCAAATAAACTTGTATACATGTATAAAGCGAAGAAGTTGTTTGTCGTGAAATGAAGTTACAGGATAGATTTGATAGCTACGAACCGATAGTAGGAACTAAGGGATTTCATCGTTAGATCCCAATTTCCGAAAGTGTCATGACATGCTTTTTGACATCAAAGTCTGAAGAGTTTGAGGACTTTCAAGCGTTCTAAAGTAGTTCCCCTGACCCTTGGGAAAAATGACAATGTTGCGTGTGTCTATGATGGACAGTGGTGGCTCAGTAAAGTAGAAGACATCATTTTACAAAACAAGGACATGTTTATTAACTTTTACCATCCAACAGGACCAAGAACATAATTCAAGAAGTCATCAGCAGATAAGGTGTGGGTGAAACCAAAAAAACATTCTTAGAAAACTGACGCCAATGGAATTAACAACGGCTAATGGAGGATTTTAGACTATTTCTCAAAATCTATGCGCAGTTTTACAAAGCTTGTGCTAAGTGCTAACTTCACCAGAGCGGCTGTAAACTTAGCAACTCCATAGACTATAATGGCTCTGGTAAGTTTACAACAGCTCTGGTTAAGTTAGCACCAGCTTTGTCATGCTGCCCCATGTGAGGAGATATCCCAACTTTTGAATAAGTGCTAAACGTTTAAGCAATTAATTAACTATTTTCATATATATATATATATATACATACACACTCATAGTTAAGTTAAATGTATTTTAAAACTATATATTTGCTGTATAATATAATAACATTGTCTGAACTCGCGGGTTTTTGAAAGTTTTGCACCTGGCATAACTCTGCTCCCAGTGGAATATCAAACTCAAACTTTTTACTGGAGTTTACAATCATATAGTACTTTACTGTGTGCAAAATTAAATTTTTTATTAGTTCCCCCACCAGAGATATTTACCCCTAAATTTTACCATTTTTTTTTAAAAATACCATATTTGTGGGTCCCTGTAAAAAAAAAAAAGGGGGACAAGCATCAGGGCTTAATTGTTCTTTTACATAGACTACCCCACCATAGGTAGTTGCAAAAAAAATTCAAGCTGAATATTTTAAACCTTCCCATAAAATTGCCCTTCCGAAATTAAATTTTTTTGTAACCGCGAGCGTTAAGTTCAGCATGAAATTTTAGTCACATGGAAACAAGATAGCCAAATGACGTAACTAACAAAAATGTAGCCCAGAATATGCTAAGAACAGTGTTGGTTTTCAGCCGGTAGGTGCCGTTACTGAGTACCGGCACATACCAGCATTTTTTAAAAAAATAGGTTTCCCCCGGCCTTCCAATGTGTGGCGGCACGTGGCCGCCGTTTATCAGGCCAGGGGGATGAGAACAGAAACAGTGCAGCACTCACTCCCTGTGTGATTGGCAGGGGGACGACGCTGGGATGGGTGCCTCCCTCCATCCCAGTCATGCGACTGGCCGCCGGGACCAGTGGCATACTAAGTGAGAGCCGCATTGAGGAAAGGGCAGACGGCTGCGTGCGTGCGTGTGCAGGTTACGCGGTCCGGCCACTCAGGTGGTACTGAGGCTCCGTACCACCTGCTGGCCAGATCGTGTGACCTGCACGCATGCAACAGCCCACCCTGTCTTCAACGCGGACTCCTGGCATTGTGCTGCTCAGATGGCTGCCCAGATGGCTGGTGATGCACAGCACAGTCGCAATCCTACTGCGGCCTTGAGGAACCCCCTGCTGCCGAGTGCCGACTCTGTCTCCAGGCTCCCCACACCCATCAGAGAAACAGCCCTACCGCATATGGATGCTGGTAAATATGTAATAAGTAATTGTGCCTGTGTGTTCATATTCACTGCCTTTGAGAGTTTTATTGCTGTGGAGTATTTGATATGCTCACACACACTGCACATTGCTGGGGGTTTTATTGCTGTGGATTTGGATATGCTCACACACACTGCACATTGCTGGGGGTTTTATTGCTGTGGATTCAGATATGCTCACTCACACTTCGCATTGCTGGGGGTTTTATTGCTATGGATTCTGATATGCTCACACACACTGCATATTGCTGGGGTTTTTATTGCCGTTGATTCAGATATGCTCACACAACTGCACATTGCTGGGGGTTTTATTGCTGTGGATTCTGATATGCTCACACACACTGCACATTGCTGAGGTTTTTATTGCTGTGGATTCGGATATGCTCACACACACACTGCACTTTGCTGGGGGTTTCATTGCTGTGGATTCTGATATGCTCACACACAATTCACATTGCTGGGGGTTTTATTGCTGTGGATTCTGATATGCTCACACACACTGCACATTGCTGGGGTTTTATTGCTGTGGATTCTGATATGCTCACACACACACTACACATTACTGTGAGTTTTAGTGCTACAGACCCCTGGGGTGGTTATGTATGTGAACTGATGGCTGTGTGTGTAAATGTATGTATTTGTCTTGAAACAGGCTGCTGTTTGTAAAAGTCTGCATCTGTGTTCTTGTCGCAGTCTGGCATTGCCCCCTTGCCCTGCACCCAAAAGGCTGGTATTGCTAGAATCGCCACATTATCTGCTGCCTGCACTGCACAAAGTAAGAATGACTTGTAAAATTGCCTCTGTCCTTAAAGGGTTAATAAAGGAGTATCTATTAGGACACGAAAAATAGTCATAATAATAACCATTTTTCCCTGGGCGTGAGAGCACCCCCACCTATTTTTCCAAAAAAAAAAAAGAAAGCACTGGCTAAGAAGAATACATTTTGTTCTACAGCTCTGTGACAAACCATATCTGAAATATGCATTTTTATGCAAACATCTAAAAACGCAAAAAATGGCGCCTGGCGTGATGCAAAAATGGCTGCCATTTTTAAACGAGTAAGTATAAAATTAAAATAATCTTGGTTTTAAACTACCAACATATAGGGGTCATCACCACCACTTAATAATTTTTTTAACAACTTGAATGCTAAGGACGCGCTCAGCGCGTCCTCAGCATTCCCGCTGGTGTGCTGAGGACGCGCTGAGCGCGTCCTCACTTTGGGGTCAGCGTTCGGCCGGGTTCCGGCCGATCGCTGGCCCCTCCGGTGCGGGCTGACATCCTGGATGTCAGCCCGGCATCCGGACCAGCAGCCGCCATTATTAGGTGTCATCGCGGGGGCGCGATGACACCTAATTCAGGCGCCCCCCCGCATGTGCGGAGGAGGCGCCTGAAAGGGAGGGGGGGATGTCCTTCAGACCTCTCTCCCTCCCGATCGGTGGCTCTGCGGGGCTTAACCCAGGCATCATTTGGAAGGGCACAGCCTGCCCTTCCAAATGATGCCTGGCATTAACTCCTGGGGAGCTGGATCGCGAATCGGCGCTGAAAAGCGCCGGTTCGCGATCCTTTCCCGGAGCTGGCCGACATCTTGGATGTCGGCCAAGCTTCCGGGAACTCCCCCAGAGGACTGGCGTCATCGTGCGTAGCACGATGACGCCAGTCCTACAGTTAACCCCTAACTGCCACCAAGTGTGGAGATAGGGAGTTCCAATGAACTCCCTATCTCCCGATCCGTGGCAGTTAGGGGTTAAATTTTGATATGGTTGGATCGGCCAGAGCATGGCCGTTCCAACGATACCAAACATGAAAGTTAAAAATTTTGTAAAAAAAAAAAAAAAAAGAAAAAGAAAAAAAAAAAAAAATTTAAAAAAAAATTTTAAAAAAAAAATAAACACTTTTTTTTTTTTTTTTTGGTTTGTTAGTGTAGCAATATTGTTCCCATTTCAATTATAATGTGAACAATGATGCTGCACTAACGATTTTTGTATGCGGTGCGTTTGTTAAAAATAGTGTCATTTTCCCCAAAAAAAAATGTAACGAGACCCCATCTCTAATTTTTTTAACAAGCGCACCCCATACAAAATATAACCGCAATTGCTCGCATGTTAAAATGTGGAAAAAAACACTTTACACATTGTAAATTATTGAAAATACATATTTTATTGCATTTTTTGTTATAATATACAGACATGACATAACGTATAGATATAATAATGACATATTATGAATCTACCGAGTCTGACGGAAAGAACGATATATAATATGTCGATGTCATATACTAAAATAAGCCTTAAAAACACGTTTAAACATGATGCGCAAAACAGGTAAAAAATGACCTCAGCACAGGGGCGGGAAAAGCCTCAGCAGCGAAAGGGTTAAAGTGGTCAAGCAACCAGTGCTGGACCACTTGATAGGGATTGACCCTTACTGATTTTTTTCTAATTGAATCGTTCAGCCGAAATATCCATTAAAAATGATATCCACGGGAGCCGATACTCTAATAGAATTTATATTGGGAATCAAAATGCCTTTAAGCCATTATTTAATTCTCCCGAATTGAAAAATGGCAGAATTGGGGCCGTAAAAACTGCTGATTTAGGTGATCGGGATGACTAAAATGAACTCTAGGTTCCATGTTTCCTTTTAGTTCGCTGTCAACCAGTTGATGAAGATATTTTCTACTTGTAAATTCACTTGTCATCTCTTCTTCTGGGTCAAAGATAAAGTTACTTTTTTTTTTTTCCTTCTGGTTATTTGCCGAGTCCATGGGAAAAACAGCTCAACCAAGAAGTTACTGTATCAATCTTGCATGTCCTTGTTCACTGCAAAGAGAACCACGTAAGTGTAAATAACGCTAGTTTGACTGTTCACCCTGCAGAATCCGCTGTTTTCATCCTACATTAGTTAAAAATGACTTTTATTCTTTTACATTCTGAAATGTTATCTTGTGTACAGTGAAGAATTCCTAGAAA
The DNA here is from genome assembly GCA_009667805.1 of Leptobrachium leishanense. Taxonomy (NCBI): domain Eukaryota; kingdom Metazoa; phylum Chordata; class Amphibia; order Anura; family Megophryidae; genus Leptobrachium; species Leptobrachium leishanense. The sequence continues at coordinate 513,627,907 of CM019063.1, read as the reverse complement.
AAAAGTCTGTCTGAGCAGTTCATCATAAAGAGACTCTTATAATCACACGAAAAACCAAGAAAATAACAAGTCATAGAGCTGATAATGCTCATGGTGTGATGTGATTGCATGCAGATAATAACAAACTTATCTAAAAGCACATTATGAACGTATAGCGATTAAACTGAGTGCATATTGAGCAATACTAGGAATATTAACTCATTTTTTTTACAAAAAACCCTGTAGCCGACATTGTATAAACATTTTAAAGAGTCTGTATTGTTTTTGACTATTGTAACAGGCGTAAATGAGGACGTGGCTGAATAGAAACTACCGAAGAACATTTGTCTTGCAGCCCATTAGTTGGAGAAAAGATTTAATAAAAAAACAAACAAACCCAAACAATATGCAGGCTTAAAAAAGTGTAGCTTCTTCAGGCTTCTAATCCAGCATCAAAGTGGAACACGTTGAAATGTCACTATGTGTAAGGGAATATAAACAACGCAAAGTCTGTTACATTCTATATTTTTTGGAACCTGATTGAGTGAAATTCTTGTAACCCCTTCACTCGCAAGGTCGAGTTTAGATTGAACAATTGTAAGAGAAATTGATAAATAAGCATTATCATTTTGCTTTGTGCAAAAAAAATCATATTTCTGACAAATTTGGTAAGTGCATTTCTACTTCGTTTTCACTTTCTAAAATTGTGTATTTTTTTCACTATAGGAGTATCGTGGTTCAAATGGAGGAAGCTTTAATAACCTTTACCATTACACCACATCTGCTAGAAAAAAAGAGCTACACTCACAGAGAGATGTAGCAGCAGGGCACTCTGATGTCTTGAAAAAATGTATAATGTTACCGCTGTGGTGGAGTGCAAACACTGACCCTAAAAATAACTCTAACCCTAAAGCTAAAAATAACACTAACCCTAAGGCTAGGGACAGATGAGCGCATTTTCTGCGGCCACCGTCAAAATGTACGTCGATGCGTGCGCACGCATTTTTTCACGGAATACGCTTAAGTGGTCAGACGATGCGCAATTCTGGACGTATTTCATGACGGTGGGGTAAAAAGAAGTCTAGGGAAATCCGGCTGTTTGAACGTTATGTTGGCCGCACACTAGCAGCGTCTGACATCTCCTAATCACGCACACACGCTGCTATGCGGCCGCAGCGCACTCTGTACGTCAGTAGCAGCGGTTTCACGTTCTGATAAAAATGCGTTCATTTGCCGGTTGCGTGGTGTCGGCGCACTTTTGTACGCACGTACTGCGTATATTGGCCGTCATTGGCCGTTATGTGCTGCTACTGCCGCCGTGATTTAGTGCGCCTGCACGCGCGTTCCGACTGCCCCACTCTGACCCTAGCCTACAAGTTCTGGAAACCAAGGTTTACTTTTAGGGTGGTGGTAGTAACAGCAGTGGAGGCTCGATGATATATGGGCAGTTGGTGGAGCGCCCTACCATTTTTTTTTCAATAAAAAATAAAAAACTTAAATTATATATTTTTCCAGTTGTTTTTTGTGTCATTTAACATGTGCCTGATTGATACAATGTGTTGTGTCCCTTTAAGCAGTATCCTTGTCTCCTCAACTGTTACTAAGCAGAGAAAAAAAAAGGATAATCTGATCCTTGGTCTTGGACAGCTTCCAAAATTCTGATAAGGGTTCTATGAGAGGTCTTAATAACACAACTGTGTATAAGCTTCCTGCTTGCTGGTTTGTTAAACTCTGATGGGTGCCAAACAATCCCGGCCAAAGCTAGCATCTGAGACTTCAATCTAGATCTTATCTGCTTCACACAGCAGAAGCCTACCTTAAACCCTTAATGACAAAGAATGCACATGTAGATTTACCTTAAATGAGCTAAATAGCAATAGTAAGCAGGATTTTTTCTTTCATACACTGAAGTTTTGTATACTCAGTTATTTAGAGTAAAATGGGTAGGATTAGTCTTCGATTAGTTTTTTGTAACTAATATAACTAATAATAAAACCACTTTTTTACTTTTACTGTAGTACTAGATAATGTTTTATGTATACATATTTTGGCTAAATTCTGGTTTACACTTGTAATTATTGGATTTAGCCTCAAAATAGCCATTTTATTTGACTCATTAATAGGAATATTCTATATGGTGTATTCCTTATACTGTATATAGGATTGTCCGCATATTTAGGAGGTGGTAGTGCCATATAGACATATTCCTATTAAATGATTAAAAATGTTCAGATTTCCAGTCGGGTGCCCGACTAACTTGAAATATCACCAGCCACCACTGAGTAACAGGGGATAATAAATAGGAAAATATGTTTATTTTTTCTGGCCTGATTTTTTTTTCTACAACCAGGGTTATTCAGAAAGAGGTGAAAAGTAGGAGAATGACTGGAGAATGGAAAATTCTAGGTCAAAATAGCCAATTTGGAAAGTGAGATGAATGTGAGAATTTTTCTGTTTTTGCTATTTTGATCTAGAATGTTTCATTCTCCAGTCATTCTCCTGGTTTTCACCGCTCTCTGAATAACCCTGCAGGAGTCATTTATCAGATTTTGGCTGTAGGCGAATCCAATCGAGTCAAGCTAGGGTCAGACAAGCGCATTCTGTGCAGACTGTGCGTCAGTGCACAATGGACATACTTTCTGACTGACGACAAGGTAGTGGGCACACAGTCCATATTTGTGACTGAATTTTTTTGACTGATGTAGAAGGGAAAATAAATTAATATGAAAAACATTTTGTCCGTCAAAATGCTGGACGTCAAATATGTAGTCCATCTGACTTCGTTCCATCACTCACACACAAAGCTATGTGGACATTGTGGATGCAGCGCACTTTGTGTGTCCGTTCTAGTGGATTTACGTTCTTGCCTAACCTGCATCCATTTGCTGCGTCCGTTATGCATCTGCAGTTCGGTGCGGAAGTACTTCGTGTGTGGGGCTCCATTGGTCATAATTATATGCTATAACGGACATACAAATGTGTGGCAACACGGATGTGAACACTGCGCTCATCTGACCCGAGCCTCAGCTGACAATTCAAAAAATGTTTTGGTCTAAATCAGTTCTGCGGTTTTAAATAGATGGAGGTTTTGTTACAAGATATGATCAAACATTGCATAAGCCTGCGACAACATCAACGTACTCAATGAAGCTGGACCTATACTTCCTAACCTAATGACTGCGGTTATGAGCTTAACTAACTTACAAGGAACATACAACCTCCTGCAGCTCTCTGAAGTTCAAGGGTTAAAAAGGTCTTGCCACGAGGAACCTTCAAACCATGTGACAGGGGGTGGTGTGCAAAACCAGGGAGGTGGTCAGCCTCCCGCTGTAACACACAAAACCAAGATGACCGTATGTAATTGGAACGTGCATTTTCATAATAGCACTACCGAGACCAATACATGTAACATAAAATATTAAAAGTGCCTCACACGAACAAACATCTAGAAGAGCTAAAAACTGCTTACTTAAGATTAATAATGAGGGTTCAGTTACAATACAAACTAAACATTGCATAGGTCTGCCACAACCTCAGTGTACCCCATCGGTGGTGCTAAATAAATAAATATGTCAAATCAATATTCCTATTCATATTTACCAAAGAAGCAAGTTAAATCTCTGTTGCTGCTGTCGGTCCATTTCATATGTAAAAACATAGCCATCGCAGCGCTATGTTAGCTAACGGGAGAGCAAAAAAGGACACCCACACAATATGTAGAATAGAATTGCTCTCAGCATTCTTCTGTTTATTGGGCTCTAATATAGAACACAAGGATGTGGTACAACAGCCAATCATGAAGCAGATCACGTCAGAGTTAAAATGGCGCAGATACATTTTCCATGCCAGAGATAGTTACATTTAGGCTAGGGTCAGACGAACGCATTTTCGCGTTGTCTGTGAAAAAGTGCGTTCGAACAAATGGACGCATTTTTTCACGGAGTACGCGATAGCGGTCATACGATGCGCATTTGCATCCGTGATTTTGTACGGATCATCAATAAAACACTTTGTGCATCTGGACGTTATGTTGGCCGGACATTAGCAGTGTCTGACATCTCCAATTCACGCACACACGCCTCTAGCGGACGCAGCGCACTCTGTACGTCAGTACTAGCAGTTTAACGTTCTCGAAAAAATGCGTTCGTTTTCCACTTGCGTTGCGCAGCCGGACTTTTGTGCGACCGTACTTCGTATATTGGCCGTCATTGCCTGGCACTTGCTGCTAGTGCGGCCGTGATTAAGTGCGCCTGCACGCGCGTTCGCACTGCGCTCGTCTGACCCTAGCCTTAACTACAAACATTTTATCTCTTGGAGAGACAAAAACATTCCCAAGCTGCCCATAATCACATGTTATAGAAAGGGAAGGGGGAAGGGGAATTTATCTAAACAGGTAGTCCATCTGTAGCTTAAAAGGAAGCATTTCAAACTAAAGGGGGCATATTACCTAAGGGAAGCTTTCATATACAGGAAACTAAAAGATATTATTTTACAGGTGGCAGGTCCCTTCTAAAGGACTGCAAGAACACATATAGGTGTACTTCCCCGACTCAAAGTGAGATTAGTGAGTGTCCTCCCACAATCAGATCTCGACCCATACATTTGGAAATAGAGAAGAATAAGTATTACAATGAAAGAATAATTGACAGAATATCTTCCACTAATCCCATAAACCACACAACTTGAATTTATTTAATGTGATTTGGGGAAGTGCTGCATTTTCCAAATGAATGGTAAAAAATAACGTATTCACAATATTCTGAGGATTAAATTTGGCTCGAATCCATTTTAAATGAGTATCTTTGTTGAGCGACTATAAATAGTTTTAAATACACATATTCAGTGCTATATTGGTCTACGTTTCTCTGTGTCTATCAAAGATATCTGTCAAATGCGAACATTTGAAAAAGAACATTGCTTTCTGATGTGCCAAAATCCAGCTTGCGCTGCTGTTTGTGTTAGAATCTAGAATATATAATGTGGCGCTCAGTTATTTTATGTTCTGGCCTTTCTAAAATGTGCCCATGTTTTATTCTTAATTACCCATTATCATTTCCTTTGCCATATTCTAGACTGAAATATGAGAAAATATCTGGGAAATGTTTTATCTTTCTTTCTCAAAACCTTCGGGTGGCATAAAGTCAAGTACACTTGACATTTAACGTACATATATTCCACAGCCCCTCAACTGCAGTCAATATTGAGTTAACTAATTAACTATAGGTTCGCAAAATAGTTAAAAAATTACTCCATGCTCGCTTGCGGTCCGCGGTGATACGCTACCGCTGAGGAGTGGCTGGATCTAACGTAACTACCCATGGCAATATTTCCCACGTTGCGACTACCCCGGAGGAGGCCTGGGCCATGTTTCTGCTACTGAGCATATCTCCCGCCCCTCTGAGTAATTTCAGCCCCATTGGAGTAGCGGCTGCGGACACTGACCCTGGTTGAGTGCATACCCCCCTCTCGCCTCCGCCACACTGCTAGATGGCTACTTACATATGATGGACCTGCTGTTGTTTTTTGGACTGTTTTCTTTGTTTTATATGTCGACGCAGAGGTGACATATAATGGACGACCCCATTCATACCCTCACCCCCTTTTTTTTCCCTCCGGCATTTTTAGGGTTGCCTTGAAGTGAGCCATTATGGCAGACACCATGGCTCTACCTGCCATTTCTGGCCCTCAGGTACTCGGGCCTTGTGACATTTTCCCTCCATGGCCCCCTGCGGTCCATTGGACTACTGTGAGTGGATCTGGACCTTCACAATTATGGCCTTTGCCGTGTGCCTCAGTGTTTCCCTTTTTTATTTATTTTTTTCTTCTCCTTCATTTCCCACTTCCCTTTCCCCTCCTGTTCCTCCCCCCCCATCGGCACCATCTTCACTTGGCTTTGCCGCCTACGGAGTCTTCATTGTCTGCTCGGATATTTTTCTTTTTTATTGCACTACTATTGATGATACCTTTTTTGGTTTCTTTACCATTTGATGTACAGCTGACATGTTTTTGAAGTAAAACACTTTGAATTCAAAAATGTAAAAATGACTCCATGCTTTCCCCACCCCATTGTTTTAGTTATCCTATCAGGACGTTGTCACATCGGGGCCACTGGATAAAATTGCTACTGTAAAACGTTGCCGTTTTAAAACAGTGGCTCAAAATCAGACAATTTAAAAAGAAAAAGTTATCAGAATCGGCGCAATCACTTTGATTTTGCTATTAAACTTGCCGCCATACTTGCACAATTTTTCTGTTGTGTGTAAGGTGCAACAATAACAAAAGTGTAATTTTTAGGGTTAATTTTATGGTTAGTACCATTGATAGGGTTACTTTTAGGGAAATAGTGGGAGGCATCTGCATATATTTACTGTGTGGGTAATTGCCAGTGGTTTTATGGAAAATCACCTGGTAGTGATTGAATTTCAAAAATGATAAACAAGAGCAGTATCCCTTCCATAAAGAACATGTTACATACAGGTATATTCAAAGAAAGGTGAAAATCAGGAGAAATGGCAGGAAAAGAGAACATTCTAGACCAAAATAGCAAATTTGGAAAGTGAGAGAATTTTTTCTGGTTTGGCTATTTTGACCTCGAATTTTCACTTCTCCAGTCATTCTCCTGAGTTTCACCTTTCTTTGAATAGACCTGTTAGTTTCCGAGCTGGACACACACTAACTGGAATCACTTATATCAATTTTTATTTTTTGCCCTTTGTTGCATGTTTATGAAGTGTCAACACAATTCACAGAGCTACACATTTCCCAGACAAAATACACTAGTAATTAGTGACAGACACACTGGAGCTGAAGGTGAGGAGGTCCTGGAGTAGGGTGACAAGCTGCACTTTATCTCTGACCAGAAATATGTATCTGGTTTTTATCTTTAGTCCCCGGGTTCCTTCAGAGCTGGTTGTATCCTCGTTACTCATAATCTGCACCGACTTGAGTTTTCCTTGCGTTGTTTGTCCTGGAAGAGATTTAACTTTTTTATTGTCATTGCGTTCGTAATTCAGGTGGAAAATGCACTTCCTTGCTCAATTCTACGGAGCTGAGCGACTTCCAGGGCCAAATGATCCGTACTTTGCTGTAAATAGAGTGTAAAGTCTATTCAGGAGAGCGGAAACTGCAATTCCTGTTTCCACATTTAAAGTTATTGAAGTGGACAGGCAGCCTTTATGGGATGAAGCTCCAAGTGTGTCACCAACATGTACACTCCATCTGGCGCATAATTGGACATGAAAACCAATTGCATCACTGAAAAATGTGGTAGCCGACAGCCAAAAGCACCACAATGTGTTAGGGATGTGCGTTTCGGAATTTTCACAAAATTTCCCGATTCGTGCATTCGGATTCGGCCGATTTTCCGAAAATTTTCAGATCCGAAAACGGCAGATCCGAACGAATTTTCGTGCCGAAACTAAAACTTTTCGAATGGACTAGAAATGTGTAATGTCGAAATTCATTTTCGTTCCATTCGTGATTTCGGCTCCATTCCTGATTTCGGTTCCATTTCAGTAATTTTCGGATATCGCATTTATATCGCTGATTCTGTAATTTTGTATCATTCCCATCTCAATGTATCCTTCTTGTAAAACATGAGAAATCGCAATGGCAGAATTATCGTATCGTATAATTATCGTATCCGAAAAACCATTAGTTTATGTCAAAACGAATAGACACTTTGAAACGAGGAGAACAGACGTTCCGAAAAACACGAAAATTTCCGAAATCACGAAAAAAAAGTCGATACGAAAAACTAAACGAACCGAACCGAAAATCGTCCGAAACGAGTCGAAACGAAAATTTACAAAATCCGAACGAACCGAAAAAAAAAAAAAATAAATAAAAAAAAAAAAAAATCCGTGCACAAGCCTACAATGTGTGTGACTTTTTAGGATAAACAGATCAGCACATTGTTCCTGTGGTTCTTCCAAAACATATTGTAATTAGATATGCAGTGAATTATAATAAATATATAACTGGGCAAGCGACTGTTGGGCAAGGATCAGGATGCTCATTTTTTGCTACTAGGGCTCTGACCAGAGATATTTCTATTATATGGCGATACCGGTTGGGTGGAGTAGAGGTAACATCACTGCTCTGCGTGGAGAGAGCCTGTGGAGACACGGGTTTGATCCCGACGAGCACCTCTCCAGTAAGTGTCCTTGGGCAAGACACCTAACGGTACAAACTCGCCACCCAGGACATACTTGAAAACGAGAGAAATCTCAATGTATCCTTCCTGGTAAAATACTTTCTCAAAAAAAATATATATATGGTTGTACCGTAGGTCAGATCGAAATAGGCCTGGGGTTCCACTCTATCTACGTAATGCGCAGCAGCCTGTGCTATGGGAAATTATTGCTTAAAGAAAAGAGAGGTTGCATGTGTGCGAAAAGATATCCTTAAAAGGGGGTGCGGGGATGCGGACTGCACATGGGTGACACCCTCTAGGGCAGTGTTTCTCAACTCGTATCCTCAGGACCCACTAACAGGCCTGGTTTGTGGGATATCCGAAGCACAGCACAGGTGATCTAATTAGCTGCTCAGTGATTGCAGCATTCAGTCTGCATTTCCCCAAGCTGATCTGCAAAATCTGGCCTGTAGTGGGTCCCGAGGACTAGAGTTGAGAAACCCTGCTCTAGGGGGTGAAATCATCAGCCAGGAATACTTACAATCTAACTCCTTTGGTTGCAGTCCCAGGAAAATCCCACAGAAGTCTGATTTCCTGGAAGTCAGACCACGCCTTGGGACCTCCCCAGCCCATGGGTACGGACATGATGACATTGAAAATGGGACCTCCCCTGGCCGGGCAGGGCATTCACTATGGAGGAGATACAGGTCTCGTTTGGACCCCCATATCTCTGGACCCATAGCAGGTAAATAGACAAGTGAGGGATCATTAGAAAGACCAGAGTATGACCAGGTTGCATGTAAAAGTAAAAAATAAATAAGTTTACTTTTTATCTTTATTCTAATGCACACTATTGTTTATTTTTCAATTATAAAGTGAACACTGATGCTGCACTAACTCACTTTCTCATTTCCCACATCGCCAGCAAGTGTGAAGGTGATGGCACAATTTGTTATTGCGCATTGTTCCATCAAAGCCTCAACCGCCACACTGCTGCGAGGAAACTTTAGAACCCTGCATCTCTAACCTTTACACCGCACAAGGTCCAGTGAGATGTCATTGGAAAGGTCAAGGTTTGGCCTTTCCAACAATACCAAATATGACCACATAACCTGTAAAAATAGAAAAGTGGGAAAAAATTCAAAATATTTGTTTCTTTGTCACTGTTCTAAAGCAGTGGCATTACGTTATTTTACTTATAAAGCAAACAATGGCACTGCCCTAACTCACCTTTTCATTTCCAACGATGGGAGCAAATGGGGAGGTGATGGTGCAGTGCGTTATTACACATTTGTCCATCTAAATCACAAGCTGCGAGGAGAGTGGGCGTCCTCTGGACACAGTATCTCCATTATTTACACCCCACAAAGTCATGTTAGATGCCATTGGACAGGTCAGAGTCTGGCCTTTCCAATGATACCAAGCATGACCATGTAAAATCTAAAAGAAAAAGTCAAGCAAATTTTTTTTGTTATTATTATTGTTATTATTATTTGTTCCATAGCGATGGCCCTGGCCATTCGTCACGCATAAAATGAGCAATACCACTTCTATTACTCACCATCTCATTTCCCACGCCGGGAGCAAGTTCAGTGGTTTATACATAGCCATATTATTCATAATACACAATCCTCCAAAACACATTAAAAATTTGCATTTTTTTTCAGTTTGGGTGAAAATTGTTTATTTTCTCTGAAAAATTAAGTAATGGGTTCTCTATTTCAATTTTTTTTTACGAGGCTATCCCATAGAATATATAACCACAAAGGTCTGGATAAAAAAAATGGGGGGGAATTTTTTTTTTTTTTTACACGCTTTAAACACTTTTTGTTATCCCATTCCGACGAGTCATGACATATACACATAGAAATTATATATTTTGAATCTGCGGAGTCTGCTGGAAATAAAGATATATAATTTGTCTGGGTCCTATAATAAAACCTGACTTCAAAACACATTTAAACATGATGAGCACAAAAAGGTCGAAATGAGCTCAGTCAACACACAGAGGGGGGGGGGGGGGGGAGGTGAAATGGCTCAGCCGTGAATTCGTTTTAATTTTGTTAGCTGTTAATGTCACTACTATTGTCGATACATTCAGTGTTATACGGGAGTTGTGATTTAGGCTAAGGTCAGACGAAAGCATTTTTCACATGCGTTTAGCCGCACGAAATCAAGGCCGTGCTAGCAGCAAATGACGTCCAATGCCGGGGAACACACGAAGTACGGCCGCACGAAAGTTCGTCCGCGCAACGCAAGTGGCAAATGAACGCATTTTTTCTAGAAGGTCAAACCGCTACTACTGACGTACAGAGTGCGCTAGAGGCGTGTGTGCGTGATTGGGAGACGTCAGACGCTGCTAATGTCCGGCCAACATAACGTCCAGACACAAAAAGGGTTTTATTGATGATCCGTACAAAATCACGGACGAAAAGGCGCATCGTATGACCGCTATCGCGTATTCCAGGAAAAAATACGTACGTTCGTTCGAACGCACTTTTTCACAGACAATGTGAAAAATGCGTTCGTCTGACCCTAGCCTTATGAGTAACAGTAGTTAAAAAAAAGTAGTTAAACTTGGGGGGGGGGGGTGACGCCATGAGTTACCAAACCGGGTGACACCAACCCTAGTGACGCCACTGATGGAGACTGTTGAGATCCATTCCATTTTATGCGAAGCCGCCCCGAAGGAAATATTGTTTATGAACAATGAAGAAATAGTTCCTTGCCAACTTTGATGCTCCTCCTAAGCCAGTGGTCAGCAACCATTGCTCTCCAGATGCTTTTGGAACTACATCTCCCATGATGCTCAGCCACTCCGTAGGTAGGCTAAGCCTCATGGGAGATGTAGTTCCAAAACATCTGAAGTGCCAAGTTTGCTAACCCCCCGCCTTCTGCATGGCCCCTCTGCCATATGTAAAATAACAGCGCGCAAGGCAGGACACAACGAAATGCTCAGCCAGACCGCTCCTTCGTGTCATTATTATAACTGCTGGTATTTGACACCTGCCGGTGATTGTTGGCAAATTATCCGACGGAGAGCAGCTGAACAGTGACTTGGCTGATAATAATTCTGTGGTTTCCAATTGACAGCTCAAGGCGTTGTGTTCACAAACAATGAACAAAGTCCTACTTCTTCTTTGGGACAAAAAAAAGTAAATGGCATTCATTGAAAGGATGTTCTTACAAATTAAAGTTCCAGGTAGGTAATGTCAAGGGGAGTTAATGCTATACTAAGAGAGCGCGCTACGTGATTGTAACATGTAGCCCAGGGCTGGTAATTACACACGGCAGGCCACGTTTCATTTTTACGGTATTAAACGCTTCGCTATTTAATCCAGTGACGTTACGAGTGCATCAACAGCGATACATTCAGATTTCTAGATATATATTTATTCCACTAATCCGCTACACGTAGGGTTGCCAGGTCGGCCATGTTTTCCTGGACGCGTATAATTTATTCATGCTGACCGACCAGTGCATGAAAAAATACCACCTGGAAGCCATAACCTGCAGGTAAGGAATCCCAGGTGACCTGCCTTGATTTCCTTCCTGCAGCATATGAATTATACATGTCGCAGGGCAGTACTTTTCCCTGTGCTCCCCTCTGCATGAAATAGTAATAGGAGTCCAGGAAAACATGGCTGATCTGGCAACTCTAGAAAGACACACCGACAGAATATCAGACCCCCAAGCTAACTTTCCCAGCTTGAGACGATTTGCTCTGAAAAGTTTACAAAGTCATGTGTCAGCCCTAGGGTTGCCGGATCGGCCATGTTTTCCTGGACACCCATTACTAATTCATACAGAGGGGGGGCACTGGGAAACGTGCTGCCCTGCAACATGTATAATTCATATGCTGCAGGAAAGAAATCAAGGCAGGTTACCTGGGATTCCTTTTTGATTTTGTACCTGCAACGTATGGATTATACATGCTGCGGGGTGGCATTTTTCATGCACTGCCATGAGCATGAATAAATTATACATGTACAGGAAAACATGGTTGATTGGCAACTAGGGTTGCCAGGTCGACTATGGTTTCCTGGACACAATACTATTACCTGCACAGGGAAAAGTGCTGCCCTGCAACATGTATAACTCATATGCTGCAGGAAGGAAGTCAAGGCAGGTCAGCTGGGATTCTTTTCTGACACGGTGACATTTTTCATGCGCTGCCCATCAGCATGAATACATTATATGTCGCCAGGAAAGCATGGCCGATCTGGCAACCCTAGACAGCCTCTTTGTGTCAATGCCGAGCGGTTAGAAAAAAAAGGTTCAACACGGATTTTGTAGTATTAGGAGGACTGTTCACAAAGCACCAAAATTTAACGCAATTTCGGTGCTTTGCATTTCTGCATAATTTGGCAGTTCCATTTTGCCAAAAACTGAGTCGCAGAAACAGTTATCAGACGTCGGCGCATTGTGCCACAATTGACTCAGTCCAAAGTAAAAAAAAATAATAAGAAGAAGAAATAAAAAGGGGTTTTGTATAAATTAAAAATAAATGGTCTTAAATGGTTAATAAAATAAATGTAATATTTTTAGAAAAAAACTTATTAGATTCACCTGTGAAAAATCTGGTTATTTCACCAAAATTTCAGTCCAATTCGGTGATCTGTGACTAGATGAATTGATACTTCAACGGGACAATTTCAGTGACATCAATTTGTGCCGTAATGCAAATTTCATTGTCAATTCACCTGTATTTGGCGAATTGACAGCTTTGTGAATAGACAAATTGCCCCTAAATTGCACCTACAGAGAAATTCACCGTTCAGTGGCAAATTCGGCAGTTCGTGAATAACCCTCTATGTGCTACAATGTCCTCAAATGGGATGATGTCTTTGTAGCTATCAATAGCAAAAAAAATCTAGTGTGTGTGTCAGCTTCTCTACAGTGCATCTCCTCTCACGTGTTCCCCTGCAAGGTCAGTCAGTCTGTGCCTCTATTATTTAACTCACTTGTCCCGAATTATAAAATAGCCAGCGATTCTGCATCCTGGGAGATTTGAAACTACATTTCCCATGATGGCTTGCCAGCCTAAGGAGTGGTGAAGTAACATTGTAGTTCCCATAGTATGGATTGCTGAGGTTGTTGATAACGTCTCTGGTTTTATATTTTGCCTCTGAGACAAAAAACAAGTCATGTCATTGTATAAGGATACATGCACATTAGTGGAGGATTTTAAGAAGTTTGCTTTGACATTGGCAGTAGAACTTGCAGTCTTGGTCTTATGGAGAAACACATCTGAGCCCCATTCCACCTATGGTTGCCAGATCGGCCTGTTTTCCTGGACACATTTATTCATGCTGATGGACAGTGCATGAAAAATCCAACCCCACAGTATGTGGTATCCATACAGTGCAGGAAAAAAAATTAAAAAAATGAATCTGCCTTTTATTTCCTTCCTGCAACATATAAATTATACATGTGGCAGGGCTAGGGCGGATCCAGAAACAAGTTTTGGGAGGGGCACTTTACCAATTTTTGGCTAAGCGCTGGTGTTCAGTTTGCAGTGACAGGCAGAGCGGTAACCAGATTGCAGGCTGCGCTCATCACACTCACTCTTCCCTGAACATTGCAGTAGAGGGTCTGTCCTCCTGCAGCTCAGGTGACGCCTGACAGACACCTGTTGCACATTCACATGTCCTGTATGTTATAGCAGTGTTTCCAAACCTTGGTCCTCAAGTACCCCTAAAAGACCAGATTTTTTTTTTTCCATATAAAGTTTTTATTAAGGTTTGCACGTAAATAACAAATGTCAGAATTAAGTCACAAATCTTGAGAAAAAAAAAGGGTCACGTAGGATCCTACAATTAACAATTCTAACAACAACAGAAGGTTTACAATGTAATCAGTCGGTTGAACCAATCTTTTTCATCCTAAACTAAACACAGTAAAATTTAAAACATTCAACATAACAAAAAAAAACACACAAATTATAAAAATACTCAAAATTAAAAAAAAAAAAAAAAGAAAGGAGAGAAAGAAAGGTGCTCAATTAGGTCTAATAACAGCAACACGTATGTCATATCCCCATCCATTATATCAGGTCCCCAGAAGCTACAAAGAATTCCCACCCCTCCCATATACCTTGAAACAAACTTAGAGAATTAGCAGCCCTGTGATACATTCCCTCATACTGATAAACATTCTCCAGAGATAACATGACTTCTCTCATAGAGGGACTGACTTGAGAAAGCCAGTGACGTGCTATAGTAGATTTAGCTACGCTAAGTATAATCGATATAATGCCTCTATGTCGTCGTTGGATAGTAATCGGCAACATATGCAGTAGGTATTGTTTAGGACACAGGGGCAAAGACAAACCGGTACAGTGCGAGATCAGTCTACAAACCTTTCCCCAGAAAGTAGTAAGGAGCGGACAGTGCCAAAAGATATGAAGAATAGATCCAACACTAGTGCCACAACGCCAACACATACCGGACTGTCCAGGCATATAAGCCAAACGATTCGGAGTCAAATACCATCTATATAAAAGTTTAAGATGTGATTCCCGTAAATTAGTGCTCCTAGTGTATTTATATACCGTTTCAGTGGCATAGAACCAGTCCTCCTTAGAAGAATCGAACGTCAAATCTTTGTCCCATCTAATCATATACGGCGTTTTTTTAGTAGGGTTCGCATTCAACAAACTGTCATAACACAAAGACAAAGGTTTTTTCGTTATTTTTTTACCCAAGCATAGTCTGTGAAAGGCCGTAATATCCGTCGAAGCAAACGAAGAAATACCTCGTTGAGTCAGTGCATGTTTTACCCTAAGGTACGTGAAACAGTCGCTAGAGGGAAGGGCAAACTCTTGTGTTAGGTCCGGGAAGGATTTAATTGATGAGGCCATAAAAAGCTGATTAATATGTGTAAGACCTAATTGGAACCATCGGTCCAGATTCAGGTCCTGGATAGTGCGGCAGAGAAATCGCAACGGAGCTAAGCTGAGCAGTGGGAAGGGTCGTAAAAGTTGTCTACCCCATAGACGCCATGACATAAGGGAAAGGGAAGTGGATGGTAAGATACCTTCCAATGTGTGGTGTGGGAGCGTTGCAAACCACATCAGGTCATGAACTCGAAAAGGGGCAATATAAGCATTCTCCATCCGTAGCCATAAAGGGGATTCACGCTGGAACATAGAGGACAGCAACTGAGCCAATAAAGCCGCCCTATAATATGCTGTAACATTTATAAAGCCTAGGCCCCCCCTGCGTCTAGTCGCGTTAATTGTGGAAGCCGAGATGCGCGGAGGCCTCCCCTTCCATATGTGTGCCTGCAGCATTTTTTGCATGCGAAGCAACATATGTGCCGGGATAAAAACTGGGATATTCCTGAAAAAATAAAGGATCTGGGGTAAAATACACATTTTCAAAGCCGCCATTCGTCCCATCCAAGAGACCTCCAGGCCATGCCAGGAGGTCATTTGGGAGGAGATAGAAATCATTAGGGGTTTATAATTGAATTTAAGGATAGAGCCCCTGGATTTGGTGAGAGAGATGCCTAAATATTTCAAAGAGGTCGTTCTCCAGTCGAATGGGTACAAGGCACGTAAGGTGGAAAGCGAGAGATCATCAACATGTAGGGGTAATGCCTGCGTCTTGCTCACATTGTTTTTATAGTAGGAGACTAGGCCATAGGAGTTAAGCTGGCACATTAGAGAAGGCAGAGAGGTTTCAGGTGAGGTAAGAAAAATCTAAATATCATCAGCAAACATAGCTAATTTATGGACCCCATCTGGGGTGGAGATGCCAGAGATGGAGGAATCTCGCCTAATCCGCGAAGCCAAAGGCTCCAATGCCAAGACAAAGATAAGAGGGGAGAGAGGGCAGCCCTGCCTGGTACCATTGGTAATGGAGAATGAGGAGGAGAGAAACCCAGATGCCAGGACTTTCGCTGTCGGGAGGGAATAGAGGCTCATGATACTATTAATAAATAGGGCAGGGAAGCCAAAGGATTCTAGTGCCTTACGCATATAGCCCCAATGTAGGCGGTCAAATGCCTTCTCGGCATCCAGTGCCAAGAGAAGCCCAGTTGTATTGGTTCTATAGGCAATGTCAATTATATTATAAAATCGTCGGGTATTGTCACATGTTTGTCTACCAGGTACAAATCCTGTCTGTTCCGCTGAGATCAGAAGGGGAAGCAGAGGAGCCATTCTAGACGCCAGCAGCTTGGCGTACAGCTTAGCATCCACATTTAATAAGGAGATAGGGCGAAAATTGGCACAGCTCGTCGGGGGTTTGCCAGGTTTAGGTAACGTTATGATAGTAGCTTGAAGCCTTTCTGGGGGTATTACACCTGTAGTTTTAATGTTATTGAAAAAACTCGTAAGGGTCGGTATTATAATATCTGCGAAGGTTTGATAATATAAATTAGAGAAACCATCTGGCCCAGGGGCTTTATTCTTTGGGAGAGCCTTAACGGCCTTACGCACCTCCTCCTCCGTGAATGGAACCAGCAACTCTGCCGCTTGCGAACGGGATAGGGAGGGGATTTCTGCATCCTGGAGGAATCGAGATATCTCATCTGGGTCTGGGTCGGGGGTCGTAGGATCCGATTGTAGGTTATATAAAGAGGCATAGTAGTCAGCAAACTCCTCCGAGATTTTTAGCGGGTTGTAAATCCTATCACCTCCCCCATCTAATAAGTAAGATATTTTGGTTTGGAGTCTTTTAGATTTCAATTTAGATGCCAATAACCGGCCAGCTTTGTTTCCTTGGGTGTAGTGAGTTAAATTTAAGCGTCGTATGGCCCGTTCAGAAGACTGTAACGTCAGGTGAATTAAATCCCGTCGAAGGGTCGTCAGTCGAGACAGGAGGTCAGGTGTAGGATTTATTTTATGTTGGGATTCTAAGTCAGATAGTTGTCGCTGTAATGAGATCATCCGGGCATTTAATGCTTTTTTCTGTGTAGCCCCTCTCTGAATCAAATGGCCCCTCACCACCGCTTTATGCGCCAACCAAGCTGACGAAATGGCTACCTCTTCCGTCACATTTAATGCAAAATATTCCCGTAACACCGTCGATGTATCAGCGACATCAGCGCCACTCACGATAAGTGAGTCATTTAGTCGCCAAGTCCCCATCCCCCTAGCCGGGTAGTCAGCCTCAAAATCCAACGTGATAGGAGCATGGTCGGACCATGTTATAGAGCCTATACGGGCGGCCAGGAGGCGAGGGACTGTAGAGCCATGTATCAGACATAAGTCAATGCGACTGTAAGACGAGTGAACTGGTGAGAAAAAGGTGAAGTCCCTGGTCGAGGGGTTGATGAGTCTCCATGCGTCATATAAGTCAGAAGAGCGTAAGAAATCATTTAGTTGGCGGCTAGAGGGGGGCTGTTTACGAGGCTGTGTACGGGTCTGGCCCGGCCGTGTATCCATAGCCGTGTCGGGTACACAGTTAAAGTCTCCACACATGAAAAGGGATCCCTCCATCATATTCTTAATCTTACTATAAGCTTTTTTAAGAAAACATACCGGGTTGACATTAGGCAAATACAAATTAGCAACAGTTATTGGCAGTTCATTCATGGTGCCCACCAAGATCAAAAGGCGACCCAATGGGCCTGCATATTGGTTCGAGCATTTAAAGACCCAGTCCTTCTGAAAAGGAACCGAGACACCTCTAGACTTTGTCTGGGCAGTAGAATGAAAAGAAACCGGATACATAGCGGATTGTAAGTGTGGGGTGCGCAAAGCACTAAAATGCGTCTCCTGCACGCAGACTATCGCTGGTTTATGTTTGTGTAAGTCGCGAAATAGTGCATGTCTTTTAAACGGAACATTCAGCCCCCTAACATTCATGGAGAAAATTCGGAACTGAGGCTTACTCATGATTAATTAACCGCGACAATATAATATGCATGGTAGAATGAAAAGTAACAGAGAGGAGACATGAGGAATATGAAAGCCAGGACCATAAGCGCACGTCGACAAACAAAATGAAAACCACAAAAAAAATAATAAAAAAAAAATAATAATAAATAAAATAAAAAAGAAAAGGAAAAACCCAAACAAACATCGCTGCGTTATAAAAATGCAGCAAAAGTGAGTCATTCCAAGTGGCAATAAAGTAAGCAAAATATCCCAGCTAAGGAGACTCAGTCGGGGGGACGAGGGTACGCTCACTACAAGAGCTCAAAGCAAGAACCCAGCGCTGAGCTAAGAAGTATAGGGTCCCGAGGCGATCATAAAGAGGAACCACTCCCTTTATAGAGGTAGCTGTCCAGAAATCCGAACAGTTTGGAAAGCTACACAGGGAAGGAGACCCCCATCATTTAGGCCGGACTCTGTGCCATTCTGGGGAGACTTTGATCGGTAATGAGGAAGGCTCGCGCGTAGGTGAGAAATCAGACAGAATATTCCAATCTTTCAAGAATTGTAATCCAGTGGCGACATCGGGAACAACATGCAAGGTACCATCCTTCCATATCAAGAGCTTCGTAGGGAATCCCCATCTATACGCCAACTTGTGATTACGGAGAAGCTTGGTGAGAGAGGAAAACTCACGTCTTTTGGACATGGTCGAAGCCGATAAATCAGCGAAAAATAAAAAAGACCAGATTTTAAGGATCTCCTTGAGGAAATGCAGACTGAATCCTGAAATCACTGAGCAGCAAATCAAATCACCTGTGCTGTGCTTCAGATATCCTGCAAACCTGGCCTGTTAGGGAGACCTGAGGACCAAGGTTTGGAAACACTGTGACTGCCTCCATATTAGCGCTCCCTATAACAGAGAATAATAAGCTAGTCTAAGGCCTATGTCAGACGAGCGCACTAGGTGCACCCATACTGACGTGGCTTCCGGCGTCTGTGGCAGCATTGTGATGCCACGACGGGGCCAGCCACACGCTGTTGCACGAATTGCGTGCGCAACAGCGTCCGTGCAGCCAGCCTCTCCGTCAAAGTGCTAGGATGCATGATGGCGGAGCTGCAGAGCGTGATTCTCCCTAGGAGGATCGAGCCTTGCAGCGCTGAGCGCATTAACTGCACACAGCGAGGTGGTCTGACAGGCGCCGAGTGGAAGGAATGTCCACTCACCCGGACGATCCTTCCACTCTTCAAAACGCTCGCCTGACACCGGCCTAAGACTACTCATTATTCTTGCTTTCAGCGATAATGAACAAATATTACAGGCCGACAAGAAACTGATGTTAAGCGATTTTTTGCTTCAGCAACATGTAATGTCAAAACATCTAGGAGGCCGAGGGTCACCATCGCTGCCTTAGGCTAGTGTCAGACTAACGCAGTATTAACGTGCGTTTAGCCGCACTAAATCACGGCCGTGCTAGCAGCAAATTACGTCCAATGCCGGGCAGCATACGAAGAACGGCCGCACAAAAGTGCGGCCGCGCAACGCAAGTGGCAAACGAACGCATTTTTTCGAGAACGTCAAACCGCTAGTACTGACGTACAGAGTGCGCTGCGTCCGCTAGCGGCGTGTGTGCGTGATTAGGAGACGTCAGACGCTGCTACTGTCCGGCCAACATCACGTCCAGACGCAAAAAGTGTTTTATTGATAACCGTACAAAATCACGGACGAAAATGCGCTTCGTATGACCGCTATCACGTATTCCGTGAAAAAATGCGTCAATTCGTTCGAACGCACTTTTTCAGGACAACGCGAAAAATGCGCTAGTCTGACCCTAGCCTTAAGGGATACAATATCATCCTATGGTCCTATCATCCAAGGTTAGGCTTCTACTTTGTGCCTTTACACTAAGTCAGTCCATAGGCTATAATTCCATAGCCAAAGCCAAGAAGACATGTCCACAATTCTATGCACAGTTGGTCCTATTTCATACTCTAATGGCCTCATTTCCCCCTAAATCGCTCTCTCCCCACTGGCACTCTTTTTCAGTTCTTTGTGAAGCTCTCCATTTGGTCCTGATGTTTGTGATTCTTTTACCCTGGAACATTTGCGTGGCTTGTCCAGCAAGCTCCATTAGAAGTTACCTTGTATCCATCCTGTGTTTTGGTGGCAGAAGTGAGATTAATGACAGATTAAATTGCCCAGTCCGGAAATCATGTCCCAAGGATGTTGTTGAAGCTTTCCTTCTGTAGAAGCTAACACTGTGATCCGTGCAGCGGAAGGCGATTTTCCTCATTCGCAAAATGAACCAAGAGATTCCAGGCAGCTCATTTACCTCTTTCAATGCGGAAACACAGTCAGAGTTGTTTTCCACCGTCCAAATTAAATGCTACTTCTGTTTCAGCTACCGATCAGGAGGGGGGAAATGTTGACTGGGTAACAAATGTTGTTTACTTATATTAAGCAAAAAGGCAATTTCCACTAGAATTAATTATTATTATTTTTTAATTTTTTTTTAAAAAAGTAGTGCATAAGGTACTCAAAAGGCTCCCAAGTGTCCAAGTGTGTGCTTTGACTTCAGTACTCATCATCTAAAATGGGAAAGCTCTCCAAATGACTAAAGTCACAATATTGGTTTTGAAGTATCACTGTGAAATATCACATTCATACACATGGTCTAAATTGTCATTTTTGCATTACCGGGTTCATAATCACATAGTTTGTGCACTTGGATATGAAAAAAGAGTTCTTTATCACCCTGAATAAATTTGTAATAAAAAAGTCAATCAAGTTATTATTATTATTATTATTATTATCCTTTATTTATATAGCTCCACAAATTCCGCCGCGTTTTACAAGATCAGTGTACAAGGAGTTGATACATTGGAATATCACACATGGATGATACGGCCTGATTCAGGGGGTCCCTGTTCCCAAAGGAACTTACAATCTATGAGATGTACAAGTATTTTGTGAGGTAGGTGTATCCATATTGTTAGGTGTCTTGCCCAAGGACACTCATTGGTGGCACCTTCTGAGTGGGATCAAGTTGGTTTTCCATGATTGTAGCTCAGCGACCTGGTTAGGTTGAACCTGCTTCTCATAAAGTTGTATTGGATGGATGTGCTGAATAGTATTTTGACTTGCTTCTCTACAGCTGAAGGTCAGAGACGTTACCACTGGACTCCACAGCTGATCTTGTGTGGTAGGCAAGTATGTACCATTGGGGGTCTTGTCCAAGGACACTTACTGGAGAGGTGCTCTGGCCGGGATTCCAACCTGGATCGACGGTTATAGAGCACTGACGTCACCTCTACGCCATCCAGCCGTTACCATAAATACATCTCTGGTTCAAAAAATCTAAGTTTCTCTGCATAACTTTAATCACTCATGAGATTTGTTAAAAAAAACAGCAAATGTAACATAAAAATCTGAAATGACAGAATCAAAAGGTGCAGATGGATCTGCTCCCATGAGTTTACAATCTGAAGACTGATACAGAGCAGCGCTAGGTCAAAGTTCTAGACATGGAACCATCACCATGGAAAGAAAAGAATATCCCACAAATTTTTCCATTCATTGAATTATTACGACTCGAGATATGACCATGACAGCGCGAGATTGACGCTGGGCTATATCTCCACATCTTGTGTAACTTTCACAAAGCTGGCTGCGTGACATTATGAATATACTTAAATAAAGTGAAGGAATACATGAAAGGAAAAAGTAATTGGATAGATTATTCTTCTAATTGAATCCTTTGATAGATTTATAGAAGCCCTTTCATCTTCTCTCTAAAAACATCTACCCTCTATTTTTTTCTCTCCTTTCCTTACTTTGGGAGAGTCAGCAGTGATTGCTCAGTCGGGTTTATTTGGATAAATATCCTAGGACATGCCATTCAAAGTCCTCTGGGGGTCGTAGCACACTGTCATGGGTGTTAACTTAAACACCGTCCACCTACTTAGGCTGGGGTCAGACGAGCGCAGTTATCACGTCCGTGTTGCCGCACATTTGTACGTTTGTGGCAGCATAGCATTCTGACCAATGGAGCCCCACACACGAAGTACGTGCGCACAGAAGTGAGGATGCATGGCGGACGCGGCAAACGGACGCAGGTTAGGCAAGAACGTAATACTGCTAGAACGGACGTGCGGAGTGCGCCACGTCTGCAACGTCCGTGTAGCTTTGTGTGTGAGTGATGAAACGAGGTCAGATGGACTGCATTTATACGTCCAGCATTTTTGACGGACAGAATGTTTTTTCTTTTTAATTTATTTTCCCTGCTACATCAGTCAAAGAATCCGTCAGTGAAAAAAAACGGACTGTGAGGCCACTACCTTGATGTCAGTAAGTACGTCCGTACTGCACGGACGCATAGTCCGTACAAAATGCGCTCATCTGACCCTAGCCTTAGCAAGTACTTATATTGTACTTGGGCAGGTAGAGGTGGTAGAGTGTTTGTGTCACTCTTTCCCTGATCTGCTCATTGTGTTATTATCTTTTGGGTGTATTTTGTGAAACCAAAGACAAATGTTATCACTTCGTGACATTCCTTGCCCTGTGCCACATCAGACCTAACCGCTTTTCCCGTTTCTCATTAGTGAAACTTTATTCTTTATGGTAAAAATCAACTATGTGACAGAACAGATAGTCTTACCCTCACAAGTAGTATTTCTGACGATAAAGGATTTTTGTTGTTGTTAGTTGCGAAGTCGTGTCCGATGCATCGCGGACCCCATGGACAACGTTCCTCCAGGCCTTCCTGTCCTCTACCATCTTCAGGAGTCCATTTAAGCTCAAGCCTACTGTTACATCCTCAGCCCCCGCTTTGCCCCCTGGGGGGTCTGGGCAAGAAGGGGGACCGCTGGCTGGCCGGGTGCCAGCACTTTCTGCTGGCAGATCGGCATCTGAGAGGGCGGGGTCAGGTATGGTTACCAGGAGCCGCAGGCTTTATAACAGGGCTCGAGGAGTGCCTCATCGCACTGTTGTGGAGTTTACTTCACGCACCGCTACTTCCGGGATCTATTTGAATTTACTGTTGACGACCCTGCTTTGTATGAGATTCCTGATCCTGTTATTTGACCTGGCTTGGCTTTGACTACTCTCTCTATAGTGCATATTACTCTGTTTGCGTATTTTAGTGATTTAACCCCATGCTGGTTACTGGGTTGATCGCTTGCTGTTTGGGTTCTGTTCCATCACATTTAGGGGTATCGTTTGTAACCCTCCAGGGTCCCTTTACCCAGGCTACTACTCATGTTAATGTTTTTGCAAAGACCACGATAACAAACGATTGTTTATTTCTGTTTAATGTTATTTTTAATCGCATCTCTGTACCTATTAGCAATAACAATCTTGAATGCAAGCCAGTACCTTCCGAGAGTCACCAGGTATCTACTAATCTTAAGTATTTACCAGAACGATTGGTTTCTGCATCTCTGACTGCCCTGCACCTTGAATACTTCACGGACTGTCGTTCCACGTATGGTGTTTCTGAGCGTGTCCTAGGTAATCCGTTGGTCTCGAAACCTTCAGAGCTTAGAGGCAATTCAGTTAGCCCTTGTGTCTCCTTGGCTATTAAGTTACAGTCTGTAGTTTATGAACCTTTTGTGTTATTCAAGCAGATACTTTTGCCATCCAGGATCTCAGCTCCGCTACACGTGAGGCAGCGTTACCGCTACCGTTACACCTACTGCTTAAATGACTCCATCCAGCCACCTCATTCTCTGTCGTCCCCTTCTTCTTTTGCCCTCAATCTTTCCCAACATTAGGCTCTTCTCCAGTGAGTCCTTCCTTCTCATTAGGTGACCGAAATATATGCGTATAAGCAAAAATAGGTGGGGGTACTCTCATGCCCAGGAAAAAATGCGCGCAGCCGGAGAACGCTCCTGCCTCCAACAGGTGCTGCCGCAGCGGCGCCGGGGACAAAATAGGTGCTGGTATGGTGCCTGTACATACGTCGGAGGTGCCGGTACATTCGTCGGAGGTGTCGGTACTTAGTACCGGCGCGTGCCGACTCAAAAAAAACACGGAGTATAAGGATTTTTAATGGCTGCAAATTCATTCAGAAATAACATATTGCTACAGGCGAAGCAGACATGTTTACTATATAAATTGAAGATAACAGAAAGAGTTGTACTCACTAAAGAGTTTTATTCCGCCAAAAGACCCTTGTTGGTTTTTTTTCTGGATGTGGAAACTCTAAGACAAGTCCTCGCTTTTATTTGTGACATGAAAAGCAATCTAGTACAGAGATATTCTATCTAGACGAGTGCCTTTTAATTTATGTTTCCAATTGCCAATGGAAAGTTGTTTTTTTTCCTGGCAAATAAACTATTGACCACAGCAAGCTCATTGTTAATACATGAACACAGCAGGGAGGGAGGGAGGAAGTGCTTTTTTTTTTTTTTTTTTTTGTGTGTGTGTTGCTAAAATAACTCATTTATGCCCATTCTGTTACTTTAAGAACTCTTTTGCTGTAAGTGAGTTTATTAAGTGGAGTCAGTATGTCTGACAGCAAGAACGGCAGCTAAGCAGAAAAAAAAAGACCAGTCTGACAGCAATAAAGGGTACTGTAGGCCCTCTGGTTAAAAATACCTGCTCAAATTACAAAAACCGCTTGAAACTTTGTATCGTGAATGTACACTTTGAACACAACTGTGATAGACTTTTGTTTTAGCGAAAAAAAATAAAATCTACTTCTGTCACGTCTGTTCTTCTCATCCCATTTTGCTTGGGCTGAACGCAAAATATTACGCTTTTTTAATTCCGAGAGATTTTACATTATTGACCACCTAAGGCTAGGGTCAGACGAACGCAGTTTTAACGTGCGTTTAGCCGCACGAAATCACGGCCGTGCTAGCAGCAAATGACGTCCAATGCCGGGGAACATACGATGAACGGCCGCACGAAAGTTCGTCCGTGCAACGCAAGTGGCAAACGAACGCATTTTTTCGAGAACGTCAAACCGCTACTACTGACGTACAGAGTGCGCTGCGGCCGCATAGCGGCGTGTTTGCGTGATTGGGAGACGTCAGACGCTGCACACGTCCGGCCAACATAACGTCCAGACGCAAAAGGGTTTTATTGATGATCCGTACAAAATCACGGACGAAAATGCGCATCGTATGACCGCTATCGCGTATTCCGTGACAAAATACGTCCATTCGTTCGAACGCACTTTTTCACGGACAACGCGAAAAATGCGTTAGTCTGACCCTCGCCTAACCCTTTGCTTCTGAAGGGTTTGCATCCTGAGGAAGCAGATCTCTTAATGCAACAGTTGACACAGTTGAACAGTTGTAAATGCACCTTGGCAAAACTGAGATCCAAGGTTCTGCTCAGACACTTACATTGCTATTCAGAGAAAGGTGAAACTCAGGAGAACTGTCAGGAGAAGAGAAAGATCTAGATCAAATAGCCGATTTGGAAAGTGAGATAAATGGGAGAATTTTTCTGGTTTGGCTATTCCAGTCATTCTCCTGAGTTTCACCTTTCTTTGAATAGACCTGATAGGATGGGATTAGAATTTTTTGCTGCTCAAGTTGCAGCCGTCAGTGTGTAGCAATATCATCATTACAGGGGAAAAAAAAAAGAGATGGCTGTGTAAATGTTTTTACCAAGCAATGAAGTTGGTCGAGACATCCTATGAGGAAGTTTAAGATTAAGGCCGGCGTCAGACAAATTCAGTGATCACGTCTGTGTTGCCGCACAGTTTAACGACTGTCGTAGCATAGAATCATGAGCAATAGAGACCCACAAACGAAAGACGTCTGCACCGAACTGCGCACGCACAACGCACGTGGCAAATGGACGTAAATTAGGCAAGAACGTAAAACCGCTAGGTCGGACACGCAGAGTGCGCCACATTCGTGTAGCGTTCTGTGTGCGTGATAACACGAAGTCAGACGGACCGCGTTTGAGACGTTCGGCACCTTGACGCACAAAATGGCTTTTCTTATCATGTACCAATTCCTATAATTTTTCATATTAATTTTGTTTTCCATAATACCCTTTTTTTTCTCTTTTTCTATGTCAGTTAACAAAAACAGACCGTGTGGTGTCTAGAGTATCTTCCGTCAGAACGTCTGTCCGTTACGCACGCACGCAGAGTGCGCTCAGACTGTGTTCGTCTGACCCTAGCCTAAAAGGGTTATTCAAAGAGCGCCGAGCTTGCCACCGAATTGCACCGAATGGTTCAATTTCACGGCAGTTCGGCTATTCAGAATGCTGTCAATTTGTCAAATACTGGCGAATTAACAGCAACATGTGGTGCAGTTCGCCGCAAGTCGGCACTCTTCGGCGGCAGTGAAATTGTAATTGTAAAAGTAATGGTTAATCTATTCACAGAACGCCGAACTGCACCGACGCGTCAGTGAAATTCCCTGATTTTCGGTGGTTCAGTTAGTTTTTAGTTAACCCTTTCACGGCTGAGCCATTTCACACCTCTGTGCTGAGCTCGTTTTTACCGGTTTTGCTCATCATGTTTAAACGCGATTTGAAGCCACGTTTTTTATACGACCCAGACATATTATATATCGTTCTTTCCAGCAGACTTGGCAGATTCATATTATGTCATTATTATATGTATACGTCCTGTCCTGTCTGTATATTATAACAAAAAATGCACTAAAATTAGAATTTTCAATAATCTACAGCGTGTAAAGCGTTTTTATCACATTTTATCATGCGAGCCTTTGCGGTTATATTTTCTATGGGGTGCGCTTGTTAAAAAAATTAGAAATGGGAACCCATTACATTTTTTTGGGGGGAAATTATGTGATTTTTAGCAAACACCCCCATAGAAAAAATTGTTAGTGCAGCATCATTGTTCACATTATAATTGAAATGGGAACAATATTGCTGCATTAATAAAACAAAAAAAAGGCTGCGCCCTTCCAAGTGGTGCCTGCCTTTTCCCAGTGGCCCGCACGGATGGGGAGGGAGAGAGGTCCAAAGGACCTCCCCCTCCCTCCCTTTCAGGCACCTTCCCCACACTCGCAGGGGGGTGCCTGTAATAGACGTCATCACGCTTGTGCCCGCCGGGGTCCCGGACATCAAAGATGTCAGCCCGCACTGGGAATACCGGTCGATCGCTGCCCCCTGTGCAAGGATGCGCTCAGCGCATCCTCCGCACAGGGGAACCACTTGGCTGGATGCGCTGAGCGCGTCCTTAGCAGCCAAGTGGTTAATTTTTATTCAACTATTTATTCTTCTTCGTTTCAGCAAAAAGCCTTTTTATTTATTTTTTTAGAATTTTTTTTAGGATTTTTTTAAGCAAACTTTTTGATTCCCATTTTTAGTGGTTTTTTTTATTCTGTAACAGACCTTTTTTTATTACTTTCTACCTATGTTACCTGTTTTTATTATTTCCACACATTTTCAGGCATTTTTTATTGTTTTAAATGCCTTCTAAAGTGTAGCAGAGTTCCGTTTATTTTTTTCTGAAGTTCGATGGCATTCGGCGGCCAGTTCGGCGGTCATCAGTGGTCTTCAGCGGGCTGATCGGCAGTCTTTAGCGACTCCACGTTCAGCGGTCTTCGGCAGTTCCACGTTCGGCGCGCTTTGGGGACCCTGCGGTGACTCTTTATTGTCGAATCAAAGAGGACTTTTTTAAAATATATATATATTTTTTTTTATATTGAGGGTTTTCTTAATTGCAAAATCGCTACATACCACTTTTAGGGGCTGATTTTCCTAGCTGTCCGGAGAAAAACAAGCCACTCCTATCACTTTTATGCATTCTTTATAAACTAGAAGCTAAATGTAGAGTAAGAGCAAAGTATAAGAAGTGCGCTGTTAATGATAGGGGGCTTGCAATAATTATCAGGGTGTCTCTCAACAGATAAAATAATGGTTCATAGACACATGAAACTGGTGTCGCGCCTGTGCCCTACCGGGGCGGCTGCAACAACGAGATGTATCCAGCCCAGTAACATGTATAAAATAAAACAAGAAAAAAAGATGTCATCTGTGCTTATCCCATGGAAACAAACACAATTAGAGGTTTTAAGCCCGCCTGCCACGCCAAGGCACTTCCAGTAAGACGAGTCCTATCTAATGAAGCCAAAAAGCTGCTCCCTGAGCAACCATGTACGCTCATGCTTTTTCTCAGTCATGAGACAAAACTGAGATATCACCTTCCCCTGAATACAGTGTTGACATGGAGACAGTAAGGGAAAATCCGCAAGCGCACATCATCCTGCTTACCATCTCCATGTTGGCGTCCACAATGGAATATAGCCCCAGATGGTTAGAAGCTCCATCTCCCATGATGGTTAATCACTCACTAAGGCTAGGGTCAGACGAACGCATTTTTCGTGTCGTCCGTGAAAAAGTGCGTTCGAACGAATGGACGTATTTTTTCACGGAATACGCGATAGCGGTCATACGATGCGCATTTTCGTCCGTGATTTTGTACGGATCACCAATAAAACCCTTTTTGCGTCTGGACGTTATGTTGGCCGGACATTAGCAGTGTCTGACATCTCCTAATCACGCACACATGCAGCTAGCGGACGCAGCGCACTCTGTACGTCCTTACTAGCGGTTTGACGTTCTCAAAAAAATGCGTTTGTTTGCCGCTTGCGTTGCATGGCCGCACTTTCGTGCGGCCATACTTCGTATATTGCCTGTCATTGCCCCTCATTTGCTGCTACTACGGCCGTGATAAAGTGCGGCTGCACGCGCGTTCACACTGCGTTCGTCTGACCCTAGCCTTAATTAGCGGAGCCTCATGGGAAATGTAGTTCCAAAGCTAGAGGGCCAAGGCTGTTGACCCATGTACTACATAAGCCAAGGGAGACAAAACGTAGCTCTCATGGCACTTTCCTTTCAACGCAAAGTGACTTTGATGATGCAGAGCCGTTTGGGCGGCTCATGGTTAAAGTGAATGACAATTTGCAAACAATGCTATTCCTGCAAAGAGTAGGATTACCACAATAACAAAGGATATATTTATTTTTTTGGTGGTAAATTTATCCCTCGGTGGAGTTTATCAGGCTTGGCATGAATCCGTGAAACATTGTTTTCCAGAAAGCTGAGATCAGAGCTAGTCCTTGTGCTGAAAGATCTAAATGTTCGCTTATCATTATAATCCAATTAACACAAGGATGTGTCATATAAAGAAATCTTTATTGTACTGCTTGGGTTCCGGGCTATTATCCCTCCACAGGTCTTAGCATTCACTCTAGCTCAGTAAAATAAGATTTCTAATTTATTAATCAGGACTTTAAGCGGGGAACATTCGATAATTAAAGGACATAAAGCAGATTGTACAACAAATGCTTATGCCAGCCTTTGAATACGGAGATGTAGTGTATGCAGCCGCCCCACAAACACACCTCCAGAAACTTACTACATTGTATAACTCATTCTGTCGCTTTGTGCTACAATGTAACTACATGACACACCATTGTGACATGTTAGAAGAACTAAACTGGCCATCACTGGACTCTAGATGCACCCTTCACCTTCACCCTTCAACCTGGTGTTTAAGAGCTTTTCTGGGAAGCTACCACCCTACCTGACTATGCTGCTTCCCCCGGCAGTTCCCTCATCCTATAACCTCAGATCCAGGACCTGCACCTTACTTGCAATACAAAAAGACAGTGGCTCGATCCTCATTTTCCTACAGAGCACCACAATTATGGAATAACCTCCCAGACACCATCAAATCTTCCCCAGTCTAAAGTCCCTTAAGACTTCCCTATTAACATACCTCAATACAGAATGCACCTGTAAACATGTAACATAATGACTTTATTTCCTCCATATTTATTTTTCTGTTAATCTGTATATTTGGTCTTGTGTTAATTTCTTACATTTTACTATTTTGTATTTCTGTAACTGTAACACTTCAATGTTCTCGAACCCAGGACATACTTGAAAACGAGAGAAATCTCAATGTATCCTTCCTGGTAAAATCCTTTATAAATAAATAAATAAATAAATTACCCAAGGTGACCTTTCCGTTCGGTCAAGATCTTGACATCCCTGTCTTCTAATCTTCAATTTTGTAATATAAGCGACTGTGTTAACTAAACAGGGCAAAATATGCCGGATACTATAAAATCGCTATCCAAACAGGATAAGCAATTAACCCTTTCGCTGCTGAGGCATTTCACACCTCTGTGCTGAGCTCATTTTTACTAGTTTCGCTCATCTTGTTTAAATGCGTTTTGAAGCCTTATTTTAATATATGACCCAGACATATTTTATATCGTTCTTTCCGTCAGACTCGGCAGATTCATAATATGTCATTAATATATATGTATACGTCATGACCTGTCTGTATATTATAACAAAAAATGCAATAAAATTCGAATTTTCAATAATTTACAATGTGTAAAGTGTTTTTTTTTCACATTTTAACATGCGATGGTTTGCGGTTATATTTTCTATGGGGTGCGCTTGTTAAATAAATTAGAAATGGGGACTCGTTACATTTTTTTTGTTTATTTTTAACAAACGCACCGCATACAAAAATCGTTAGTGCAGCATCATTGTTCACATTATAATTGAAATGGGAACAATATTGCTGCATTAACAAAACCAAAAAAAAAAAAACAATTGTTTATTTTTTTTTTTATTATTTTTTTGAAATATTTTTTTAATTTTTTATTTTTTTTAAAACTTTTTACATGGTCAAGTTTGGTATCGTTGGAAAGGCCATGCTCTGGCCATATCAGAAGATTAACCCCTAGCTGCCATGGATCGGGAGATAGGGGGTTCCAATGAACCTCCTATCTCCACCATTGCTGGCAGCTAGGGGTTAACTCCAGGGCAGGTGTCATTGTGCTATGCACGATGACGCCAGTCCTCAGGGGGAGTTCCCGGAGGCTTGGCCGACATCCAAGATGTCGGCCAGCTCCGGGAGAGGATCACGATTCGGCGCTTTTCAGCGCCGAATCGTGATCCGGCTCCCCAGGGGTTAATGACAGCCACCATTTGGAAGGGCAGGCTGTGCCCTTCCAAATGGTGCCTGGATTAACCCTGTGCACCTCGGCGATAGGGAGGGAGAGAGGTCCGCCGGAATCCGGCCGAACGCTGGCCGCAAAGGGAGGACGCACGCACGCACGCAACCCTACCTGCGGGTGGACGCGCTGAGCGCGTCCTCCGCAGCGAAAGGGTTAAAAAAATAAATAAAGATGTATAGAAACGGGTGGTCTTCTCTGGAGTGGTCTTTCCTGAAAGTCCATGAGGAGTCCTGAGGTAAAACAATTTCAATGAAACACATTAAAATAAAAAACAATTAATGCTGGTGTCAGACGAGCGCATTTTGTACGGACTGTGCGCCCGTGCAGTACGGACGCATTTCCTGACCGAAGATGCAGCAGTGGCCACACAGTGCGTTATTTTAGCTGACGTTATTTTTGATGGATGTAGCAGGGAAAATAAATTAAATATGAAAATCATTTTGTGCATCAAAAATGCTGGATGTATAAATGCAGTCCGTCTGACCTCGTTCATCACTCACACACAAAGCTATGCGGACGCAGCGCACTCCGCATATCCGTTCTAGCGGTTTTAGGTTCTTGCCTATCTTGCGTCCGTTTGCCGCGTGCGATGTGCGCCTGCAGTTCGGTGCGGACGCACTTCGTGTGGGGGGCTCCATTGGCGATTATTCTATGCTGCGACAGACGTTATTATGTGCGTAAAAACAGACGTTCACACTGCGCTCGTCTGACACCAGCCTAACAGGGTTATTCAAAGAGAGCCGATCTGACCGGACACTGAAATACAGCATATGTTGCCATTTCGGGGCCATTCCACTATTCCAAGAGCACATACGGTGCCTGTTCGAGGGCAGTGAAATCTCCCATAGAGAAGCAATGCTTTGTCTATTCAGAGAACACTGAACAGCAGTGAAAAGTTGCCGAAATGCCCTGCCATTCGGTGGTTTATTCAGGAGAATCCCATAGGCTTCAATGTTAAAAATATTCGGGTTTTAATCCAATATCTAATAAACCATTTATTATTTTATTCTGCAGTAAAGAGTCTCTTTATTTTTAGATTTTTTAGGATCTTTTAGACATTTTTTGGAATTTTTTTTGCAAAATTTTCTCCTTTTTTTTTTTTTTAAATCGTTTTTCCTGTAACAGCCCTTTTTATTATCATTCATTGGATCTTATATGTAAATTCCAGACATTTTCGTTCAGTATTTTTGCAAACAGCGTTTCACTTTTCAAACATTCAAGCGTACTGGGTTTTTTTTTTCACCTCCTTCGTCTACGGTGTCTGCTTTTTCCAACGGCTGTTCTGCGCTGTGATCGGCGGCTAGTCGGGTTTCTCTGGCGTGTTCGGCGTGGTTAATCCAGTTGTTTCGGTGAGTGTTCGGCGGGTTTGCGGCAGGTTTTCCCTTCACTACAGGGGGCCAGAGGCCCTGCGGTGCTTGCTGAATACACCGCAGTGTCGGCAAAATAGAATCGCAGAATCGCCCCGAAGTGCAGGGAACGAAAAGTCACCAAACATACAGTGACTTTTCAATTCTCTTTGAATAACCCTATAAGGCTCCACCAAACCGCAACCGATTGCACAAAATGTATCAAATATGAATTTTTCCACTTGTATAAAAATACATAATTAAATAGATTAGGCACTTTCTGTACCTTATGAGACCCATGAAACATGAAGAAAATTATTGTAAAAAGAAGGCACTTCAATAAGCGCCGAACTTGCCACCGAATTTTACCATACGATGCAATTTCATGGCAGCTCAGCTCTTCAGAGAGTTGTCAATTCGCCAAATACTGGCGAATTGAGAGCGAAATACGGTGCAGTTCATCGCAATTTAGCAATCTTTTGGCGCCAGTGAAATTGACCCATAGAGAAGTAATGGTTAATCGATTCACAGAACGCCGAACTGCACCGAAGTGTCATTGAAATTCCCTGATTTTCGTTGGTTCAGTTTTACAGGTTTAAAAAGGCGAATCCCATAGGTTTCAATGTAAAAACAATATCATCATTTTTTTTTTTTGGAGGCGAGATTTTTGATTCCCATTTTTTTGGTGTTTTTTTTTTATATTCTGTAACAGACCTCTATTAATTTTTAGGACTTTTTTATTATTTCCACACATCTTTATATATTTTAATTGTTTTACAAAAATAGCAGAGTTTAGTTTTTGGGGCTTTTTTCTACAGTGAGGCGGCTTTCGGCTGGCTGATCAGAGGTCAGCGGCTGCGTCCGGCGAATAGTGAATCCTTCGAAGCGCGCCGAACAAGAAAGCACCGAAGTTTCTGGGAAATTTCATTTTTGCCTGAATAACCCCTTAAGGCTAGGGTCAAACGAAAGCATTTTTACACGCGAACGTAAAAAAGTGCGTCCGAACGCATTGATGTATTTTTTCACGGAATATGCGAAAACGGTCATACGATGCGCATTTTCGTGCGTGGTGTTTTACGAATCCAAACCAGGAAACTTTTTGCGTCTGGACGTTATGTTGGCCGGACATGAGCAGGGTCTGACGTCTCCAAATCACACACACACACCGCTAGCGGGCGCAGCGCACTCTGTACGTCCGTACTAGAGGTTCTGCGTTCTCGAAAAAATGCGTTCATTTTCCACTTGCGTTGCGCGGCCGGACTTTCGTGCGATCGTACTTCGTATATTGGCTGTCATTGCCCGTCATTTGCTGCTAGTGTGGCCGTAATTAAGTGCGCTAGAACGCACGTTAAAAGTGCGCTGGTCTGACCCCAGCCTTAGAGCTAGAAACTGTACCAGCACCTATATGTGGGAGTCACGGACCCTATTTTTTTTTTTTTTGTCCAAATCCCTCTTTCTTCTACTGATGTCGTCCTCTATTTAGGGGTTCATCCATAAATTTGGGGTTTGCAGGTTAGATTTGCCTGATCAGCCTTGTTTTCTAGGTGTCACGGTGCAGGTTACAGGGTGGCGGTTTGAACCCACTGTGCGGTGATAAAAAGGGAAAATACAAGATTAAATCTAAACAGGGTTTTATTAACCTCCCTGGCGGTGATCCCGAATGTGTCTCGGTGTTAAATTTCACCGCTGAGAGCAGTAACC
Organism: Leptobrachium leishanense; assembly: GCA_009667805.1. Lineage (NCBI taxonomy): Eukaryota > Metazoa > Chordata > Amphibia > Anura > Megophryidae > Leptobrachium > Leptobrachium leishanense. Next base: position 513,593,943 of record CM019063.1, on the reverse strand, counting down.
CCGAGACACACTCGGGCTGTATACACCACCTCTCCCTGTGCTCCCTCGCTGATCTCTGCAGTCTCCTCTGGCGATCGCGACCTCATACTTCCTGAATTCCATCTCGCGAAGAGGAAACCAGGAAGTAATGAGGTCGCGATCGCCGGAGGAGGCAGCTGGGGACATTGAGGGAGCGCACGGAGAGGTGATGTATCCAGCGGCATCCCGAGTGTTGCTCGGGGTTACCGCTTCCAGCATAGGAATTTAACTCCGAGCCACACTCGGGATACCTGGGGGGGGGGCAAAAAAATAATAAAATTTACCGCTTTTAGACAGGGAATTTCAAAATAAATAGACCGCCAGGGAGGTTTAATTTAGGTAAGGAGCGAGGAATGAATAAGGCAAACTAAATACAGATGGAGAGCACAGAGACACAGGACAGGAATGGGGTTGACTAGAGAGTACACTAGATAGACACAGAGGGGTGATACAGGAGGAGGAGGGCTGAATACAGAAACACAAAGGCAACATAGGATAAGGGCTGAAGGATAAATAATACTGATTACATGGTTGTAAACAAAAGTCCAGAGATAGTCAGGGCAGAATCTGTATCAGTGGGGTCCTTGGATTCAACAGTATAGGCTTTGGGGTCCAGCAGTAGGAAATCCTTAAAGGCAAGCAGGGTCTTTAGTAAACAACAGCAGTAGAGGGATCCTTGAAGATAAGCGAGGTCCTTGGTAAACTGGAACAGGGGATCAGGTATACAAAGTTCTTAGGAGAGTGGGCTTCTTCTTTCTCAGGCAGGCTGAACAAAATAATGAAGCAAGGTCTTATGGGTGCTCATAGATAGGGCCAAGGGTACTAGGAGCACCTGTATCTGATACGGTGTGTGGTAAAGTCCAGAATAGTGCAGATCAAAGCTTGAAAGGGGCTGCCAGGGTTATAGGCAGGGAGGAGCGGTCTTTGTTTTATTCGTCTTGCGCTGCCTGCGGCTAGGACCATGACACCAGGACATGTATTGCTATTTCATGCAGAGGGAAGGTACAGAGAAGGTTCTGCCCTGCAACATGTATAATACATATGCTTCAGGAGGGAAACCAGTTACCTAATCAAGGCTGGTCCATCTGGGATTCCATTTTTGTTTGTTATTAATGAATTCTGCAGGTTTACATTTTCCATGCAGTGTCAAGAAGCATGAATAACTTCTCAGTCCAAGAAAACATGGAAGATCTGGCGGGTGTGAAACAGAGCTGCAACGCAATAAAACTTCCAACGATTAGTCACTAAACTACATTAATGTTGTTACAAACTAAATCCCTTTGCTAGGTGATGAAGTGGTCCAAAAAAGTCTGGAAACAGCTTTGTCTCCAGCTCCACCTCGATCGACAATCCTAGTGTCCCTCTTTGGCCACTGGAAATGTTGAAAGATATGACCGAGAGGTTCGTTAATATTATGTGTAAATATTATTTTGTATTTAACAATGTGCATTTTTAACTCCTTAATGCCAACGTCCCATCCCGCAGTAGGTGGGTTTAAATGCCTACTCTCCTTCAGCCGCCGCCCTTTCCAACGAGCTGGCCACCATCATTGGCTGCAGAGGGTCTGAATTATTTAGGCGGTCCCACTGCAGCCAATGTCGGAGATCGGCCCACTGGGAGGGGAGTCAGACTGGAGGAGGGCTATAAAGCATGGGGCGTGCTATGCCTCTTTTCAGCATTTAAGCCCGCCTGCCACAAGCAAGGCATGGCACGTCCGGTGGAGGTAAGGCGTTAAAGTAACTGAAGGGTTGGTTGCTTGTGTGAGTGTTGCAGTCTTGGCATTGTATTTTATTATGTACAGCGATGTCTGTGGGGACTCCCCAAACTGCATTATCCATTTATTATTTTAAAATATTATTATTATTATTAAGCTCCAACGCATTCCGCAGCACAATTTACATAATATATTGCTTTATTTTTCCTTCATTTGAAATATGTAAACATCTCTTTTTTATGTACGGTTCCCCTTTTTTCTGCTGATACACGCCGATACAATTTAACTGATAATTCCCTTCCTTTTTGCGGCTTTGCCTAGGTATCATTATACAAACACAATATATTCTTGTAAACGCAAAATTGATATTTTTCCTGGAAGCAATTCATAAAGAAATCCCACATAAAACAAACTTGCATTGTCAGAAAAAAAGTACGAGAAACAGAACTGGCAAAACCTCTCTAATAATAATAACCGTCATCCCTTTTGCCAAGTGCGGTCGCTTGGTGCAATTAGCGGTTGTTCGGAAAGGTAATAAGTAATAAAAGATACATTTGTTAAAAAGACGGCAGCCAATGGCAATAAAGACTGATGTCAGAAGAATGTGTTTTCATCATAAAGAATCTGGTTTATCCGAACGCGGCATGTGCTCGGCAAGCAGAAATGTAATTAGGGGATCATATTTCCCCCTACGCGTTTCATTATTGATGGATTCGAACCTGGTGTCACGAATTCAATGAAAAACTCTTTATATTAATCTCTCATAAAGAATGCTGTTATTTTAAGCTCTGGTTCCACTTTATTCCTAAACATTTCTATACTGGGCTAAACAAAACAGACATTAAACATAAACAAATTCAAATTATAAATAAATGATAAAAAAAATCCAGATTTATTGAACGGCACTGAAAGGTATGAAAATGAGTTTTGAGATTAATATTTTCCCTTTAACTATTAAACGTTTCGGCCTTTTTAGTCAATAAAATTGGATCTTCGTCAAATTATTAATGGTTGAAAAGTCAGCACTTTGAAACCGGACGGAAACAAATATTTCCTATCTGAATTAACATTCAAGAATACAAAAAGAAAAGATTACGTTGTGTAAACTAAAATTTTGGAAACGTTACACTGTTCACTACCAAGATCGAATGTACTCAATGATCAAAGCACTTCCTGGTGACCCGTTATAGGGCCCTATTACAAAATTAACACTAGTGTTAGAGTTCATAAATGTTAAAAAAACCTGTTAGCCCATCGAGGATTGTGCTCGCTTCCGCGCAAGCTTACTGTATTTTGCGCTCCGTAGACTTAACATGGGGAGCGCAAAAGTAATTAGCGTTAGGATTACAAAGTCCTAACGCTAAGGCTGCTGTCAGACGAGCGTAGTGTTCACGTCCGTGATTGCGCCTAAAAGTACGTCCGTGATAGCATGAAAGAAAGTCCATTGGAGCCTGTTACACAAAGTACGTCCGCACTGAACTGCGGAAGCACAACGGCCGCGGCCCACGGACGCAAGGCAGGCAAGAACGTACAACCCCTAGAACGGCCGCACAAAGTGCGCTGCGTCCGCAACGTCTGCATAGCTTTGTGTGTGAGTGATGGAACGTGGTCAGACGGACTGCATTTATACGTCCAGCATTTTTCACGGACAAAATGGTTTTGCTTTTTAATTTATTTTCCCTCCTACATCCGTCAAAATATACGTCAGTGAAAAAAACGGACTGTGTGGCCACTACTGTGTCTTCCGTACTGACGTACGTCCGTGTGCACGGACGTACAGTCCGTAGAAATCACGCTCGTCTGACCCTAGCCTAAGTACCTCACTTCTGCGGCTAACTGAAATGTTAGAAACAGCTTCAAGCTGTGGTTACCTGATTCGCTTCTGCAGGATTAGTCGGAAGCAGCTGTAAACCCCCCCAAAAAATCATATACTCACGTCTCATCCCGAGGCGTGAACGTTGGCCCGATCCGCCGCTTCTGCCGCCGGGAGCAGAGTGTGACTGGGGGAAAAAAGTCCCCAGTCTCCCTTCGCAATCAATCTGGGGACCTGCAGGATCTCTCTCTTGCGAGATCCTGCAGGTCATGTGACCTGGCAGCACAAACCTCCATGGAGTCCTATGCTCCATGAGGTGGTACTCACTGCGGCGCGTTAGCACTGCCACAAGAATCCAGGAGCGTACCGCTGCATTACAGGACAGGCTGCTGAATCAGTGCCTGCCCCGTAATAGGGTGCTAGAACGGGGACGATAAGGGGAAAACTGCAGACGCAGGTTCCCACCTTAGCATCCCCGTTTTAATCAGGCACATTGTAATAGTGCCCTAAATGTTTAGGCCTTTTTATTCAATAAAACTGGAACATCGTTACTGTCAAATTAATAAAAATGGGGTATAATTGGATTAAAACTGGTTGAAAAGTCAGCACTTTAAAACCGGACAAAAACATAAATTTCATATATCAATTAACATTCAAGAATACAAAAAAAGGATTACTTTGTGTAAAATTTAAAATTTTGGAAATACACATTTCTGTTAACCCCTTCGCTACCAAGATCGAATATACTTGATCTTCAAAGCACTTCCGGGTGCCACGATATAGAGTATACTTGATGTGGGCTAATTCTGGAGCGATGCAAAGGCATTTTGCTGCAGGACTTGCCACTGAAATATCAACACATCGGACATGACAGCAAATGTGTTGAAACTGTTTGAAACGCTTTGAGATTTGTTTTTTCCTTCACAGAAACACGAAGCCCAAGCTGTAATGTGCATGTAGTAGCGCTGTTACTCCAGCAGGGGCCGCTGCCTTTCAAATAGGACTTACCAGCAGTGAACATATACAATAAGTGTATTTACTGTGTGGGTAATGGAAAATCATTTTCCATAAAATCACTGGGTCCTGCCAGCTCTGAGCTGTGACGAATCAACGACTGGCAAGGTTCAGTTCGGTATAGTTTCTTGAGTTGGTGGTTTTTGGGGGTTTTCTTTTCCACCCACTTGGTTTTTATTGACCTGAAGTTCAGTTACCCTCTATTGGCAGCTCACTATCCTGTGACTAAACCCCCAGCGGGTCTGTTATTTATACCGCTTCACCGCATAAATACCGTGAAATAGACAATGTATCCTTGCATTTTTCTTCAACGCTGTTCCTCTGTGAAGCTCTCACAGGTTCCCCGGGCAGCAAATTGCAGGACAGAAAAAGAAAGTCGCAATGATACAGAAAATAAAGTAAGTGAAGCAATTATGAAAAACACAAAAAAACCTGCACAAAAAGTTTTTTTGTTGTTTTTTTTTAGATCAACTTACAGAGACACAGCAAGAGGTCGGCCCTTCAGAATTTCAAAAAGGACTCGGCAGGAAGCTTAACGTTCACATCACATACAACACCACCACACACACACGCACCTACTGCGACAAACTGAAAACCAGCTTCATTTTAACAGAAGTCGAATCTCAGAGAGCGATATTATTGTACACTACCTAGTACCTGTGCATCTAACCCAGGGATCTCAAACACTGTCCCTTCAAATGTTTCTGAACTACAAGTCCCATGATTCTCTGGTCATCTCTTGCATTCAAGGAATTCTGGGGATTGTAGGCAATCAATATGTGGGGGGCAGAGTTTGAGACCCCTGATCTAGCCTCCTGTATCATTTTACTTGACTAGATATTATTTCGTTAACTAAATATTCCTGTCGTCCAATCCGATCAGTTCCGTAATAAAATGATCTGAAACACAGACAATGTGGTGAATTTTGCAGGAGCCTTTATTAGTATGAGGAGAAGAAATGGGTACGACTAAAGCATGGGGATTAAGGGATAGTACATCTCAAAGTGGTCTGATCATCTTTTAATGGAGGAAGGGATCGCCTTTCCTGTGGCGGTTCTGGTGGGGGTCACGGTGCAAAGTAGGATCACTGAGTCCCCCAACGTACCAGTAATATGTTTCCTGGTGGTCCAATTTGTTGGCAGCTGTAGAAACGTGGGTAAGAGCGTTCTCCAGAAACACGTCTCTCGCGAAAGGTGTGTGTACCCCAAAATGTGCTTCCCAACTCCTGAAACTGCCTACACAAGGTCAAAAATTGCAATCCTTTATGGGTCATATACCGAATCTCTAGAACTTCTGAATTTTACATTCTTGGGTTTTATAGCTGGTTGCACCAGGGTAAAAATTGGCCTAGTGAAGAAGACCCAGTGCTCAAACACTCACAAAATTAACAAACTGCCCCAAAATAAAATACCTGATCATCATCAATACTCCTGCATTTTGTGATTGACAGGTAAACTTGATTTACTTTGTTTGGATTTCGCTGTTTTTTTTCTCCCTCGTGATATTAGGTTGACTGTGATTGGCTGATTGGCAGTTCCCTGTGCAAAATAACCCGTGTGAACCTTCTTGACGTTAGTTTTGACTTTGCACAAGCCACTCCGGCCTTCGCTTGTAGTGAAGCCTGTCTGGTAGTTACTGTGCAATCTGCAGTGTGGCTATGTTGGATTAAAAGTGATGTGCAAAAAGAATCAGAAATCACGGATTGTGTTTACTTTAAAAAGCAATAGGCTCAGAATGTTAAAATGCAAGAAATCAACAGACATAGCCTACCCCTTAAAATATAGGTTTTATGTGTTTATATATACAGGTAGAGTATCAAGACTTGCCGACTCACATGGTTCACCATGTGACTCATGACTTTCCCATACATCATGGGATCGATTGGCAGCCCTAGGCTCTCCCACGGTTTTAGGGAAGCCTGAGGGGGAATGCACTTCGAGTGGATGTTTAATGGAGCTCCTAGTGCTTGAATAGCTGAAATCGGGCCTTTCGAAGCCCACACACACCAGTGCTTGTGTATGAGTAGCCCTAATTGACTGCTTGCCAAGGCAACTATCCCACATGTGGCAATGTGACAGGTTAATACGGGCTGTGGCCATCACTGCGATGACAGGAATCACGTCAATGTCACGCCCTCTCTCATACAATCCTAGACCTGCCAGATTTGGCAGGTCTGAGTATCTCAGGCAGGCAAGCGTTTTGGATTTTGAGATTTTTCATATTTTAGAACCCTGACAGGGGATGTGGCAGTTGTGCCGCGAGGTACATGCCGCAGCAGCACCAACAAGAGGCACACTAGTGCACCATCTATGAGAGGGACCTACTGAGCAGCTAGAGCATGTTTCTCACTGACACTTTGCAGCATGTCCCACTCTGGAGATGGACAGCATGTCCAACTGCGTCCCCCACTTGTGCACTGGAACACGCTGCAGCGCTAGAGGAGGACCCGTCAGGAATGACAGAAAGGTGAGTTTTAACTTCGACCAAAAAGCTCTGAAAACGTATGTTTTTGGTAGACTTGTGCACCGATATTTTTTTTCGGTTCGGTTCGTTCGTATTTTGTAAATTCTCGTTTCGGACGATTTCCGTTTCGGGTCGTTTCATTTTCGTTTCTTTTTCGTATCGACTTTTTTCCGTAATTTCGGAAATTTTCGTGTTTTTCGGAACGTCTGTTCTCCTCGTTTCAAAGTGTCTATTCGTTTTGACGTAAACTAATGGTTTTTCAAGTCCGATATTTCTGTCGATACGATAATTCTGTCGATACGATAATTCTGCCATTGAGATTTCTCATGTTTTACAAGAAGGATACATTGAGATTTCTCTGGTTTTACAAGAAGGATACATTGAGATTTCTCTGGTTTTACAAGAAGGATACTTTGAGATGGGAATGATACAAAATTACAGAATCAGCAACATAACCAAAAAATATGTTGTCCGAAATTACTGAAATGGAACCGAAATTACGAATGGAACGAAAATGATTTTCGATTTTACACATTTCTAGTCCATTCGAAAATTCCGAACAAATTTTCGTTTCGTTTTGTGAATTTTTCGTTTTCGGAAAATTCGGATCTGAAAATTTTCGTAAAATCGGCTGAATCCGAATGCACGAATCGGGAAATTTCGTGAAAATTCCGAAATTCCGAAACCCGAAACGCACATCCCTAGTTTTTGGATGTTTTTTCAGCTTTTGGAAATACATTTCTGGGGTGCTCCTCCCGTAGGCACGCCAGAAGCTTACCCTCGGGATTTCCTGGTGGGTTAGTATTCATCAGTCATTAAGGAGGGAATATTTTGAAACACTAATAATATGTATATAAGATTTCCCCGGATGATATCACAGGCTTAAGACTTAGAGTCAACAAGTGTCGTTTTTCAGTGAATACAATCATTACCTCGTGAACTACCGCTTTTTTCCCCCCTCTTTTCCTTCTTTTATGTTGACATGTCAGTGTATTCTGTTCGTAATGGTTTATGTAAGCAAGGATACGTGACTCTAGGTGTACCACAACAAGCCCTGACAAAATACCTGGGTGTGCTGGGGCGGCACTGTGCCAGACGACATACCGCTTAACCGTGCCAAAATGCGCCCTGTGCAATCAGCTACCAGGTTAGCTCATGGAAAGAAATTTAGGAAGTTACCTGCGTTTTTTTATTAAGAGTAACATGTTGTACAGAGGAATTGTATAAAAGTCAGATTTTGGCTTCAGGGTATTTTAGGGATGTGAGATTATTATTGTTTTTGTAACTGTAGTGGTGGATTCTTTTTCTCTGCCAATGATCTACATATTTTCTTTTTCTTTTTTTCCACGTCGGATGTATCGATAGCTCTGGTTTGCTGTTACAGCTTGTCAGACGTGAAATTTCTGCCCCATAAGGAACTTTGTTTTAATGGGTTTAACACTTTATATGCCAGGAGCAATATGACACCGATGAAGAACCTGTTTCCCTCTCCTGCATTCCCGTTGTGAAATCTCTGATTTTACCAATGATTACATCAAGATAAACCTAGACCCGTAAAAAAGGCATCATATAATTATTTTATCGACTATTATTCTTCGACTCAGAGGCGGCTCTATAATCAGGCCAAATAGGCAGTCGCCTAAGGCCTCATGTGATGATAGTTGTGTTGTATTTCAGCATATTAATACTGATACACCGCACAAATACGCTCCTTCATTAACATACACCAATCTGCCAGGACAGCTGAGTCTTCATTAATTAGAGTTTTTTTGGGGGTAATTTCTGCATTTTTGCACAGTAATAGGGTCTTACAGTTGAACCTTGCTTTAGGCCTCACTACCTCTGCCTCTACTGCTCTGAAATGTTTACTAAAGCAATATTTCCACGCTTTACTTTTATGTTAGAAGTCAGAAACGTTGCTCCTCCAGATGTTTTGGAACTACATCACCCATGATACTCATCTACTCATTAGGATGGTAGAGTCTCATGGGAAATATAGTTCCAAAACATTCGGAGGGCCACGGCTGCTGACCCCTTTTTTAGATTTTCAGTTTCTTGTCTTATTTTTAATTTCACTTTTAGGCTTAAACTAAATATATTTTATTATGAGAAAAGAAGAACTTTTGCCTCAAGGACAATGGAGTCAAACCAGCACATTTAAGGATTCGGCTAGGGTCAGACGAAAGCATTTTTCCCCGCGAACGTGAAAAAGTGCGTCCGAACGCATTGACGTATTTTTTCACGGAATGCGCAAAAACGGTCAGACGACGCGCATTTTCGGGCGTGATTTTGTACGGATCGTCAATAAAACTCTTTTTGCGTCTGGACATTATGTAGGCTGGACATTAGCAGCGTCTGACGTCTCCTAATCACACACACACGCCGCTATGCCGCAGCTGCGCACTCAGTACGTCAGTACTAGCGGTTCAGCGTTCTCAGAAAAATGCGTTCAAATTCCACTTGCGTTGCACGGCCGGACTTTTGTGCGGCCGTACATCGTATATTGGCCGTCATTGCCCGTCATCTGCTGCTAGTGCGGCCGTAATTATGTGCGCCAGAACGCGCGTTAAAAGGGCGCTGGTCTGACCCCAGCCTAAAACCTATATTTCATAACAAAAAAACAACAACAAGAGAGATTGTGGCAAATAAAACAGAGCTATAATAAGCTGGTTAAAACCACTTGCGCTGGTATCAAATAGAAGACATAAATTAAACATAAATGTTTATTAGATTGATTCTAAAAATAAATTGACATACAATTCTATATAGAAAAAATACTCACAGGGTTATCCAAAGAGATTCGAAAAGTCACCGCACGTTCGGTGACTTTTCGTTCTCTTCAATTCGGTTCCTTTTGCCGATTGCATTTCGGTGACCCTGCGGTGTATTCAGCAAGCACCACAGGGTCCCCGAATTGCAGGGAAAAGCTGCCGCAAACCTGACGAAAACTAACCGAATGCACGCTGAAAACAAGCAAAAACATCTGGATTAACCTTCGAAAAAGCCGAACAGGAGCCGAAAGGAGCCGAATCACACAGAGCCGAAGCAGCTGTGACGTAGAGGAGGCAGTGAATAAATTAGAAAAACCATTTGTATGAATCTGGGAAAAAGAAACGCTGTTTGCAAAGAAACTACTGAGCGAAAATGTCTGAAATTTTCACAGGAGGTCCAGGGAATGATAATAAAGTGGGCTGTTACAAAAAAAATAAGTAAACTGAAAAAAAAAAAAAAAAAATCGGACTTTTAATTTTTTTTTAAAAAATTCAGAAAAATGCTTAAAGTATCCTAAAAAATCTATAAATAAAGAGACTTTTTGCTGCAGAATTTTATAATGAACGGTTTATTAGATATTGAATTAAAACGGGAATATTTTTAACATTGAAGTCTATGGGATTCTCCTGAATAAACTTGCCGAATTAAACCACCGAATGGCAGGACATTAGGGGAACCTTTCACTGCTGGTTTGTGTTCTCTGAATAGCCGAAGCATTGCTTTTTCATGGGGATTTCACTGCCCTCGAACAGGGACCGAACAGGCACCGTATGTGCAGGCAATTCGTCAGGATTTGGCGAATTGCCTGCTCTCTGGACAGCCGAATGGCCAGGAAAGGTAACCGAACCCTGATTTTCAGCGTTCGGTTACCTTTCTCAAGCAATTCGAATCTCTTTGGATAACCCTGTTTGTATACTGAAAAACAGTGAGAAAATGTGTATAATGAGAGACCAAAATAGTATGAATTATTCCTATCCTCAATTCAGCAAATACAACTTAATTGGTTGATTAGTTAGCAGGATAGCTGGTCTCCTTAAGACATTAGTGTATGGTTAGAATATCACTTAACAGTAGATAGAGGGTGTAGAGTAGTCAACTGGATGAGCTAATGTACTGCAGTATAAGGATCCTAGATTGAACAATTAACTAATTCTATAATAAAACTTGGTCTCAGTCCTAAAAGGGATACACCATGGATATAGATATATACTGAAGGGTTGGTCAGACTCCTTAGTAGGCATGAAGGAATATAAAATCAGTGGTATTTGAAAAACATGTTATAATTAATTGAAAATCTCAAAACACCAATGAGCTATGTTAGGTAATGATTAAATATCACCAACCTATACCATGGACAATTAAACCATTCAATTGGTCAATATCTCATGTCCAGAAGGTACAGCCCTAAATATGAGCATTCATTTAAAAAACATGCGATATCAGAATTAAATGGTTGAATAAATTCAAGAAAGAATACAATGAACTGTGTTGAATAAAGATTGATATCGCCAACACATACCATGGAAAAATACACCATTTAATTTGTAAATAGCTCGTATCCAGAAAGTGCAGCCCTAAGTAAGAGCGTTCATATGAAAAAACATATTGTATCAAAATTAAATAGTTGAATAAATTCAAAAAATGGATCAATGAACTGTATTGAATAAAGATAGATATCGCCGACACATACCATGGACAAATACACCATTTAATTGGTAAGTAACTCGTGTCCAGAAGGTGCTGCCCTGAATAAAGTGGAGAATCTTGGGCTGACCCAATCTACAAAAACACACAGTACTACACAATGGATTATTCAAGTTGGTTGCTGCAGTAAAATAGCCCCAATGGCAATAAATTGTTTGTAAATATTGTATCAAAGTTGAATAAATTCAAAAAAAAAAAAGGGGATCAATGAACTGTATTAAATAAAGATTGGTATCGCCGACACATACCATGGACAAATACACCATTTATTTGGTAAGTAACTCATGTCCAGGGCAGTACCTTCTGGACACGAAGGTGTATTTGTCCATGGTATGTGTCGGCGATATCTATCTTTATTCAATACAGTTCATTGATCCATTTTTTGAATTTATTCAACTATTTAATTTTGATACAATATGTTTTTTCATATGAACGCTCTTACTTAGGCTAGGGTCAGACGAACGCATTTTCGCGTTGTCTGTGAAAAAGTGCGTTCGAACGAATGGACGCATTTTTTCACGGAGTACGCGATAGCGGTCATACGATGCGCATTTGCATCCGTGATTTTGTACGGATCATCAATAAAACACTTTGTGCATCTGGACGTTATGTTGGCCGGACATTAGCAGTGTCTGACATCTCCAATTCACGCACACACGCCTCTAGCGGACGTAGCGCACTCTGTACGACAGTACTAGAGGTTTTACGTTCTCGACAAAATGCGTTAGTTTTCCACTTGCGTTGCGCAGCCGGACTTTTGTGCGACCGTACTTCGTATATTGGCCGTCATTGCCCACCATTTGCTGCTAGTGCGGCCGTGATTAAGTGCGCCTGCACGCGCGTTCGCACTGCGCTCGTCTGACCCTAGCCTTAGGGCTGCACTTTCTGGATACGAGCTATTTACAAATTAAATGGTGTATTTTTCCATGGTATGTGTTGGCGATATCAATCTTTATTCAACACAGTTCATTGTATTCTTTCTTGAATTTATTCAACCATTTAATTCTGATATCGCATGTTTTTTAAATGAATGCTCATATTTAGGGCTGTACCTTCTGGACATGAGATATTGACCAATTGAATGGTTTAATTGTCCATGGTATAGGTTGGTGATATTTAATCATTACCTAACATAGCTCATTGGTGTTTTGAGATTTTCAATTAATTATAACATGTTTTTCAAATACAACTGATTTTATATTCCTTCATGCCTACTAAGGAGTCTGACCAACCCTTCAGTATATATCTATATCCATGGTGTATCCCTTTTAGGACTGAGACCAAGTTTTATTATAGAAGTTAGTTAATTGTTCAATCTAGGATCCTTATACTGCAGTACATTAGCTCATCCAGTTGACTACTCTACACCCTCTATCTACTGTTAAGTGATATTCTAACCATACACTAATGTCTTAAGGAGACCAGCTATCCTGCTAACTAATCAACCAATTAAGTTGTATTTGCTGAATTGAGGATAGGGATAATTCATACCATTTTGGTCTCTCATTATACACATTTTCTCACTGTTTTTCAGTATACTGAGTATTTTTTTCTATATAGAATTGTATGTCAATTTATTTTTAGAATCAATCTAATAAAAATTTTATGTTTAATTTATGTCTTCTATTTGATACCAGCGCAAGTGGTTTTAACCAGCTTATTATAGCTGTGTTGTATTTGCCACAATCTTCTCTTGTTGTTATATTTTATTATGATCATGCTGATTATTGCATCTGATAAACCAGCGAATCAATCGTATAAACCGGCGAATCGATCAGATGACTGCTGAAAAACCTCTGAATTGATCTGATAAGCTGCCGAACGCAGTCGCAAACCTGCCAAACAAAGCCGACAAATCGCCGAACAGACCGCCGAATGCCTCTGGAAAAAGCTCACCAGCCACCAAACCGGAGTAAAAAAAATAAAACGACAAAACAACTCAACTTTAAAAAGGCTTTTTTTTAAAAAAAAAAAATGCATGAAGATATGTCATGCCCCATGATTTCGGATTTATTGTATATTTTTCTGTTTTGTGTTGAATCTGCCTTTGCTGCTTACATGCTATTGATTTCATAGCTATTTTGTCCCTTCTGGGTTTCCCTAGCTTTCTGTATCCAGTTAGTCTCCACCCCTCTGCTCAGTGTCTTGTTGTTAGTTACTTCCTGGTCACATAGCAGCCATTCTGTGCTCACTGCTGGACAAATCTAATGTCTTTTGCTGTACACTATTACAGGATTTTCAGTCTGATCATTAAATTCTTCAACTGGATTCATCTTTCTACGTGTCAGTTTTGCTGAGTTGAAGCTATCTGCCGAACCTCATCGTGAGAGTACTGGTCAAATACAGAAATAGCTAGTCTAAAGCATCCACGCCTCACAGCTTTGCATTGGGAAGCAGAATAAAATACATGGAAATAATAATATAAAAGGTCCTATGAATAACAATAAAAAGGTACATTACAGAATAAAAAAAGGAATTTAAAAAAAAAATCTGAATCAAATATTTGGTCGCAAAAATCCAGAAAAATTCCTAAAAAATTCATAAAAATAGTTTAATAAAGAGACTTTTGCTGCAAATTAAAAAAATAAACAGTTGAATAAAAAATTAGTAAAACCGGGAAATTCTTTTTACATTGAAACCTATTTAAACCTGTTTAAAGCTGTCGAACGAAAGCAACGAAAATCTGGGCATTTTGCCAACTTTTTCCTGCTGTTCGGCGTTCTCTGAATAGATTGATCATTACTTCCCTACAGGGATTTCACTGTTGCCGAATTGCACTGTGTTTCGCTGGCAATTCGCCAGTATTTGGCAAATCGCTAGCTTTTTGACTACCCGAATGGCCATGAAATTGCACCGTACCAGGAAATTCACTGTTCAGTGCAATTCGGCTCTCCTTGAATAACATCTATGAGTTTTAATGATCAGTTACTATTGGGTATATCAGATTTGTCAGATAAATACATCACGTCGTACAGCATTACAAACACAATATGGCAGCGCTGATAAGATATTAAGGAAGGATCGCTACAGGCACTCGCACGTGGTTCTTGTCCCGAACAACCAAAATATATACCAATGGTCCAAGGGGATGGAGTGCAACGAAAACAATGTTCCTTTCTTTAAGTCCCAGGAGTAGATTTCCCAGATCCTGAAGAGAGCTTTCTTCCTAGGGTAACCTCAAAAAAGGAAAAACATCATCGTGCGATCTGATGTATACCACATGGATAAACCAAAGAAGTGTCAGCACACTCACGTGAAGTAGAGCCTTCCTGGCTCTGGATGATGCGCCTCTGGGTTATTAACGGCTACCCACGTGCCCTTTTCGGTACAGGTAGTCTTGATACTTCAAGTCTTTACACCCTTAAATATGGATACAGACATTGCATAGCATAGACTGTAATACTATGGAAAACAGAAAGGTGGAATAGAAATATACTCACACTTTCTTGGACCTAACCTAGGTCCTTAGGAATCAGGCTCAGAAGTTGTTGTAGAGTACAACTTCAAATAAAACTCCATGCGGTGGAGTAAAAATCAAAAATTTAATAAAACACAGCATAAAATAAAACAAAAATATAAAATAAGGGAACAATTAGTGACCAGGATGCATTTCGCCCGTTGAGATATTCTCAGTGGCTTCCTCAGCTGAGACACACTCGGGAATACCGTCAAGGGGGTTAATCCAGGGTGGCATGGAGGGACCCTTACATCTGACGCACTTTGAAAAGTTACACAGAGTTCGGCAAGGGCTCTCTTGAACCACTGGGCCCCTGAACATATCATGGGCTGTCACCCCCTGATGGCTGCCACCCCCTGATGGCTGCCCTGAGTGAGGAAAACCAAGATTTCTGCCAGTTAGCAATTGTTTTGGCACATTTAACCTACTACCCCAAAACTCAAATATGACATTACTACTATCTATCTATATAAAGCTTTTGCTATTATAATTTGGGAAACGCTCAAGCTGCAAAAAACAGTGAAGGAACTACATTCCCCAGCATTCCTGCTCAACTCGAGCTCTGAGGCGCGTTCAATACCTCCGCCGCTGCAAGTGCTAAGTTAGCAACTTGCCATTGAACGCCGTTCAGCCGCTCAGCGCTCAGCACTGCTAACTTAGCACTTGCAGCGACCCGAGGAGATGCTGTGAGTAGCTGAGTGTGACGTATTAAAGATGTCCGCCGCCACGAAGCAAGTAACAATTCCGTACAGCAATGTTAATTTTGAGGTTTTTGTTCACCAAAGCACAAAATATTTATTTATTATTTCCCCCTGCACATAGACATATATTACAGCTCAATTATATTTTGTTTCAGAAGTAAACAAAACGTTTATTCAGTAAAAACTGTCATTTGTGGTGTGTGCGTACAAAACGGAAATGTGCTGACTGCTTTTCTTTATTATATTTTGTCCGAGTGATACGAAAAACAATCTGAATCTTTCATTAAAAAATCATCGGCCATTTTGGATTCAAAATTCGCATCCAAAGGGTTCAACGACACTGCTGCAGCAAACTGAATTGCTGCGCTGCAGCAATTCAGCAGCTGCTGAGGTATTGAACGGGGCTCTGGTTTTGGTTCAATACACAGGAAAATACATGTAACTAGCCCCAGGTCTGACCCGATTTCCTATGTGGACCTGTAATGGTTGTTGCCAGCATCAATATTACCTCTATGATTATTACCACGGGCTCTTGACTTGTAATAACCGCAGAAAGCACATGTAATATGAGAGCTTTCAATAGACATTTAGTGCTTGTCTGGTATAGAAACATAGAAACATAGAAAAATGTCGGCAGATAAGAACCTTTCGGCCCATCTAGTCTGCCCAATTACATGGATACTTTACCTGGATTTATCTTTTGTTTAGGATAGCCTTATGCCTATCCCATGCCTGCTTAAATTCAATTACTGTTTTGGCCTCTACCACTTCTACTGGAAGACTGTTCCATGTATCCACCACCCTCTCAGTAAAATAATGCTTCCTGATGTTACTTTTAAACCTTTGCCCCTCTAATCTAAGACTATGTCCTCTTGTTTTGCTATTTTGTTTCCTTTTAAATATACTCCCTTCCTCTACCTTGTGGATTCCCTTTACGTATTTAAATGTTTCTATCATATCTCCTCTGTCTCGTCTTTTTTCCAAGCTGTACATGTTAAGATCATTAAGCCTTTCCTGGTAACTTTTCTCCTTCAAGCCGTACACCATTTTAGTAGCCCTTCTCTGAACTCTCTCTAAGATGTCTATATCCTTCTGGAGATACGGTCTCCAGTACTGCACACAGTACTCCAAGTGAGGTCTCACCAGTGCTCTGTACAGTGGCATGAGCACTTCCCTTTTCCTACTGCTAATACCTCTCCCTACACAACCAAGCATTCTGCTAGCATTTCCTGCTGCTCTATTACATTGACTACTTACCCTTAGATCCTCTGAAATAATGACCCCTAAATCCCTTTCCTCAGATGTTGAGGTTAGGACTGTATCTGGGGTGTGATTCGTTTTGGCTTGGGGGGGGCGAGTACTCAATTCATAATTTTTTTTTCCATAAAATATATACCGCATAGTATCACTCTGAAAAACAAACAAGACAATAACCTAATAATATACTTTATAAGTAAGAATGTGTAAAATTTATACAAATATAGTTCTTATATTTCCTCTGTAAATGAATAAATTAACCCCGTGGAGGCCTATGTCCTGCAGTGCTGTGTGTATAGACAACCCAGTGCACCTCACGTTGCATTTAGGCCGGGTGTTCAGACGAGCGTTTTTAAGAGCGGAAGGGATGTCCTATGGAGGATCACATTTTGCAGCCCCGTTGAACGCGTGTTGTAGCTTTCAGCACGGCCGCAGCATGTCCGTTGTAGTGCGCCCAATTCGTGCGCGTGCTACAGCACGTGGCCAGCCCTGTCGAAGCATCACAACGCCTCGACGGACGCCGGGAGGCACGTCAGTACAGGCGCACATGGTGCGCTCGTCTTACCCCAGCCTAAATCAGCAGTAGGATGGTGCTGTTGAGGCTGTGGCCTACAAAAGCTGTATACTAGGGGTCCAGCGAGGAGCTTCCCCAACATATCTTTCCCCTTTGCCAGCCCTCCCCAGTATTTTTAACAGCTTTTATAGCGCCACTGTTATAAAATGACATCATAGTTTTGTTAGGAAACATTGTGAGGTCTTTTCAGGAAAGACGGAATTGATTTGAGAACCAAATGGGGAAAATCAAACGCACAGCCCCAGATGTTGATGCCTACAAATCCCAGAATACTTTCAATGCAACAGATGGCCAGGGAATCATGGGAGTTGTAGTTCAGAAACATCTGGTGGGCCAGAGTTTGACAGCCCTGACTTATTGTGTGCAGAATGTTGCTACATTGTTGCTACTAAAGGCTGGGGTCAGACGAACGCAGTGCGAACGTGCGTTGAGCCGCACTTTATTACGGCCGTAGTAGCAGCAAATGCCATCCAATGACGGCCAATATACGAAGTACGGCCGCACGAAAGTCCGGCCGCGCAACGCAAGCGGCAAACAAACGTGGAACCGCTAGTACTGACGCACAGAGTGCGCTGCGTCGGCATAGCGGCATGTGTGCTTGATTAGGAGACGTCAGACGCTGCACATGTCCGGCAAACATCACGTCCATTTGTTTTTTTATAGCTCTGTCAAAAAATACAGTCGAAATTGCTCATCGTATGACCGCTATCGCGTCTTCTGTGAAAAAAATGCGTTCAGACGCATCAACGCACTTTTTGATGGTAGACGTGAAATATGCGTACGTCTGACCCTAGTGTAAGTCACACAGTTCAGCTTCAGCAAACGGAAACTAGGGCCTATTAAGGCCTTAAGGGGAAGGAATTTCAGGCAAACTCTTGATGCAAACTGCTGATAGTACTTGTATGGAGTGTCAGCATTCCAGTTTAATGAATTTCACCAGTGTATCTCACATATACACTCGACGATCCGGAACCGTCACGGATATTGCACACCTTACCGGAACCGGAAGTATGTCACTTTACAGTGCCGGATGTACCCACTAACAACATATGCCTGAGACGTCGGTGAATATTCCCAAGCGGTGGCAAAATTTATTTATTTATTTATAAAGTTTTTTACCAGGAAGGATACATTGAGATTTCTCTCATTTTCAAGTATGTCCTGGGTTCAAGAACATTAAAATGTTACAGTTGTTACAGATATACAAAGTAATAAAATGCAAGATATTAAAAAACACAAACATACAGGTTAACAGAAAATAAATATGTAGGAAATAGTCATTATGTTACATGTTTACAGGCGCATTCTGTATATAGTCATTATGTTACATGTTTACAGGTGCATTCTGTATATAGTCACTATGTTACATGTTTACAGGCGCATTCTGTATATAGTCACTGTGTTACATGTTTACAGGTGCATTCTGTACATAGTCACTGTAGCTCTCACTCCCAGAGGAGCCGCTGAATTTGAACCTCGGGTCAGTCTCCCCGCACTAGGGAATAAATATACTCCAGCACCGTCGTGGATTTTATAAATTATATAGTTTACTGAATAAACTGGCATATAATGAGTAACACGGTATACGTATAGATTTTTACAGTACTTCGCAATGCGAGAAACGCGCAGCGGAAAAGGAAATACAGCACTTCGTAATGCGAGAAACGCGCAGCGGAAAAGGGAAAAAAGTATTTTTAACCCCTTAGTGGTTGGAGTGTGAGTCCCGTACAGGTTATGTCCCAAGGAATGTATGTGTATGCGTGTATTGGTACCTGGGTACAATATTCAACTGGCCAGTGAATTATTTAAGAGGTATCTTCGACTAGTCACGTTGGGGCCCTGTAGGTTTTGAACAGACTGCAGCGTGCTTTAGTGTTTTACAATGGCCTGGAAGGCCTCTCACCCATCCGCCAGATACTCTGCGTTCCGCTCGACCCAGGACGTCTCTCCGCTCGATTTTGACTGGGATTTTCTGTGTCACCGGATCCGCTGTCTTGCTTTTCTGTATCGGCCACAAGATATCCAGCTCACTGCCTGCACTCCCTGTTAGATCGTCTGCGGTTCTCCTAACTCGGGGTCCTTCAGCTTACTATGTATCAGCGTGAGATTACTAGCGGTGGATCACTGGGTCTTCGATTAATAATAAGGAAAATCCCGATCTCTAGCTCTGCTAGGCCGCACCTGCGCTCTGGCCTGGTTGTAATCACTCTCTGCTCTCTTGCGTCTTGCTCCTCTCACTCCTCTGCATGCTCTGCCGGCTCTTTCCACGAGGCTGCGGATGTCAGTGTCTCTCTCCCACCCACTTCCTGTTCCCGCCCGCAAAGCATGCTGGAAAATGTAGTCCCAATGTCCAGTGTCTTACATTGCGCTTGTCTCCCTCCGGTGGCCAAAAACAAGTACTACAATGACAGGGAATTAAAACCAGTGCTACATCACTATGTTACATGTTTACAGGTGCATTCTGTATATAGTCAATGTGTTACATGTTTACAGGTGCATTCTGTATATAGTCACTGTGTTACATGTTTACAGGTGCATTCTGTATATAGTCACTATGTTACATGTTTACAGGTGCATTCTGTATATAGTCACTATGTTACATGATTACAGGTGCATTCTGTATATAGTCACTGTGTTACATGTTTACAGGTGCATTCCGTATTGAGGTATTTTAATAGGGATCTCTTAAGGGACTTTAGACTGGGGGAAGATTTGATGGCGTCTGGGAGGTTATTCCATAACAGTGCTCTGTAGGAAAATGAGGGCCGAGACACTTTCTTTTTGTATTGTGGTATTGCAAGTAAGTTGCAGGTCCTGGATCGGAGGTTATAGGATGAGGGAACTGCTAGGATGAGGCGAAGCAGTCTATTCAGATAGGGTGGCAAATGAGGGGTAATAATCAACACCTGGTCCGAGGACATAAAAGGACATGTGGGTATGGCAAATTTCTTATTCACCTGAGGAAGACACTTGTCGAAACGCGTTGTGTGATCTGTTATGAAGTTTAAATAAATTGGCTCAATCAGTGGTCTTTTATGTATATTTGGTGTGGATTGGTTTCCTTCCTCTGCAGTCCTGTGGCGGATGCAGCACGGTTTGGTGGCTACCCGGACACCTATTACAAAGGATGATCCAGTGGTGGTGAGGGTGTAAGAGTACCCAATCACACATCCTATAAAAGTCTAGAGCTGACCGATTAATGGCTCCGAAATGAGTGAGTAGGTCCTTATGCCCTAGATGTGGATTTCTTGGAACTTAGACATACTGCGCAACATATGCCTTTTTAATTTCCAATCTAGGCTATACGAGGAGTAGAAGAACTCCCTGTGGACTTTCTCATTCAAGAGCGAGGACTTTATGTTATATTTGTTTTCAAGATATTGTATATGGATTGAGTGTGATATACTCGTCCTAGCAGCTGCTGATATATATTTTTATTGCTAGCGCCGTAATCACCTCTCATTTTTCTCTCTTACTATCTCCATATTTCCATTTTATCTGAGCATGAAATCCAGAGTATCCACACTGATTGGTGTAAAATCTTCGATACAGATGCTGATCTTTTTCACACTTCTTTGTCACTGGTTCGTGGAAAAGAGTTCGTCCATACTGACGTTATTGAAGTTGGTCAGTATTAGACATTGTTAAAAAAAAAATACTAATAATAATAGTCAGAGCAAGTAGAGAATTTTCCGAAATACACATTTTTCTCCTGATAAAGGGCCATGATTACTATATATTAGTATAGCTTGGAAAAAAGACGAGACAGAGGAGATATGATAGAAACATTTAAATACGTAAAGGGAATCCACAAGGTAGAGGAAGGGAGTATATTTAAAAGGAAACAAAGTAGCAAAACAAGAGGACATAGTCTTAGATTAGAGGGGCAAAGGTTTAAAAGTAACATCAGGAAGCATTATTTTACTGAGAGGGTGGTGGATACATGGAACAGTCTTCCAGCAGAAGTGGTAGAGGCCAAAACAGTGATTGAATTTAAGCAGGCATGGGATAGGCATAAGGCTATCCTAAACAAAAGATAAATCCAGGTAAAGTATCCATGTAATTGGGCAGACTAGATGGGCCGAAAGGTTCTTATCTGCCGACATTTTTCTATGTTTCTATGTTTGTATATTCTTTTATATGTTTTGCAGCTTCTATTAAAACATTCAAAGATTATTTAATCAAAAAGGTGACCGGTCCGAAAACAACAATGGCTCGACGAATTGGCAACAGGACAGCGTTATATAAAGTGTTTTGTTTTTTTCCATCCCTTTGATGAACAGACCTCACAATACAAATGGGAATCAAGGGTTGGGGTTTTGGTTAAGCCCTTTTAAATTTTAACCCATGAGCAATGAGAATAATCCAGCGACCCGTATGCGAAGAGGTACACTCGCTCCTGCACATTCACAGCATTAGTCAGAGATTTAGAGAATTCACATTCTTCCAACTTTTCCTGGTAGCGGGGATTAGATCCCTGCGCTTTTATCTCTTGAAACAAACCATTTTAAGGAGAGCTGAAGAGTTTTAACGGTCGGCGTGAGATCAATGATACACATGGATAGAAAATACAAGCCAGTCCACTGAAAAAATGCTTACATTAAACATCTATAACCCAGCAACTTTTATGGGGTACGTTTTTTTAAAACTGAATTTAAAACGTGTTTAATAAAATTTGTTGACCGATTTTCTTTTCCTGTAGAACATATACTAAAAGGGGTTATTCAGAGAGCACACCAGTATTTCGGTGCTCTCCCGTTTGCCGCACTTCGGCGATTTAAATTCGCCAACCATGCAGTAAATTCAGCATTCACCGCAAGGTCTGTGAATTGCAGCGAATCAACCCGCTGTACGCATCTTCAAACCGCCGGACCGAATCGGAAAACCGCCGCAAAACAAGCGATCAAATAGAAAAACCACCGAACGCATCTGGAAAACCGCCTCAAAACCGGCGAACACAACCAAAAAAACCACCGCATAACTGCCGAAGCGATGCAGACGACCCGTCAAAAAATAGCGCGTCTGACGATCCACCAAACAGACTGCCAAATCCACAAAAAAGCCAGCCAGCCGCCGAACATGGTTATTAAATAACACTGCAACTTTTAAAAGGCGTTTTTAAAAAAACAACTGCGTGAAAATGCCTGGAAACTATATATAAGGTCCTATGAATAATAATAATAACAAAAAGGTCTGTTACAGGAAGAAATTTTTTTTTTAAAAAAAATTCGCTGAAAAAATCCCGAAAAATAAATAGACTTTTTGCTGTAAATGAAAAGAGTAAACTGTTGAATAAATATTTTTTGTATTGAAACCTGTGGGATTCGTCTGCTTAAACCTGTCGAATGAAACCACCAAATATCTGGGCATTTCACTGACATTTCGGTGCTGATCGGTGTTCTGCGAATAGATTAACCATTGCTTCTCTGGGGAATTTCAATGGCAATTCACCAATATTTGGGGAATTGCCAGCTTTTTGAATAGCCGAATGGCCACGAAATTGCACAGTGCGAGGAAATTCACCGTTCGGTGCAATTCCGTGGTCAATTCGGTGCGCTCTGAATAACCCCTTAAGGGTGTTTAGATCCTTGGCTTTGATTAGTCTGTGACTGAGAAATCCAGCAGCTGGGAAGAAAGCTACAAATGAACAGACTGTCAGGAAGAGGCAGAAGCTTTCAGAGGTTTGCGGCATGTTTTTAAAATCTGGAAAGTGTGTAGACTTTCCGCTAAAATATAACTTCGTCTAGTGCTTCATTGTTTATCGTGCAGATAGGCCTGTCGGGGTATTCTACTGGAATGTCGACCTCTTTTGAATGACCTCGGTAAACCCGTGTAAAACAAAAAAGTCACTACGTGAAAAAAGACACCTGAATTAGACTGCTGGCAATAAAAAAGTTGAAATACGACACAGCCGTATCTCAAAGACAACTCTAACAGAATCTGATGTGAATGGCGTGCGCGTCCCAGAATTGGATTAACGGTCACGTGCAAAGATTAAGGTTAGAGTTGGTCTGTATTGAAAAAAAAATTAAGGCTTATAAAATTTAATTTGTGGGTAAAAGCTTCTTGATCCAAGGAGAAATCTGACGCCATTCTGGCATCAAGAAGGAATTTTCCCCTGTTTGTTGCATATTGGTGAGCGCTTCAGACTGGGCTTTTTGCCTTAGTTTGGATCAAAAGCAGTAGGCGATATGTGAAAGGCTGAATCTGATGGACGCATGTCTGGCTGATGGACATCAGCCTATGTAACTACTGTAGATGCTCGAGTATACCGCTAGATTTTGGTGACAAAAATTCACCTTAAAATTGGAGGGGTTGTGTTATATTCGAGACATCTGCATTGTACAAAAAAAATTTTTTGACTTGCTCAGGGATCCCAAGTCTCGCGGAAGTTCCGGTAGTCTCCCTGAAGTGAATGCGGGCTCCCTGACGCCCGCAAACACTTCAGGAACTCCTGGATTCAGGAGAGGTGTAATCCACCACGGCCAGAGGGAAAGCTCGGTTTAAGCCAATCATTAAATATTGGCTTAAAACCGGGCATTCACACTCGCTACACGCAGCACGCTGGGAGGTGTAGTTTTCTGACCTCCGGCTCCAGCAGGCAGGGTCGTCCACCGCGTTGTCCGCCAATAGCCAGCCCCAACCCATTGTTGCCTCATTCTGACGTCACTGCAGACTCGATGCGCGATTCTCCACACATTCTGGATATGAGGAGAAACATGCAGTAACATCTAGTGCTCGCTCAGGGGGGCTGGCTATTGGCGAATGAGCCTGCTTGCTGGATGAGCCTGCTTGCTGGAGCGGGAGTTCAGAAAATGACACTTCCCAGTGTGCTGGCTATCGGTGAATTGCATTGGTCGCCTCGTTCTGCGGACCATCTTATCACAAGTAAAGAAGGCGGGTTGTAGGCGGCTTCATACTTAGTAACTACTGCAATCTCTAGAGCAGAGCACCCTGGCCTGAGGGGGAGCCTGACTGTGTTAAGAGAACCCCGAAGGATTTTAATTGTTTACCGGTACAGTATACTTTTATAATTTTGCTCCTCGCGTTATATTCGAGTCTTGAGTATTCTCTCATTTCTATAATAAATCTCTATCCATTGCGTTATATTCGGGGTCATGCTATACTCGAGTATCTACGGGTAGCTACATTTCCTTAAATCCCAACCATAGCTACGTGCCTTCAATTAACCCCTACCCTCCTAAAATATCCTCCATTAGTCTTAACGTTCAACATTTCCGGCATTATTTCCAAACCTAGCTACAAATAATCATTTCGTATTCATACTATTCTAATTTCTTCTCATGACCACCAACCCTGCCTCATTTGTTCCCTCTCATCCTAACCCTGGCCACATATCCTCCTTCTCCTGAACACATAGAACATATTGGCTGCAAGTCTGTACCTTTGCCACATTTCAACTTCCACATTGGCACATCTCAGCCAATTCATCTCTCTCAAGTCAAACTCACATCACTTCACACACACCCCCCCATCATCTCTCTCAATCTTCCAATTATTGCAGGTAATGCAATCTTCTGCAGGTAATGGCATGCAGTCTTGTTCTTTTTTTTTTACTCACAAATCCAACGGCCATGTTTTCTTGTGATTTGCCTAATTGTCCGTATGGTATTTAAGATGCTGCGCATTTACATGTATTACATAAAATAATGAACACCGGGAGGAACGCTATATTCTACAAAACCATAAATACACAGCACGCTACATAGGGAGTGAGTGAACGGACGGGGAGAAATTACTAAGATTCCTGTAGAAACAAACGTATATTATTTATTTTATGAAAACACCATCTGGTGTTCCATTTCCTCACAATTCCACGAGAGGCCAAATAAAATAAGATGGTACCGGACGCCTTTGCATGAACAAGTCAGACAGGTGTTGAAGTTCTTGAAGTCGGTAGGTTTTTACCCACACAATGGAATATTACAAACTTTGGTTTTGGATACCAAGTCATGTACTCTTCAGAAGTGATGAGAATCTTAGGAGAAAGTCTGGCTATGGTTGACTAGTAGAAAAGGCGTGTCCCCTCTGTTTTATCCCTTCTCTTGGTGGACTTAGAGGTTTGGCCCAGGATGACACAAAAAGGTGCTACTTGATTTATTTAATCTCCCCATTTCTTGGTTGACTAGTAGAAAAGGCGTGTCCCCTCTGTATTATCCCTTCTCTTGGTGGACTTGGAGGTTGGCCCAGGATGACACAAAAAGGTGCTACTTGATTTATTTAATCTCCCCATTTCTTGGTTGACTAGTAGAAGAGGTACGTCCCCTCTGTATTATCCCATCCCTTGGTGGACTGGGAGGATTGGCCCAGGATGACAGAAAAAATGTGTTTCTTGATTTATTTCATCTCCCCATTTCTTGGTTGACTAGTAGAAGAGGTTCGTCCCCTCTGTATTATCCCATCTCTTGGTGGACTGGGAGGATTGGCCCAGGATGTTACTTGATTTATTTCATCTCCCCATTTCTCATACTTGAAATGCATTTTGTACCATCTCAATGATCCCCTCCCCACCCACATTCTATTCTGAAACATTGTATTGCTATCTTTATCCTAATAAAGCTTATTGATTACAAAACTCTCATACGAAACAAAGTTGGTTTTCCTTCTAAACTCTACAAATCAGCCCCAAACAGGGAAATCATGGTGACTCGTAGCATCGGGAAATCTATACAAAAAAGTAAAAATAAAATACAGGTATGAAGGGTAAACTACAAATCATAAGGTAAAATACACTCTCCTAACAAAAAAAAATACAGCCTCTGTCCTGCTGTCCCTGAAGAAAGATTATCTTCCCTGGGATATGGAAGGAAATAGTTGATTACGCTGCTGGGAGAGTTTGTCGTACGGTCTTTATGTCTCATCAGTTGAAGAATGGGGAATTCAATAAAATGAATATAGTTCAGTTAAAGAACAAAAAGAATGACTCTAGAGAGTTAGCTTATACTCCTTTTTTTTAAAGTAAAAAGCAGGGAAATGGAAGCGGTGTGAGAGAGCAGAAAACAAAGGAGACAATCAGGGTTATAACAAAAAATAAACTGTATTTAATTTTTTTTTAGAGAGATTCCATTATTACATTGAAACCTGTTGGATCCGTCTGTTTAAATCTGTCAAATTGAACCACTGAATATCAGGTAATTTCACTGAAATTTCGGTGCAATACGGCAGTCTGTGGATAGACAAATCTATTATTTTCAATGGGAACAATTGCTGAATCAGCGCCTGCCCGGGAATATGTTGTTAAACAGGAGTGCTAAGGGGAAACCTATGGGCGCAAGTTTTCCCCGTTAGTGTCCCCGTTTTAGCGAGAGGCATGGAATTGTGTCCCAGGTTTGGCCCACCAAGACACCAACAATTTTCCTGGTGGGCCAAGGCATCTGGGTCTGGTAAGCACACTTTCAACACCTTATTCCTTTGGTGGACCCTGTCTTCAGGACCCTCAACCAGGCCAGATTTTGCAGATCACCTTGGGGAAATGCAGACTGAATCCTGCAATCACTGAGCAGCAAATCAAATCCCCTGTGCTGTGCTTCAGATATCTGGCAAACATGACCTGGCTGAGGGTCCCGAGGACAGGTTTAAGAAACTCTGGTCTAGTCTGTTGGTCCAGTCAGATGTCGTAAAGGTAGCAGTTACAGACAGTTTTGAGATAAGACCAAATTTGAAATATACAAATCAGGGAAAGAGGAGATCATGATATTTCGTTTGCAGTGTGGCTAGTGAAAATGTTGACTTTTTTTTTGTAGTGGGATCAATGAATTGGTAAAGGAATTTTAACCCATGCAGCTCCCAGGTTGTAAAAGTTTTACGGGTCAGACTTTCACCAAAATGTGGATTGTTTTTAAATCTAAATGGGTTATTCAGGAAGCATCGAAATTTCAGTGCTCTCTCCTTTGGCGCCATTAATTCGTCGACCCTGTGACCCTGTGGTGAATTCAGCATTCACCACAGTGTCCCCGAAGTGCGATTAATCGATGCACCGATCGCCACTGATAAACCTGCCGAACGCAGCCAAAACCACTGAGCGAATCGAAAAACTGCCAAATCAATCCAAAAAACTGCCAAATCGATCCGCCGAACAGACCGCTGAACACATCTGAAAAAAGCAGACCAGCCGCCGAACAGGGGTAAAAAAAGAATGAAACTTGTAGAAGGCGTTTTAAATAGAACTAGTGCATGAAAATGCCTGGAAATACTATATGCGGTCCTATGAATAACAATAAAAAGGTCTGTTACAGAATAAAAAAAACACGCCATGTAAAAATAAATTGCAATCAAAAATGTTGCCGAAAAATGCCTAAAAAATAAAAAAAATCAAGAGACTTTTTGCCATTGAAACCTATGGGGTTCGTCTGCTTAAATCTGTCGAATGAAACCCCTGAAAATCAGGGAATTTCACTGACATTTCGGTGCAGTTTGGCGTTCTCTGAATCAACTAACCGTTACTTCTCTATGGGGATTTCACTACCACCGTAGGTCACCATATTTTGCTGGCAATTTGCCAGTATTTGGCGAATCCCAGCTTTTTGAATAGCTGAATGGCCACGAAATTCACCATTTGGTGCAATCTGGTGTCAATTCGGTGCTCTCTGAATAGCCAATCAAGGAATAGAGATAGTGTAGGGTGAGCCCAGACTTTAAGCCTAGCCATTTTCCAGGCTTTAGCAGTTGTAGTAATTAGGGGAATATCTAAAAGTGTGGAAGGAAGTTCCCCATAAGCGCAATGAAGCAGAAAGGGTAGTGCATAACAATTATGAGTTATTATTATTATCCTTTATTTACAGTGGCAAGAAAAAGTATGTGAACCCTTTGGGATTAAGTGGAGTTTTGCATGAATTGGTCATAAAATGTGCTCTGATCTTCATCTAAGTCACAACAATTTGAAAAACACAGTCTGCTTAAAATAATACAACACAAACATTATATGTTTTCATGTGTTTATTGAACATAACATGTAAACATTCACAGTGCAGGGTGGGAAAAGTATGTGAACCCCTAGCCTAATGACTTCTCCAAGAGCTAATTGGAGCCAGGAGTGAGCCAACCTGGAGTCCAATCCGTGTGATATTATTGGATGTGTTGCTGAAAGCTGTCCTGCCCTTTAAAAACACACACCAGTTTTGGGTTTACTGGTTTCAAGAAGCACTGCCTGATGTGAACCATGCCTCGCAGAAAAGAGCTCTCAGAAGACCTACGATCAAGAATTGTTGACTAGCATGAAGCTGGAAAGGGTTACAAAAGTATCTCCAAAAGCCTTGATGTTCATGTGTCCACGGTAAGACAGACTGTCTACAAATGGAGAAAGTTCAGCACTGTTGCTACTCTCCCTAGACGTGGTCGTCCTGTAAAGTTGACTGAAAGAGCACAGCGCAGAATGCTTAATGAGGTAAAGAAGAATCCTAGAGTGTCAGCTAAAGACTTACAGAAATCTCTGGCACATGCTAACATTTTTGTTGACACATCTACAATAAGGAAAACATTAAACAAGAATGGAGTACATGGGAGGACACCACGGAAGAAGCCATTGCTGTCCAAAAAGAATATTGCAGCACGTTTGAAGTTTGCAAAAGAGCACCTGGATGTTCCACAGCATTACTGGCAAAATATTCTGTGGACAGATGAAACCAATATTGAGTTGTTTGGAAAAAACACACAACACTATGTGTGGAGAAAAAAAGGCACAGCACACCAACATCAAAACCTCATCCCCACTGTAAAACATGGCGGAGGGAGCATCATGGTTTGGGGCTGCTTTGCTGCATCAGGGCCTGGACGGATTCTTGTCATTGATGGAAAAATGAATTCCAGAGTTTATCAAGACATTTTGCAGGAAAACGTAAGACCATCTGTCCGCCAACTGAAGCTCCGCAGAGGATGGGTGATGCAACAGGACAATGACCCAAAGCAGACAAGTAATTCAACAAAAGAATGGCTTCAACAAAATAAAATACGCCTTCTGGAATGGCCCAGTCAGAGTCCTGACCTCAACCCGATTGAAATGCTGTGGCATGACCTTAAGAGAGCGATTCACACCAGACATCCCAAGAATATTGCTACACTGAAACAGTTTTGTGAAGAGGAGTGGTCCAAAATTACTCCAGATCGTTGTGCAGGTCTGATCTGCAACTACAGGAAATGTTTGGTTGAGGTTATTGCTGCCATAGGAGGGTCAACCAGTTATTACGTCCAAAGGTTCACATACTTTTTCCTCCCTGCACTGTGAATGTTTACATGTTCTGTTCAATAAAAACATGAAAACATATAATGTATGTGTTGTATTATTTTAAGCAGACTGTGTTTTTCAAATTGTTGTGACTTAGATGAAGATCAGAGCACATTTTATGACCAATTCATGCAAAACTCCACTTAATCCCAAAGGGTTCACATACTTTTTCTTGCCACTGTATATAGCGCCACATATTCTGCAGCGCTATGCAAGATCCGTGTACAAGGAGTTGATACATTGCAACACCACACACATGGATGATGACCTGATTCCGGGGGACCATGTTCCCAAGGGAGCTTACAATCTGTGGGATGTACAAGTTTTTTTGTGAGGTAGGCGCATCCATATTGTTAGGTGTCTTGCCAAAGGACACTGGCAGTGTCTTCTGAGTGGGATCGAGTCGGCATTCAATGATTGTAGATCAGCAACCTGGTGGTTAGGTTGAACACACTTCTTGTAAAGTCGGGACTTGCTTCTCCACAGTTGTATTGGAGAGATGTGCTGAATGGGACTTGACTTGCTTCCCCATGGTTGAAGAGCAGAGATATTACCACTGGACTACACAGCCAATACTGTGTGGTAGGCAAGTTTGTACCGTTGGGTGTCTTGCCCAAGGACACTTACTGGAGATCCAGTCAATGGCATGGCGACACTGAGCTGTGATATTGTAGGTTTTGAGATATTTGGTAGGTTGGTGCCTATGTGATGTTGTTGCTGGTACAACTGATTTAATCTTCTCCTTGAAATTTTTCATCCTTTGTTTAATAGTAAAACATAAGTGACCTCCAATAAGATAAATAGACATTCTGTTAAGCAGACTGGGAAAGAGACAGACCCGGCAGATCGCTGTATTTATATAGAAGAAAAATCGCATGCTATATAAATATACAGCGTTAATGTAGGCAATGCATGCATTCCCTGCGGCGTGGGGAATTTTACAAGCAGGAAGTAACGGTAACGCAGAATGTGTTGAACTCAATTCACACTGTTACAAATTTTTCTCCAAAGAGCTTTATTTCCCCTCAAAATGACCTAGGAACACGGTGTGAGCTCTGCTCCAAAACAAGGTTTTCAACATGAAACTGTATCCAGTTACAACTTCCTCTCTGTCTTCCGATCCCATCTGGAATGTATATACATTTAAACCGGCATTGAAATCTTTCTCCCTGGAGACCAAGATCTCTGTGATGGCAGAAAGAGAAATTAGGTGGACACATGGAATACGTTGTGGCTTTCTTGCACTGGTTTATTGTAAATACATGCTGTCAGTCGTCAGCGGTAATGCTCCATCAGGTCTGTCGGGTGGAATTATTAGAAACTACGGGGGAATTAGCACTGCTTTTCAGCATATACACGCACATAATCATTATAATCATTGTTATTACTTTCTCGCAGTAGCTGAATTGTGGCTTCACTTCTCGCTAGACATCCAAGAGTGATTTTTCCGGGCCAAGGAACTGGAGAGGAATGACCTGAGTTTAGGCTAACGGGGACCAAAGGTTATGAGCAATCCAGGGGAGACAAATGTTCAGCTTCTACAAAACGAGGCATAATTATTATGTAACACAGTCCTAAAACGCTAACGATTATTTCCATAAGAGTATGTGTGGTAAAACTGACCATCAAACTTCCTCAAGACAGTGTTCTCAAATAAAAAAAAATTGAAAAAGGCTTGTGCCTGGGCCTAAACGATGTGATGGCATCCGTGCCATGAAGCTACTTCATGGTCCATCCTGAGCGCCCGGTCCTGTTTGTTTTTTCAAGGTGATGTGGGGTTTGAGTCACCCCGGTCTGTGTGGCACCAGTGACGTGGACCTTTTTGTAGGCGAGTGTTATTTCTCCTTTTCGTTTTGGAGTATTCTCAAATGAGACATCAGCTCAATGGCAAGAGTGTCCCATTCATAATGCTGGTTTCAAAATGCTCTGAGACACCTACCTCGAACATACAACAGTCTACTCAATGCTTGGTCAACTTCCCCTGACAATGCCCACTTGGAATCTGTCACTCACCAAGGCTCCATCCTGACTCATGGCTCTACGGTTATGTTGGACTGGCCCAAAAACAGAACTGTCTATTGAGTCGTCGTAATGCATAGGGATATACCATATACCTTTTGTGCGGTGCAGTGGAGATGCTGGCACTGCTTTCCATAGGTATACTCAACCCGATGTGAGACTTACACCCCTTTCCTCCTGTCTCTCCTATTTGTTCAATCTCCAATTTGTCCCGTTCCACTTTTTGGATTTATTCCATTCTGCCTTTTCCCCTTCATCTCCCACTCCATCTTTTGGCTCCTGCCATTTCTGGTTTTCCCCTTGGCTGTGTAACGTTGGGGGCTTCCAGCCTTTCCGGTGTGCTTGAGGGCAGCATGTCTGATGCTGCTCGCTCACCAACACCCGGTTTAAATTGAAACAGGTAGGGAGGTGGCTGCATGAGGTGCGGCTTGAGAGGGGGCGCGGTCTGGTGAAGGTCTTTTAAAAACCAACAGTTCCTTCTAAGCAGTGCCAGATAGTGGTTATCCATACCTGAGCTCCTTGTACCTGAATTCTCTTGTGATTTAACCTGTTATTGACCTCTGCTTGTTTTCTGACTATTCTGCCTTCCGTTGCCCTAGACTATTTCCTTGTACTACGCTTCTGCACTGATATCGACCCGGCTATTCCATTTGACTATTCTATACTCTGTATTCCTGATTCTGGCTCGTCTGACTACCCCCGTGTTGCTGACCTGGTTTTGTATTACGTCATTGTCTTTGATTAAGCCTTTCTGTCTAGCTAGTATACCTGGCCAATTCTAAGGACCAGACAGTTAGGGATTCTTCTACGGCTACCCTGTTGGTAGCTTTTGGGCTCTGTGTAGTGTTGGGCTTTAAGGACTGCGTGGTGGGATCCGGGAACCGTGACATTACGATCTGGCCAAATGGATCCCACAGACTTAACACAGCATTTGAGTACCTTTGTATCCAGACAGGATGAGCAGGACCATAGAATGGATCAGTTTGTTCTCGCCTTACAAACTATCCTGACTCGTACGGCTCACCTGGAACCAGCTGGGGTTGCACCTCCGCCTGCTATACCTGTGTCCCCTGTCGTTCAGACATCCCAGGTACACATGACCGCTCCTATGATGTTTGACAGTACTCCCTCGGAGTGCCGGGGATTTTTGGTCCAGGTGGATATTCATTTTAAATTAATGTTTATCACTGACATAACGAAAGTGGGGTTCATTATTAACTATCTGTCTGGCAGAGCGTTGACATGGGCGAATCCTTTATGGGAGGCAGAGAAGCCTATCGTACTGAACTATAAAGAATTCATAGCCGAGTTAAAACGTACGTTTAATCCTACCAGAAAGGCCAAGGTAGCTGGCAAATCCTTGTTCCGCATACGTCAAGGGAACAGGACTGTATCTGATTATGCTATAGAATTTAAAAAGTTGGTTTCTGACGTGAACTGGACTAATGAGGCTCTGGTTCTGGCTTTTAAGGAGGGGTTATCGGAGTCATTGATGCATGAGTTGGCCCCTCGTAAATTACCTGAGGTGTTGAGTGAATTTATAGATTATTGTATAGATCTGGATGATCAGATAAGGGACAGAAGAACTCCAAGAGAGAAACCTAAGAGACCGTTACCAAGGTTGGCCCCTGTCTTTCAGGCACCACCAAGAGAGCTATCCCCTCCCTCTGAGCCTATGCAACTAGGCCATACTAGGCTTACAGAGGAAGAGAGAACAAGGCGTCTTCGTGAGGGATCGTGCCTGCATTGTGGTTTAAAAGGACATTTACGACTTCAATGTCCCACTCACCCTAGAATGCATGATAAATCGGAAAACTACCGCACCTAAGGCAACTGAGGAGACAGGCCTTGGGTGTGATGTTCATGTCTCCTGTCAAAGACACTAGACTCTTGTTACCAGTATCCGTGGCTTGGGAGACCAAGACCATGCATACTACCGCTTATGTTGACTCTGGGGCTGCTGGTAATTTCATTGATATTGAATACGCTTCCTCCATTTCTCTCCCTCTGGTTGTAAGAGAGAGACACCCTTGTCCATCAAAGCCATAGACGGTAGGCCGTTATCCTGTCCCAGAATTACTCACGATACTGTTACAGTGGTTCTTACCACTGGTCTCTTGCATAAAGAAGAGATCATATTTCAGGTTATCCGTTCACCTTCCAATCCTGTTGTGCTTGGTTTCCCTTGGTTGGTGGAACATAATCCTGTTATTGATTGGGCTAAGGGAGAGATACGGTCTTGGAGTCCTGCTTGTTTGGGGACTTGTTTAATACCCATTCAGCATATTGGTGCCCTGAACACACCTACAGCTCCTCCATTGTCTACAGAGGTACCTGACTGGTATGCCGATCTCAGGGCTGTATTCGATAAAAGAGAGGCTGAGAAACTACCTCCACATAGACCGTATGATTGCGCCATAGATATTCATCCAGGTACCATGCCTCCTCGAGGCAAAGTATATCCTTTATCCATAAAAGAGAACCAAATCATGGAGGAGTACATAAAGGAGAATTTGGAGAGAGGTTTTATCAGACGTTCCTCTTCTCCAGCAGGGGCTGGGTTCTTTTTTGTATCTAAAAAAGGAGATTTACGCCCATGTATCGATTATAGGGAGCTTAACAAGATCACCATCAAGAATGTGTACCCTATCCATCTTATATCAGAACTGTTCGACAGGTTAAGGGGATCAGCAGTATACACAAAACTCGATTTGAGAGGGGCTTACAACCTGATACGTATAAAAGATGGGCATGAATGGAAAACAGCATTTAACACCAGGAGTGGGCATTATGAATATCTGGTCATGCCATTCGGTCTCTGTAATGCTCCAGCTGTATTCCAAGATTTCATTAATGATGTGCTCAGAGATTATTTGCAATCCTTTGTTATCGTATACTTAGACGATATACTAATTTACTCTCCCGATTTTATAACCTACCATGAACATGTCAGACAGGTATTAGCAAAACTACTAGACAATGGTCTTTATTGCAAACTGGAGAAGTGTTTATTCGACATTACTACTGTAAAATTTCTTGGTACATTATCACTCCAGAAGGTTTTGAGATGGATCCTTCCAAACTCACGGCCATCTCAGAATGGCCTCTCCCTCAAGGTCTCAAAGCCATACAGAGGTTTCTTGGGTTTTCCAACTATTATAGGAGATTTATCAAGAATTATTCTGCTGTAGCTTCTCCTATCATTAATATGACAAGTAAAGGTCTGAAGAACCAGGTCTGGTCTTCACAATCCAAACAGGCATTTGAAGCTCTCAAACAGGCTTTCACTTCCGTTCCCGTGTTACGGCATCCTGATCCCAGAATTCCATTTGTTCTTGAGGTTGATGCTTCTGAGATAGGCATTGGGGCTGTCCTATCTCAAAGAGAGTCTCCAGGGAAGCCTCTACATCCTTGTGGGTTCTTTTCAAGAAAATTATCACCAGCAGAACGCAATTATGATATCGGTAACAGAGAATTACTTGCTATTTTGTCTGCCCTGTCAGAGTGGAGACATTTGTTGGAAGGTACCCTTGACCCTTTGTTGATAATCACTGATCATAAGAACCTTACGTACATCGGGGATGCTAAACGTCTGAACTCGAGACAGGCCAGGTGGTCATTACTACTGTCTCGGTTTAATTTTGTGTTGACTTACAGACCAGGTGACCGCAATGTAAAGGCTGATGCCTTATCTCGTCAATATGACCCGTATGAATCAAATACACAAGACCACAATCCTATAGTTCCTCCTGAACGTATTGTGGCTTCCACAGTCTTGTCTGTTTCCTCGCCTTTTTTGGAACGCCTCCAAGCAGCTCAAATGGGGGGCTCCACCTAACAAGCCTCCAGATATGTTGTTTGTGCCTGAAAGGGAAAGACAAGAATTACTCATAATGTTTCATGATTCAAAACCAGCAGGTCATCCTGGTATTACTAAGACTCTTACCAGTATCTCCAGACAGTTCTGGTGGCCCACCATGCGACAGGACGTACGTCTGTTTGTTTTGGCTTGTCAAGTCTGTGCCAGAAGCAAAACCAGTAAACCTTGCCTGTCGGTCTATTGCAGCCTTTACCCATTCCTAATAGGCCTTGGTCTCATCTATCCATGGATTTATTGTGGACTTGCCGAAGTCCAAGAGTCATACTGTGGTTCTGACAGTTGTAGACCGCTTCTCCAAAATGGCTCATTTTATTCCTTTACCTAAGCTACCTACAGCCAAAGAACTGGCGGTCGTCTTTGCTAGAGAGATTGTACGAATACATGGGGTTCCGTCTGAAATAGTCTCTGACAGAGGAGCTCAGTTCGTCTCTTGTTTCTGGAGGGATTTCTGTGCGGAGATGGGGGTGCGATTGGCCTTCTCTTCAGCATATCATCCAAAAATCAATGGGGCAGCAGAGAGGGCAAATCAGGGTCTCGAGCAGTACATACGTTGCTTTACCACACAACAACAAGACAATTGGTCGAAGTTGTTGCCCTGGGCTGAGTATGCACGTAATAACACCGTTAACGAGACCACTGGCCACTCTCCTTTTTCTGCTATCTTTGGTTTTTTCCCTCTGGCTCTACCGCTTCAGTTTGCTGAACAGGCCATCCCAGCTCTCGATGAACATCTCACACAACTACAGGATATTTGGAGACAGATTCGTGAAAACATGGAGCGCAATGTTGCTGTCCAGAAACGCAAGGCTGACAGGCATAGGTTACAAGCTCCTTCCTACAACGTGGGGGATAGAGTTTGGTTGTCCACTAGGAATGTGAAGTTGCGGGTGCCTTCTATGAAAATGGCACCTCGGTTTATCGGTCCATACAAGATCATTCGCCGCGTTAACCCTGTGGCTTATGCTCTTGCCCTTCCTAGACATCTTCGCTTGCACAACGTCTTCCACACCTCCCTACTGAAGACTTTGTTCTGTAACAGGTACATGCGGGTCGTACCTCCTCCTCCACCTGTTCAGGTTGATGGAGAGACGGATTATGAGGTTAGGAAAGTTATGGATTCTAGGCTGTTCAGGGGTGCTCTGCAGTACCTGGTCGATTGGGTGGGTTATGGTCCGGAGGACCGGTCCTGGATTCCGGCTTCCAACATGTCTGCCTCTAGGTTGGTCAGGGCGTTCCATGCCTCGCACCCCGATCGCCCTGGTGGTCGTCCTGCCACTTGCCCGGTGGTCGTCCTGCCACTCGCCCCGGTGGTCGTCCTGCCACTTGTCCTATTGGTCGTCCGGTGGCCTCCCGTGGAGAGGGGGTACTGTAACGTTGGGGGCTTCCAGCCTTTCCGGTGTGCTTGAGGGCAGCATGTCTGATGCTGCTCGCTCACCAACACCCGGTTTAAATTGAAACAGGCAGGGCGGTGGCTGCATGAGGTGCGGCTTGAGAGGGGGGCGCGGTCTGGTGAAGGTCTTTTAAAAACCAACAGTTCCTTCTAAGCAGTGCCAGATCGTGGTTATCCATACCTGAGCTCCTTGTACCTGAATTCTCTTGTGATTTAACCTGTTATTGACCTCTGCTTGTTTTCTGACTATTCTGCCTTCCGTTGCCCCAGACTATTTCCTTGTACTACGCTTCTGCACTGATATCGACCCGGCTATTCCATTTGACTAGTCTATACTCTGTATTCCTGATTCTGGCTCGTCTGACTACCCCCGTGTTGCTGACCTGGTTTTGTATTACGACATTGTCTTTGATTCACCCTTTCTGTCTAGCTAGTATACCTGGCCAATTCTAAGGACCAGACAGTTAGGGATTCTTCTACGGCTACCCTGTTGGTAGCTTTTGGGCTCTGTGGAGTGTTGGGCTTTAAGGACTGCGTGGTGGGATCCGGGAACCGTGACAGGCTGGCTGGCTTCTGATTTCTCACCTGGATGACCAGCCATTTATTGTGGCATCTGTCCTTCCTCTATGCTCTTTCATTCTGTTCTGTTTCCTTCCCTTACCTGTCAGAGGTTTTTTGAGCTCCCTCTTGTCATAGTTCTGTCAGTTACTTCTCTTGGTCCTGTATAGTAGTTTGCGTGTATTTCTTTCAGTCCTGTTTGTCTTGGCTCTTGTTTTAGTATTTTCGGTTTCGGTTTGCTCTGACCTCCCTTTAGTGCCTTTTTATTCCTTATCATTTTCTATTACTTATTTCTGATATTCTTGACTATTGATTATTCTACCTGCTGGGCAGGACTTCTTACTTCCAGGCTTGGCCTGCTTCTGTTACCCTTTTTCCCTACCTATCCTGTCTTTGACTGCCAGCCATACAAGGACTGGTGTTTGTTGATTATACTGCAATCTTCATCTGTTTAAAGACTGCTTGCTTTTAATACACTGATATGTATGTATACAGTTACCAGTGTCTGCTTGCTCTGCTCACCCCCAGCGCTTGGGTTAATAAACAAAAACCTAATAGGTCCTGCCATGGCTCCATCCTGGCTCGGGCCTGACACCTAATTGCACCTGGTGATATCAACAGCATCACCCAAGTCATGAGTGGGCTCTTGTTGCCCTTTTCCAATACATTCCAACCCTCCCCGTTGCTCTGTGCTTCTCGAATGAGTATGCTTAGAAAAGTCATTTTTTATGGCTACTTTGCCTCTTCATTTGCCAGACCTGTGCCAGTACACAACATCATTGCCTGTCCTCTTACCTGAAACTAAACCCAATTTTCTGGATCTCACTTTGACTACTTCAGTGTCTGCAGACCCGCCACCCATAATTAAACATTTGGAGAAATGGGCTATACACACTGCCTCGTGGGCCTGAAACTTTATCATTGTATCACCAAAAAATGGTGGATACCTTCATGGTTATCTATATCTCTTTTTTCTAGACAACAACTCGTGGTGTTTCATCAATACTTGAGAACCTTCTTAAGCTTAGAGGTTTCTGTTGACACTTGAAATAGCAGACTTTCTTGATCAACAATGCTAAACTTGACCAAATTATGGGTTATCCTACCAGCAATATATTCTATACGAACAGTCCTTCAGGTGAGACCAGTCTTGGTCTTTTAAAGGTCCTTCAGTAAACATTGTTTCCAGGTCCCATTCTACCAACACAGTGAAAATACTCATTGGTGTTACTGTCAGACATTAGCTGAGGGAGGAAATGAGTGGATCGTCCCAGTAGACTATCATGAGATAGAGAATGAGAGTGTATGCACTGACATATCCCAACATTAACTGCAACTCTTATTGAGATTAATTATATGTAGTTTGGGTCAGGGCCCTGTCCTCCTCTGCCTATGTCAACCATGGCCCTCCATATGTTTTGAAATTGCATCCCCAATGATGCCCAGGTACTCATTAGATTGGCTGAGCCACATGGGAAACGTAGTTCCAAAACAAATTGGGGTTCTGTGTTCCTGATTTTTGGTCTATAGGCTGGCTTGCCCGTATCCTGAGAATATCACAATGCATTTTAAAATAAGGTCGAGGGCGTCATCAATGGATATGATGAACATCAGGGTTTATCGATATACAAAGTGCAGAGATGCAAAACAACCTGATACCTCAAACCAGTAAGTGTACGTACAATGAAAACGAGAGACATCTCAATGTATCCTTCCTGGTAAAATACCTTATAAATAAAATAAATAAGTGAAGAAATAAGTGATTCTGAAAGTGGTTCCTTTGCATGCCAGCTATCCTGTTTGGGGGGTCATGTCATTAAACACCTGAAAGTTTATCTTCAGACCTATGGGATTCGAGTTCAATGAACTCCAATTACGCGCAGTCGCGCTCAATGTCAGAGCTGCGTAATGTAATTAATATTCATTCTGGCTTCCCATATAAACATCCAGGCATGATATAAGCCATGTTACCTGCAGGAACGCACTCTTTTTATATTGTAACCATTTCATGTAAAAGCGATACAATACAGACTCTGTCCCTCAGCAAAACAACACGGGTCGTGATTAGCAATTGTGAAAGTATCTGAAAAAAACCTTATCCAAAACTCTGCCTGCTATGAGCGCGGGCTTACGAGCCTTCACGGTTACACATGATGGAATGTCCTGACTGCTGTTTGCAATGTAGAAATGTTATTTATTTACCCGGCCTGCTTTTCCTAGCTGATACCAGGTGCTCTAGACTGTAGGAATAGGTTTTAAAGGGTATTATTGGAAAGACGCTCAAAGACAAAGCGATCCATCAGCATTCTTTGCAGATTATAGAACAAAACATGGAGCAAACAAACCGTATTAAGGAAACTGGCTTTCTCAATCCAACTTTATTTATTTATTTATAATGGATTTTACCAGGAAGGATACATTGAGATTTCTCTCGTTTTCAAGTACGCCTGGGTTCAAGAACTTTAAAATGTTACAGTTGTTACAGAAATACAAAGTAATACAATGCAAGATATTAAAAAAACACAAATATACAGAATAACAGAAAAATAAATATGTAGGAAATAAAGTCACTATGTTACATGTTTACAGGTGCATTCTGTATATAGTCATTATGTTACATGTTTACAGGTGCATTCCGTATTGAGGTATGTTAATAGGGAGCTCTTGAGTGACTTTAGACTGGGGGAAGATTTGATGGTGTCTGGGAGGTTATTCCATAACTGCGGTGCTCTGTAGGAAAATGAGGATCGAGACACTTTCTTTTTGTACTGTGGTATTGCAAGTAAGGTGGTGGTCCTGGATCGGAGGTTATAGGATGAGGGAACTGCTGGGGGAAGCAGCCTATTCAGATAGGGTGGCAGTTTCCCAGAAGAGCACTTAAACACCAGGTTGGAAAGGTGAAGGGTGCGTTTAGACTCCAGCGACGGCCAGTTTAGCTCCTTTAACATGTTACACTGGTGGGTCATGTAGTTACATTGTAGCACAAAGCGGCAGAATGAGTTATACAATGTAGTAAGTTTATGAAGGTGTGTTTGCGCGGTGGCTGCATACACTACATCTCCGTATTCAATGGCTGGCATAAACATTTGTTGTACAATTTGCTTTCTTAACGCGGGGCTCAGGCAGGATTTGTTTCTGTACAGGGCACCTAGTTTGGGGTACATTTTCGATGAGAGTTTTTCGATGTGGGGGCCAAAGGATAGATTTGGGTCTAACCACATACCTAGATATTTGAGAGAAGTGACTGTGGTCAGCGTGTCATTTGATTTAATATAGGATGATCAAATTGGGGGGTGGGGGGGTTAAAAATATCATTGCACTGCCATTATTCCGTAAAGAAAGATGGATGTATATGTTATCTGTTCAAAAAGGATTATGTCATGTAGGTAATATCTGTTTCATAATATTAGTTATAAATTTATAAAATAGCCATGTCTTTTTTTTTCCATTTCTGCCCTAATTGGGATATCCGTAAAATATGTACCGGTGCGTAACCATTGGTTCTGTGTCTCTACTATCAAACACTAAACTTTGAGCAACTCTTGTAAGATCGACCACGGTTTATAAGGGTTATTCAG
Source organism: Leptobrachium leishanense (assembly GCA_009667805.1). Classification (NCBI taxonomy): domain Eukaryota; kingdom Metazoa; phylum Chordata; class Amphibia; order Anura; family Megophryidae; genus Leptobrachium; species Leptobrachium leishanense. The sequence continues at coordinate 513,552,790 of CM019063.1, read as the reverse complement.
AGAGCGTTGAAAAGCAGTAGAATGACTGGAGAATGGAAAATTCTAGGTCAAAATAGCCAAACCAGAAATATTCTCCATTCATCTCACTTTCCAAATCGGCTATTTTGACCTAGAATTTTCCATTCTCCAGTCATTCCCCTGCTTTTCACCTATCTCTGAATAACCCTGTATGTTTCCTTACAGATACATTCTCGGGTTAAATCAGGAGGTTGTAGGTGGAAGGGAGAGGTTAAACATTAAGCCATCTTGACCCTCTCTGACCCTCCGTCCCATTTTGACACTTAAGATCATTTTAAAACTTACCTTGTATCCAACATAGTCCTGGTTCTCCAGTCCTTCCCAAGTAGCATGCAAGCTGGAGCATGTAACGCGGATCTGGGGGAGCTGGCCGCTCCAGCGAGGTTCCAGACACTCCAACGTCTGGGCGAGGGGGTGGTGAAACCCATATCGGTTCCTGCTTCGTAGTCGCAACACCTGAAGCTCAGGTCAACTCTCACTTCTCTGAGCTTCTGGGAGCAGCTCCAGCACTCGGTGCGTTGAGTAAGAGGGGGGGGGAGAGAAAGTTGAAGAGCACTGTGACCACTCAATTTTCACTGAGTGGTCACAATGCCTAGAGAGTCCCTTTATGAAGTGAATGTTATGGAAGAAAAGTAAAAAAACTTACAAAACATTCCAACAGCTCTACATTACCCCAAAATGTAATAATCTGAAGACTCCTGATTCATAGGGTGCGGCACTTAGTTCCATAGGGATCCTGGGCCTTCATGATGACCATGATAATGCTAAACCAAAGTGAAGGTGTTTTTGCTTTAGTCACCAGTGATGCGTTGGTGCTCAAGTACACAAAGAAATAGATAAAACAGATAAAAAACACACACACAATTCTTTCTGAAAGGTTTAAGAGCAGTGGAGATCTGGCTATTTTCTCCCGATGACAGCCAGAGAGAAAAAGACCTTTAATCTGCTCCACCATTCAGAGGCCAGACCGTTCCTTCACATGTGATGTAGATATAACTTGTTTATCTGCGGAAACATTACCGAAGAGCATACAGAAAGAAGTGTTTAAGCCAGTGACGCTTTAAGGTCATTTTCTCTTTATGATATTTTATTTTTACAAATGTCGTATTTCTAAGATATCAATGCTCTTTGCACGGCCTACAGCTCATCTTCACCTTAAACTGGACATATGCCCTATGCATTTTGTTGCAAGCGACGTCCACGTCACAAGCGACGTCCATGAAAAGATTCATTGTTAAATATCATAATGCTAAGGCCCTTAAAATGAGTTCTGTTTTGTAGGGCACCTGTCATTAAGCTGCAATAAATACTGTGCTGTTGCCATAAAACAACTACAAACACCAGTGTGGACATAAGCATTAACTCTAGCATAACCATTATCAGTAATTTAAGGTTATTCCAGCCTTATTGCGACTTACAGGGAGGGGCGAAAAGGCTGGTGCTCCATCTATAATGTGCTGTGCTGGCAACTATAACAAAAATGGCTGTCGTCACTGACTGGGCATCAACTCATACAGTATGTGAGGCGAGGATGAGAGTGCGCACTGCATCACTCGTGGCAACGTCACTGCTCATGTACAGTGCGTCAAGTGCCCGCTGTCTTTTTTCCTGATGTGCCACTTGAGACAGTTGCCCTCCTGCCCAAACACCAACCATCTCACTTCCAAAGGCTCTACTCCAAATTTGGCCAAATGCTGGAGATTACGACGCCTTCATGAATTTTGTTTGGACCTATTGTTAGGGAGGATAAATGGTCTATTAGGTAAAATGACCTCACACAATACTGTTCTGCCACACAGACAGCTCCCACATATAACGCATAAGGATAAATCTATAAACGTAGACATTCTGGAAAATATTACTAGCATAGTGTATAACAGGGCTCAAAATTTCAAGTCCCAAGCTACTAACCAGCCATAAGAGTTACTCGCCACCAGTTGCTCCACCTAACCCCTACCCAACCCTTAACTCCGCCCCAAACACACACCCTTAAATTATTTTACGAAATTATACTGTTAAAGGTTTTATTTAGAATAAAGTTACAAAAATAACAATAATACCCAGACATCAGACCCCAGATACATGTATACCCAGTCATCTGAGCCCAGTGTGGGCAGAGCGAGGAGGCAGGGAAGCTCCTCTCCACCCCCCTGCCACTGACAGAGATAAGCTTGGTCAGGTTAGGCAGTTGATCCCTGCCACTGTGCAGCCTGGGGAAGGGGGGGCTGCACGGTTGCACCGCCAGAATACGCAGCACAAAATAATTTCTTGTGCTGCCTGCGTGTGCATTTCCACTCGCCAAATGCTAGTAGGCGAGTGGAAATTTTGAGCCCTGGTGTATAATGCATAGAGTAGATATTATCATACTTTACGTGAAGCCAGTTCCTGTGACATCACTTCCTGTACCATAAATAGATTTGAAAATTACTTCAGAGCGAGGAAATATTTTAAACCTGATGGGTTTGAAACTATATGGAAGTGTTTATATGCTGGAGAGGCAACTACTCATAGCCTCATATGCCACAGGGATACTTACGAAGGGAAGAAAACCAATTGTTGCCACGTATTAAAGTGCCTCTGCTATGGGCAAAACTACACCCTTTCCTGCGGACTTCATGTTCCTTTTGAGGATAATTTTGACGTCCCCCCTTTTCTTTTCTTTTTTCCCTTTCTCCTCCTGCACACGTTCCGGAGCATACTCAGGTCTAGGGATGAGCTGTTCGGTTCGATCGGTTCGGAGTTCGATTCGAACATCGCCTGTTCGCGAACTACGAACATTTCCGCGTGTTCGCCGCATGTTCGCCCACAATGCACCACAATGGACCACAATGCACTTTTCCACTGGCCTGAAGCTTGTAATTGGCTACAGCCTTGCACCTGACCACAGGTCAGGTGCAAGACCGGTTCAAGACTATGCCAATCACAGCTCAGAGTCCTGATTAGGCAAATTTTGCCCAATCATGGGCTCACAGAGCTAAATCCCGCAACACACTATATAAGGATTCACACAGCGCTTCAGCACGTGTTTGAGAGGAGATTGTTCTTGTGTTAGTGTGTGTTCTCACTACCAGTCTGCCACCAGCTACTGGGGGGGGTCTCATTTCTACAAAATATCTGGGAATTGTTCTAATCTGTGTGTTCTCACTGACACCCAGTATTTTGGGGGTCAGTCATTTCTACAAAATATCTGGGAATTGAGGTAATCTGTGTCTTGTCACTGCCACCAGCAACTATTTTGGGGGTCAGTAATTTCTACAAAATATTTGGGAATCGAGGTAATCTGTGTGTTGTCACTGCCACCCAGAATTTTGGGGGGGTCAGTAATTTCTACAAAATATTTGGGAATTGAGGTAATCTGTGTCTTGTCACTGCCACCCATCAGGGGGTCTTATTGATTTATAGGAGGTTTCTGGGAATTGTAATCTGTGTCTTCTCACTGAGAGCTATCAGGGGTCCCACATACTTCTAGCAGATTTCTGGGAATTGTAATCTGTGTCTTGCCACTGTTGCCAGCTATCAGGGGGTCCTATCAGGGGTCTCACTGACTTGTAGCAGATTTCTGCGAATTATAATTTGTGTTTTGTCACTGGCACCCATCAGGGGGTCTCACTGATTTATAGGAGGTTTCTGGGAATTGTAATCTGTGTCTTGTCACTGGCTGCCAGCTATCAGGGTGTCTCACTGAGTTATACCAGAATTCTGGAAATCTTTAATCTTTATACCAGAGTTGAATAAGAGTTCTGTATATATTTAATCTATATATCACTGGCCATGTCAGAAAGACCAAAAAGGACAGGCAGACGCTCCCAGACATAGATAAGAGGGCAAGCAGCCTCTGTGTTGGGAGGCTGTGCCTCTGGTCATCGTGGACGTGGTGCATCCTCTGCAGGGGCATGCTTGTCCTTTCTAACTGGTGCTGGCCGTTTTAAGCAGCAGCAACATACAGAGGATTTGGTGGATTGGCTAACCAGGCCATCCTCATCCTCCGAGTCCTCTGCCAGCCAGGCTTGTAGTGGTTTACAGTCCACCTCCACTGCCAAAACATCTAATGCAGCCTCCATGTCCACAGCTATTTCTGGCGTAGCCTCACTATCACACACGGAGGAGTCAACTGAATTGTTTGACTACAATGACAGTGACATTCTGCTTGAGGATGCGCAGCAAGTACAGTGCTCTGGTTCAATCTGAGGTTGAGGAAGGGAGTATAATCAACCTAGAGGGGTGCCAGTGATGACACACAAATAACTGGCAATCATGTTGTCCCAGCAGCTGCCGCATACTGCCAAGTTGGCTCCAGTGACGAGGAGATAGGGAGTGATGACAATGATGATGAGGTCACTCACTCCACCTGGGTGCCTGATCGAACAGAGGAGTCAAGTGAGGAGGAGGAGGAGGCACAACAAACACGAGGCACAACATCCTCTATGACCAACCGTAGCACTAGCCAGTCCAAGGCATCAGATGTCAGAGCTGCTCAGGTGCAGAGTGCTGTTGTCTCAAAGCACACATCCAGGAACTCTGCTGTCTGGAAGTTCTTTAAGAAATGTGCAGCAGACCCCACCATTGCTATTTGTAATCTATGTCAGATGAGGCTCAAGCGTGGGAAAGACACCGGACGCATGGGTACCACGTGCTTTAGGCGACATATGACCACCTGCCACGCATCCCGTTGGCGCAAAACTTTGCGTAGATCCTCCTCCTCCTCATCTGTCTCTATCCCCACTGTATGTCCTGCCATGTCATTGCCTACAACCTCCACTGACAGGGATGATGCTACAGTAATGGATGTACCAGGTCCTTCCTCACAATGTGACAGCATCCCATCTGCTGAAGATTTACGCAGTCAGATTACGTTGCACCAGCTGCTGCAACGTAAGAAAAAATATAGTCCCAACCATCCCCAAGCACAGCGTCTAAATGTCAGCTTAGCAAAATTACTCGCATTGCAGCTGCTGCCTTTCCAGCTGGTGGACTCTGCTCCCTTCCGTGAATTTGCTGAATGTGCTGTACCACAGTGGCATGTTTCAAAATGCCATTACTTTTCACGGAAGGCCATTCCAGCACTATACCAGCACGTGGAAGACAATGTTATTGAGTCATTGGGAAAGGTAGTCAGCAGCAAGGTGCATGTGACTTTAGACACGTGGTCCAGCAAGCATGGACAGGGTCGTTACACTTCCTTCACGGCACACTGGGTAACTCTGATTGCAGCTGGGAGGAATCCAAGATGGGGCTCTGTGCTGGAGCTTGTTCATCCACCACGCCTCCAGAAAGCTGCTTGTATGAGGTCTGTCTGCTCCACCACCACCTCTCCCTTTTCCTCCTCCTCCTTCTGTGTCTCTGGCGAAGTGACAGTTAAACCGACGCCTGACAGGGGCTACGCAATGGCTCAAGCAAAAAGATGCCATACTGTGCTTGAGCTGGTTTGTTTAGGGGACAGGAGCCACACCGGGCCAGAAATTCTGTAGGCTCTGCAGGGGCAGGTGCAGAGATGGTTAACACCACACCAGCTTCAGCTGGGAATGGTCGTCTGTGATAATGGCAGCAACCTTCTCTTCGCCCTACGCCTGGGTAAGTTGACGCATGTACCATGCCTAGCACACGTCCTAAATCTGGTGGTACAGCATTTCCTAACCAGGTACCCAGGGCTGGCAGAGCTTCTCACCATTTGAGGAGGCAACGAGGATGGTGAGCAGGGACAGTGCGTGCATCAGTGACACAATTCCTTTAGTGTTCCTGCTGGAGCACACTCTGCGGGGAATTATAGATGTGGCTCTAGAGGCAGAGCAGCGGGAGGAAGAGGAGGCCTTCCCTAGCTCTCAAGGCCCCAGTCTTTCCGCAGACAGCATTCCAGTGGGTCCTCCTCAGATCAGACAGGAGGAGGAGGAGGAATATTTAAATAGTGGGGGCACTGAAGGTGGGGATTCCTCAAGGGAGGGTTTTGTGTGCCCAGAAACACAAGGACTAGTACATGACTGGGAGGAGGAAGTGCACGATGGGGTCATCCTCCTCATTAAGGCTAGGGTCAGACGAACGCAGCTTTAACGTGCGTTTAGCCGCACAAAATCACGGCCGTGCTAGCAGCAAATGACGTCCAATGCCGGGGAACACACGAAGTACGGCCGCACGAAAGTTCGTCCGCGCAACGCAAGTGGCAAACGAACGCATTTTTTCGAGAACGTCAAACCGCTACTACTGACGTACAGAGTGCGCTGCGGCCGCATAGCGGCGTGTGTGTGTGATTGGGAGACATCAGACGCTGCTAATGTCCGGCCAACATAACGTCCAGACACAAAAAGTGTTTTATTGATGATCCGTACAAAATCACGGACGAAAAGGCGCATCGTATGACCGCTACCGCGTATTCCGTGAAAAAATATGTCCGTTCGTTCGACCGCACTTTTCCACGGTCGACGCGAAAAATGCGTTCGTCTGACCCTAGCCTTACCAGGAAGACTCGGAAGCTAATGCCACCTCCAACCTACACTGCATGGGCTCCCTTATTCTGCAAAGCCTGCTAAAGGACCCCAGGATTCGTGCTATCAAGGAGAGGGATCAATACTGGTTGGCAACCCTTCTTGATCCACGATACAATGGTAAAGTTGCAGAGCTCATCTTGCCCGCACAGAGGGAGCACAGGATAAAAAAACATGAGGACGCTCTAAAGCGACACTTGTGTAACACCTTTCCAGGCACTGGTAGGTTCCCAAGTGATGACACAGGTGCTTCCGAGGCTGCGGATGATCAGAGGAATAGTGGTGAAGGCCAGGGCCGCTTGACTGATGCCTTTTTAAAAAATTTTAGTCCACGACGCCCAGGGACGACAAATGTAGGCACCCATTGCCAGCGTCTTCACCCTATGGTGCAGGACTGCCTAGGGGCAAGGGCAGACCTGGATACCTTTCCAGCAGATGATCCACTGGCTTACTGGGTGTTGAGATTGGATCACTGGCCAGAACTTAGCCAATATGCTTTGCAGCTACTAGGTTGCCCTTCATCTAGCGTGCTTTCTGAAAGGACGTTCAGTGCCGCTGGAGGTTTTGTCACCAACTCTGTAGACCGACTGACATTTATAAAAATGAATCAGTCCTGGATCAGCATCTATCAATCCCCTGATGCTGACGTAACGGAATAAATCGGGGATGTCTTCTGCATTCTCAAAACCTCTAGCACTGAACTCTTTCACAATACCACAAAAGGGTTACGGTGTGAAGGTACTTGCTGCCACCAAAGGCACAATATTTGGGTGCACTGATGTCTTTACCAGATTCATATCTTTTTAATATAGGACCGCATGGTCCACTCCTGCACTCTTCCACAATACCACAGAGGGGTTACTGCATGATGGCACTTGCAGGCCTGGCACCAAAGGCACAATATTTGAGTGCACTGACGCCTTTACCAGATTCATATCTTTGTAATATAGAACCGCATGGTCCACCCTGCACTCTTCCATAATACCCCAGAGGGGTTACTGTATGATGGCACACACTTGCAGGCCTGGCACCAAAGGCACAATATTTGAATGCACTGACGCCTTTACCAGATTCATATCTCTTTAATATAGGACCGCATGCTCCACCCCTGCACTCTTCCACAATACCACAGAGGGGTTACGGAGTGACGGCACTGTTGCCGACGCTAAAGGCACAATTTTAAAGCACCTATTGTTACTTTCATCCAAAGCCTTCATAAGTTTCACCATAATTTAGCCAAAAAGTCACTAAACTTTTTCTGGGCGTCCTAAAATGTCTTTTCATACAGGCTGCCGCCCCAAGCAGTTGTTTATGAATAGATTAAAGGAAAAGCATTTACCGTCATTTGAAACGTCATTTTTTTGTTTTTAAATGTTTCTATACATCCTAGAAATCCGTCACTACACGGGCAGGTTATGGGGACCTCCTAGACACGATCTTTGAAGGAATTTTTCGTTTTTATTTTTAACCCTTATTTCATGGAAAACTCACTGTCCCTTTAAAAACGTTTTTTATTTTACTTTTTGTCCTTGTTTCCTGTCCCCCAGGGCACTACCCGGACCCCCATACACCTTTTATGGCAAATATCTAGCATATATGCCCTCTTGGAGGGCACTCTAAAAATCGAACTTTGAGTCCCATTGACTTGTATTGAGTTCGTGTTCAAGTTCGAATTCGAACTTTTGAAAAGTTTGAGTTCGAATGTGAACCGAACTCGGGGGTGTTCGGCTCATCCCTACTCAGGTCCCCTTTCCCCCTCCCCCTCCCCCTTTTCTTTTTTGGCGTTTTGGGGCTAACTCTGGGTGAGCCATTGTGGCGGCCCCCATGGCTCTAACCGCCATCCCTGGCCTCTGAGTGCCCTGGCTCGGTGACCTGCGCTCTTTCATCCCCTCCCCCTCCTTTTGTCCTAGGAGTGTGCCAGGAAGGTCACATTTTGGGCCTTTGCCATTCCCACCATTCTTTCTATTTATTTATTTTTTTAAGGTCCTGGAGCGCTTTTTGGTGCTTGCCCCCTCTTTTATTTTTTATATATATATATTTTTTTCATTATTTATTTCCATTTCCCCCTCCCCTTCTCCTTCCCGTACTGATGACTACCGTAGCAGACATTTCTGCTTTATTGTTCCTTGGCTGTTTCATGGATTTCTTTATACCTGAGACTTTCTTTCGGCCTTGTGTGACCGATTTGCCGTTTATTTTCTCTGATTTGTTGTACTGATGACGTGCTTATAAAATATAAACTTTTGAATATAATAAAAACTACACCCTTGTTTTTTTTCTCTGACCTACTGTATATCATGGGAAAAAAAGGCAGGTGTGTCCATTTTTTTAAGATTCCCGGTCCCCATGTGACCTGGAGCCGGCATGCCATGGGTGGATGGGATTGATACAAGGACAAGTCCTACAGGACAGCTCCCGGCTCAGTCAAAGTGATGTGTTAGACGAGCGCACTATGTACGCCCGTGCTGACGTGCCTCCCAGGTGTTCGTCGCAGTATTGTGATGCTGTGAGGGGCCCGGCCACACGCTGTTGCTCACGCGAGGTGGCCATACGGGCGAAAGAATGGGCGTCAGAGTTGAAGGAATGTCCACTCTCACGGATGGTCCTTCCGCTCGTCTGACAGCAGCCTTAGCGGTCAGTCACAAGTTGAGTAACAGAGCAGCACACTAAGTGGAGGAACCATGGAAAGACACTGGAAACAAATTTCTCCCGGTCATCCACTGGTTGCGGCTAGAAGAGGTGGCGGTTCGCCATGCCCTCTGCACCACGGGACTAGAGTTAGTTTTGTGTATTTCTGGCAGGGGTTTATTTTTTTGTGTTAAGTGACTTTTTTTTTAAAGTCTTTATTTTCAGAGGTGTAGCAGGAACGCAATACACATGTCCGTGCAGCAGCAAGAAAAACAACAAGTATCAGCATCAAGAAGATAAGTAGGACACCACTTATTGGCAACACGGCAAGTGCCGTATCGCGAGGGACACATAGGTAGGGATAGCAGAAAGACAGGAGGGGAGAGCAGACCAAGAAGAGAAGGGGGGGGGGGTTAAGTGACTTTTTCTGAAACTCAAAATTACTTAACACCAGGCTCCAAGAGCCTGTATTCATTTCTGACATTCCACATTCATAGCTCGCCGTTCTCACCAGGAGCCGCTATACAAAGTATAGGAGCCGTTAATATATAGTAAGGAGCTGCGGCTAGAGAGGAGGAGTACAGCTTTCGGCTTGGATGGAATCGGGCCCCTTGCTCCAGAAAGACATAAAAAAACATGGTATTACGAAAAGAAAAACATGAAAACACAATATAATACTGTATCGAGCACTCAATCAGTTGTAATACAGAAGGAAAAAAAATTATATAAATAAATAAATATATAATAACTGAAGGCTCCATAGACAAGAAAGGCGAAACTGTCACTTTTTATGCTGTCCATAAAGTGTATATTTTGAAATTAAGCTAAAAAAAACCTCAGCATTAGCCCAGGCAGCGTGTATTAATCAAACCTCTTTGTCTGTCAACTTAAGGGTTCATTAAACATAATAACCCCTTCGGTGCGTCATTTCCAGCCATTTACAGCGAGGAAGTAGGGAGGTTGTGAAACAGAGATGGTTATATGCTTCCTTACCAAGGAAAACAGATCAAATTCTGGAGGAGGTTAAATATACAGGACTCTGGATACGTGGGTAATCTATAACACTCAGGAAAAAATGCAGATCTTTTACCTGTATTGTTTTTCTTTGGCAAAATAAAAAGTAAAATTTCAGGTGGTAAGCGTTATTTGAACACATGGGTTTCAGCTGCATTAAATAGACATTTAATCACATTTTTCAGGTCTCATTTTCCCCCTGGAAGTGAATGGAATCCAGATATAAACACCCTCCTGACAGAGAAGGGAATCAGGCTGTGGCCAACCGACACACAAAACCCTATTGTAGATTTTTCCTTGATTGTACATACTTTGGTTTGCTGAAATGGAATTTGTGCAGAAATAATAATCCTTTAAGAAATGGTGACCTTTATATAATCCTATTAAAATTACAAAGGGCCAGATCACAACTCAGTCGTTAAAGGTAAGACGCATATGGAAAAGGTTTGCGTCAGCCAGCATGACCAGGCATCTATTGGACATTGGAACTACCGGGAGAATCTCAGTAGATGGCTCGGTGGGCCGGTTTGACCAGCCGCCTGACTGGGCCTGAGCCTTGGGCCTGCCTCGGTCAGCCGGCCGCCTGGGGATCGCCCAGGTCGGCCAGCCGGCTAGGCCTACCCACAGCCTGGGGCTCGCCTAGGTCCGCCGACTGCAGGGGGCTCACCTAGGTTGGCCGGCTGGCCGGCTGGCACCGTTCACCTGAGTTGGATACCCTCAAATTAAAGCTGACAGTCTGCAGTTAAAGCACATTGTGTTTGTTTCATTCCAACTCCATTGTGGTGGTGTATAGAGCCAAAGATGTTAGAATTGTGTAGATGTCCCAATATTTCTGGACCTGACTGTATCTGCTTAGGATCTCCAGTGTTTACAGAAGGTCCATAATTTGGATAAAGGGAAAACCTCCGTAATATAAGGATAACACAAGGCGTGTCATAATGTGGTGTGGTTATACAGTAGACTTGTGCATTTATTTTCTGGCCAATTTGATTTGTGTGAATTTTCAGGGATTTAGCAATTTGACAGAATAAGGGATAGGGGAAGGATAGGCAACTGGAATGTCCACCTACCATTTCCGTTTTTCACCCCCCACCCAACTCGTCCAAATATCAGGTGAGATCCAGAAGGGACCAGTGATAGGCCCCTTATTATTAGTGACAGAGCAGCAGTAGAATAATTTTCAGCTTTGTAGCTCCCCTTTGCACTTTCTCCAACTCCATAATGTCTTTCTTCAATACTGGTGCCCAAACGTGCACCACGTTAATACGTCTAATGCGTTGCATAGCCCAAAATTTTGTTTTGGCAGATTTCGAAATCCGAAATTTTTTGAATTTGCCGGTTCAGATCAATTTCGAGCAAATCCAAAAGTTGTTGGAAACGTCCAAAATTTTGCAGAAGCCTTTATTTTTAGCCTCTATATCACCTCCATCTATACTCTCCCCCTCTTTCCCTCCTCCACCCCTTTATACTATCCCCTATACCTCCGTCTACATTCCAAAATTCCAAAATGTTAGTTAGGGTTGACATTAGTTTTAGGGTTAGGACTAGGGTTAGTGTTACTTCCAGGGTTGGTTTACTGTTAGGGGGAGGGTTACTTTTAGGCTTACTTGCTCTATTTGTTTTAGCGTTACTTTCACTGTTTATGCTTGTATTAGGGTTAGGTTTAAGCACAGGGCAGTATCACACAAAGAACGCAAATTTTTTTTTCCAGGTACAATAATTTTTTTTTGTTCGATTTGATCCAAAACAAATTTGGATGAGTTCGATAACACAACACCTTATCATTTCTGATCAATGCGGAATTTCGGATGCTCCCGAACCGCTCGAATGCCAAATTTTCATCTGAAAATCAATTTGGCCAAAAACGAATGCACGGGTCTCCTCCACCACATAGTCAAGATGGAGTCTTACCATCGCATCATAAACAGGTAAAATTGTAAGATGAGCTTGATTCCCCTCTCCTGCCTCCTCCTCCTCAACCCTGAAAACAGTGGCAGAAATTCCCAGCCCTTGCTTTGGTAACTGAATATAAGTAATGCAGTCTGGTGCTCCTGACGGCTACTGAAGGAATGGGATTAACGTCTTGGACGCGGGTAATAATCAAATAGTAACAAAAAAAAAACAGCTGATGAAGCCACATTGTGTGGCGAAACGCGTACTGGCACACCTGTAGTATCAGGTTTTATTCAGGGCGACCTGCTGCGTCAGGTCCTGTTTATTTTAATTTAGTTTTAATAAATTTTATTATTTTTATCTGCATCAGTCCCCGGCGTTTTTGATGTTCAAGGTTTCTATGGACTTGACCTTCAACAAGTCCACAGGTGTTCCTACCTAGAGCTTGGTCCCTAAGCTCCACCACATGTGAGTGAATTACCATTCAGTACACTCACGCAATTGTTATTATACCTGCACGAAGAAGTCTTTCCCTCTTTTTGTCTTTATCCCTATATACCGATTAAGATTGAAAGAAGATTCCTTCTTCCTAGGAAGGTGTGGGTCACCTTCCTATCTCTATAGAAGAAAAGGACCCACCTGCCTTGACCCACTTAGAGCCAGTGTTGTGGCTCTCTATTTGTGAGTGAACACGTGTGATCCTATACACCTATCACCGTCAATTACGTATTGCACCATTATTTTCTCTTGTTTCTCTTCACATGTATTACGGACCTATTACCATAAGAGAGCATCCAGACTAACCATAGCGATTGTTATCGCGCCGCCAGATACGTATATTTTCAATAATCAAATAGTATCACTTGCTAAAACACCTGTTTTACCAGACTGGATTTATCAAGGCTTACTTTAAAAAAAATAAAAATCTAAATGATTGTTTAGGCTTTGCAGGAACTCGTGAGTTATCACCAATTTCTACCGAATTCTGGGTAATGTAAAGCTTTGAACAACGTAATCATAATAAGCCAAAATAGATCAAGGAGGTAAAAACATTAACTTTCACCAGCAGGTGATCTTCTCTGATGTGATGTCAGCTTTGTGTGTATACATTTAGGGCCCTATTACACTCTTCAATTTTGCACGTGTGCAAAAACGCATTAACGCGAGGGAAAAAACCCTTTGCGCTGAACGTCGTATTACGACGGTTCCCGCACTAAATGTGCGTTAATGTCTAACGCGAGTGACCCTGCGCGAACCCTGCGCGAGCAAAAGTTTGTGCGTGCATCCCATACTTAACATTGTGAGCGCAAATGCGTTTGTGCGCATTACGCTGGTACGCGGATGGTATTACAATCGATGCGCAAAATTTAACGAACAACGTTTACGCGCATATTTTTAACGTCTTTGAAAAGCAGGTGGTAACTGCAAATCTGAACGTTCTGGCCGAAACCAAATACACCAGCACAAAAAAAAAAATACAGCAAAGTACAGTTACACATTCTACACATACCCAAACAATAAAACAGAGAGGTTGTGCGTGTTTTTTTTATTGCTGCAGCATATATACTAAGATTGATTTGGAAAGGAGCTAAAACTGAACGGGAGACAATTGTGGTTCTTAATTCAGATTGGCTGAATCGCGTGAAAAAACAGTCTGCCCACCGATTTCTGCGCGCAACGTTAATTAATGCGTGCGAGTTTTCGCGCATATTTTTTACACGCAATACTTTTGGACGGATGAAAAAATGTGCTCGGATCGTAATACCACTGTTAATTTACGCGCGTTAACGTTTAACGCTGCACGCAAAAAAAATTCCGCTGCGCAAGCATTTTTGCTCGAAGAATGTAGTAGAGCCCTTAATGTATAGCCACTGGTGACACAATCCTCTCCCTGACTCTGGTTGTTGAAGGCTTACGCTCCGGTGTGCCTCTGAGAAGGCGTTTTCGCTTACGCTGGAGACTTATAGAGAAAATATTTGCAGAGTTAATGCTGATCTGTCATCAGCACGTACTTTCTGTGACATCTTCTAAATGAGCCCTGCCTGTCATTATAACGTGCCTTGGAAATACAAGAGACGTGAACCGACATTGATCTATGACACCCGTATGAATAATCTCCTAAACAAATAGGCTGAAATGGATGCGCTGTACGGAGATCTGACCGGTCTGACACAATCTGATGTGTGCGTATTGCGTGTGCCGCTTAGGAGCCCGCTCTAGTGGAATGGACATTTTTCAAAAATGATTGAAGCGAAATGCGTGGGACATTTTGTATCATGTTACAGGAAGGATAAAAGATATCGCACTTAAGCGAGGCTTAAATAAGTGAATAGAATTAAAAATCGTTAAAAGTCAGCATACGGGCGTCCACGTCCGAGTGACCCACCATGAAAACCTCAAGTCTAAACTATGGCAAGGCTAATGTACAACAACAATGTGGTGCCGACTAATGAAACTCTGCAAAGCACAGCATTCCGCTCCGTGCAGCAAGATGTAAGTCTGTCCTATTGGCATGAAGCTGTACGCCATACGAGTCCACATATATCCACCCATGGCTGCCCATTGTCACACCAGCATATGGGATAAGGCTGCCCGAAGGTGGTCTGGTGGATGTGGTGATCTTGCGAGCATCAAGCATATATACATTCAGCAGTGTCAATGGGAAGTTTTGTTTGGTGGACGGTCGTAGTATGGCCAGTTTGTCTAACAGAAGAGTTTACGTTAGCTTCTTGGATCATGAAGGGTGTAAAATAATAAATATTATTATTAGAAAAAAAAAACAACTCTGCTATTGTTCTAAAAAGGTGTTTAAAGTAATAAAAACACCTTGAAAATGTGTGGAAATAATAAAAAGATGTCCTATAAAAATAGGTCTGTTACAGAATAAAAAGAAAACATTTAAAAAAAAATGGGCATCAAAAATTTCATCTAAAAAATATAAAGATTACAAATTATTTTCCGAAAAATAGATAAATAAAAAGATAGTTTGCTGAAAATGAAAAGAATAAATGGTTGAATAAAAATAGATTAAAACGATAATATTTTTTACATTGAATACTATGGGATTCATCTGTTTAAACCTGTCGAGCTGAATCACTGAAAATAAAGTCATTTCGCCAACAATTTGGTGCAGTTCAGTGTTCTCTGAATAAATTAACTATTACCTCTCTATGGGACAATTTCGCTGCTGTTGAAGATAGCAGAATTGCACCGTAATTCGCCAGTATTTGCCGAATTGCCAGCTTTCTGAATAGACAAACTGCTCGAAATTGCATGTATGGTGAAATTCACCGTTCGAGGCAATTCGGTGGCAAATTTGGCGCTTGTTGAATAACCCTTTAGGTGTGTTGCAACTAGGTTATTTATAGTCATACACAGTCTTATTATTTTTAGAAACTTGTAGAGCTTTCTATTTTTACAACACAAATATTAGCTGGTGCTTAATAGACACTTCACACGCTTTATAACAGCTCAAGGATATCTGCAACAGGAAAAATTGTGTTTCGTTTTGGAAGGCATATTCTGCAGTTTCATCCCTCAAAGAAATGCTCACTTCTGGTGTTCAGCAGTTGGTTGTAGTGATGCTGCCAGGACTACAGTGGTCCCCAGGTCCCCTTAACAGGCCAGGTTTTAAGGATCACTTTGGGGAAATGCAGACTGAATCCTGCAATCACTGAGCAGCAAATGATATGTAGTGGGTATACCTCTCAGCCCAACTGTGGCCTTGTATCTCCCACTGCAGTTTAGGGCATACATAACACAGGCAGGCTAATAGGGACACATGCAGCCTGTCAGCAGCTGCGGGGCATTCCCCCCCTTGTCCTTCTCAGATGTGCAGCGAGTGAAAGACAAACCTCCCTCCCCTATCTCTTCATGGCAGGGGGAGCTGACTAATCCAGGGAGGAAACTACACATCCCAGCAGCCCAGAGGGAGAGGGGAGATCTGACACTCTGAAGGCCCCGCCCCTTCCTGAAGGCTGGAGGATCAGCACAGGCCTGTAAATGTGAGGGGAAGAGAAGCCAGGCCAGGAGTTTCTCAGGCACCATGAGGAGAACGAAATTATAGATAGAACCTTTGTAGCGCATCAAAAATAGATTTAAAGGTAGACTTCAACAAAGAGGTATATCAAACATAAAGTGCTTCAGTCTTAAAGTGCTTCAATCTTAAGGTGACAAATATTCAATCAATGTACGCATATAAAAGTGCAATGTGCCATAGAACACAGTAAAGTGCAACAATATATAAAATTCCAGCAGTGCGATGGGTATAAGAGAGTCTATAAAGTGCAACAGTGTCCGAATGTGCAAAATGTGCAAATTCAATGATATCCAATACAACAGTATGAATACCAGTGGGAAAAATTCCTTAAAATTTACTTCTCTTTATGTTCAAGCGATGCACAAATATAGTCCTCCTTTCTTGGTCTGTGTATCTCTTGCCGTCTCTCAATAGTGGAGAGGATAGCCAGAAAGGAGAAAAAAGTGAGAGAAAGGAAAAAAAAATAAAAAATTTGGAGGGGAGAGAAAAAATGAAGAAATAATTGTGCAGAAAATCCCAATTAAATATGGCAAATAAATCACGCGTAGGAATATGGAAACTCACATTTATAAGAGCCCAAAAAATCCCTGGCTCTAGGTTTAGGAGCTTCCAGCCATATAGAGGGTGGCGTATCCCTTCTTAAATCTTCAATTCTGGTTGCGATGGCTACAATAAGATAATAGACAGCGCTCCCATAGTATTTTACCATATTATGATAAAAAAGAGGTGATAATGTATTGAACTCACCAGATATGGAGCCTCTTCCACACAGGCTCACTCAATACAGCATCAGGTACACTATGGTGGATTGTGGATAGTCAATGGAGCGCCAGCGAACTGGATGTACGGTCAATCATTACACATGTCCAATAAACGTCTTCTAATCCGTTCAGAAGAAACTCCTATTCCAGATAAGAAGAAATTGCTGCAAAGAAGAGGAGGCAAGGTAGCGCAGTATGTCGATTCACCATAAAAGGAAAGCAAAGCGGTTGTAGTCCTACTCACATTCTGTTGAGCCCAACCTTGGCTCTAGGATGGATAACGATTATGGGTCTTCAAAGGATATTCAGGTGCCCATATACCCGCAACAAGGTTCTTCAATCGCTTTCCCCTGCAGTGGATCAAAAAAATACCAACGCACTACCTAGTGCAATATCGTTTAAATGTAATGGTAAAGTTGGTACTTATATATGGTTACACTCACATGTTAATGAGCCGCATTGGCTCCAAGATGTCGCATGGGAATATTAAGGTAATTCCAAAACCTTCTCTAAATCACGTTACAGGAAGCAGCAGTGGTTAAAATAAAAACAAATTTATTAATACATAAATTATATTACCAGAACGCGTTTCGCTCCTCAGAGCTTCTTCAGCTGGTATCACTGGTCTTATGTCTGCTGCTTCCTTATATACTATTAGACTGTCCCATTTAATCATTCACAGTTCACATCGAATCACAATCATTGAAACAATTAACACAATTTAAAAAGCCAATTAAAACACTTGAAACAAATTAAAAACAATTTAAAAACAATTGGGATCACATGTAACCTTTTATCTATCAATCTCATTGCCTGTGCTTCTATGGTGCCTCTAGGGGTGGAACGCTAGGTTATTAGCCTTAATTAGATGGGAAAATTACTTTTTTTTTTTTTTTTTTAAATCTTTTTTACTATATGGCGTTTAAACAGCGGGGCGCACATCACTGCGCATGCGCAAGTATCCAACGTATCAAATGGCTTCATTGAGCGCAGCTCTAACTGCGCATCTTGCGCACAACATCTAATGCGCATAGGTCACGAACTAATGGAGCCCGCATCGGTATATATATCGCCCCATACTAATTAACACTTTCAGATGGAAATTTACCACCACAAATCAAGCGGATCACATCACTGGGGGCCAAAACTTGACCTGGTGAATGACCCTGCGCAACCCGCACCAAACATCCCGCGCGCACCGCCCACCGCGCACAAGACCGGCGCACACACTCTGCATCAGCATATACGTCGCCACCAATGGCACCCGACGCCATCAAAAAGGTGATGGCAACACTATCTCGGCCACATCAGCTCATATGACACCCCAATATGTGAAATGGAGCGAAACCACCACTCCCACAACTGGGAGGCACAAGGGCTCCACACACACACATCCCAAAGGTGCAAAATTAAAGTGACTAAGCTT
Organism: Leptobrachium leishanense; assembly: GCA_009667805.1. Classification (NCBI taxonomy): domain Eukaryota; kingdom Metazoa; phylum Chordata; class Amphibia; order Anura; family Megophryidae; genus Leptobrachium; species Leptobrachium leishanense. The sequence goes on along the minus strand of CM019063.1, from coordinate 513,534,535 downwards.
CTATAAAACCATATTCACTATGTAATCTACACACAATCTGCATAAGTAAGGCCATATTGGCTAAAGTGTTGTTTTAAAACCATATTAAAGTGCTAGGACAATAACAAATGACAATTTGCATATCATTACACAAATTACCATATTTTAGTGCTAAGTGGCTAATATACTTATAAGATATAATTAAAGTGCTATTTTTATAAAGTGCTATTTATATAATGTGCTATATTCATTAAGTGGGCTTAAATATAAATCCCCACCAAAAATATTTTTAGTAACTATATAAGCTAAGGTGCTAGCTAGGGGATTTATATTTAAGCCCACTTAATGAATATAGCACATTATATAAATAGCACTTTATAAAAATAGCACTTTAATTATATCTTATAAGTATATTAGCCACTTAGCACTAAAATATGGTAATTTGTGTAATGATATGCAAATTGTCATTTGTTATTGTCCTAGCACTTTAATATGGTTTTAAAACAACACTTTAGCCAATATGGCCTTACTTATGCAGATTGTGTGTAGATTACATAGTGAATATGGTTTTATAGAAGCTTAGTCACTTTAATTTTGCACCTATGTAATGTGTGTGTGTGGAGCCCTTGTGCCTCCCAGTTGTGGGAGTGGTGGTTTCGCTCCATTTCACATATTGGGGTGTCATATGAGCTGATGTGGCCGAGATAGTGTTGCCATCGCCTTTTTGATGGCGTCGGGTGCCATTGGTGGCGACGTATATGCTGATGCAGAGTGTGTGCGCCGGTCTTGTGCGCGGTGGGCGGTGCGCGCGGGATGTTTGGTGCGGGTTGCGCAGGGTCATTCACCAGGTCAAGTTTTGGCCCCCAGTGATGTGATCCGCTTGATTTGTGGTGGTAAATTTCCATCTGAAAGTGTTAATTAGTATGGGGCGATATATATACCGTTGCGGGCTCCATTAGTTCGTGACCTATGCGCATTAGATGTTGTGCGCAAGATGCGCAGTTAGAGCTGCGCTCAATGAAGCCATTTGATACGTTGGATACTTGCGCATGCGCAGTGATGTGCGCCCCGCTGTTTAAACGCCATATAGTAAAAAAGATTTAAAAAAAAAAAGTAATTTTCCCATCTAATTAAGGCTAATAACCTAGCGTTCCACCCCTAGAGGCACCATAGAAGCACAGGCAATGAGATTGATAGATAAAAGGTTACATGTGATCCCAATTGTTTTTAAATTGTTTTTAATTTGTTTCAAGTGTTTTAATTGGCTTTTTAAATTGTGTTAATTGTTTCAATGATTGTGATTCGATGTGAACTGTGAATGATTAAATGGGACAGTCTAATAGTATATAAGGAAGCAGCAGACATAAGACCAGTGATACCAGCTGAAGAAGCTCTGAGGAGCGAAACGCGTTCTGGTAATATAATTTATGTATTAATAAATTTGTTTTTATTTTAACCACTGCTGCTTCCTGTAACGTGATTTAGAGAAGGTTTTGGAATTACCTTAATATTCCCATGCGACATCTTGGAGCTAATGCGGCTCATTAACATGTGAGTGTAACCATATATAAGTACCAACTTTACCATTACATTTAAACGATATTGCACTAGGTAGTGCGTTGGTATTTTTTTGATCCACTGCAGGGGAAAGCGATTGAAGAACCTTGTTGCGGGTATATGGGCACCTGAATATCCTTTGAAGACCCATAATCGTTATCCATCCTAGAGCCAAGGTTGGGCTCAACAGAATGTGAGTAGGACTACAACCGCTTTGCTTTCCTTTTATGGTGAATCGACATACTGCGCTATCTTGCCTCCTCTTCTTTGCAGCAATTTCTTCTTATCTGGAATAGGAGTTTCTTCTGAACGGATTAGAAGACGTTTATTGGACATGTGTAATGATTGACCGTACATCCAGTTCGCTGGCGCTCCATTGACTATCCACAATATATGTTTCCAGGTTTTTAGGAGAACCCCCACATTCAATGTGTAGCGTGTACGTTTAATCCTTCTTCCTGAAGGCGCTTCACTGTTTCTTTCTTTCATTACACTATGGTGGATACCCAGAACCTCTTCTCAACCGTCTGAGGGCCAGATATCAGGAGCTTCCAAGCGGTGGCAAGTATATATCCAAGGAGAGTAGTCAATAGAATATAAACCATATAAAATTTATTAAAAAATTAATTGCATATTAAAAAATGGACAGATGCGTTACCGAGACGCGTTTCGGCATTAACAGCCTTCCTCAGTCGGTATATTTAGGTGCACTATTGTCCAAAAAATCTCCAAAAGATAGAACAGAGGTTCTATCTATAATTTCATTTTTGGTTAATGCAGATTTTGGTTGTTTTTTCTGAATATTGCGCTTACCCCTTTGGGCAGCATCTCACTACTTATTAGTTATAATTTAACTACTTCATAACACTATAGTAATCTGGTTTATAAATAGGCGCCTACGCTGTATGAGATATATATATATATATATATATATATCTTTCTTCTTTTTTACCATGAGGAGAACAGATGGAAGAGCGAGACAGACTGTCATCATCATCATCATCATCCTGTTTTGGAAGATCGTGTGGCCTGTGTTGCTCCCATCGCCTTCCAGTCGGCCGAGACAGTGATCGAGCTACCAATTGCTGGAAGGAAGATATAGTAAGTGCATCTAATGGTGAGAGATCTTCTGCCATCCTTGTGTGAGTTGATCTTTCTTAACTTTATTAGATCCTATGTGCTGCCAATGCAGCTCTATCTGAAGGAGGATCACTACATCCGTTAATCTTTGCTACCCTGTGACACTTTACGAAGATATCACTTTCCATCCTGTGGATTACAAATATGCTTCACAAAAAGCTACTCATCCACAGAATTCAAAGGGCCCCAACGCTAGCAGACTTGTGTGTGTGTATAATTCCTGCTGGCCCACTTGGGCAGCCACGCTTTCCTGCCTCTGCATGTAGTACAGTTGTGTTCAAAATTATTCAACCCCCACTGAAATTGAGTGTTTTGGCCAGTTTGACATTGATTTTGATCATTCAGTCATCTTGCTTACAATTAAATCAAAGAGGCACGTGTAGGTCAGACAAATATAACATAACATTTATAGTGAAATAACCACAAATGTCTTTTCTGTGCTCACATCATTATCAGTTTTATTCAACCCCCAAGTGACATTCAATCTTAGTACTTAGTACAACATCCTTTTACAGTTATAACAGCTTTTAAACATGAAGCATAGCTTGACACAAGTGTCTTGCAGCGATCTACGGGTATCTTCGCCCATTCGTCATGGGCAAAAGCCTCCAGTTCACTCACATTCTTAGGCATGCGCACTGCAACTGCTTTCTTTAAGTCCCACCAGAGGTTCTCAATCGGATTTAAGTCCGGTGACTGCGATGGCCACTCCAAAATGTTCCAGCCTTTAATCTGCAACATGCTCTAGTGGACTTGGAGGTATGCTTGGGATCATTGTCCTGTTGAAAGGTCCAACGTCTCCCAAGCCTCAGGTTTGTGATGGACTGCATCACATTGTCATCCAATATCTCCTGGTACTGAAGAGAATTCATAGTACCTTGCACACGGTGAGGTTCTCTGTACCTGCAGAAGCAAAATAGCCCCAAAGCATGATTGACCCCCCCGCCATGCTTCACAGTAGGCAAGGTGTTCTTTTCTTCATAGGCCTTGTTCTTCCTCCTCCAAACATAGCGTTCCAAGTGGGCCCAAACAGTTCTAATTTTGTTTCATCAGTCCACAGAACACTATCCCAAAACCTCTGTGGTTTGTCCACATGACTTTTGGCATACTGCAGTCGACTCTTCTTATTCTTTGGAGACAGCAAGGGGGTGCGCCTGGGAGTTCTGGCATGGAGGCCTTCATTACGCAGTGTGCGCCGTATTGTCTGAGCTGAAACTTCAGTACCCACATCTGACAAATCTTTTCTCAGTTCCTCAGCAGTCACACGGGGACTTTTCTCCACTCTACGCTTCAGGTAGCGCACAGCAGTCGAAGTCAGCATCTTCTTTCTGCCACGACCAGGTAGCGTTTCAACAGTGCCCTTTGCCTTGAATTTGCGAATGATGCTTCCTATGGTCTCTCTTGGTATGTTTAACATCTTTGCAATCTTCTTATAGCCATTGCCCTTCCTGTGAAGAGTAATCACATCTTCTCTTGTCTTCCTGGACCATTCTCTTGACTTCACCATGTTTGTAACCACACCAGTAAATGTCTAGAAGGAGCTGAGTATCACAGTCATTTTAAAGCTGCCTAATTGGTGCTTATTATGCTTTATTGCTGCTCCGTGACATCCACAGGTGTTTTCAATACCTGATTGAAAACACTTGAATGAACCTCTGTTCTTCAGAGTGTTAGTCTTTAAGGGGTTGAATAATTGTGTCAATGAAGAATTCACAAAAGAAACATTTACTACTGTATTACAAAACCAATTGATGTCATTTTAGTTGCATATGGTTCTTTAAAAAGTCCTTGTAGGATTTCATTCTGAATACAATTACAAATGTACACTAAATTCCCTAAAACCCTTTACAGCATTGGGGGTTGAATAATTTTGAACACAACTGTATATTAGCAATAGGGTTGCCAAATCGGCCTGTTTTCCTGGACACATAACTATTTTGTGCAGAGGGGAGCACAGGGAAAAGTTCTGCCCTGCAACATGTATAGTTCATATGGTGCAGGAGGGAAATCAAGGCAGGTCACCTGGGATTTCTTTCCCGCAGCATAATTGGACCTCAGATTGCTGTGCCAATGCTACCACCAAGATGGCGGCGCCCAGTAAGTTAGCTTGACAGGTGTGCGTTAAACTTGCTGATCATCCAAGCATTTTAAGGAATGCATTGAGCAAATTAAATGTGCTAAGAGTGCTTAAAGTTATAATTTCGAAAGCCCCCCCGCCCCCTTGGTTTCTCACTGTTTCCCAAAAACAAAAGACACCACATTTACTCTAGCACACCTAAGCAATATTTTATCCTGGCTGTCAGAGGATTGTGTATATGAAGTAAAATGGAAACACAATAAGCGCTAAAGCAAGCATATCAACCATGGGTGTCATAGAGAGCTCAACGCTTAATAATGGGAGGTTGGCATGGAGCCCAAAACTAAGCATTGAGTGCTTGCATGTTGTAAATCAACCTGTTTGCTGCCAGAACAAACGAGACAGCCAAACGGCAATTTTGGATGACATTGAAAATATGATTTACGACTGCTCTCCGGTTCTTCATTTACAGAAAGTAAAATGGATCTGCGGCAACTAATGGCAATCCACTGGATCCAAGAACAATAAGGAGGAAGGCCAGAACCACCATCAGGGGAGCGACAGCCCATGATATGCTCAGGGTCCCAGTGGCTCCAGAGGGCCCGGACACTTGACAAACCCTTTGCAGCTTTCTAAGTGCCTTAGATGTAAGGATCCCTCCATGTTACTCAGGACTGGCCCACCAAGATCCATACAAATTTCCCGGTGGGAGAGTGCATCTGAGGCTCGTCTAACTCACCAGTGAGAGAGAGATTAGTGTGGTCTGCGTCAGGCAGAGATACAGACTGACCACTGTCGCGCCAGGGAAACACTTTTTCTCCCCTTGCTGGACCACCGGTGGTTTATCTCGCTCCCTGTGAAATATTTTAAGCAGAAAAGGAGGCAAAAGTTTTTATTTTGCATCAGTCTACTGAAATGGGTAGTTGGTTAGGGGGCCCCAACCGTTGGATCAGTACGGGGCCAATAAGACTCCTTATTGCAGCCCTGAGGGTGGTTGTCTGAATGGTCTTGATTTGCGATGAAATTGTGACACAATAGAAATATTATTCTGGAACCTTGATGTTATATATGTAATGGAGCTCTGAAAAGAAGCCCCCCATTTAGGTTGTTCTTTTGGCCTCGGCTTCTGCAGTGGCAGCTCTTCTGGTGAGAAGTGAGGGCTGGATTTATTTCTCAGGAGCCTGTAGGACCTAAAATCTGGAGCACACCTCCCCCCCCCAACAAAAGTGCAAAAACTGTGGGAAATACCTTAATTTCTGTTTTGGGGGAACAACATTTTCTCTCTGTGCTCACATCAAAAGAAGGAGAAGAATATGTTGCCTTAAAATGGAGCAGAATGATAGGGCTTGGGTTAACCCCAACCCTAAAAGAAACACCTAACCATAAACCTAATTTCTAAGAATAACCCTAAATTCTGACCCTAGCTATCGAAAGTATGCTCCATTTGAGCACCAAGCAACCGAAATTCTGGGCATCTAAATTCGGCTGCGGCCAAAGGTCTTTTTCAAGATGTGACTTTTTTTTACCACTTCATTTTTTGATGCTGCTTTATTTTCAGCAATATTTCAACAGGATATCAAAAAATTGTCTCTTACCTATTTTATTTTTATGTGTATCTGTGACATGTTAAAAGAGCTAAACTGGCCGTCGCTGGAAACTAGACGCACCCTTCACCTTTCCAACCTGGTGTTTAAGAGCTTTTCTGGGAAGCTACCACCCTACCTGAATATGCTGCTTCCCCAGCAGTTCCCTCATCCTATAACCTCCGACCCAGGATCAGCACCTTACTTGCAATACCACAATACAAAAAGAAAGTGGCTCGATGCTCATTTTCCTACAGAGCACCGCAGTTATGGAATAACCTCCCAGACGCCATCAAATCTTCCACCAGTCTTAAGTCACTCAAGAGATCTCTATTAACATACCTCAAGACAGAATGCACCTGTAAACATGTAACAGTGACTATATACAGAATGCACCTGTAAACATGTAACATAGTGACTATATACAGAATGCACCTGTAAACATGTAACATAGTGACTATATTTATTTTCTCTGTTAATCTGTATATTTGTGCTGTTTTTTTTAATATTTTGCATTTTATTACCTTGTATTTCTGTACCTACTTTAACAATTCAATGTTCTTGAACCCAGGACATACTTGAAAACGAGAGAAATCTCAATGTATCCTTCCTGTTAAAAATACTTTATAAATAAATAAATTAATTAATTCCCTTGCACAGTCTTGCGGCTTTCTGCTTCTAATTTTGTGGTGTACCTTCAGCTCCAACAACCTGTTGATCCTGCACTCATTTTCCATCATTGGCGTGTCAAAAATATGTCTTCTGTTGTGCTCTTGCATAAAGACAAGTAAGACGGACGGAATCATACTGTATTACAGGGTAGCCATTGGGTTGAAACATCTACTGGAAAATGACATGGATAGATAGCTAGAAATAACTATCTTCCAAAATCGAGCTGTGTAATGGGTGTCTGAGAAATGGAAAGGCTAGATTACCATGTAGCAAACGTGTGTTTAACCCGAAAGATCTGTTTAATGGTCTGTTATTTCAAGCTTGTAACCTTAGAGTTCTGTAAAATCTTGCTCAAAGGCTAAATTTTAAATACCAAGAACATTGAATTACACGGAAACGCAGAAAGTAATGCCAACAAATACATTGTTGATATTAATTAAATGGCTCTCAGCCGCCCATATCAGCTCCACTCCTGTATCTCTGACTTGTTTTTGATTCACATAAGTAGAATCTAGCGATCCAGCACACCATTGTGTGGGTTGAAATGTTCTTCTTGCATGCTGTGACCCAATAAACTGCAGTATTGAATTTTTAAGAAGAGGCGTGCTGGACCACTATTTTCTGCTTACATGGTACATTGTGAGTCTTGGTGAGACCTGGGTGATATTGCACCATCGACGTAGCAAATGGGAACTTTGTTTTTCTATGTGAGTGTCGGCTGCATTACTTCATCTTTATTGTTTTTGTTCCTTCCAACCTGTGCATTAGTCTATGTGACCCAGAATAACCAGAATACAGCTACTTTTTCAACGCTGTTATTGCTGTTTTAAGTGTAGACTCTGTTTAACCCATGTTCACAACCATGGTTGAGCAAATGTGAGCTACAAAAGCTCTGGCAGGAGCCCAACATTGAGTAAACTCGATCTGATCATATTCTGGAGCAATGCAAAGGAATTTAATTTATTGCAAGCAAAATTCATTAGCAAATGGGCTCCCGAACGTACCCCCAAAGTTTCAGCACCTCGGACATGTCTGCTGAGGTACTGAAGCTGTTTGTACAGCTTAGAGTTACGTTTTCCTTTCACAGGAACAAGGGGCTCCAGCTGTATTATTATACGTGTAGTAGCACTTTTTGGCCAGTAGGGGGAACCCTCTGCCTGTCAGATAATCTTATTGTTTATAACATCTATGTATCTAAAAATGTACATATATTTTTACACTGTCTGTAATGGAAAGGGGTTTTCCTGAAATTTAGTTTAGAAGTCTTGGCAGTGGTTTTATGGAAAACCACTTGGTATTGAAAGGGAAAATCCATGCTTAGAATTTTATCCACTTAATTTACCAGCAATTTATACATTTTAGAATAATGATAATAATTTCATTGGTTAACATTGACTAAAATTACATACTTGTGGTTATATCCAAAATTTGGAACATTGTTTCCTATTTTATTTTTTTACCAGTATCCACAGACCACACCAGACCAATTAACCCCTTCACTGTGGACGACGTGTGGGAGACGTCATGGAGTGTCCCTGCTGTATACGGAGGTTGGCCCCCACACGTCATACGTTCAGCGGGGTTCCGTTGCTATACTTGCCTCTCTTTCCCGGGTCCCACAGTGATCTGACTTCCTTGAAGCCAGAGCCTGCTTTTATACCCTCTCCCGGCACACTGACTTCATCGCAACAGGCACGATGAAGTCAGTTTAACCACTTGTCTTCTATGGACGTGCTCAGCGCGTCCTCTCGAATGGGCTTTCAGTGAGGAGGACATGTTGAGTGCATCCAGTCTCTGCAGCTTACCGGCCAATCGCTGCAGTCTCCCAGTGCGGGCTGAGATCTTGGATTTCAGTCCAGCCTCTGGGACCCTGTGTCACGGTGGCAGTACCACCAGGCACGCACCACCCTATACTTGCCCTCCGATCCTTGGAAGTGGTCGGTCTGTATATATATCCCTATGAATATAACTCGCAGGAAGGTGAGGCCTTGGTTCCTGAGAGAAGCCCCTATATGCAGAGATGCAGGGTAAACTGCAAGGACAGGTGAAAGCAACAAAGGGTTAACAAAAGACCTCTGTACGGCAATACAAAAGATTCCCTGCACTGAAAGACCGGTCTTTAGGATAGCCGGATCTAATCTAAAGGAAAGTATTACCTTGAAGCCGTACAGAGTCTTTTGTTATATACAGATGACAGGGTTTCCTGGAAACGGTACAGACAAGGAATATACAATAGAGTAGTCATAAAGAGGAAAGCCAAAGGTCATAACCAGAGAGAGTACGTCATACAGAATATAGGAATAGGAACCAGAAGGGAAGTCAGCCAAGCCAAAATCAGTAACCGGGAAATCTGAATGGAACATAAACAGCAAAACAAAATACAGCAATAGACAGAACTAAATACACAGAAGAACTGACATAAACTGGAACAGAAATAATAGAGACAAAAACAGAACAAGGATGAACAAACGGAGGAATATCAGGAACACAGCAAGGAGCTCTCAGGACACAAGTGGCAAGGAGACTAGGCAAAGAAAAATGACCCAGCAATGTCCTATAGGTACATTGCTCTAATATAGGCAGGGGAATCAAGGCAAGGGTCAACAGGTGAGCAGCACACAGAACACCAATTAACCCCTGGGAGGCCACCCAGGAATTGGCAGCAACAGAAACACAAGGGAAAAAACACAATATACAAATACAGAGGGCAGGAAGACAGGGTTGGAACGTGGGAACGTGACAGTAGCCCCCTCCAAAAAAGGTGACCTCAGGGCACCTAAAACAACAAAAATGACAGACAAAAATCAGGAAAACAGATCACGAACACCAGTCACCAAAATCCATTGAGGACCCACTCAGTGTCGTCTTCCTCCTCCTCAAAACACATGATCGCATTAGGGTCTTTCTTGATCATGGCCCAGTGTGCCTCACGGAACAACATCCCACATGGGGATCGTATATAACCCTCGGGTACAGGGCTAGAATTAGGGATGTTGGTACCAGTCAGGCCACTACCCTGCTGGACCTCCTCAAGATAAGCACGGAATACGGCATTATCAGACCCATCATGGAGCGTGGTATTCTCGGAACTAGATTGACTAGTGTTGGTCAGCTTCCCACGTCTCCTCCTGGATCGAGACTTGGAAGGAGTGAACTCCGTACCTGACACAGCAACAGCGGGAGTAGGCTCGCCTACCTGTGCCTTACCACGAGGTTTGGAAACCTCGGACTCTCTGTGGGGCATGGGCACAGTGGTGTTGCAACGCAGCTTTGGCACTGCTGACACACAGCTTGCCATGGATCTGACTGGCAGCTTACCAGAATCAGACATCACTGTCACCGCTGGCTTCGTGCCAGGATCAGGCAGCACCCGTGGCTTCGTGCCAGGCTGGACTGGCTGCGCATTGCCAGACGGAGACAGGACTGGCTGCGCATTGCCAGACGGAGACAGGACTGGCTGCTCATTGCCAGACGGAGACAGGACTGGCTTCTCATTGCCAGATGGAAACAGGACTGGCTTCTCATTGCCAGACGGAAACAGGACTGGCTTCTCATTGCCAGACGGAAACAGGACTGGCTTCTCATTGCCAGATGGAAACAGGACTGGCTTCTCATTGCCAGACGGAAACAGGACTGGCTTCTCATTGCCAGACGGAAACAGGACTGGCTTCTCATTGCCAGACGGAAACAGGACTGGCTTCTCATTGCCAGACGGAAACAGGACTGGCTTCTCATTGCCAGATGGAAACAGGACTGGCTTCTCATTGCCAGACGGAAACAGGACTGGCTTCTCATTGCCAGACGGAAACAGGACTGGCTTCTCATTGCCAGACGGAAACAGGACTGGCTTCTCATTGCCAGATGGAAACAGGACTGGCTTCTCATTGCCAGACGGAAACAGGACTGGCTTCTCATTGCCAGACGGAAACAGGACTGGCTTCTCATTGCCAGACGGAAACAGGACTGGCTTCTCGCCAATGGGCACTGGGGTTGCGGCTCTACATGTAATACACCCAGTAACAATATGTAGGGACTGTCCTTTAGCTGCCAGTCGCTGCTCAGAACCAGCCAGTTGTGTCTTTAAACCCCTACAGCCATCAGAGGTATTCACATAAGTCTGAGGTTTATTATCGGATGCCCAGAGCGACATAACCTCCATGGGTACTTCATCCTCTGGCCTTGTGGCCAAAAAGCATTCATCCTTCATAGACTCATGTGCCTCTTTCTCAGACCTGGATTTCTCAGGAGATCTGAACTCAAAGTGGGGTCTGGTGCCATCTGACTCCCCGCAGGGTCTGGCACCATCAGATCCCCTACATGGTCTGGCACTATCCGACTTCCAGCTAGGTCTGGCACCGTCAGACCCCCTACGTGGTCTGGCACCCTCTGATTCCCAGCTGTAACTGGCACCAGTGGATCTCATGAGTGGTCTAGCTTTAGCGGCCTTACTGTGGGACATGGGCACAGTTGGCACTCGGCCAGTATCAGGGCGCACAGACTCACCACAAGTCTTGAGACGCACCGGCACTCCAGCCCCAGGACGCACCGGCACTCCAGCCCCAGGACGCACCGGCACCCCAGCCCCAGGACGCACCGGCACTCCAGCCCCAGGACGCACCGGCTTGAGGGGACATCCAGACAAAAAGTGCAATGAACTGGCACAATAGAAACAGAGATTGTACTCACGTCTTCTGTTCTTTTCATCAGGAGAAAGCGGACCACGAACCCTGCTTTCAAATGAGACCTGATTGCCAGAGTCTAGACACAGGCTCAGTAACCCTTTGAGGTGAACCACAAATTCCTCAAACATGTGCAATATGGTTTCCAACACGGTACACATCTCTGCGGGCTTATGTAAAGGCTGGGTCATTATGTCACGGTGGCAGTACCACCAGGCACGCACCACCCTATACTTGCCCTCCGATCCTTGGAAGTGGTCGGTCTGTATATATATCCCTATGAATATAACTCGCAGGAAGGTGAGGCCTTGGTTCCTGAGAGAAGCCCCTATATGCAGAGATGCAGGGTAAACTGCAAGGACAGGTGAAAGCAACAAAGGGTTAACAAAAGACCTCTGTACGGCAATACCAAAGATTCCCTGCACTGAAAGACCGGTCTTTAGGATAGCCGGATCTAATCTAAAGGAAAGTATTACCTTGAAGCCGTACAGAGTCTTTTGTTGTATACAGATGACAGGGTTTCCTGGAAACGGTACAGACAAGGAATATACAATAGAGTAGTCATAAAGAGGAAAGCCAAAGGTCATAACCAGAGAGAGTACGTCATACAGAATATAGGAATAGGAACCAGAAGGGAAGTCAGCCAAGCCAAAATCAGTAACCGGGAAATCTGAATGGAACATAAACAGCAAAACAAAATACAGCAATAGACAGAACTAAATACACAGAAGAAACTGACATAAACTGGAACAGAAATAATAGAGACAAAAACAGAACAAGGATGAACAAACGGAGGAATATCAGGAACACAGCAAGGAGCTCTCAGGACACAAGTGGCAAGGAGACTAGGCAAAGAAAAATGACCCAGCAATGTCCTATAGGTACATTGCTCTAATATAGGCAGGGGAATCAAGGCAAGGGTCAACAGGTGAGCAGCACACAGAACACCAATTAACCCCTGGGAGGCCACCCAGGAATTGGCAGCAACAGAAACACAAGGGAAAAAACACAATATACAAATACAGAGGGCAGGAAGACAGGGTTGGAACGTGGGAACGTGACACCCTGGCCGGCATAATCGCGTCATTGCGCTGGGCGTGATGTCTATTTCAGGCACCCCCTCCCCCACCAGAGCAGGGAAAGTGCCTGAAGGGGAGTGGGGGGGTCTGGACCTTACTCCCTACCAAAGACAGTCTGACCTTTCTGGCGGTGCCTGCCATTAACCTCTTAGGGGCTGGATTGCGATTTGGCGCCGGATCGCGGTCCTCTCCCGGAGGTGGCCAACATCTAAGATGTCAGCCAAGCCTCTGGGATCTCCCCCGCCCACTTACATCATCACGCATGGACACAATGACGTCAGTTCGGGAGTTAACCCCTAGCTGCCACCTATGGTGGAGATAGGGGGTCCAATGACCCCTTTATCTCCCGATCTTTAGAAGCTAGGGTTTAATGTTTGGTATCATTGGAAATGCCAGAGCATGGCTTTTTCAATGATACCAAACATGACCATGTTAAAAGTAAAGAAAAATAAATAATAATACAAATAATAGTTTTTAAAAAATTCTGTTTTTTTATTTTTTATTAATGCAGCAGTATTGTTCACATTTCAGTTATAATGTGAACAATGATCCTGCACTAATGATTTTTTAAAGGGGGGTTTTTAGCTAAAATCACATAATTTCTCATAATAATAAAAGTAACGGATTCCCAGTTCTAATTTTTTTAGTAAGTGCACACCATAGAATAAATAACCGTAAAAAGGCTCGGATTATAAAATGTGAAAAAAATAATTTTACACGCTGTAGATGATTGGAAATTCACATTTTTTAAAATATGTTTTGTTACAGCTTTCAGGCATGGCATGACATATACATTATATAATGATATATTATGAATCTGCTGAAAAAAAGGATACATAATATGTCTGGGTCCTACAATAAAACAAGACTTCAAATCGCATTTAAACATGATGAGCACAAAGGGTAATAATGAGCTCAGCACACAGAGGTGAAATGACTCAGCAGTGAAGGTGTTAATGGTAAGAATAACAGATAAAAAAAATTCCACCATAAATTGGGGAGAATTTTGAATAGTTTAAAAAAATCACGAAGATGGAACAACAAAAAACAAAGAATGTAATATCACTTTTCAAAAAACAAAATTCCCTTGAATGGATACAAACAGGGCCCTATTACATTCTTCGCGCACAATTTTGCGCGTGCGCAAAAATGTATTAACGCGAGGGAAAAAAACATTTGCGCTGAACGTAATATTACGACGTTCGCGCACAAAATGTGCGTTAACTTCTAACGAGAGTGACTCTGCGTGAACCCTGTGCGAGCGCAAGTTCGTGTACACATCCTATACTTAACATTGTGAGCGAAATGCGTTCGTGCGCTGGTACGCTCATCGTATTACAATCGTAGCGCAAATTTTAACGAACAACGTTTGCGTGCATAATTTTAATGTCTTTTAAAAGCTGGTGTTAATGGCAAATCTGAACGTCCTGGCCGAACCCAAATACACCAGCCCAAAAAAATAAAATAGAGCACAGTATAGTTACACATTCTACACATACCCAAACACTAAGGCTAGGGTCAGAAGGATGCATTTTTTCACGGAATACGCGATAGTGGTCATACGATGCGCAATTTTGGCTGTGATATTTACGGATCCAAACCAGGAAACTTTGGGTGTCTGGACGTTATGTTGGCCGGACATGAGCAGCGCCTGACGTCTCCTAATCACGCACACACGCCGCTATGCGGACGCAGCGCACTCTATACGTCAGTACTAGCGGTTCGAGGTTCTTGCGAAAATGCGTTTGTTTGCCGCTTGTGTTGCGCGGCTGAACTTTCGTGCGGCCGTACTTCGTGTGTGGGTCTGCGTTGGACGTCATTTGCTGCAACCACGGCCGTAATAAAATGCGGCTAAACGCATGTTCGCACTGCATTCGTCTGACCCCAGCCTAAAATGGAGAAGTTGTGCGTGTTTTTATTATTGCTGCAGCATATATACTCAGATTGATTTTGACAGGCGCAAAAATTTAACGGGAGACAATTATGGTTCTTAATTGTAATTGGCTGAATCGCGTGAAAAAACAGTCCGCACACCGATTTCTGCACGCAACGTTAATGCGCGTGAGTTTTCGCGTGTATTTTTTAGGCGCGATATTTTCAGACGGAACAAAAATGCGCTCGGATTGTAATACCAGCGTTAATTTATACGCGTTAACTTTTAAAGCTGCGTGCAAAAAAATTGCACTGCGCGAGCGTTTTTGCGCAAGGAATGTAATAGAGCCCACAGAGTTTTAGCCTTTTTGTTTCTAGTAGAGATGAGCGATGGGATCTAGATTAGCCTAACCTGGATCTTAGCGTTGTCGGTACCTCGTGGGTCCCCCGGTGCCTCGGTGGGTCCCCCGGTGCCTCGGTGGGTACCCCAGCATTCTGGCTTTGACTATTCCGCTTTTATAGTTTTCGGATTTTTAGTTTAAAACTATTTGATAGATGCTAAATAAGTCTTGGGGAAAAGTGGAACCTGCGGAACTGTAAAACGTGATAAATAGAAGGAGGATATTAAAGAATGGACTGACTGTCACAAGACAAAGGACCCGAGTATCTGGAAAATGAAAAATAGATTTGACTGTAACGTGCTGGAAGAACGTGCGCTCTCGAAATTAAGCGAAGTGTCAAAGCAAAACTTTCTGACAGATTTTTTTTCCCACTTTGATATATTACCTGTTGATGGGCTCTTTTTATGCGCAGGGATTTGCACGTGGCCTAATACGAGCGCAGAGAACTATTCATCACATTAAAATGAGGCCCCGGGCGGCCTGAAGAAACCACTTACTCTGACTGCTTCATAACGGGTCATTGACTCGGCACGTTAGAGGTTAATTGATTTGGCCAGTGTAATGCTACAGCGGGAAGGTGCCGTACCTGGAATTTATTAGCCCCCACAAGGCTTTCCTGCACTTCACGATGGGCAACTGGACACGTAATTGTCAGTTGTGCCTTTGCTGATATCCATTGACTTGTTAATTTTAATTTCTCTTCAAGATAATGGGGTATTTCCAGATCAGCTGATCATATTACGTTCGTGTGTAAGTATGGATAAGTGTATGGCTCCACCAAATACGCGATTTTAGCTAAAAGTGAAAAAAACATTTTTTTACATTAGTACAGCATCATTTTTCACATTATAATTGAAAAGTGAACAATAGTGCTGCATTAATAAATAAAAAAAAAAAAAGAAAAACACATTTTTATTTACTTTTTATTTATTTATATATTTTACACGCAACCTGATCATGTTTGGTATCATTGGAAAGGCCATGCCGCAAAGGAAAAGGGAAAGTAGAAATCAAGCAGGTCGAGTATCTCCTACCCAAAACGCTTTGTGTTTTGGCTTTCCTACTTCTTCAGATTTCTTATTATTTGCATATAATAATGAGCTGGTATTGGTATGGGACCCATTCTGTAAAGATACTGGCCCCTATTACATTCCTCACACATTTTCGATTGCGTGCGCAAATGCGCATGGGGCAAAACCCTTTGCGCCGAACGTCGTATTACATTGTTCGCGCAAACGATGCGCGTTATCGTTTAACGCAGATGGACCTGCGCGATCGTGATGAACTGTGTGCCTTTTATACTTAGCAAATTCGCTCGTGCGCTGGTATGCGGATGGTATTCCAATCTATACGCATCTTTTTACGAACAACGTCAGCGCGCATAATTTTAACATCTTTGAAAAGCTGGTGGTAACTGCAAATCGGGACGTTCTGGCCAAAACGAAAAAAACACCAGCACGAAAAAAACATACAGCACAGTATAGTTACACATTCTACACATACCCAAACAATAAAATTGTGAATTTGTGCGTGTTTTTATTATTGCTGCAGCATGTATACTCAGATTTACTTTGACAGGCGCAAAAACGTAAGTGAGTCAATTAAGGTAAATTGATGTCAATTAAGGTTCTTCATTCTGATTGGCTGAATCCCGCGAAAAAAAACAGTCCGCACACTGATTTACATGTGCAACGTTACTGCGTGCGTATTACTCTTCGCTTTGCGGGTCGTTTTTACGAACGTTATTTTCGGACGGATGAGAAAATGCGTTCGGATTGTAATACCACCGTTAATTTTCGCGCGATAACGCTAGTCGATGCGCGCAAAAAAATTTGCGCTGTGCAAACGAAATTGCGTGAAGAATTTAATAGGGGCCACTGTGTCAGTTTACAACACAAAATATCACACAGTGGATGCATTCAGTGACACATATAGAGTAAAATATTTTCTTAACTAAACATACAATAGAAAAACAAATCACATGTAAGATATCAGCAACATCAAATAAACACAATAAGGACATTTCATTTTTTGGTGGTACCGGCCCTTTAAAAAAGGGAATGGACAGAGTCCGAGTGTATTAACTAACAAAACATTCATCAAATACAGCATAAACATTTGTATACTGTTAGACATAAAAAGGTAACCAATTAACCAGAAAAACAACCTGAGCACAAAGGAGTAGATAAGGATGATGGGATGGTCAGAGATAAGGTACCCCAGTGTTTCAGCCAGTTTACGCCTTTATCAAGTGTTAAAAGCTGTATTTTATTTCATAGGGTGGGCATGATGTACATTTTTCTGCCAGGATTCAACACAAAATGGTTAAAATGACTTACTTCCCGAGGCCTCATTAGGAGATAACAGGCCTGTGACGGTGGGTTTGCGATCACAGTGAAACATTTTCTTACACACAATGCTGATCAATATTATTGACTAAATACTTAGAGAAACAGAGTCTGTATAAACACACAGGCCGGGCGGGTTAGCTAATCAATAGTCACGTGTAGGGATCATTCAGGCTTAATCAGATTGTTTCACCAGATAAAAGGAAGTCAGACATAAAGGAAACATTAACCAGGAATACCAAATCATTTTACAGGGATACAGCTACAAGGCCGAACTAGTGATGAATGCAACATTGTCTTCTGTAGCACAAAGGAGAGACCTATTCCCATAAGGCTGGAACACAAGCAAACCAGCAACAGAAGCAGTCACAGAAATGGCATGCACCCACCGAGACCAGTAACAGGCACAGTGTGCACCCACACCGAGACCAGCCATCGGCACAGCGTGCACCCACACCGAGACCAGCCACAGGCACAGCATGCACCCACACTGGGACCAGCCACAGGCACAGTATGCACCTACACCGAGACCAGCCACAGGCACAGCATGCACCCACACTGAGACCAGTCATAGGCACAGCATGCACCCACCGAGACCAGTAACAGGCACAGTGTGCACCCACACCGAGACCAGTCATAGGCACAGCGTGCACCCACACCAAGACCAGCCATAGGCACAGTGTGCACCCACACCGAGACCAGCCATAGGCACAGTGTGCACCCACACCGAGACCAGTCATAGGCACAGCGTGCACCCACACCAAGACCAGTCATAGGAACAGCATGCACCCACACCGAGACCAGCCATAGGCACAGTGTGCACCCACAACAAGACCGTCACAGGCACAGCATGCACCCACACCGAGACCAGTCATAGGCACAGCATGCACCCACCGAGACCAGTAACAGGCACAGCGTGCAACCACACCGAGACCAGTCATAGGCACAGCATGCACCTACCGAGACCAGTAACAGGCACAGCGTGCAACCACACCGAGACCAGTCACAGGCACAGTGCGCACCCACTGAGACCAGTAACAGGCACAGAGTGCACCCACACCGAGACCAGTAACAAGCACAGCGTGCAACCACACCGAGACCAGTCATAGGCACATCGTACACCCACACCGAGACCAGTCACAGGCACAGTGTGCACCCACACCGAGACCAGTAACAAGCACAGCGTGCACCCACACCAAGACCAGTAACAAGCACAACGTGCACCCACACCGAGACCAGTCACAGGCACAGTGTGCACCCACACCGAGACCAGTAACAAGCACAGCGTGCACCCACACCAAGACCAGGCACAGTGTGCACCCACACCGAGACCAGTAACAAGCACAGCGTGCACCCACACCGAGACCAGGCACAGTGTGCACCCACACCGAGACCAGTAACAAGCACAGCGTGCACTCACACCGAGACCAGTCACAGGCACAGTGTGCACCCACACCAAGACCAGTAGCAAGCACAGCATGCACCCACACCGAGACCAGACACAGGCACATCGTGCACCCACACCGAGACCAGTAACAAGCACAGCGTGCACCCACACTGAGACCAGGCACAGGCACAGTGTGCACCCACACCGAGACCAGTAACAAGCACAGCATGCACTCAAACCGAGATCTTTCATAGACACAGTGTGCACCCTCTCAGACCAGTCACAGGCACAGCATGCACCCTCTGAGACCAGTCACAGGCACACCGTACACCCACTGAGACCAGTCACAGACACCCACTGAGGCCAGTCACAGGTACAGCAGGCACCCACTAAGACCAGAGTCACGACGTGCACCCACCGAAACCAGTCACAGACACAGCATACACCCACTGAGACCAGGCACAGCGTACGCCCACTGAGACCAGTCACACTCACAGCATGCACCACTGACACCGCATAGCTGTCCTATACCTTCCTGTGTTGTGCCAGCTCACTGCCAGCTGTGCTGCTGAGCTCCAAGTCCGCCATGCTCCTGTACTCCAAGGCTGTCGTACTACTGTGTTCCAAGCCTGCTGTTTCCAGTGCTCAAAGCCCCTCAACATTTACCCTGAAGCACTGCCCAGCAGCGTGCACAATTCGCAACTACCGGATTCCTGCTGTGTAATAAACATCTGTTCACGCCCGCTCCTCTGTGTCCTCGTCTGAGGGTTTTCCTGTGTCCTGCCCTGGTGTCCCACCATGGCTCACACGTAATGGCTCCCTTATTAACAGCTCTAACAGAATCGGGCATCTAGTAGCCGTAAGAACTGTTTTTCACCTCCCCTCCACCTCTGGCCACTTCCGCCAATGCGCTTAGTTAAGAGGCCATTTTTGATGCCGCTGACTTCCTCCCTCTCAGGAGGGAAATATCTAAAATGCTGTCAGAAACCCCTCCATCATTTCATGTATTGCCTTTCAGCGCTACCACTCACAAAAACACAAAGGACAATCTCTAGTCTGCATTATTACTGTATATCCACAGTATAACTCCACACGCACTCACATATTATTTTCTTGTATTTGGACACGTTGGGAAACCAGAGACCACACGTATTGGCAAAACTCCTTAACTATCGCGAAATACTAGTAATAATGTTCCTGACAAATTTAAGTTGATTACAAGATATCAAGATTACATTTTCATCGAAAAAGCAATTATGGGATACGTGTATCCTGCGCTATTAACGAAGCACCATCAATAATAAGGGTAATTCTGTAATAAGCTTAATGTCATAACAAGGAGCTCAGTATAAATTATGACTGTATTATCTCATTCTATAATTACATCATTGGCTAAGCAAGTTTTTTTTCTTTTACCTTAAAAAAAATGAAAATATTTATTAATACAGGAGTAAAAGCCATAACTGCTCTTAATAACCTACTATTGGTAAAGAAAGATTAGAGAACGACAAGTTATTTCAAGAGCATGCGAAGGCCTTTGTGGAGATTTTCCTCTAAATATGATGTCAATGAATGAATAGCTGACCCGTTGTATGTAATGGCATCCTTTCCAAAATAATCTGCAGTGGGCTAAGCACGGCCATTGAGAAATGATTTCTTCTGATGCAATGGCAACTATTCTGAAGGGATTTTGGGTTTTGTAATGGCAATTGACATCTAATGGCAGCCATTTTGAAGTGATATCAGGCGCGTAAATGTAGCCATGTTGCCTAATATCTGGAGATGTAACTGCTGCCATTCAAAATCAAGTAACATCACATTGTCTAATGGCCGCCATTCAAAAGAAACTAGTTGCAGTGCAAAGGCAGTCATTCTGACGTACAGTTGCAAGAAAAAGTATGTGAACCCTTTGGGATTATGTGGAGTTTTGCATGAATTGGTCAGAAAATGTGCTCTGATCTTCATCTAAGTCACAACAATTTGAAAAATACAGTCTGCTTAAAATAATACAACACAAACATTATGGACCATATTACATACTTGGTGCTAACTTAACCAGAGCTGTTATAAATTTACCAGAGCCATTATAGCCTATGGAGGTTTTAAGATTACAACAGCTCTGGTTAAGTTAGCACCAAGTATGTAATATGGCCCTATATGTTTTCATGTTTTTATTGAACAGAACATGTAAACATTCACAGTGGAGGGTGGAAAAAGTATATGAACCTTTGGACTTAATAACTGGTTGACCCTCCTTTGGCAGCAATAACCTCAACCAAACGTTTCCTGTAGTTGCAGATCAGATCTGCACAACGATCTGGAGTAATTTTGGACCACTCCTCTTCACAAAACTGTTTCAGTGTAGCAATATTCTTGGGATGTCTGCTGTGAATCGCTCTCTTAAGGTCATGCCACAGCATTTCAATCGGGTTGAGGTCAGGACTCTGACTGGGCCACTCCAGAAGGCGTATTTTGTTTTGTTGAAGCCATTCTTTTGTTGAATTGCTTGTATGCTTTGGGTCATTGTCCTGTTGCATCACCCATCCTCTGCGGAGCTTCAGTTGGCGGACAGATGGTCTTACGTTTTCCTGCAAAATGTCTTGATAAACTCTGGAATTCATTTTTCCATCAATGACAACAATCCGTCCAGGCACTGAGGCAGCAAAGCAGCCCCAAACCATGATGTTCCCTCCGCCATGTTTTACAGTGGGGGTGAGGTTTTGATGTTGGTGTGCTGTGCCTTTTTTTCTCCACACATAGTGTTGTGCGTTTTTTTTTTAAAACAACTAAATTTTGGTTTCATCTGTCCACAGAATATGTTGCCAGTAGTGCTGTGGAACATCCAGGTGCTCTTTTGCAAACTTCAAACGTGCTGCAATATTCTTTTTGGACAGCAATGGCTTCCTCCATGGTGTCCTCCCATGTACTCCATTCTTGTTTAATGTATTCCTTATTGTAGATGTGTCAACAAAAATGTTAGCATGTGCCAGAGATTTCTGTAAGTCTTTAGCGGACACTGTAGGATTCTTCTTTACCTCATTAAGCATTCTGTGCTGTGCTCTTGCAGTCATCTTTACAGGACGACCACGCCTAGGGAGAGTAGCAACAGTGCTAAACTTTCTCCATTTGTAGATAGTCTGTCTTACCGTGGACACATGAACATCAAGGCTTTTGGAGATACTTTTGTAACCCTTTCCAGCTTCATGCAAGTGAACAATTCTTGATCGTAGGTCTTCTGAGAGCTCTTTTCTGCGAGGCATGGTTCACATCAGGCAGTGATTCTTGAAACCAGTAAACCCAAAACTGGTGTGTGTTTTTAAAGGGCAGGACAGCTTTCAGCAACACATCCAATAATATCTGACTGATTGGACTCAAGGTTGGCTCGCTCCTGGCTCCAATTAGCTTTTGGAGAAGTCATTAGGCTAGGGGTTCACATACTTTTTCCACCCTGCACTGTGAATGTTTACATGTTATGTTCAATAAACACATGAAAACACATGTTTGTGTTGTATTATTTTAAGCAGACTGTGTTTTTCAAATTGTTGTGACTTAGATGAAGATCAGAGCACATTTTATGACCAATTCATGCAAAACTCCACGTAATCCCAAAGGGTTCACATACTTTTTCTTGCAACTATAACTCCTGATGATGCAATGGCGGCCACTCAAAAGAAACATTTTGCAGTTTAATGGCAACTATTCTGAAGTAGCACTGTGAAGTGTAAAGGCAGCCACTTTGGAGTAACACCTCAAAGTGCAATGGCTGCCATACTGAAGTAATTCCTGATGATGTAATGGCGGCTATTTTAAGCTAACACGTTGCAGTGTAAAGGTGGCCTTCATGAAGTTGCATATTGGAGTGTAATGGCAGCCATTTTGAAATAACACGTCAAAGTGTAATGGCTGCCAGTCAAAAGAAACACCCTACAATGCATTGGCAGCCATTCTGAAGCAACAGATACCAATAGGGAAGCCGGCTCCAGAGTGGGTATAGCATATGTGATATTTATTCCAAAAACAAAAAAAGACTAAGCGATGTTTGTTCCTTACACCTTACTTATGCATGATTAAGGTCTAAGGACCGAAATGTTGCTCTATCATTTGTTGTTTTTGGGAATATATCCTACACCCACTCTGGAGCCGACTTCCTTATTGGTATCTATTGCGGCTGAATGTAATGGGAGGTAGCCCAAACAAAGTAGCAGTGATTCGAGTGGTGAGGTCTGTGGAGCCAGTGGTGTCTTTTTATATATATGGATAGCCACTCTGAAGCAACTTGTGAGGATGCAATGGCAGCCATTCGCAAGTAACCCTTTGCAGTGCAATGGCATGGCATTTAGAAGTAAGACCTTGCAGTCTAATGGCAACCATTCTGAATAAACACCTGGTGGTGTAATGGCAGCCATTTTAAATTAACACCTTGCAGTGTAGTGGTGCCCATTTTGAAGTAGCACTTGTGGTTCTAATGGTAGCCCTTCTGAAGTAACACCATGTAATGCAATTGTCTCCATGTACAAGTAATAACTGGTGATGCATTGGTAGCCATTTAGAAGCAAAAACTACAAATGTAAAGGCAACCATTTTGAAGTAACAGCCAGTGATGTAATGGCAGTCTTTGTTAACCTCTTCACAACGGGCAGGCTTCGCCCTCGGGTGGGGTTAAGGACTGAGGCGTACAGGTACGCCTCGCCGCCAGATGCCGTTGCGAGCCACTAATTTGGCCCGCCCATGCAGCTGAAGCACCGCAGCATCATTGGCTGCAGAGGGATGGCCTGAGATCAGGTCGTCCCACTACAGCCGATGGTGCGTGCCAGATGCAGGGAGGGGCCGATGCGGCCCATTGAAGTCAGTGGGTCGTACCAGTATGCCCGCGTCTTCAAGGCCCACCTGACGCGCGGACACCATAGAATCTCCTGCAGCATCAAGGGGTTAAGCAACTCCATACAATGCAATGGTAGCGATTTTCAAGTAACAACTTGTCACAGCACACATTGCCACCACTGCAGGAAAGCCCAAACCAGCACTGCTCCACCCAGAATATCCTGGCAGCCCCAGGCCAGGTCCAGTAACCAGTGTAGCTTTCCCACAGGTAACCACAGGTGCTCCCACTAATGATCCCTGAGTTCCCCTACATAAGGGTGGAGCCCCCAAGATGCTGTGCTTCAAAATAGTCAGCTCTTGGTGTATGTTGCTTCTGAAGCCTTTTCCTTGTTTACCCGGCGTTTCCCTGAGCCGTGTTTCCAAGGCCTCAAGCTGTGTTCCCAAGGCCTCAAGCCATGTTCCCAAGGCCTCAAGCTATTTTCCTCATGCCTCAAGCCTCAGTTGTGTCTCAAGAACCTACTGTTGTGCCCTAAGTCTCCAGAACCTCCTGCTGCGCCCACAGTCTCCAGAACCTTCTGCTGTGCCCTCACTCTTCATGATCTCCTGCTGTGCCCTCGGCCTCCTCCCTCCTGTGAGTCTCTGGTGTGTTGCCCACAGTGTCTCTGCGTCTTTGTCTTGTTACCCTCTCCTGTTTTGCCACTGTCCCTCCTCCCTGCCTTGTCCTAAGTCAGACTTTTTCCTGCATTGTTCCTCTCCTTCACGCCAGTACCCTCAGTGCCATTCTGCTGTTATATTAGTTCACTCCAATAAACCCCCATTTGGACTCTATTTGAGTGTCTCTGCTTGTTTCACTGCATATTGGGCTCATACCCTCATTCCCAGGTACACCAAACCGTGACAGACCTGATTATGTATTTTGCAGTCATTTAGAAGTAATAACCTTGATGTAAAGGCATTCATCATGAAATAACACCCAGTGATGTTTTGGCCGGCCATTTTTAAGTAACACCTCACAGTGTAATGTTAGGCATTTTGAAGCAACACCTTCCATTTCAAAGACAGTCATTTAGAAGTAACAAGCTGTAATGGCAGTCATTATGAAGTACCACTTGCAGTGTAATGCCATTTATATGAAAGTAACATGCCCTGGGACAATGGCCGCCATTTTATCTTTCCCAGTTAAGAAGTGAAATTGACAGCGCTATAAATAATAATCTGTTATGTCATTTCCCTGGCAATGTTTGCATCTAGGAAGGTAGAGTTTGCTTTTGTGACCTTATCACTTCCATATCTCCTTGTTCGTTTACTTTTTGGGTGAATGGGAGGGTAAACAAGATTATTCACTCCTTACATGGCTGAATCTCTATGTAAAAGTTAGCAGAGGAACTTCTTGTGCAACTATGTGGCAACCATGTGTGGCTTAACGGTGGCCAGATATTTCTTAACCTGCATATGATGAGGCAACTCACAAAATGGGCCTTTGGATGAAAGCAGATTAATTTTATCAGGAAGATCTTGTGCTAGAAAAAAAACGCCAGACAAGACAGTGAATAGAAATAAAACAGTGCGCGTGTAAACTGCTGTTATTTAACCCCTTAGTGACCAGAATGTTTTACCATTGTCTCTCTGAAAGTGCACACGGCTGCTTTTTAATTTCTGCGCTCTTTGTTGTTATCTCTAATTTTCCTCTTACTCGTTTATGCAAGCAACCCACACGTATTATATACAGTTTTTCTCGCCATTAAATGGACTTTCTAACGATACCATTATACCATTATTTTCATCATATCCTATAATTTACTATAAAAAAATTATGAAATATAATGAAAACATGGAGAAAAAACACTTCTTTGAAATTTGACACCCAAAATCTCTTATGCATCAACAACAGCCAAAAAAGGCTAAATAGTTTCTAAAATTTGTCCTGAGGATGGAAATACCCAGGGCCCTATTACACTCTTCATGCAACAATGCACGGTAAACGCGTGAATTTTTGCGCTAAGCGTCAAACGTTAACGCGCGTAAATCAATGCTGGTATTACAATCTGCATTTTTTCATCCGTCAAAAAATAATGCGTGTAAAACGGACGCGCAAAAATGTGCG
Source organism: Leptobrachium leishanense (assembly GCA_009667805.1). Lineage (NCBI taxonomy): Eukaryota > Metazoa > Chordata > Amphibia > Anura > Megophryidae > Leptobrachium > Leptobrachium leishanense. The sequence continues at coordinate 513,508,836 of CM019063.1, read as the reverse complement.
CACAGTAACGTTGCGCACAGAAATCAGTGTGCGGACTGTTTTTTTTCCACACGATTCAGCCAATCAGAATTAAGAACCAAAATTGTCTCACGTTAAGTTTTTGCGCCTGTCAAAGTCAGTCTGCGCATATATGCTGTATCAAAAAAAAAAGCACGCACAACTTCTCAAATTTATTGTTTGGGTATGAGTAGAATGTGTAACTATACTTTGCTGTATTTTTTTTTGGGGCTGGTCTATTTGGTTTCGGCCAGGTTGATAGAATTTGCCATTAACACCAGCTTTCAGGAGTTGCTAAAATTATGCGCGCAAAGGCTGTGCGTTACAAACTGCGCATAGATCGTAATACCATCCGCCTACCAGCGCACAAACACATTTGCGCTCACAACGTTAAGTATAGGACGCGCAAAGTACAGTAAGCTCACGCAGCATTCGCGCAGGTGCACCCACGGTAGACGTATACACGCGTTTGTTGCGCTGAGATTGTAATACGACGTTCAGCGCAAAGGGTTTTGCCCCTCGCGTTAATGCGTTTTTGTGTGGGCACAAACATTTGCGTGAAGAATGTAATAGGGCCCCCAATGTTTACATGTTTTTTTTTTACTTTTTTTTGCAATTTATGTGACAATACGTGCAATTAGCACTTTGTTATTTCCGTAGCATTTTTTTATTCAAAATATATTAGGGATTAGGGAACAGGGGGGCTTTGCCCAGAGAAGATGAAATCACAGAGTTTAAAGCAAGAAATATAAAATGTTGTTACATACAGGGTTATTCAAAGAGATCCAAATTGTGGCTGAAAGGTAACCGAACAGTGAAATTCAGAGAACGGTTACCTTTCCTGGCCATTCAGCTATTCAGAGAGCAGACCGTTCGCCAAATCGCCTGTTCGGTGCCTGTTCGAGGGCAGTGAAATCCCCATAGAGAAACAATGCTTCGTCTATTCAGAGAACAAAAACCAGCAGTGAAAAGTTGCCGAATTGCCCTGCTGTTCGGTGGTTTCATTCGACAGGTTTATTAAGGCGAATCCCATAGGCTTCAATGTTAAAAATATTCCCGTTTTAATTCAATATCTAATAAACCGTTGATTATTATATTCTGCAGTAAAGAGTCTCTTTATTTATAGAATTTTTAGGATCTTTTAGGCATTTATTGGGATTCTTTTGCGAAAAAATGTTTTCTCTTTTTTTTTATTCTTTTTTTTCTTTTTTCTGTATTATCATTCAATGGATTTTATTTGTAAATTTCAGACATTTTCGTTCTGTAGTTTCTTTGCAAACGGCGTTTCACTTTTCAAACATTCAAGCGTACTGTTTGTTTTTTTTCTCACTCCATTCTTCTGCGGTGTCGAGTTTTTCTGGCGGCTGCTCTGCGCTGTGATCGGCTCCTGCTCTGGTTTCTCCGGCATGTTCAGCAGGGTTAATCCAGATGTTTTTGCGGTTTTCGGTGTGTGGTCGCCGGGTTTTGCGGTGAGTGTTCGTCGGGTTTGCGGCGGCTTTTCCCTGCACTGTGACGGCCCTGCGGTGCTTGCTGAATACACTGCAGGGTCGCCAAAATGGGATCGCCAAATCACACTGAATTGAAGAGAACTAAAAGTCACTGAATGTGCGTTGACTTTTCGATTCTCTTTGAATAAGCCTGATAGTCTTAGAACTTTTTATTTTAGTTCCTCTATTATGTGTAAAGGTTTTTAACTGTCAATTTAACGCCATAGCGACGAGCAGTTTTTTCCGAAAATCCGTCCTTTAGTGCCTGCTGCTGTTTTTACGTTTCTGCGCTGTTAGTGTTTAGGTCAAATTTTCCTCTTACTCGTTTATTCAACCCACACATATTATATACAGTTTTTCCCGCCATTAAATGGACTTTCTAAAAAATACCATTATTTCCATCATATCCTATAATTGACTATTAAAAAATATGAAATATGATGAAAATAATGGTAAAAATGCACATTTTCGTAATCTAATTCCCAAAATCAACAATCCACCAAAAAAGACCCCGGCTAAATAGTTTCAAAATTTTGAACCGAGAATAGAAATACCCAATTTTTACATGTTTTTGCATTTGCTCATGTTTTTGCTCATCATTTAGCTCATTATGACCGTTTTAGGCTCATAATTTTTATATGACAGCCTAGCTCCTATTTAATTAAACCCCCCCAGACAAATTTTTTTTAAATTTATTTTAGTTTATTATTTTAAATTTATTTATTTATTATTTTATTTCACACCAAACATGGTCATGTTTGGTATGATCAGGCCTTTCTGATGATGTCAAACATGACCCTCTAGCTTCCACGGATCGGGAGATAGGGGGATCATTTGGATCCACTTATCTCCACTTGGCAGCTACGGTGTTAACTGGCCCACTGACATCCTCACACATATGGTGAGGATGTCAGTGGGTGGGGGGTGACCCGGAGGCATGGCTGACATCTTGGATGTCAGCCACCTCCAGATTTGAATCACGATTTGGTGTAAAATCGCGATCCGGCAGTGGATTGGTTAATGTTATCAACCGCTGACATGGGGAGACCTTTCCAGTGGTGTATTTTTTTTGTTTCTACTACACATGGTTGGGGAGATAGAGCCCACCCTCCCCTTCCTGAATTTTACTGCAGGCAACGTTGGGTGCCTGCCGATGAAGTCATCACGTGGCGTGATGACGTGATCGTGCCTGCTGGCCCCCTGGAAATGTCAGTTCATGCCGTGGGAGCCGGCGAGGAAGGTAAGAATCGGCGGGAGGGAGGTTAGGAGACTGCTGACGTACCATGTACGTCCGCGGGTCTAAGGGAGACTTGTGGCCATGACGTAGATGGAATGTCAGCACTCGGGAAGGGGTTAAAAATAAAAAATTCTAGACATGCACGTCCCTTAAATCACTTGCCTGCAAAGGGCGCACTCACCGTGTATTCACAAACGGGCTCAGCGTGCAGACGACACTACCCATGAGTCCTCAGTTTGCAGCCACAATCTGACAAAATTTCGGCTGATCGCTGTGGTCTCCCAGTGGGGGCTGATATCTTTGATGTCAGCCCTGCCTCTGGTACCCTGGCCAACCCATGCCATCATCGGGCTGATATGACTGGGTTACATTTAAAAAAAATAAAAAACATATATAGTTTTTCTTAAATTTTTTAATGCAGCACTATTGTTCACGTTTCAATTATAATGTGAACAATGATGCTGCACTAACAAATTATTTTTCAGTTTTAAGCTAAAATCGCATATTTTCTCTGAAAAATAAAGTAGCTGGTTCCCATTTCGAATTTTTATAACAAACGTACCCCATAGAATATATAACCGCAATGGCTCGGCTGATAAAATGTACAAAAAAATCTATTTACACGCTGTAGATAAAATTCGGAAATTCACATTTTTTGTTATAGCATTCTGGCAGAACATGACGTATACATATAATAAATACATATTATGAATCTGCCAAGTCTGCCGTAAAAAATGATATATAATTTTCTGGGTCTTATAATAAAACATGACTTCAAAACGCGTTTAAACATGATGAGCACAAAACACAGAGGTGAAATGGTTCAGCAGTGAAAGGGTAAAAGAAAGTAAAAATTACATCAACAACAAAAAAAATAATAATAATTCAGGTTCCTTGGAATTAAGATGCTTTTCAGGCAGACCTGTTAGGAAAATCTGTCCGAACTGGGAGGTATCTCTGGCACTTTGGTCCATGGAGGTGGATCAATCCCATTAAAGCCCCTTAATGAGAAAAGGATTTGCAGGATGAGTTATTGGAACTGCATGAAACAAGGAGCAATTATGAGTTGCCCAGACACATATTTATCTCTTCTGTTTAAATTCTGTTGATCCACTAATATCAGTTTATTTTATCATAGAAATATGACGTAGGAGGACGTATCCTATGACCTACATTCCACCACCAGTAAAAGAGGACTCATTTTATGCCACAAATGTAACCCCCCATGACCCTCATTGTCCTGTCAATGAAACCAAGGATACCACGTTATAGGGAAGGTTTTGTACGTTAATGCCGTGCATGTTGGCACAGAGATGTGGATGTGCATGGTATGGATCCAGTAAGAGCTTTTCGGTATTTCCCTTTAGTGTCTTACTAATCCATCTAATTCAAGGTGGTTTGTGATCAAACAGTGGAATGCATTACAGGCAGATTCGCAAACAAACTTTCTTAAGATCCCTCATGATTAATTCCATCTTATTTGTCTAACCTTAGAGCCTGTAAACAGACCTGGCTTTAGTCATGGTATCAGAGAGAATTGGGAGAGGTAGAGGGACACATGCCAAGCCTTGGGTAGGAGCAAGTTGTTGCTTCTTGTCCTTGCTTGTTAGAAACAACATCAAGTCAACGAAAATATGTCTTGTGTTTATTTTATCATCAAGAAGGGTTCCCTTGGGGGGGGAACAAGTGTGGCGTTACAGGTACAACACAGAATCGTTAACTCGATTTTTGGGTGTGAAAGGTTATCTCAATTTTGCATTGTAATGAATTGAAAAGCACTGATTTGCATATCAAAAGACCATTTTCACTCCTTTTTACAGCAGAATTAGTGTGTCCCCTGAGGGGAAACAAAATCTTTTGTTTTATGTCTCCCTGGAGACACACAAAACCAGCTGCAAATAGCAGCCCTAAACCTCACTGTAAGAAAAACTTCAAATAGCTTAATATTGCATTACAGCAGCCAGGGATTTGGCATAATACAGGGAGCGCTCTGGGGTTACTCACTGCTGTACAGAGATAAGATTCAATGGGGTTATAATTAGGGATGAACTGTTCGGTTCGATCTGTTCGGAGTTCGAATCGAACATCGGCTGTTCGTGAACTTTGAACTTTTTGGGACGTTCGCCAAAAGTTCGAATTTTTTTTTTTTTTTCGAAAAAGTATAAAAAATGCTTGAAAAATACTAAAAAAATCTAGAAATAAAGAGACTCTTTACTGCAGAATATTATAAGCAACGATTTATTAAATATTGAATTAAAACGGGAATATTTTTAACATTGAAGCCTATGGGAAAAAACATTCTTTTTACTAAAACATCAGGCAGACACGGCCCTCTAATCAGGCACTGTAGAGGGCAGCCTGCCAGGGCCTCCCAAGGATCCCCTTGGGGGGCATGCGGCTGCCGGATGACAGAGCTGCGACTGTGTGGGCTAGCCGCCCGGGTGCATGTGGCAGAGACAGGCAGCGCAGGGAGGGAGTCAATGCACCTGCGGCCACGGCAGAGCCCCCTCCCCCACAACCAGGATCCAGGGAGTTTACACTGACCACCAGGCTAAGGTAAGGCAACACATTTCTAAAAAAAATTTAATCCGAGGACATTTTTAAAAGTCCCCGGGAACATAAAATAAAACTTTTTTTTTCTTTCTCTACCTGGCTGAATGTATTTAATTATTTAATTATATATATTTGATACATTCAGCCAGGTACAGGGGGGTGTGTATATTTCGTGTGTATATTTTCAGCAAATTTATAGGGGAAGGTAAGGTCAGGTATGATATATACAGTGGCAAGAAAAAGTATGTGAACCCTTTGGGATTACGTGGAGTTTTGCATGAATTGGTCATAAAATGTGCTCTGATCTTCATCTAAGTCACAACAATTTGAAAAACACAGTCTGCTTAAAATAATACAACACAAACATTATATGTTTTCATGTTTTTATTGAACAGAACATGTAAACATTCACAGTGCAGGGTGGAAAAAGTATGTGAACCTTTGGACTTAATAACTGGTTGACCCTCCTTTGGCAGCAATAACCTCAACCAAACGTTTCCTGTAGTTGCAGATCAGACCTGCACAACGATCTGGAGTAATTTTGGACCACTTCTCTTCACAAAACTGTTTCAGTGTAGCAATATTCTTGGATGTCTGGTGTGAATCGCTCTCTTAAGGTCATGCCACAGCATTTCAATCGGGTTGAGGTCAGGACTCTGACTGGGCCACTCCAGAAGGCGTATTTTGTTTTGTTGAAGCCATTCTTTTGTTGAATTACTTGTATGCTTTGGGTCATTGTCCTGTCGCATCACCCATCCTCTGCGGAGCTTCAGTTGGCGGACAGATGGTCTTACGTTTTCCTGCAAAATGTCTTGATAAACTCTGGAATTCATTTTTCCATCAATGACAACAATCCATCCAGGCCCTGAGGCAGCAAAGCAGCCCCAAACCATGATGCTCCCTCCGCCATGTTTTACAGTGGGGATGAGGTTTTGATGTTGGTGTGCTGTGCCTTTTTTTCTCCACACATAGTGTTCTGTGTTTTTTCCAAACAACTCAATTTTGGTTTCATCTGTCCACAGAATATTTTGCCAGTAGTGCTGTGGAACATCCAGGTGCTCTTTTGCAAACTTCAAACGTGCTGCAATATTCTTTTTGGACAGCAATGGCTTCCTCTGTGGTGTCCTCCCATGTACTCCATTCTTGTTTAATGTTTTCCTTATTGTAGATGTGTCAAAAAAATGTTAGCATGTGCCAGAGATTTCTGTAAGTCTTTAGCTGACGCTCTAGGATTCTTCTTTACCTCATTAAGCATTCTGCGCTGTGCTCTTGCAGTCATCTTTACAGGACGACCACGCCTAGGGAGAGTAGCAACAGTGCTGAGCTCTCTCCATTTGTAGACAGTCTGTCTTACCGTGGACACATGAACGTCAAGGCTTTTGGAGATACTTTTGTAACCCTTTCCAGCTTCATGCAAGTCAACAATTCTTGATTGTAGGTCTTCTGAGAGCTCTTTTCTGCGAGGCATGGTTCACATCAGGCAGTGCTTCTTGAAACCAGTAAACCCAAAACTGGTGTGTGTTTTTAAAGGGCAGGACAGCTTTCAGCAACACATCCAATAATATCACACTGATTGAACTCAAGGTTGGCTCACTCCTGGCTCCAATTAGCTCTTGGAGAAGTCATTAGGCTAGGGGTTCACATACTTTTCCACCCTGCACTGTGAATGTTTACATGTTATGTTCAATAAACACATGAAAACATATAATGTTTGTGTTGTATTATTTTAAGCAGACGGTGTTTTTCAAATTGTTGTGACTTAGATGAAGATCAGAGCACATTTTATGACCAATTGATGCAAAACTCCACGTAATCCCAAAGGGTTCACATGCTTTTTCTTGCCACTGTATATATATATATATATATATATATATTATACACAAGAAGGGCAGCACTCAACCTTAACTACGCTTTCAGTGCGGGTGCATCTCAAGACAATATAATACAACAAACCAGAAAGAGCGCACACCAAACAACATGTTCAAACAGTACAGAAGAAACCACAACAGCAGCTAGATTCTTTTAAACAGGACATTTTACCAGGTTTAACCCTTTAAATACAAAGAAGAATGGTAAGCGCCCAAAAAATGCACCAACACCCATGTCCTGATGCCAAACCAGATGTGTAGAGGTTTCCCCTAAACCAAGTGTAACAATCAAGCAAATTTATACGTATCTGGTAGCGTGATGTCAATCGCTTCTCAGGACCAGGGTGCCTCTCATATAGTACATCATCCACATGGGTTATATAAAAAAGGCAGAAAAGTATAATAGTGCAGATTGTATTATTACAATATTATCGGACACTCTAGGGTTATTCAACTCACAAGTATAGAGCCCTATCACTGGCTCTGAGTGGTTAGGTGCGTCTGGGTTGTTTTTCTTCTATTATTTCAAAGGTAGCCCACACCTTTGTGCAACTTTTGACTTCTCTTGTTCGTTGGATATAAAAGAGAAAGAAAGGACTTCTTTGTGCAGATCAACTGATAATGTATCAGAATTAACGAGAAATGAGATATCCACTCACGTTTGATGGAGCTTTTAACCAAGCTCTAGGGAATCAAGCATGTGGATTTGTTAGTGGGTCAAATCCATAAAAAAACCAAACGGTTTCCAGGACATGGAGGCCAAAAGATTCCAAAATGGACCAGTTTTTAAATTAAAAAAGGCTTTATTAAGCCATAATTTATTAAAATTATAAAAAACTGGATGTGCAAATGACCAGAACGCGTTTCGCCGCATACTACGGCTTCATCAGCTGGTTTACAGCATGGTAATACAATGTGGATATAAATAATACCCTTAATTACATAATAATTGCCCTCCCATGTCCAAAAAGTCCATTGGCGTGCGTTCCACGCCTCTTCTGCAGAGTCCACGGTGCGCGCCGCCATTTTGCGCATGCGCGTTGGTGTACTATGCATTCCAATGCGTTTCAATTGGAGTTTCCAGTATCCAAAGATCTTCTCTCCGTGGGTTTGAAGGATTTTCTTAGAGCGATCAAACAGGTGTGCTCCTCTACAAGCGGCATACAGTTAGAGAAAACCAAATATCAACACCAATCTCCGCTGATTCTTAACATAGCATCAAATCTTCCCACATGTATTTAGTGGGAGAATACAATTGGTATAAATTGAAGATTGTATTATGATGGAATAGAAATGTGGGAGGTAAAGAACACCTTTTATTATTAACATAGTAAATTAATAGGAGATTATAAATCAGGAAGGAAGGAGTTGTGGGCGAAAAAGTTATTATTTGAAACGCCTTTAATTATAGATGTAATGAATGGAATGTTAAATAGTTTATATGGAATCCATTATATCCATTATGTGAAAATACATAATTCTACTGTAAAAATTAATAAAAAATTAATAATTCTTATATAGAGTGATAAATAATAATGACTAATTATACATTACTATAATAATAAATTATTAGAATTATTAAATACTTATGTGGTGAAATCGATTTTACAAAAAACTAATTATAACTAATTTTTTTATTTTTTTTTAACTGTGTATTACGAATTGTACAAGGATTCTTAATCTCATCAAAAAATTTTGGTAACGATTTGTATCTTTTGTACCCTAATAATAAGAGTATTAAATATTAAATAAAAATGTGAAATCTTTTTATGAACATGTTGACTTTGCGTTATTGTAAAGTGAGATTTTATACTACACGATCTCAGCAGCTTAGGTGATTAATTATAAATTTATAATGTAAAATTACGCAACAATATGTGGGAATTTGAATGTGCTAGTAATTAGTTACATCTTAGTTCTCCCAAATAATATACAAAGTGAGAAAATATGATAGATTATATAAAGTGTTACAAAAAATGGATGACCTCAAAGTCATTGTTTAAACCATTAGGTGATAAAGTTCCATTTCAAATATTAATCTCATCTCCTCCCTTCCCAATCTTTTAGCTATATCTTCTTCCACATCTCGTTTTTAAACTTGTTTAATTGCCCAAAATTTCATACCCAAAGGTGAGGTGTTGTGTTTAATCTTAAAGTGTAATGAAACGGAATGTTTTTCAAAACCGTTCCTGACATTTCTCGCATGCTCAGCGATCCTGACATTTAGAGCTCTCTTTGTACGGCCAATATATCTTAGGCCTCATGGGCATTCTAACATATATATGATGTTTTTAGAACAACAATTGAGAACCCCACCTATTCTAACCCCTTGATTACATTTTCGATTGGTGTAAAGGTTTATAAAGTCTTTTTTATTTCCCGTTGATCTACAAGCTAAACACTGGCCGCATTGGTGAAAACCTTCTTTTAGGCCAAAAAAACTCTTAGTTATATCTTTCTTCTTACTCTTACTATGAACTAGACTAGTCTTTAGATTTTTAGTTCCTCTAAAGACTACTCTAGGTGTCATTCGTATGTGCTCTCTTAGGTCTCCATCGTTCTTTAAGATGTGCCAATGTTTTTTTAGAATCTTTTTAATTTCTTTTGCTTTGTTGTTATAGTCGCAAATGAAGAGAATTTCTTGTTCTCCTTTTGTTTTCTTAGATTTATATTTAAGTAGTTCATTACGCTCTTCTTGTAATACATTAGAGATGGTAAGATCTAGATCTAATTCTTTATACCCCTTTTCCACAAAATCCTTTTTGAGGGTATCTGCTTGATTTTTGAAAATCTCTGTCTGTACAGTTGCGTCTTAAGCGGGTAAATTGTCCCTTAGGGACCCCCTTCAACCACATAGGGTGATGACAACTGGTATAGTCAATATATGTATTGGTATCGACTTCCTTAAAAAAGACACCTAATTCAGGCGCCCCCCCCCCGCATGTGCGGAGGAGGCGCCTGAAAGGGAGGTCCTTCGGACCTCTCTCCCTCCTGATCGGCGGCGTTGCGGGGGTTAACCCAGGCACCATTTGGAAGGGCACAGCCTGCCCTTCCAAATGGTACCTGGCATTAACCCCTGGGGAGCCGGATCACTAATCGGCGCTGAAAAGCGCCGGTTCGTGATCCTTTCCCGGAGCTGGCCGACATCTTGGATGTCGGCCAAGCCTCCGGGAACTCCTCCTGAGGACTGGCGTCATCGTGCATAGCACGATGACGCCAGTCCTGGAGTTAACCCCTAGCTGTCACCAATGGTGGAGATAGGGGGTTCATTGGAACCCCCTATCTCCCGATCCGTGGCAGCTAGGGGTTAAAGTTTGGTATTGTTGGATCGGCCAGAGCATGGCCGTTCCAACGATACCAAACACGAATGTGAAAAAAGTTTGTAAAAAAAAAGTTTTTTTTCTTTTTTTTGGTTTGTTAATGCAGCAATATTGTTCCCATTTCAATTATAATGTGAACAATGATGCTGCACTAACGATTTTTGTATGCGGTGCGTTTGTTAAAAATCGTGTAATTTTCCCCAAAAAAAATGTAACGAGACCCCATCTCTAATTTTTTTAACAAGCGCACCCCATACAAAATATAACCGCAATTGCTCGCATGTTAAAATGTGAAAAAAAAACACTTTACACATTGTAAATTATTGAAAAATCTAATTTTATTGCATTTTTTGTTATAATATACAGACAGGTCATGACGTATACATATAATAATGACATATTATGAATCTGCCGAGTCTGACGGAAAGAACGATATATAATATGTCTGGGTCATATACTAAAATAAGCCTTCAAAACACGTTTAAACATGATGAGCAAAACCGGTAAAAATGACCTCAGCACAGGGGCGGGAAAAGCCTCAGCAGCGAAAGGGTTAATGTTGAGCTCTGTTGAAAAATGGTGGAAGTTTAGTTTGCAATGGATGGCCATGGATTGCGTAAGCCTGCCAACAGCGACAATGTATTCCAATGTATTCCACCCTTGGCAGGTCCTATCATACTAGATAGTATGATAGGACCTGCCAAGGGTGGAATACATTGTCGCTGTTGGCAGGCTTACGCAATCCATGGCCATCCATTGCAAACTAAACTTCCACCATTTTTCAACAGAGCTAAACATTAAAGGGTTAAGAACTATAGTGCTTTTAAAGGGGAAAAGAATTGTTTGTAGGCATTTAAAGGGTTAAACCTGGTAAAATCTCCTGTTTAAATGAATCTAGCTGCTGTTGTGGTTTCTTCTGTACTGTTTGAACATGTTGTTTGGTGTGCTCTCTTTCTGGTTTGTGTTATATATATATATAAAGATATATATCTATATTCTTATAAATATATATCCAGACTTGTATTACACACACATTTTGCCAACTAATTGCCCCCCCTCCCCCACCCAATTTGGCTGATCCCTCCAGAAGAAATGTGGAACCCGATAGAGCAGAAAATATATATATTATTCTCTGCTCTATCGGGTTCAACATTTCTTCTGGAGGGATCAGCCAAATGGGGGGGGGCGCATTTAGTTGAGATTGTCCACATGCCACCCTCCCATTTGCGTATGTGTATATATGGTCTGAGGTCTGTGGGTGGGTGTATATATATATCTGCGTGTTGATATATACGTATATATAGGTCTGCGTGTTGATATATACGTATATGTCTGTGTGTGGTATCAATGCATCCCTACTCTATACACAGCGCTCCGTGTCCCTATAATATATATGGGGTTACCTTTTTTTAGATTTTTATAATATTTCTATTAAATTAACAGTAATTTTTGATGTATTTTATTCAGTAGAAACTTTTTTTTGCCTATATAACATGTGCTTTGTGAAAATGAAACGGTGTGTACATTTTAATTTAGTTAGTGGATTCCTGTCCAGTGCGGTGAGAAGCAAACGTAATGTAGTGTAGACACGCTGCGAGGCAGAGCAGAGTGAAGTCAAGCCTGCAAAATGTTTGCTTCTCTTCACTTCGCTACGCTGTGCGTCGCTACACGCTCAGTGTGTCTCAGCCTTTATTCCCGCATCGCTAGCTTACCGAATCAGTTTGTATACTTGTTACTGACCCTGCTTGTTCTGAGGACCCGATCTGTTGCCGACTTTGCCTGCCATTTGACTATTCTCTCTGTGTATTCCCTGCCTGTTCTGTTTGCTTCCTGTTGCTACTGGTGTGCGCCGATTCTCATAATATACAGTAGCGCAGTACAAGTGCCTAAACATTGATGACCCGGTTTTGTTATAGCTGCTGATGTAACTGAATAGATCGGGGATCTCTTCTGCATTACCAAAACCTCCACCACTGCACCCTTCCACAATACCTCAGAGGGGTTACGGTGTGAAGGCACTTGCTGCCACCATAGCCAAAATATTTGGGAGTACTGAGGCCTATACCAGATTCATATCATTTTAATATTTGATGATAGGGTCCAACGCTGCACTCTTCCAAAATACCACAGAGGGGTTACGGTGTGACGGCACTGTTGCCGACACTAAAGGCCCAATTTTAAAGCACCTATTGTTACTTTCATCCAAAGTCTGCATAAGTTTCATCATAATTTAGCCAAAAAAATCACTAAACTTGTTCTGCGTGTCCTAAAATGTCTCCTATTTTCATACAGGCTGCTGCCCCAAGCAGTTGTTTATGAATAGATTAAAGGAAAACCATTTACCGTCATTTGAAATGTCTTTTGTTTTTAAATGTTTCTATACCTCCAACAAATCCGCCACTTCACGGGCAGGTTATGGGGACCTCCTAGGCACGATATTTGAAGGAATTTTTCCTTTTTATTCTTAACCTTTATTTCATGGAAAACTCAATCTTCCTTTAAAAACGTTTGTTTTAAAACAGTTTGTCCTTGTTTCCTGTCCCCCAGGGCACTACCTGGACCCCTATACACCTTTTATGGCAAATATCTTGCATATATGCCTTCTTGGAGGGCACTCTAATAATCGAACTTTCGAGTCCCATTGACTTGCATTGAGTTCGGTTCGTGTTCGAGTTCGAACTCGAACTTTTGAAATTGTTTGAGTTCGAATGCGAACCGAACGCGGGGGTGTTCGGCTCATCACTAGTTATAATGAGTGTAAGTCCCTGTACAGGACAGATACAAGGTGTTACTGTAATTTCCATACACAGGCATTATGATATACAGATATTGGTAGTTTTGGAAACTGTATTGCTAATAACCTTGTTATGATCACTACGAATCCCCACAAACAGGAGATATGAACATTTTAATTATTTATCTCACAGTTACTGTATCTACCACAAAGGTCTTTTCTGCCTGTATGATAATAATACAGACCCCGTTTGAAATTGTGTAAGATAAAAGACACCATCTAGAGCCCAGAATCTCACATTTCAGCAATATTTCTGTAAAGGGTAATCGAATACATGAAAATTTGAAATGAGCAAATTAACATCATTTTAATTTTTTAACTATCTCAGAATAATAATTTCTGTGCGAAAAATCTATTTTACCCTATATTTAATTGTTAACTTTACATCCCATGTTTCAAATACATGTGATAAAAAATATTTCAACAAAAATTGCTTGTTAGTGAAGGGGTTAGGACTCGTCGTATGCCGAGGAACACGGATGGGAAAATGATGGATTATAGTCAGGGCAGCCATCAGAAATGATGGGGCCCCTTACTAAACCTCACGATGGGGCCCCCCCCCCGGCACTCCATCAACCTCTAACAGCTTTTCTCCCCTTCAAAAAAAAAAAAAGGACATAAAATAGCACCACAGCAATAAAACTCCCAGTAATGTGTAGTGTGTATGAGCGTATCACAGAATTCACAGCAATAAAACTCCATAGTAATGTGCGGTGTGTATGAACGTATCACAGAATCCACAGCAATAAATCTCACAGTAATGGGATGTATATGATGGCCTTTGGGTCTGGGCCTGGTCCCTGGGTCTGGTTTGGGCCTTGGGGTCTATGCTCTGGGCCTTGTGGTCTGGGCTGGGCCTTCGGGTCTGGCCCCTGGGGTCTGGCCTGGGGTCTGGTCCTTGGGGTCTTGGCCCTGGGGTCTGGGCCTTGGGTCTGGGGACTGGGCCCTAGGGAATGGGCCTTGGGGGTCTGGTCCCTGGGTCCTGAGTCTGGGCCCTGAGTCTGGCCTGGGGTCTGGGCCCTGGGCCCTGGGGTCTGGGCCTTGGGTCTGGGCCTTGGGGTCTGGGCCCTGGGGACTGGGCCTTGGGGACTGGGCCTTGGGTCTGGGACCTAGGGACTGGACCTTGGGGTCTGGGCCCTGGGTCTGGGGGACTGTGCCTTGGGGACTGGGCCTTGGGGTCTGGGCCTTGGGGTCTGGGCCCTAGGGTCTGGGTCTGGGCCCTAGGGTCTGGGCCTTGGGTTTGGTCCCTGGGTCTGGGCCATAGGGTCTGGGCCTTGGGGTCTGGGCCCTAGGGTCTGGGCCTTGGGGACTGGGCCCTAGGGTCTGGGCCTTGGGGACTGGGCCCTAGGGTCTGGGCCTTGGGGACTGGGCCCTAGGGTCTGGGCCTTGGGGACTGGGCCCTAGGGTCTGGGCCTTGGGGACTGGGCCTTGGGCCCTAGGGTCTGCGCCTTGGGACTGGGGTCTGGGCCTTGGGGACTGGGGTCTGGGCCTTGGGGACTGGGCCCTGGGCCTTGGGGATTGGGCCTTGGGGACTGGGCCTTGGGGTCTGGGCCTTGGGGACTGGGCCCTGGGGTCTGGGCCTTGGGGTCTGGGCCTTGGGGTCTGGGCTCTAGAGTCTGGGCCTTGGGGACTGGGCCTTGGGCCCTAGGGTCTGCGCCTTGGCACTGAGGTCTGGGCCTTGGGGACTGGGCCCTGGGGTCTGGGGACTGGGGTCTGGGCCCTGGGGACTGGGCCTTGGGGTCTGGGCCCTGGGGATGGGCCTGGGCCCGGTGTGGTCCCTGGGGATGGCCTGGGCCCAGTGTGGTCCCTGGGAATGGGCCTGGGCCCGGTGTGGTCCCTGGGGATGGGCCTGGGCCTGGGCCCCGTCTGGTCCCTGGAGATGGGCCTGGACCTGGGCCCCGTCTGGTCCCTGGGGATGGGCCTGGGCCCGGTCTGGTCCCTGGGCCCTGTCTGGTCCATGGGGATGGGCCTGGGCCTGGTCTGGTCCCTGGGGATGGGCCTGCGTCCGGTCTGGTCCCTGGGGATGGGCCTGGGCCCCGTCTGGTCCCTCGGGATGGGCCTGGGCCTGGGCCCGGTCTGGTCCCTGGGGATGGGCCTGGGCCTGGACCCGGTCCCTGGGGATGGGCCTGGGCCCAGTCCCCAGGATGGGCCGGTCCCCGGGATGGGCCTGGGCCCGGTCCCCGGGATGGGCCTGGGCCCTGTCTGGTCCCCGGTCCCTGTCTGGTCCCCGGGCCGGGTATGGGCCTGGACCAGGGGATGGGCCTGGTCCCCCCGGGCATGGGCCTGGTCCCTGGGATGGGCATGGGCCTGGGCCCGGACTGGTCCCCAGGATGGGCCTGGGCCCTGTCTGGTCCCGGGATGGGCCTGGGCCCTGTCTGGTCCCCGGTCCCTGTCTGGTCCCCGGGCCAGGTATGGCCTGGACCAGGGGATGGGCCTGGTCCCCCCGGGCATGGGCCTGGTCCCTGGGATGGGCATGGGCCTGGGCCCGGACTGGTCCCCAGGATGGGCCTGGGCCCCGTCTGGTCCCTGGGGATGGGCCTGGGCCCTGTCTGGTCCCCGGTCCCTGTCTGGTCCCCGGCCGGGTATGGGCCTGGACCAGGGGATGGGCCTGGTCCCCCCGGGCATGGGCCTGGTCCCTGGGATGGGCATGGGCCTGGGCCCGGACTGGTCCCCAGGATGGGCCTGGGCCCCGTCTGGTCCCTGGGGATGGGCCTGGGCCCAGACTGGTCCCCGGGATGGGCCTGGGCCCGGTCTGGTCCCCAGGCCCTGTCTGGACCCCGGGGATGGGCCTGGGCTGGTCCCCGGGCCCTGGTGCCTGGGGATGGGCCTGGGCCCAGTCCCCGGGATGGGCCTGGGTGCCTGGGGATGGGCCCGGTCTTGACCCCGTCCTACTTACCCGCTACAGTCTTCTGTCCTGGACTGGTTCTTCTCCTTTCTTCTCCGCTTCTTTCTTCTTTCTTCTTGCTTCTTCGCTTCTTCTTGCTTCTTCGCTTCTTCTTGCTTCTTCGCTTCTTCTTGCTTCTTTCTTCTTGCTTCTTCGCTTCTTCTTGCTTCTTTCTTCTTGCTTCTTCACCACGCGGTGTCAGAGTTCTTTTGGCGCCGCGTGTCACGTGTGCGCCGTCACACACGTGACTGGGGGCGGTGCCAAAGCAGCGTGCCTTGGAAGTAGACGCACTTTGCTTGGCCCGCCCGCGGCCCGGCCAAAGAAATTAAGGCAGCGGGCAGCGGCCGCCCGCCATCATAGCAGTCACAGCAGTAAGGGGCCCGCCGGGGGCCCGGCGGCCCCAGCGGGGGCCCGGCGGCCCGGCGGGGACCCCGGCGGCCCGGGCCCCCCCGGGCACCGGGCCCCTTACTGCTGTATGGGGCGTAATGCCCTGATGGCGGCCCTGATTATAGTCATTCAACAACTGGTGTAGGCGGAAAGTTTGGTAAACCCCATGCAGGCAGTTCAAAAGTTCTGCAAGTGAACCATCACAAAAACATGCTTTGAGCGAAATGCATCCTATTTATTATTTTGAGTGGTCAGTTGCTGACCCTTGATTTGTATGATGTCATGTTATGACATCATAGCTCATCGACTTGATTCAGAGACCCTACGAAAACATACAACGAACTGTATGGTGTAAGCTGGAGGCCGGCCTTCTCTTGTATGGTTTTGGACCAAATCATCCATAATGCCCTGCAAGACAATGGCTGTAAAAGGAGTTCCATATTGTTGATATAAACACCTATTCAATTTTTTTAATAATTATTTGGAGTACGAGGCATCATACGCTCTTTTGAAATTCAATTCTTTCTCTGTCTTACTGATACACTGTATAGGTCCGTCAGTGGTGTATTTTGGCCTAGGCCAACAAGGCCTTTCCAGGGGGCGGCGGCCCGCACTGGTGGCCCCACCCCTAAAAAAAAAATTTCAAGCATGTCCTTAGTAGGCAAGGCCTAGACTTTCACTTTCCAGGGGGCAGCAAAAAACCTCACCACTAAATGGGTTACTCACAGAGCACCGAAATGGCGCCTACATTTTGGTGTTCTGTAGTTCCCCAGCACTTGATTGATAATAAAAAGTTTTGTTACAGAAAAAAGAAAATCTGCTATTAAAAAAAAGGGGGGGGGAATTTTGCTGAAAAATTACTAAAAGGTACTAAAAAAAATCAATAAAGACTTTTTACTGCAGATTAAAATAATAAATGGTTTATTAGATATTGCATAAAAACGGGAATATTTTTAACATTAAAACCTATGGGGTTCGCCTGAATACCTGAACCTGCTGATTGAAACCACCGAACATCAGGGCATTTCACTGCGATTTCTCTGCTGTTTGGTGTTCTCTGAATAGATTAACCATTACTTCTCTATGGGGATTTGCAATGCCTTCAAACAGCACCGTACTTGCTGGCAGTTCGCCAAACTTGTGTGTGAGCATATCACAGAGCAGTGGTGTACTTAGGGGAGTGGCGGAGGGCGGGCCTCCCCAGGTACCAGTGATTATTTGGGTGTCATTAGGGGTTACTAGGAGGTGCCACTGTCACTGTGTGTCAGCTTTGAGCTGTGTTCTCAAACAACGAGCAGCGGAGCAGGGCGTTTGCATACGGAATAAAATCGAATAGAATAAAAATCTGATGCACTCATACACACCGCACATTGCATTGCTGGGAGTTTTATTGCTGTGGATTCTGATACACTCATACACACTGCACATTGCATTGCTGGGAGTTTTATTGCTGTGGATTCAGTGATACACACTGCATATTACTGTGAGTTTTATTGCCCTGGAGCTCTGGGATACGCTCATACACACTGCACATTACTGTGAGTTTTATTGCTGTGCAGTTCTGATATGCTCATACACAGTGCCCATTTCTGTGGGTTTTATTGCTGTGCAGCTTTGTGATACACTCATATGCAGTGCACGTTTCTGTGGATTTTATTGTTCAACCAATTAGAGCGGCTGTGATCCAGTATACTTGACATGCGTGGCTGTTCTTTGTAAAAATGCTTGAATTTAAACATTTCATAATTTTATTTATCTCAATAGATACATTTGAAATGGTATACAAAATATACAAGTAGGCACTTGGTATCCACTTTTAATATAAAGAGAGGAAAAGGCGGAGCTCTAAGAGGAAAAGGTGGAGCTTAAAGAGGAAGGGTGGGAATTAACCAGGAAGAGGTGTGCCCTTGACAGGAAGGGGTGCCTCAAATTTAAATTAGGGGGTGCACTAGTTTAGTCAGGCCTAGGGCAGCACAAAATCTAAATACACCACTGACGTCCGTGTCAAACTGTTGCAGCAAAGTTGAAATCCCATGTCAACATTAGAGGTTGCATTACATTCGCTCTCCACTGTTATCGTCGAGCCGTACCAAACCATGATAATAATTCCAGACCAGGGATATCAAAGTCTGACACCTCCCCCCCCGGATGTCGATGGCCTACAATTCCCATAATTCTTGGACTGCAATAGATGGCCAAATAATCATGGGAGTTGTAGTTCATGAACATCTGGGGGGCTGGAGTTTGACATCACTGCTCTAGGCTATTCGTACATCTGCATCGAACGATTTACCATTGGCACAATGCTGTCAGAACGGGTACCCTTACCCAAATTTGTCCATCAGAATACCTGGTACGTGTGACTTAGGATACTCGTATCCTGATCTCGGATGGTGGCAGGCTGTATGCGCTCCAGACAAAACTTAGCACATGTTAAGTATCCCTAATCCAAAATTCTGAAATGTTCCAAAATCCCAAATTTTTCAGAGTACCAAAAGTGGAAAATTCCACACCTGACCTCATGTGATGTGTAAAGATATTGCATATGATACCCATCAGGCTGTGTGTGTAAAGTGTATATGAAACAAATGAATTTTGTGTTTAGACTTTGGTCCATCCAGTTCATACCAAGGAATTCAGCAGCTTTCAATGCAGATTACACTCATGATTACACACTTAAATCCAAATAATTTCCTCTAATATGTTGTCTAGTGGCAATTATTTTTTTTACACTCCAGCATCATTCTGTATAAAGCAGGAATTAGTATTTTGTTTTTTTATGACCCCAAAATTGATCCACAAATGATCTGCTAAATACACATACTGCGGCCGCAAGTAATACTAGAAAGGTCCGAGCCCCCGTCGTCGTTTCAGACCCTTTGGTTCGAGCGGTGCTGCTAAACTAAGCAGATTATTCTCGCACGCCCACCTTTCAACCAACGAAGTTCTGGAAGAAGTTCAGAAGTTGAAATGAGGTCAAGTCTATTCTCAAATTCAATGAATTTTTCTTTTTTGGGGGGGTTGGAACAAGTCTAAGTATCGCGAGTGAGAGAATGAAGCCGACTGCCATTCTTCAGCTCTTATAATCAAGTTCTGAGAAGTTAACTACATCACATGGCAGAAAGAGGGATACACACTTGATTGCTCCGTTCCTTCTCGTTTTGGCCCGAGTTCAGCTTTCTTCAGCTAATGAAGACATCACTTCTGCTCACACGAAGAAATAATTACTCGACATGCAAAATAAGGGCTTATTCAGGATTTTTCTTGCTTCTTCAAGCAATATACTTTTTGTTTGTTGTCACTGCAGATATTTCTGAGTAAATAGATACAGACGTAGAGATATAGACGATAGACAGATATGGAATATATACATATATATGTAACAGGAAAAATGCTAGCTACATAGATAGATAAATAGATCTTAGATTAAAAGAGTGATGGATTAAAGATACATAGAGATAATTGTACAAACATAGAAAGATGATCTATAGAAGGCAGAAAGATATTCAATAGATGTGGAATATATATATATATTATAGAAACATAGAAACAAAGAAACATAGAAAAATGTCGGCAGATAAGAACCTTTCGGCCCATCTAGTCTGCCCAATTACATGGATACTTTACCTGGATTTATCTTTTGTTTAGGATAGCCTTATGCCTATCCCATGCTTGCTTAAATTCAATCATTGTTTTGGCCTCTACCACTTCTACTGGAAGGCTGTTCCATGTATCAACCACCCTCTCAGTAAAATAATGCTTCCTGATGTTACTTTTAAACCTTTGCCCCTCTAATCTAAGACTATGTCCTCTTGTTTTGCTACTTTGTTTCCTTTTAAATATACTCCCTTCCTCTACCTTGTGGATTCCCTTTACGTATTTAAATGTTTCTATCATATCTCCTCTGTCTCGTCTTTTTTCCAAGCTGTACATGTTAAGATCGTTAAGCCTTTCCTGGTAACTTTTCTCCTTCAAGCCGTACACCATTTTAGTAGCCCTTCTCTGAACTCTCTCTAAGATGTCTATATCCTTCTGGAGATACGGTCTCCAGTACTGCACACAGTACTCCAAGTGAGGTCTCACCAGTGCTCTGTACAGCGGCATGAGCACTTCCCTTTTCCTACTGCTAATACCTCTCCCTACACAACCAAGCATTCTGCCAGCATTTCCTGCTGCTCTATTACATTGACTACTTACCCTTAGATCCTCTGAAATAATAACCCCTAAATCCCTTTCCTCAGATGTTGAGGTTAGGACTGTATCAATAGAAACAACAATTATAGGTAATTACGAGATACCGATCGATAGATATTTGAAAGATGGATAGAATAAAGATAGTTATAGATGTAATAAAGAGATGATATATAGAAGACAGAAAAATATTCAATAGATGTGGAATATATATTATAGGTAATTATGAGATACAGATCGATAAAGATGGATAGATTAAAGATAGTTATAGATGCAAAGAGATGATATCTATATGATATGATACATAGAAGATAGAAAGATATTCAATAGATGTGGAATATAGGGATGTGCGTTTCAGGTTTCTGAATTTCGGAATTTTCACGAAATTTCCCGATTCGTGGATTCTGATTCGGCCGATTTTCCAAATCGGATCAGATCCGAAAACGGCAGATCCGACAAAATTTCCGAGCCGAAACGAAAACATTTCGGAATTTTCGAATGGACTAGAAATGTGTATAATCGAAATCAATTTTCGTTCCATTCGTGATTTCGGCTCCATTCCTGATTTCGGTTCCATTTCGGACATTGTATTTTTCGGTTATATCGCTGATTCTGTAAAAAAAAATTTAGTTTCAGATAAACAAACTTTTTTCCGTTTTAAAACCTTTTGTTCTGGTTTTTATTTTTAAAGTCAGACCATTTGGGTTGGGTCAGTTTTTTGTTACTTTCATACCATTTTAATATGATTAAATAAAGTTGTGCATTGCATATTCATAAGAAAAAAAGGATCTTATATTTAATTTAAAAAAAAACCGATAGAATCGGCAGAATAATCATATGGGCAGAATTATCGTATCGGCAGAATTATCGTATCAACAGAAATATCGGATCCGAAAAACCATTAGTTTACGTCAAAACGAATAGACACTTTGAAACGAGGAGAACAGACGTTCTGAAAAACACGAAAATTTCCGAAATCACAAAAAAATAAAGTCGATACAAAAAACGAGCAGACCCGAAAACACAAAAATGGCCGATATTCCGAAAAAAAAGTCGATACGAAAAATGAGCCGAAACGAACCGAACCAGAAATCGGCCGAAACAAGCCGCAACGAAAATTTTAAAAATCCGAAGGAACCGAACCGAACTGAACCGAAAAAAAAAATTGGTGCACAAGTCTAGTGGAATATATATTATAGGTAATTATGAGACATAGATGGATAGATATTAGAAAGATGGGTAGATTAAATATATATAGTTCTAGGTGTAAAGAAATAGATGATATATGGATATATATAGATATTCTATAGATGTGGAATATACTGTATATATTATAGGTAATTATGAGATATAGATGGATAGATATTGGAAAGCTGGATAGATTAAAGATAGTTATAGATGTAAAGAGATGATATCTATATGATATGATATATAGAAGATAGAAAGATATTCAATAGATGTGGAATATATATATGTTATAGGAAATTATGAGCTATAGATGGATGGATAGATATTGGAAAGGTGTATATATTAAAGATAGATAGGTATAGGTGCAAATAGGTGATATATAGAAGATAGAAAGATATTAAATAGATGTAGAATATATATTATAGGTAATTATGAGTTATAGATAGATATTGGAAAGATGGTAGATTAAAGACAGTTATGTAAAGAGATGATGTATAGAAGATATAAAGGTATTAAGTAGATGTGGAATATATATATTATTATGAGATATAGATGGATAGATATATTGGAAAGATGGATAGATTAAAGATAGATAGTTATAGGTGTAAAGAGATAGATGATATATAGATATATAGAAGATAGAAAGATATTCAATGTAGAATATATATTATAGGTAAAATTATGAGATATAGATAGATAGGTGTAAGATAGCTGATATAGATATATAGAAAATAGATATTCAGTAGATGTGGAATATATATTATAGGTAAAATTATGAGATATAGATAGATAGGTGTAAGATAGCTGATATAGATATATAGAAAATAGATATTCAGTAGATGTGGAATATATATTATAGGTAATTATGAGATATAGATAGATTTTGGAAAGATGGATAGATTAAAGATAGATATTTATAGGTGTAAAGAGATAGGTGATATATAGATATAGAAGATAGAAAGATATTCGTCAGATGTGAAATAGCTAGAAATTAGGTAATTATGAGATACAGATGGATAGATATTGGAAAGAGATATTGGAAAGATTGATATAGATAGATGATAGATATCTAGAGATGGATAGATACTGTATATACATAGAAAAAGGAAACATTCGATTAGATATGCATTAGATAAATGTTAAGTAGATATAGGATACAGGTAGTAAGACCTATACATTATATATTATATATATTTATGTATTTGTTTGATGGATAAAAATTAGAAGGATAGATATTAGATAAAAAATATACAGTATATTGATATATATTTTTTTCCTTCAATTTATTTTTGGATACATAGATGGATAGGTAGCTAGATAGATAATTCATTTCTAAATGTTCTTATACACATTAGATTATAGGTGGTGGCATCGAGTAATATTTTAGTTGTTAGACTACTCCATGAAAGTGAGAAAAAGATTGTAGAACTTTTTTTATTTTTTTACATTACACCCTTACATGACTTTACTTTTGTTTTCAGTACATCCCCCAAAGTGAAACATTACCTCTTATTTTTTTCCTTGAAATTTAATACAACTTTAAGATATATTTTTAAAAAGCTTAGTAAAAGTGAAGAAACATTCTGCTTCTATTCTTTTTATTATATAGAAATTTACTCCTAATTTAAGGTACTGCCTTTTAATTACTCCTTCTTTATGGACGATGAACGATGGATAAATTAATATTCATGCAAATTTAAAATTACATTAATCACTCTTTGAATTTTTATTAAGTATTAAAAAATAAATAAATTCGTCCTATTTTCTTTCTTTTCTTTTTTTCCCCCCTCTTGTAGAATTTATTCTGAATTGATATTGCTTGATTTGTTTTTTATTACTTACACCGCAGAGTCTAATTAGCTCTAGAGAAGAATTAGCACCCTGCAGATTGTTTTATGAAACATGTCATTAACAAAGACTAAGGTTTGCCCTTGGAAAAAAGAAACAGCCCTGCGTGAACCTCTGACGGGTGGTCTTCTACATCTGGTTACAAAATATACTGATATCAAGCAAAGCTTTCTTCTTTAATGTGTTTCATACTCATCCAAGAAAAAAAGGCACCACCAAGAAAAAGTGATAAAAATCTCTGGTCACCCATTGGTTGATCTGTGTAAAAAAAATCTTGAAATATACCTGCATTATATTACCAGTTAATGAAAATCAAGTATATTTGAGATTAACTTCACATTAGATCCTAAAGAGTGTACATCTAGTATGAGCATGAAAATATTCAGGGTTATTCAAAGAGAATCGAAAAGCCACCGAACGTTCGGTGACTTTTCGTTCTCTTCAATTCGGTACAATTTGGCGATCCCATTTCGGCGACCCTGCGGTGTATTCAGCAAGCACCACAGGGCCATCGTAGTGCAGGGAAAAGCCGGCGAAAACCCGACGAACACTCACCACAAAACCAGGGCAAACGCACACCGAAACCCGCAAAAACATCTGGATTAACCCGACAAAGACGCCGGAGAAACCCGAGCAGGAGCCGATCAGAGCACAGAGCAACCGCCGGAAAAACCCAACACCGCAGACGAAGGAGGTGAAGAAAAAAAAAACCAGTAACCTTGAATGTTTGAAAAGTGAAACGCTGTTTGCAAAGAAACTACAGAACGAAAATGTCTGAAATTCACATATGAGGTCCAATGAATGATAATAAAAAGGGCTGTTACAGAAAAAAGAAGAAACGATTTAAAAAATAAAAAAACGGAAAAAAAATGTTTGAAAAAAATCCCAAAAAATGCCTAAAAGATCCTAAAAAAATTATAAATAAAGAGACTTTTTACTGCAGAATATTATAATGAACGGTTTATTAGATATTGAATTAAAACGGGAATATTTTTAACACTGAAGCCTATGGGATTCGCCCGAATAAACCCATCGAATGAAACCACCGAACAGCAGGGCAATTCGGCAACTTTTTCCTGCTGTTTTGTGTTCTCTGAATAGACAAAGCATTGTTTCTCTATGGGGACTTCACTGCCCTCGAACAGGCACCGTATGTGCAGGCAATTCGCCAGGATTGAATAGACGAATGGCCAGGAAGGGTAACCGTGTGCTGAATTTCAGCGTTTGGTTACCTTTCTCCAGCAATTCGGATCTCTTTGAATAACCCTGATACTCCTTTTATGTTCTTCAATTTTTTTTAACATAGATGGTTGGTTCTACAAGTATTAAACTTTTGCATTAATGTATCCATCTTCGAGACATTCCAACATTCTGCAAGAGTTGTGATCAGACCGTTTTTGTGGTATATTTCACAGAGAACTTGGAAGACTGGTTGAGCCTTTTAACCGGTCAATCGGAAGGACTCCATGTCGGGCAGTGTTACCAAGTGACACATCTTGCTGGCTTTCCATTCATCGAGGGATAATGTAGTCCATCCCTTAGAAGGGATCCCAGCTGAGAAGGGGTGGCTTGTAAAGAGGTTGTAATTTCTATTTTGTCAACAAAAAACGATTAATCCTACAGAGGGAAAGTCCAACCTTTGTGAGTGCGGATTCAGAGTGCGCTAAGAAGACGGGTATAAAAGGGACACGGTTGAAAGGCTGCGTTTAAAGCTGTCAAACAGTTGTAAGCTCAGAGAGAGATCCAAAACGTCTTATCTTCTTTTCATATAATGTACAACAGCTTAGGCGAAAGCTGAACTCGACAATCCGCTCCTTTCATTTAAATTGACTCGGAGCTTTATCACTCGTATCCCCTTCCATTCTTGTAGAATGTATAAGGAGCACAGATTTATGTTACCTTTTAAAAAAAAAATTACAAATACAAGTTGAAATAAATACATGTCATGAAGCGGTCCTAAAACATTGAGGTGCGAGTGTGGCACGGATAAAAAAATATCAGTATAAGGTTCTACAAGTGGCAAATAAGTTAAGCTTTGTACTCTATCACTAGCACCTGATAATTTATTTATTTTTTCTGAGAAAGTATTTTACCAGGAAGGATACATTGAGATTTCTCTCATTTTCAAGTATGTCCTGGGTGGCGAGTATGTACCGTTAGGTGTCTTGCCCAAGGACACTTACTGGAGAGGTGCTCTTGCCGGGATCAAACCTGTGTCTCCACAGTCTCCATGGTTATAGAGCAGTGATGTTATTTCTACTCCATAGTAAACATGGTGCCGGCTCACAATTTCCACTCACCAGGGGGCCGGGATGCGTAAAATTTGAAATAAGATCACGAAGGGGGAGGCGGTAATTTTAAAATCGGAGATAGGACAGTGTGGGCAATGCAATATGAGGGGCATGGACGCAATGTAAAATGAGTGAATGGGATGTTAAAAGTGTGTTAAAGTGTACCTAGGCACAGTCTAGCAGGTTTAGTCAAAGAGAATCACAAAGCCACCGCACGTTCGGTGACTTTTCGTTCTCTTCAATTCGGTTCGATTTGGCGATCCCATTTTGGCGACCCTGCGGTGTATTCAGCAAGCACCACAGGGCTGCCGAAATGCAGGGAAAAGCTGCCGCAAACCCGATGAAAACTCACCGCAAAACAAGGGCGAACGCACACCGAAACCTGGAAAATCATCTTGATTAACCCACCGAAAATGACGGAAAAACCCGAGCAGGAGCCGATCACACGCAGCGCAGCCGCCGGAAAAAGCCGACATCGCAGACGAAGGAGGTGAAGAAAAAAAGAAAACAGTCCACTTGAATGTTTGAAATGTGAAACGCTGTTTGCAAAGAAACTACTGAGCGAAAATGTCTGAAATTTACATATAAGATCCAATTGATGATAATAAAAAGGGCTGTTACAGAAAAAAGAAAAAACAATTAAATTTTTTTTTTAAAAAAATTGGCAAAATTTTTTTGGCAAAAAAAATCCCCAAAAATGCTTACAAAATCCCACAAAATCTATAAATAAAGAGACTTTTTGCTGCAGAATATAATAATGAATGGTTTATTAGATATTGAATTAAAACTGGAATATTTTTAACATTGAAGCCTATGGGATTCGCCTGAATAAACCTGCCGAATTAAACCGTCGAACAGCAGGGCATTTTGGCAACTTCTCACTGCTGGTTTTTGTTTTCTGAATAGACAAAGCATTGCTTCTCTATGGGGGATTTCACTGCCCTCGAACAGACACCGAACAGGCACCGTATGTGCAGGCAATTCGCCAAGATTTGGCGAATTGCCTGCTCTCTGAATAGCCGAATGGCCAGGAAAGGTAACCGAATGCTGAATTGCTCCAGCAATTTGGATCTCTTTGAATAACCCTGTAGGAGTTTATCTGGGTGCCCTGTTGCCACTTGTTTGAAAACTTGCACATATCTACCTTGAATTTTGGGATATGAGCACTGCTATTTGCTTTAGCACAGTCCTAAAGAATCCATATTTCATAAGTTTACGTTTTAGCTTGTTACAAGATACCTCTATGGTTTTTTTTACATAATCCCTTACCAAGATATCTCCCCAGACTGTTCAAATCTCATCAGTCTTTATGATTCTGCAAATTCTGTCCACTGTTCCCTGATAGATAAACAGATACACATTGATCCATGAAGAAATCTGACGCCCTTCTGGGGTCAAGAAGCAATTTTTTCCCAGTGTGTTGCATATTGGCGAGCATTTCAGACTGGGTTTTTTGCCTTCTTTTGGATCAACAGCAGTAGGTGATGTGTGAGAGGCTGAACCCGATGGACGCATGTCTTTTTTCAGCCTATGTAACTAACAGCTCAGAGCCATTTTTCAATTTGGAGGTGAAACCAGGCAGAAGAACATTCAACGAAGGATGATGGACACGGTCACAGGTTGTCTACGGCAAGGTTTCATGAGCAAAGTAACAAAAAGCAGGTCTGCAGCACCGAGCCACGTCTGATGGGCTTCAGTCTCTGGTATAATCCAGAAGAACAGACATGGTGACTCATGCACAACCCCAAAAAAATAAATAAAGGAATGGATCTGAACGCAAATAAGAAATTGCAGTCCAAAAGGACAAGCGAGAATGTATCCAGTTCTAGAAATTCTTTAAACCTTTGACGGTAATTCAAGTTAATATCGCATGCTAATAGGATTAGTGACTAAACCAGGAACTGTGGAGAACCGAGAAGGGAATTTAAATCCTCAGGTCAAAATAACTGAACTGGACGGAAAAAAAAAACAAAGAGAGACGAAAATAGTTAGTGGATTTTCTTCTAAAATCCTTTCTTTCTTTTTTCTTGCACTTTAATAACTTTCTCCTCGATTCTCCAGAATTCCCAATTTAATTAATGACCCCCACAGGCCGCGATAAAAAAAGTGAGAAGTCCCAAATGAGGTAATGTCTGTCAAATTCTGATCATTCAAAATAAATAAATAAATAAAATTGCCGTGACGCGTAATCCGCTGTAAAATAATACTAGATTTCTAAAGTGCAGTGTTTCGGCTGCGAAACGCTACATTCTACAAAAATAGAAAGAAAAATGGTAAATGTAAACTTTTTTTAATTTTAAACATATTTTCCTCATAGCCATAGAATAAATAAATATAAAATTAGAAAATATTGCCGGGATCATTTGAGATGTTCTGTTATTTTGGGGTTATTCAGAGAGCACTGGAATGTCGCTGACATTTCGGTGCTCTCTCGTTCCCGGAACTTCCCTACACTTCGAAGAATCAAAGTTCCCTAC
The DNA here is from genome assembly GCA_009667805.1 of Leptobrachium leishanense. Lineage (NCBI taxonomy): Eukaryota > Metazoa > Chordata > Amphibia > Anura > Megophryidae > Leptobrachium > Leptobrachium leishanense. The sequence continues at coordinate 513,480,314 of CM019063.1, read as the reverse complement.
GCTGAGGTTAATTCAGCATTCACCGCAGGGTCCCCGGAGTGTTGGGAAAACCGCAAACCTGCTGAAAATCCCACTGAACACCCGCCAACCCACTGAAAACCCGCAGGAACTGCCGCAAAAAACACGCCGGAAAAAGCCGACAAGCTGACAAACGGGGTAAAAACAAACAATACGTTTGAAAATGTCAAAATTGAAACGTTGTTTGCAAAAAAATACTGAACGAAAATGTCTGGAATTTACATATAGGATCTCATGAATGATTATAAAAAGGTCTGTTACAGAAAAAAGTAAAAACGCTTTTAAAAAAAAAAGTGAGAAAAAATTTTGCCGAATAAATCACGAAAAATGCCTTTAAAAGATTATAAAAAGAGCCAGATCGGTTCTCTCTGAATAACCCCTATGTTTTAATGCATACGGAATACGGGCTGAATGTATAACTCCAGGGATTGTAACTGACATAGGAATTGCATTTTTTTAAGGCCATAAAGTTAAAAAGAAAACCTTCAGATTAACTATTTGCATTTACGTAATAATTTCAACAATTTCAACAATTCCCACTTTAATTAAGACGGTGTGCGTCTAACCTTGGTTGACTCATTTGCTTTAAGAGGTTTACTCCCTGTGGTGCGTCTTTGTTAACTGGGTAAAACGTAAATATAGTTTAAGTCCTCTCAATCAAAGATAGCAAAGTAATTTAGTATATGTGGCTCTCGTTCCTTTTTTTCCCGGAGTTTGACCGGAGTTTTACGCTGCATGCGCTCAATGATTCACGGTGAAATTATCTGACTTCAATCTGAATATACGCAAAAGCGATTCAGTATCAAGAATGTAACACTGTGTGATGTGTGTCAATGTCTTTGCAGCAACCAAACCTCAGGAGCAGACTACCAGTGCTTCTCATGAGTAAGTAATTACTAACTGGGCACCAGTTCCAACCATTGAGACTGTTTCCAGATTCTCAAAGACTTGATTTATTGTGACAGGTTTGCCTGCAGTGTAAACCATTACGCCATTAAAATTAGCCACTGGAATCCAAGGACATTATTTCAGCTGCATTCCAAATACAGTGTGTCTCCATTGTTTAACCCCTTTACTACCAAGATCGAGTACACTCATTCTTCAAAAGCACCGATATCGGGTATACTCGATGTGGTCTGATTCTGGAGAATGGCAAAGGAATTCAAGTGGAATTCTTTCACAAATGGGCTGCAGATCATGCCTCAGAAATGTCTACACATCGGACGTGACAGCTGGGCAATCTGCCTGTCAAATAGGACTTACCTACAGTGACTATATACAGAGGGACGCTTAAGTATGTATTTACTCTGTGGATAATGGAAAGTCAGTTTTCCATAAAACCACTGAATCCTGCCAGTGGTTTTTGGAAAACCACTTGTTATTGATGGGGTTGATTGGTTATTTGGTTCTGCATTAATGGACTCAGCCGTTTTAGGGTCAGGAGGATGACGAGCATGTCGGTATATTTAAATAAAAAAATCTTCGTCTATCAGGGTTATTCAGAGAACGGTGAAACTATAGAGAACTTTTGGAGAAGTGCAAATTCGAGGTCAAAATAGCCAAACCAGAAAAATTCTCCCATTTATCTCACTTTCCAAATCGGCTATTTTGACCTAGAATTTTCACTTCTCCAAAAGTTCTCCAGAGTTTCACCTTTCTCTGAATAACCCTGAATATCTATCGTTTTGATAGGAGAGAAAAGACTGGAACCAAAGATTTTATTATTAAAAAAACAAAAATAACACATTTAAAGAAATATAATTATCTAGGATTATTTTCCAAACTTGGCCATCTTGACCTGACGCAATCGAATTATCATTTCTTCAAAATTCAATGCTTAACGAATAAACCATTAAGTTCATCCGACAAAGCGTGAGGTTATTAAATCTTTTTAATTATTATTATTATTAAAATTCATGTCAAGACATTATTCTTTTTCTTACAAAGATGGAAATTATTTATTTATTTATTTATTTATAAAGGATTTTACCAGGAAGGATACATTGAGATTTCTCTCGTTTTCAAGTATGTCCTGGGTTCAAGAACATTGAAGTGTTACGGTTACAGAAATACAAAGTAATACAATGCAAGATATTAAAAAAAACCAACACAAATATACAGATTAACAGAAAAATATGTAGGAAATAAGGTCTAAGCTTTGATTCGGAGGGTAGATAACAGCAGCAAATGAAATCAAAGTATCTGTTTTTACTGTGTGTCAAGGCAGAATAAATATGGATGGGTCTGAGCGAGCCCATTTGTCTTGATGTCAAGAGAATACCAAGTAAGTCATCAGTTGCTCCATGAATACATTTCTTTCTTTGGTTCACAAAGATTCCTTGAATGTTTTATGTGAAAAGATGAGAAGCCGTAAGAATCTGATTGATCTTAGCTGCGCTGTGTCAATATGGCCAATAGAGGGTCAAGAGGGCAAGAGATGGGTGAATAATAGAGCACCACGGATTTCATAGCTTTAATTGAGATGTTGCAAAAATGTTAAAGGAGTAGATACAGATTACAGATAACCTAATAAGCAACTGTTTCTTCTGTTGGTAAAAAGGCAAAATGATTTATTTGGGATAAATTATTTTGTTAACACAATAATAGCAGTGATAATAGTGATAGTTTCTGTTAGTTTTGGTTTATAATTAAACTCCTTAACAATGTTGTAAAAATTGTTGCTTAACCCCTTTGCTGCGACCTCCCGGTCAGTGGTGTATTTAGGTTTTGTGCTGCCCTAGGCCTGACTAAACTCGGGCACCCCCTAATTTAAATTTGAGGCACCCCTTCCTGTCAAGGGCACACCTCTTCCTGGTTAAACCCCACCCTTCCTCTTTCAGCTCCACCTTTTCCTCTTAGAGCTCCGCCTTTTCCTCTCTTTCTATTAACCACTTCAATGCGGAGGATGCGCTCAGCTGCTTACTGCTGCTGGGTTCCGGCCGATCGCTGGCCCCTCCGGTGCGGGCTGACATCCTCGATGTCAGCCCGGCATCCGGAACCGCCGCCGCTGAAATTAGGTGTCATCGCGACAGCGCGATGACACCTAATTCAGGCGCCCCCCCCGCATGTGCGGAGGAGGCGCCTGAAAGGGAGGGGGGGAGGTCCTTTGGACCTCTCTCCCTCCCGTTCGGTGACGTTGCAGGGGTTAACCCAGGCACCATTTGGAAGGGCACAGCCTGCCCTTCCAAATGGTGCCTGGCATTAACCCCTGGGGAGCTGGATCGCGAATCGGCGCTGAAAAGCGCCGGTTCGCGATCCTTTCCCGGAGCTGGCCGACATCTTGGATGTCGGCCAAGCCTCCGGGAACTCCCCCTGAGGACTGGCGTCATCGTGCATAGCACGATGACGCCAGTCCTAGAGTTAACCCCTAACTGCCACCAACGGTGGAGATAGGGAGTTCCAATGAACTCCCTATCTCCCGATCCGTGGCAGCTAGGGGTTAAAGTTTGGTATTGCTGGATCGGCCAGAGCATGGCCGTTCCAACGATACCAAACACTACTGTGAAAAACTTTGTAAAAAAAAATTAAAAATAAAAAGAAATTTAAAAAAAAATTATAAAAAAAATAAACAATTTTTTTTTCTTTTTTTTGGTTTGTTAATGCAGCAATATTGTTCCCATTTCAATTATAATGTGAACAATGATGCTGCACTAACGATTTTTGTATGCGGTGCGTTTGTTAAAAATCGTGTAATTTTCCCCAAAAAAAAATGTAACGAGACCCATCTCTAATTTTTTTAACAAGCGCACCCCATACAAAATATAACCGCAATTGCTCGCATGTTAAAATGTGAAAAAAAACACTTTACACGTTGTAAATTATTGAAAATACATATTTTATTGCATTTTTTGTTATAATATACAGACATGACATAACGTATACATATAATAATGACATATTATGAATCTACCGAGTCTGAAGGAAAGAACGATATATAATATGTCTGGGTCATATACTAAAATAAGCCTTCAAAACACGTTTAAACATGATGAGCAAAACCGGTAAAAATGACCTCAGCACAGAGGTGTGAAAAGCCTCAGCAGCGAAAGGGTTAAAAGTGGATACCAAGTGCCTACTTGTATATTTTGTTTACCATTTCAAATGTATCTTTTGAGATAAATAAAATTATGAAATGTTTAAATTCAAGCATTTTTACAAAGAACAGCCACGCATGTCAAGTATACTGGATCACAGCCGCTCTAATTGGTTGAACAATAAAATCCACAGAAACGTGCACTGCATATGAGTGTATCACAGAGCTGCACAGCAATAAAACCCACAGAAATGGGCACTGTGTATGAGCATATCAGAACTGCACAGCAATAAAACTCACAGTAATGTGCAGTGTGTATGAGCGTATCCCAGAGCTCCAGGACAATAAATCTCACAGTAATATGCAGTGTGTATCACAGAATCCACAGCAATAAAACTCCCAGCAATGCAATGTGCAGTGTGTATGAGTGTATCAGAATCCACAGCAATAAAACTCCCAGCAATGCAATGTGCGGTGTGTGTGTCAGTGTATCAGAATTCACCGCAATAAAACTCACAGCAATGCAATGTGTGGTGTGTGTCAGCGTATCAGAATCCACAGCAATAAAACTCCCAGCAATGCAATGTGCGGTGTGTATGAGTGCATCAGAATCCACTGCAATAAGACTCCCAGCAAACCGAGTGAATATGAGCACACAGCAATTATTTATTCTATATTTACCGCCTCCGTCCGCGGTAGGTCTGTGTGCAGAGTCAGCAGGGACTGTGTACGGACTCAGCAGGAGGTCCCTCCAGGCCACGTTAGGATCGTGGCTGTGCCTGTGCGTGGAGCCATCTTGTCAGCAGTGGGGTGCCACTGCCAGAGGCTGCACCGTGGCTTTGATTCCCTTCCCGGTGGGTGTTCAGTCCAGAATAGAGTGAGAGTCCGTGTTAACGAAAGGGCGGGCCAGCTGCGTGTGTGTCACGTGGTTCAGCCAGTCAGGTGGTACTGAGAGCCAGGCAGCTCAATGACAAATTTCTATCACTGCAGTGCTGGTTAAGGAAAGGCCCACTTTAAACAGCAGTAAGCAGACAGGGCTTCATATTCTGCTGATACCCCCCCCCTTTACCTGCCGTTTACTGTCATCTTCTCTCTCTGCACACAAATCACATCCCCTCCCCTCTCCTAGAGCTGCTGCGGGGCAGGGGAGGAGCTATGGAGGGAGGAGAGGGGGATTTTTATTCCATTTGATTTTATTCCGTATGCAAACGCCCTGCTCCGCTGCTCGTTGCTTGAGAACACAGCTCAAAGCTGACACACAGTGACAGTGGCACCTCCTAGTACCCCTAATGACACCCAAATAATCACTGGTACCTGGGGCGGCCCACCCTCCGCCACTCCCCTAAGTACACCACTGCTCTGTGATATGCTCACACACAAGTTTGGCGAAATGCCAGCAAGTACGGTGCTGTTTGAAGGCAGTGCAAATCCCCATAAAGAAGTAATGGTTAATCTATTCAGAGAACACCAAACAGCAGAGAAATGACAGTGAAATGCCCTGATGTTTGGTGGTTTCAATCAGCAGGTTTATTCAGGCGAACCCCATAGGTTTCAATGTTAAAAATATTCCCATTTTTATGCAATATCTAATAAACCATTTATTATTTTTATCTGCAGTAAAAAGTCTTTATTGATTTCTTTTTAGGACCTTTTACTAATTTTTCATCAAAATCCCCCCCCTTTTTTTTAATAGCGGGTTTTCTTTTTTCTGTAACAGAACTTTTTATTATCAATCATAGGATCTTATATGTAAATTCCAGACATTTTCGTTCAGTAGTTCTTTTGAAAACAGCAGGCCACGGGTTTGCGGTGGCAGCATTCAGTGGCCGACTCCATGCACTTTGGGGACCCTGCGGTGAACGGTAAATTCACTGCAGGGTGGGGAAATTTTATTCCCCGAAGTGCAGGGAACCACAGAACACCAAAATGTTGGCGTGCTTTTGGTGCTCTGTGAGTAACCCACTTAGTGGTGAGGTTTTTTGCTGCCCCCTGGAAAGTGAAAGCCTAGGCCTTGCCTACCCAGGACATACTTGAAAATTAGTGAAATCTCAATGTATCCTTCCTGGCAAAATACTTTGCAAGAGTAAAAAAAAAAATATATATATATATATTTTTAGGGCTGGGGCCACCAGTGCGGGCCGCCGCCCCCTGGAAAGTGCCGCCCTAGGCCTAGGCCTTGTTGGCCTAGGCCAAAATACACCACTGCTCCCGGTGCGGGCGGACATCTTGGATGTCAGCACCTTCTCCGGGACTCCGGCAGCACGAATCGCGTCCTTTGGACCTCTCTCCCTCCCCATCGGTAAGGGACAGCAAAAAAAGGCAGGCACTGCTTTGAAGGGCACAGTCTGCCCTTCCAAGTGGTGGCTGCATTTAACCCCTGTTGGCGCCGAATCGCGATCCCCTCCTGAGCTGGCCAACATCTTAGATGCCGGCCGAGCTTCCGGGGTCTCCCCTGCCTACTGGCGTCATCACGCAAGGATGACGTCAGTTCAGAAGTTAACCCCTAGCTACTGGTGGAGATAGGGGGGTCATTGAATAGGGGGGGTCATCTCCACCTAGCTACTTGTGGAGATAGAGGGGTCATTGAACCCCCCTATCTCCTGATACGTGGCAGCTAGGGGTTAATGATTAGTATCAATGGAACAACTAGAGCATGGCCTTTCTAATGATACCAAACATGACCATGTTAATAGTAAACACAAAAAAATAAAAATAAAAATAGAAATTAAAAAAGAAATTAAAAAAAGTTTTTTTTGTTTTATTAATGCAGCAATATTGTTCGTAGTTCAATTATAATGTGAACAATGATGCTGCACTAATGATTTTTTTCTATAGGGGGTTTGCTAAAAATCCCCCCAAAAAAATGTAACGAGTTCCCATTTCTAATTTTTTTAACAAGTGCACCCCATAGAAAATATAACCGCAAAGGCTCGCATGATAAAATGTGAAAAAAAACCCACTTTACACACTGCAGACGATTGAAAATTCTAATTTTATTGCATTTTTTTTATAATATTCAGGCAGGACATGACGTATACATATAATAATGATATATTATGAATCTGCCGAGTCTGCCGGAAAGAACGATATATAATTTGTCTGGGTTTTATAATAAAATGTGACTTCAAATCACGTTTAAACATGATGAACGAAACCGGTAAAAATTAGCTCAGCACACAGGGGTGAAATGGCTCAGCAGCGAAAGGGTTAATCTCCTTTTCTTCAAGAGATCCATATATACCCGAACGTTTTTATTAAATCACGAATGAATGTAAATTAATGAGAGTTTGAGGAAATGTACCTCCTCTTACGTTAGACACATCTCATCACAGTAAATGGTAGAAGTGACTGCTGTTTCCTATTCGGCAAATGTCGAATCGGCGCTGCATGTTATTGCTAACACATCTCATTCTTAATGTAATCATTTAAGGCAGAGGATCTCAGCCACCCTGTCCCTCCAGATGTTTTGGAACTACATTTCCCATGAGTCTCTGCTAAGCTAATTATTCATGGATGATGTAGTCCCAAAACTTCTGGGAAGGGGAGCCAAGGTTGTTGACCCCTGCACTAAGGTGTCAGTCGTGCAAATCTTGTTACGGTACACTCATACCCTCAGATAGCCCTACAAAAAGAAGTCCGAGCTGGTACGATCGGGAGACCGGGTGCCCACAGCTTCTTGGAAATGACACAGCCCTCATAAATTTATATTGTGGCCTTTGGTTCATCTGATTTGTGGCATGTGGCAGCATCTAGCTGGCGCATCTTCCAAAGAGTTACCCATTTTTTTTCCATGGATGTGCTATTCTTGTGGCTGTGCTGTTGACGCAGCTGTGTTGCCACATAAAGGCCACTCCCTGCGCAAGCTGTGTTGGGATGTGCTCAACATAAGAGGAGGCAGGCTTCCTGAAACGATCATTATTTTCCTTTCGTTCGTTTGTTTTAAAAAATATATATTAGTTCGGTAGCAGAATCTACATCTTTCCTCACCTTTCCGGTACACTTAAAAGATTTTTATGACCCCCTCGACCTGAGCCAAAATACTCGAATATCTGCACATTGCGTGTCCTATGTCTTTTATAGTTTCGTTATATTTTTGTGAGACGTATAGTGTATGGGAGCTGTACAGTGGGTGTTTAAGTTTAGTTTTTAGATTATGCTCAGATACTCAGATAATAAATCCCTTGAGACCTGGCTGTAGAGAAGAGTTTCTGGAGATTTTCAAGTCCTAAATAGTATAAACTAAAGTACCGCAATGTAGAACAAATGGTATGTGTAAAACTTGCTTCAAAGAACATGTAACATGTGAATCTGGAACACAGGACTGTAAAATATGAATATTTCTGGAGTGCTTACACAGGAAAATCTAGTGACTCAGAGTCATCATAGAGTGTTGCCTTCCCTGACGTCTATCTGTGGTTTGAGATGCACCAGCACAGTGGAGCATTGGATGGAGTCTACAGGGTTTTTATTAATACAGCAATCGAAAACACAACTACACATCCAAAGGGTGACTCATTAACTCATATAATACTTCTGTTGTGATTCCATGTGGTTTTGTGGGCTGGCCTGACTCCACACTGTGGTCATGTAGGCCTGACTCCATACTAGGGTTGTGTACATCTGATTCCGTAATGCGGTTGAGTAGGCTTGACTCCATATTGTGGTTATCAAGACCTGACTCCATATTGTGGTTATGAAGGCCTGACTTCATATTGTGGTTATGAAGGCCTGACTCCATACTGTGGTTAGGTAGTAGAACACATTTGGCAGAAGGGTACGAAGATAGTTTCGTATTGACAAAGCTTTTGTTCCATTATGAACAGTTGAGGCAACAAAGAGATCTTTTTGGAAGCTCACATTGTTAGGGGAAACGTATATAGAAACATAGAAAAATGTCGGCAGATAAGAACCTTTCGGCCCATCTAGTCTGCCCAATTACATGGATACTTTACCTGGATTTATCTTTTGTTTAGGATAGCCTTATGCCTATCCCATGCTTGCTTAAATTCAATTACTGTTTTGGCCTCTACCACTTCTACTGGAAGACTGGAAGACTGGAAGATATGGCAAACGATAGTGTGTCTCTTTCCAGAGGATAAAGTCCAGGCCTGTGATATTAAATTTGTTATAGAGTTTTTGTCATGAGCCTGTTACACTTGTCCATTTATGCAGGGTCATAGATGTCGTAATGAAGGCTTTAGGACCCAACAGTCCACAGGCTTAGAGGAAGGGGAAAAAAGTTTAGGATTACTATGCCACTATGCCACCTTATTGTTGTCATTTAACTCTGTGTAATGTGTGGATGACAAACAATGAGGAGAGAAGAAATAAAACCCTATGGGCCAATTCCTGCCAAGTCATTAAGGGAAGACCTCAAGCCATCATACATAACGTCTCCACTCGTTAGCTTTAGGGTTTGAGGAGCTGGTCTAATAACCAAGCCGCAAGCATTTCACATGTCCGTCCTTGTCTTAATCAATGGTGTCGAAACGTTGTCTTTTTCTGCTCACTGCGGATTAAAATCCTTTATAATTCAACCACATTAAGGAGTCGGTAATTATTATTCTCATTGTCTTAATCAGGACTCTACTAAAGACTCATCCAAGCTCTTATTATCTCCCGCCTTGACTACTGTAACCTCCTTCTCACTGGCCTTAACCCTTTCGCTGCTGAGGCGTTTCACGCCTCTGTGCTGAGCTCATATTTACTAGTTTTGCTCATCATGTTTAAACGTGTTTTGAAGGCTTATTTTATTATATGACCCAGACGTATTATTTATCGTTCTTTACGTCAGACTCGGCAGATTCATAATATGTCATTATGATATGTATACGTCATGTCCTGTCTGTATATTATAACAAAAAATGCAATAAAATATGAATTTTCAATAATTTACAACGTGTAAAGTGTTTTTTTTTCACATTTTAACATGCGAGCAATTGCGGTTATATTTTGTATGGGGTGCGCTTGTTAAAAAAATTAGAAATGGGGTCTCGTTACATTTTTTTGGGGGGAAATTACACGATTTATAACAAACGCACCGCATACAAAAATCGTTAGTGCAGCATCATTCTTCACATTATAATTGAAATGGGAACAATATTGCTGCATTAACGAACCAAAAAAAAAAGAAAAAAACTTGTTTCTTTTTTTTTTTTTCTTTAAATATTATTTTATTTTTATTTTTATTTTTTATTTTTTTTAAAAAACTTTTTTCACAGTCATGTTTGATATCGTTGGAACGGCCATGCTCTGGCCGATCCAACAGTACCAAATATTAACCCCTGGCTGCCACGGATCGGGAGATAAGGGGTTCATTGGAACCCCCTATCTCCACCATTGGTGGCAGTTAGGGGTTAACTCCAGGACTGGCGTCATCGTGCTATGCACGATGACGCCAGTCCTCAGGGGGAGTTCCTGGAGGCTTGGCCGACATCCAAGATGTCGGCCAGCTCCGGGAAAGGATCACGAACCGGCGCTTTTCGGCTCCGATTCGTGATCCGGCCCCCATGGGGTTAATTCCAGGCACCGTTAGGAAGGGCAGGCTGTGCCCTTCCAAACGGTGCCTGGATTAACCCCCTGCACCCCGGCGATCGGGAGGGAGAGAGGTCCGAAGGACCTCTCCCCCTCCCTTTCAGGCGCCTCCTCCGCACACACGGGGGGGCGCCTGAATTAGATGTCATCGCGCCGCCGCAATGACATTTAATTCGGCCGCCGGCGGTTCCGGGTGCTGGGCTGACATCGAGGATGTCAGCCCGCACCGGGGGGCACAGCGATCGGCCGGAACCCGGAACGCTACCTGCGGGTGGACGCGCTGAGCGCGTCCACCACAGTGAAAGGGTTAAGAGGTTCTAGATTCTCCCTCTGCAGTCTGTTATGAATGCCTGTGCCAGGCTCATCCACCTCTCCTCCTGCACCTCTCACACCTCCCCCTTTTGTCAATCTCTACACTGGCTTCCTGTTTCCTTTAGAATCCATTTCAAAATATTGGTGCTCACATACAAAGCTCTCCATACCCGCGCCCCTGCCTACATCTCCTCCCTTATTAGCAGGTATATCCTGCCCCGACCACTTCGCTCTGACAATGATCTGATGCAATCAGCTCCACGTACCCGCTCCCCATCTCCTGCCTTCAAGATTTCTCCCAAGCTGCACCCTTTCTATGGAACTCTCTCCCCTGCAACATCAGACGCTCCCCATCTCTCCAGTCCTTCAAGAAGTCTCTGAAAATGCATTACTTTAGGGAAGCCTATCAGCTCACTCCATGATTCCCCCACTGTTCATTTCTTACGCCATCTTCCCACCCAGCCCACATGCTCCCCACTACTTCAGATTCTCTGTTTACCCTCACCTAGTGTGTCACCCCTCTCCTTTGATTGTAAGCTCTCGAGCAGGGTCCTCTCTCCTACTGTTCTGTGTGTTTAACTTGCATGTAAATTTTTTATTCTGTCTCATCCATTGAACAGCACTGCGGAACTTGTTAGCGATTTATGAAAACTTGTATCTGTAACATTGTGGAAGGAAATTGTTAATCAACGACTCCTGTACTTTGTATTGGTGCCATTAATTGGCAGCTAGATGGAGAAGAATGAGCTATTCCAACGTAGTTCATTCAACTTGGCTTGAGATGTTAATGCAAATAATTCCGGTTTTAAGGCCCAAGAGTTAAGTGACTTTGCAATATGACCTACACTGCAAAATAAATTATTATTGTCATCATTTATATAGCGCCAAGAGTTTCCGCAGCGCTTTACAATAACCAAAGGGAACAAAAGAAACAGATAAACGGACATATGATGGAATGAAGAGGTGTAAAGGGCCCTGCCCATAGGAGCTTACAGTCTAGAGGTACATTAAATATCCCTCATGTTGGTTCTTTTCGCCATTCTCAATTTTTTTATCTATTTAGTTATTTAACTTAGAGAACCAGTAGTTTCTTCTGCTCTCAGAGAGCTATTTTTCTTTAACCCTTTCGCTGCTGAGGCTTTTCCCGCCCCTGTGCTGAGCTCATTTTTACCGGTTTTGCTCATCATGTTTAAACGTGTTTTGAAGGCTTATTTTAGTATATGACCCAGACATATTATATATCGTTCTCTCCGTCAGACTCGGTAGATTCATAATATGTCATTATTATATGTATACGTTATGTCATGTCTGTATATTATAACAAAAAATGCAATAAAATATGTATTTTCAATAATTTACAATGTGTAAAGTGTTTTTTTTCACATTTTAACATGCGAGCAATTGCGGTTATATTTTGTATGGGGTGCGCTTGTTAAAAAAATTAGAGATGGGGTCTCGTTACATTTTTTTTGGGGGAAAATTACGCGATTTTTAACAAACGCACCGCATACAAAAATCGTTAGTGCAGCATCATTGTTCACATTATAATTGAAATGGGAACAATATTGCTGCATTAACAAACCAAAAAAAAAAAAAAGTGTTTATTTTTTTTTTTATTAATTTTTTTTTTCTTTTTTTTTTATTTTTTTTTTTCATTTTTTTTTTTTTTTTACAAAATTTTTCACTTTCATGTTTGGTATCGTTGGAACGGCCATGCTCTGGCCGATCCAACCATACCAAAATTTAACCCCTAACTGCCACGGATCGGGAGATAGGGAGTTCATTGGAACTCCCTATCTCCACCGTTGGTGGCAGTTAAGGGTTAAGTCCAGGACTCGCGTCATCGTGCTACGCACGATGACGCCAGTCCTCAGGGGGAGTTCCCGGAGGCTTGGCCGACATCCAAGATGTCGGCCAGCTCCGGGAAAGGATCGCGAATCGGCGCTTTTCAGCGCCGATTCGCGATCCAGCTCCCCAGGGGTTAATGCCAGGCATCATTTGGAAGGGCAGGCTGTACCCTTCCAAATGATGCCTGGGTTAACCCCCGCAGAGCCGCCGATCGGGAGGGAGAGAGGTCCGAAGGACCTCCCCCCCTTCCCTTTCAGGCGCCTCTTCCGCACATGCGGGGGGCGCCTGAATTAGGTGTCATCGCGCTGCCGCGATGACACCTAATTCGGGCGGCTGTGGTCCCGGATGCGCGGCTGACATCCAGGATGTCAGCCCGCACCGGGGGGGCCAGCGATCAGCCGGAACTCGGCCGAACGCTGACCCCAATGGGAGGACGCGCTCAGCGCGTCCTCCGCATACCAGCGGGAATGCTGAGGACGCGCTGAGCGCGTCCTCAGCATCGAAGTGGTTAAAATCTTTCTTTTATTTATGAATAGAATCGGTTTCAGTTCTAAATCAGGGGCTGAAGAGGAAGGTTTAGTGCTAGACAGCTTTTATATGGTATTGGGAACCAGTACTAAGCAGCTTTTATATGGTATTGGAAACCATTACTAGCCAGCTTTTATATGGTATTGGGAACCATTACTAGGCAGCTTTTATATGGTATTGGGAACCATTACTAGGCAGCTTTTATATGGTATTGGGAACCATTACTAGGCAGCTTTTATATGGTATTGGGAACCATTACTAGGCAGCTTTTATATGGTATTGGGAACCATTACTAGGCAGCTTTTATATGGTATTGGGAACCATTACTAGACAGCTTTTATATGGTATTGGGAACCATTACTAGGCAGCTTTTATATGGTATTGGGAACCAGTACTAGGCAGCTTTCATATGGTATTGGGAACCAGTACCAGGCAGCTTTTATATGGTATTGGGAACCAGTAATAGGCAGCTTTTATATGGTATTGGGAACCAGTACTAGCCAGCTTTTATATGGGTTTGGGAACCAGTACTACGCAGCTTTTATATTGCATTGGTCGCTAATAATAGGCAGGTTTTATATGGTATTGGGAACCAGTACTGGGCAGCTTTTATATGGTATTGGGAACCAGTACTAGGCAGCTTTTATATGGGTTTGGGAACCAGTACTACGCAGCTTTTATATTGCATTGGTCGCTAATAATAGGCAGGTTTTATATGGTATTGGGAACCAGTACTAGGCAGCTTTTATATGGTATTGTGAACCAGTACTAGGCAGCTTTTATATGGTATTGGGAGCCAGTACTAGAGACAGCTTTTATATGGTATTGTGAACCAGTACTAGGCAGCTTTTATATGGTATTGGGAACCAGTACTAGGCAGCTTTTATATGGTTTATAAATAAATATGGTACTGGGAACCAGTACTAGGCAGGTTTTATATGGTATTGGGAACCAGTACTAGGCAGTTTTTATATTGCATTGGTCGCTAATAATAGGCAGGTTTCATATGGTATGGGGAACCAGTACTAGGCAGGAGTTATATGTTCATAGGGCATTTTGGGATTGTCAAACATATTTCAGTGGCCATCTAGAAGTTAAGGGTTGAAAGGTCAGTGTGAGTTGTCAGAGGGCTGTGGTGGTTTATGTCAGTGTCCTGTATCACTAGAGCATTGCGAAAAGCACAGATATTTTGTTCTATTTTCCCAAAGCTTCTGTGGGAGAGCATTATACCATCTGAAGGAGACTTTAGTCCTAAAGGTGAAAATAATCAGTAATTTCATCATTAATCAATTCATCAATTAACAGTTTATTTCCCCCATACCCTTTAAAAATGTTTGCTATCGGCAAGGATGTACTCTGATTGGATAGCATAATGTTGTATGATGTCATAATCTAACATCTATACTCATGCTTTATTTACCGAGGTTGACGTAACGCACAGCCTGCTGCTCTTTGGAGATGTTAGCAGAACACACGTGGTTTAATTAAGGGTGGTTTGTTTATATTGTTACATGTGTGATTAGATAGTTATCACTTTGCGGGTATGCTGACAGATGCTCTGTTCCTTGTCTCATTCCCAAGTGTATACTGAAAGATGCACTCAGCAGACAGCACGCACTCTAAAAAAAAAATCTTGTTCGAATGTAAAAAAAAAAGAAATAAATCTATCTTCGAAGCACATTCAAGTAATGGGACGAAGAAGAATTTATGCTATTTTCAGTAGCTTTGTAGCAGAAATCTATCTTAATCTAAAAATGAAAAATCAAAATGAAAATATTAATGTAAACAACTTGAATGATAAATTCTAAAATACAAAAGTAAATGAAAAAATAACCTACATGGTCTACAATTAAAAGCTATTTTTGAAAGCTTGGTAGCATGAATCTATTTTTTTTATAATTATAGAGAAACCAATGCAAAGGTTATAAAAAAAAAAAACATTTAAGATAAATAATAGCAAAATAAAAAGAAAATGAAGGAATAATCGATACAAGCTACAATTAAAACATTATTTTGGCAGTTTTGCTGCATAAATTTGTTGTTAAAATTATGGAGGAAATCAAATGCAAAATTTATAAAATAAAACGAGATCAAGCATGAATATTAAAATAAGAACTGAATTAAAAATAATATATACAGGAAAAAATAATTACAGTCACATTAAGAGATCTGCAAAATGAATAGGGAAAAAAAATAATAATAATAATAGAGAATAATAAAATAAAACAGAATCATTTCATGGAAATGTTAGTAAAAATATTTTAACAAGATAGCCGATCTATTTAGTTGAATGTGACAAAAAAATTAAAAAAAGCCACGATTGATAAATGATATAATCAATTACTGTGTTTTTAGTCGTGTATTTAGTCGTGTACTTATCACCTAGGCTAGGGTCAGACTAACACAGTATTAACGTGCGTTTAACCGCACTAAATCACGGCCGTGCTAGCAGCAAATGACGTCCAATTCCAGGCAGCATACGAAGAATGGCCGCACAAAAGTGCGGCTGCGCAACGCAAGCGGCAAACGAACGCATTTTTTCGAGAACGTGATACCGCTAGTACTGACGTACAGAGTGCGCTGCGTCCGCTAGCGGCGTGTGTGCGTGATTAGGAGACGTCAGACGCTGCACACGTCCGGCCAACATAACGTCCAGACACAAAAAGGGTTTTATTGATGATCCGTACAAAATCACGGACGAAAATGCGCATTATATGACCGCTATCGCGTATTCCGTGAAAAAATGCATCCATTCGTTCAAACACACTTTTTCACGGACAACGTGAAAAATGCGTTCGTCTGACCCTAGCCTTAATGGCAACAGCAAGGAAAAGGTATTCTGAAGATGAAAGTAAAATGACATGGTAAAAAAACTACGCAGTAACAACTAGAAATATGAACAAACTATCACATAACTTAAACAGACGCTCTTTTATTACAGTGCCATGAAATTACACCGTTCAGCGCTTATTGATTAACCCTTTGTGTATTTCTTGTTTGTGTGTTTACTTACAAATCCAGCAACTATTACTGAAACACATATTTTATTCTTGTTTTGCACTTCTTTCCCAATTTCCCACTCCTCTGTTCATTCCACAGGCTGCTGCCCCTCCAAGAGATGATAGTAAGAGGCAAATGAGCGAAATAAATATAGAAATAGTAGCATTAGTAACCGTTGTTTGTTTTCTTTCACTTTTTAAAGAAGTTTTCTAGTTATGTTCATACTACAGTTTGCTAAATCCAGTTTGGTAAAAGAAGCATTTTAGCAAGTGAAAGGGCTCTATTACAATCTTCGCACAAACGTTTGCGCAAAAACGCATTAACGCGAGGGGCAAAACCCTTTGCGTGAACGTCGTATTACAATGTCTGCGCAAAAAATGCGCGTTAACGTCTACCGCGGGTGAACCTGCGCGAACCCTGCGCGAGCTTACTGTACTGCGCGCGTCCTATACTTAACATTGTGAGTGCAAATGCGTTTGTGCGCTGGTACGCGGATGGTATTACAAACTATGCGCAAAATTTAACGCACAGCGTTTGCGCACATAATTTTAATGTCTTTTAAAAGCTGGTGGTAACGGCAAATCTGAACGTCCTGGCCGAACCCAAATACACCAGCCCAAAAAATAATACAGCACAGTATAGTTACACGTTCTACACATACCCAAACAATAAATTTGACGAGTTGTGCGTGGTTTTTTTTTGATGCAGCATATATGCGCAGATTGACTTTGACAGGCGCAAAAACTTAACGGGAGACAATTAAGGTTCTTAATTCTGATTGGCTGAATAGCGTTAAAAAACAGTCCGCACACCGATTTCTGCACGCAACGTTAATACGCGTGCATTTTTGCGCTTCTTTTTTCCGCGCGGTATTTTTTGACGGATGAAATAATGCACGAGGATTGTAATACCAGCATTGATTTACGCGCATTAATGTTTGATGCTTCGCGCAAAATGTCACGCGTTTACCGTGTATTTTTGCGTGAAGAATGTAATAGAGTCTTCCTCTCTTTTCCTGTTTCACCTTACAAGAATTCCATCCTATTGATTCAGCAGATTTAGGGATACTGCAGACTCGGCTCTGTGCTCCCTGTCTTCCCTGATCACAGCAGGGAGTGGTTGCAGAGAACAAGCAGAAAATGCAGTGTATTCAACTTAAAAGCGAGCCTGTTTACAAAAATAAAGGATTTTGAGACTTTTGTTGATGCAGTATGCTATTGCGCAGATATTTAGGGTATAATTGAACACTTCAAAAATACTCATTAATATGCGCATATCTCTGCAAGACCAGAGATGTTCAGAGATTTTTAGAGAAAAGCGAAAAAGCTATAAATTGCAATATTCTATTTTATTGAGCGCACAATTGGAGCTGTAACCTGCGCTCAAATCCCTGTTAGTCCTACAAAAACATAAGATCTATGGTCTATTTAATGGCTATTAAATATTAAACTCACCTCCACATAAAGGAAAATCTCAAGTGGGTTATATTCTATTTAATTATGAATAAAAACACTGCAATCATTCCAACTTTCTTGCATTACCCGATGCAATCCGTTATAAATTTCTCTCTTTCATTATGCTTCACTTTGACACTGTGGCTTCAGCGGTCGAGAAAGACCAGATGAAGTGTGTATGGAGCAGATAGTGGGCATGGCTGTGGAAATCCAGGTGTGAGTATCTCATTCATTGGGAATTTGCTGTGTTACATTGTAATATCTTCCTATTTAATAACGGATCACACCCATGAATTTCATGGCACAGCAATTAAGCCAGGCAGTTACAAGCCTGTGCAAGGGAAACGGCTTTGTATATTCCGCCTAAGGGACGGTGAGCTATCAAATGTTCACTCTGACATGAACAGTATGTCAAAAAATGCAATAAATCTGCAATCCGCCCATCGGACTGTGTGTTTTGTTTTAAGTAAATGAGCGCATTTCACCAAGAGTCATTGATATTTATTTATTTAAATTATTTTTAACCTCCCTGGAGGTCTAATTTTTGCAAAATTTTGTGTCTAAAAGCATTTCAATTTTAATGGAAAGGAAATGTGTTGTTTTATATAGTAAGCCTGTATTCTGTAGGAATAACTCACTGAAATCCGTGCAAGAAAGAGTCTAGTAAACACACGGAGTCAGAGAAGGTTTGAAACACGAAATAATAATTTATTATCCTAAAAATAATTATCCAAAATAATGGGTGCTGGGATTCCTGTCCAGATGTACACTCCTTTGCCAATGAAATATACAGGACAAGGGGGTACCAAAAAAAGAGTATTTATTCTCAAAGCAGAATTACAGAAATAAAAGGCAAATAATAATCATTTCTGAAATGTAATGAGGCTTTGTAATACAAGTTTCGCTGGTGCTTGCCCAGATCCAAGGCGAGATCCGGCAGGTCATGTGACTGGCAGGGGGAAACTCCTATGGACTCCATCGAGTGGATGCTCGAGGCGACATTTAGCTCTGCCGCGAGCATCCCGGGGCGTAGCACCCGCTATCAACGCAGGCAGCTTTTTAAGCTCCTGCATTGTAATCTCACGTTAAAATGGGGGCGGTAGGGAGAAAACTGCATGCACAGTTTTTTTCTCCCTAGCGCCCCCGTTTTATCGTGAGGATTGTAATGTAGCCCCTAGTGTCTACTACTTTGTATGCATTAGCGGGAACATAATTTAGAAAATCCATTTTTTTTCCATTTCTGCTAACATCTCCAATGCTATCACATGTTGATCTCAGTTTGCACCTGACTGAACACTCCCTGAGGTGATTGAACACAAAGATCGGCCATTTTGAAATCCTGCAGCCGCAGGTCCACTGCCATTAAAGCCCACGGTTTAAGCATGTGGATCAGCTAAGGTGCAAATATAACAAATCTTGAGGTACACGAGAAAGCTATTTCTCGGATATTCGTTTGAAACTGTATGAAGAATTTTACTTGAAATTTACAAGAATATTCTTATTGCATTCTTTATCCCATCATCCTCACAAAGGCATCATCTCGGGCAGGAATTACTGAAATTTCCCATGGTTACCTATTGTCCATTTCGACTAAAGAAATACCTAAAAATCAAGAAATCAATGGAATTTGATGTTTTTAGGGCATCTGGTGGTGTTTTGATGGAGCAGATGTGCTTCACTTTTGTCTTAATTTGGAGGCTCCCAGCAGAGGCCATTTATCAAAGTCAGCTGACAGTATAAACAGTATTAAACAGATGCCGAAATGCAGCACTAGAAACAGCAAGACCTGACAGCAGGTACACGTATGCTGGTCTGTGACATACACAGTGCTCAGATCCCAGAAGTTTACCTCATTAGCGGCTACACTCATGAAATCTCACTTTACAGTTACCAGCGCCAACGACTTCCGTAGCGCTGTACAATGGGTGAGACAGAACCACAGAAATACATACAAGTTCAACAAACAGAACAGTAGGAGAGAGGACCCGCCTTGAGAGCTTAATTTAATGTGATGGTTTCCCAGGAGAATGGTGTGTGTGTAATATATATATATATATACACACACACTACACTTTTTTTTTTTAACTTCACGTACTTGCATGGAAAAAAACACAGGGTTATTCAGAGAGAGGTGAAAAGCAGGAGAATGACTGGAGAAGTGAAAATTCCAGGTCAAAATAGCCAAAACAGAAAAATTCTCCCATTCATCTCACTTTCCAAATCAGCTCTTCTGGCCTAGAATTTTCCATTCTCCAGTCATTCTCCTGCTTTTCACCTCTCTCTGAATAACCCTGATTGTTCTGTATTCTAACAAGGGTGTCCATAAAAAAAGTTAAAACATGGTAAGCAGAGTGAATGTTGTCAGAAGAATGCTTTTTGAAAAAAAATCTGTATACACACTGCCTGGATAAAATAAAGTCACATACTCTGATATTAGGTTGTCTAATTTTGCTGTGATTGCGGCACGCATTCGCCGCGGCATCGTTTCGATAAGCTCATTCAATGTCACTGCATTTATTTCCATCCAGAGTGGCATTAATTTGTGGCCAAGATCTTGTGTTGATGTTGGGAGAGTCACGGCGCTGCGTAAAGTCTTCTCTAGCACATTATCCCAAAGATTAACCTCAATGGGGTTAAGGTCTGGACTGTGCGGTGGCCAATCCATGTCTGTAAATGATGTCTCATGCTCCCTGAACCGCTCTTGCACAATTTGATCCCGATGAATCCCGGCATTGCCATCTTGGAATATGCCCGCTGTGCCATCAGGGAAGAAAAAAACCATTGATGGAAAAACTTGCTCATTCAGTATATTCAGGGAGTCACATGACCTCATTTTTTTGCAGCTGAAACTTAATAATCACTGCAGTAATTATCCAATGGAAGGATTGCACCTATTGCCTTAGTTAAATTCAAGTGGTGACTTTTTTTGGGCCAGTGTATATACAGTTTGAGCATCCCTCAATCAAAGTTACAAAAACTGTAATACTCCAAAAAGTTTTCAGAGCCTGTCGGTCATTGTTTCAGCTCCTAATCCTACTGCTATTGCCGTGTCCCTCGCACCTTCCAGCACACCAGCATGCACCCCTCAGAACATGTTGGCACTGTTGGCACCACTCTTGCCTATCCCTTGCTCTCCCACTGCTGTGTGGAATAAGGGCAAGATTCCAAACTCCGAGAAATCCAAAATCCAGTATCCAACGGGCTGATGGACACAATGTATTGGCCAGTCTACCTGTGAATACTAGAAAAAGCAAAAATTCATTCCAGATTGTTTAATAGTAACAACTACACGCAGATAAATGTATAATTCAGTTCATTGAGATGTCTTAAATTGTTCCAAAATTACCCTGCTGCGAAAGAACTTCATTTGTAGCCAGGTTTGCGATAGGTTCAGTCTGTATAGTATCTTGCGGGACTATGATAGTCAATCTATCCTGATGGCCGCTTTTCTTGTAGTTTGTCCTCACAGAAGCAAATCATGCAGAGACCTTCATGTCTTCTGGTGGAAGGGAGGGGAGGTCTGCTGCCAGCACCACCAGATATTTTATAAATTGGTGTTAATGTTACGGTTTCACTAAATACACTGTATCAGAGTTGGTCTCCATCCTTCCTTCTCCTCCTCACTGCAACCATTGCCACCATCAGCCAGCCAGGGGACGGAAATGGCGTTTGTTAAACACCAAGGCCTTAAACTCTGCAGCATAAAGTTCTTGCCGTCGGAACGCGGCAAACTTTGAGGCCTTGACTTTTAACAACTTCCATTTCCTTCCCTTACTGGGAGTTCTTTTATTGCACGTCGGGTTCAGGAGTAGGTTTCTCAACTATAAAGAAGGGATTAGGCTGAAAATGTGAAGCCGCTTAACACCTCATGAAGAGATTTGGCAGATGAACAAAAAAAAAACTGCAATGTGTGAAAGTGCATATTAGTACAGAATTTACAGGGTTAAATTCCAGCACGGGTCAATTGAGATTTCTATCAGAAACATCTGATTCCATGGTTAGCACTTGGACCAGGCTTTTATTGATTTATTGATATAAAGGTACTGTATATCATATCGATCTCTTTTCTGTCTGCGCTGGTAATAGGAAGATGCTAATGGAAAACTGCGGCACCAGGTGTTAACCATTAGCGGCTCCCTATGAACTGCACCACTGCAAGTGTTAGCAGCTCAGTTCCTAATATTGGGGAGCCACTTGCAGGGACTGGAAGCAAAGCAGCACAATGACTGATATCACTATTATTATTATTATAGAGGCATTTATACAGCGCCAACATATTCTGCAGCGTTTTACAAGAGGAGAGCACAAACAGGAGACGTACATGATACATAATGAAAAGATGACCTTGCCTGGAGGATAACTATCCAGGTAGTACAGCACTTACCCAAGTGCTCAGTCAGACATCCCATGAGTTTACAATCTAAGGGACTGGGGTAGGTGAAACAGATAGGAGCAGAGGGAATGTGTAGATGGTTAGCAGGGCAGCATAGGAAGAACCAGAAGCCTGGGCATAGTGAGAGTAATTAGAGAGAGAAGTGAAGACAGCTGGAAGAGAGACCTGAAATTAGGGACCTGCCCTGGGTGGGAGGGTGGATGGGGAAGGTTGGGTGGGACGGCAGAGGGGAAGGAGCCATGCAGTCTGTCTTGTGTGTGTGCTGTGAATAGAGTGAATAAGGTTATGAGAAAAGCACAATGTGTGACCATGCATGGGAGAGGAGGGGGGGACAGAAATGGAGGGAGATTTTAAAATAAAGGCAAACATAAAATACAACTTCATCACCTCCTGGAGTCCTCAAAGCTCCATGGGGACTTGGACCAGTTCATGTAAGAAGTGTCATGCAGTGTGAGCGGAAGAACAGCGGCAACTATTCGTTCCCAGTTGCCTTCTGCAAGCAGCAAGAGAAGGTGGCAGATCTTGCAGTGTTCTGAGATGTGGGACCAGATGTGAGTAGGACATATTTTTTTTAGACTTTTTAATTTTGAGTTATGTTTTTCCAAATGCTGAATCACTTTGCATCAAGGTCCGTATGACCAGTATTTTTTTTTTACTTTATACAATTTATATCTACACTGCTTTATATCGAAATAAAGCATCAATACTGCAGTCATAAATTACAGTATGGGTGCGATTAACAATATATAATTTTTCCATTTTTGGTGAATTTAATTACCTTTTCTCCTCTGCCGTGCACTGTTCCTCCTCTTCAGCTCAGAAGTCACTGAAGCTTTTTTGCGCAACTCCGCAACTTGCGGAGCGTAGGAGCCGCAGATTGCGCTGTAGTTTCAGGACTTGCGTACTTAACGTACATGAATCTTGTAGCACTGCGCACATAGATCCGATCCATCAGTTTCCTCTCTGAAACCGATTACTATGGCGATTGGTCTCAGAGAGGGAGACGTCGGCATGCTCTCTGTGTGCTGACATCACTAGTAACCAGGGCCGCCATCAGGGCATTACGCCCAATACTGCCGTAAGGGTCCCGGGCCCGGTGGGGGCCGGGGCCGCCGGGGCCTGGGGGGAGGATCCCGGGCCCCCAACGGCAGCGGCGTCGCCCTTTAACAGCTCCGGTATCGGACTCGATGAGTCCGAATCCGGAGCTGTGTCCCTGCTGCTGCTGCAGGAGCGGGAGGAGACTGAGACACTGTGTCTCCTCCGACTCCTGGCAGCTTCACTTCCTGGCTGGGCGGGGCCAAGCAGCGTGTGAGGGGCCTCCCAAGCACGTTGCTTTGGCTCCGCCCCTCCACTCAGTGAAGCTGCGCGCCGGAGCTGGAGGGACCGGGAAGAAGACAGGAGAAAAGAAGAGAAGAAAATTAAAGAAAAGGTAAAGAAAAGAAGAGCTGAAGACAGAAGAAAATAAGATAGAAGACAGCGAGTGGTGAGCCAGGGCCCAGATCCTAAGACCCAGGGCCCAGACCCCAAGGCCCAGGACCCAGACCCCAAGGCCCAGACCCCTAGGCCCAAACCCAGGGCCCAGACCCCAGACCCCTAGGCCCAGACCCCTAGGCCCAGACCTCTAGGCCCAGACCCAGGGCCCAGACCCCAAGGCCCAGACCCCAGGGCCCAGACCCCAAGGCCCAGACCCAGGGCCCAGACCCCAAGTCCCAGACCCAGGGCCCAGACCCTAGGGCCCAGACCCTAGGGCCCAGGGTCCATACCCCTAGGCCCAGGGCCAAGGCCCAGACCCAGGGCCCAGACCCAGGGCAAATGCCCAGACCCCAAGACCCAAACCCAGGGCCCAGACCCCAAGGCCCAGGACCCAGACCCTAGGGCCCAGGGCCCAGACCCTTAGGCCCAGACCCAGGGCCCAGACCCCAAGGCCCAGACCCCAAGGCCCAGACCCAGGGCCCAGACCCCTAAGCCAAACCCGGGGCCCAGACCCCAAGGCCCAGGACCCAGACCCAAGGCCCAGACCCAGGGCCCAGACACTAGGGCCCAGACCCCAGGGCCCAGACCCCCAGGGCCCAGACCCCCAGGGCCCAGACCCCAAGGCCCAGACCCTAGGCCCAGACCCCCTAGGCCCAAACCCAGGGCCCAGACCCAGGGCCCAGACCCCTAGGCCCAAACCCAGGACCCAAGGCCCAGACCCAGGGCCCAGACCCAAGGCCCAGACCCCCTAGGCCCAAACCCAGGGCCCAGACCCTAAGGCCCAGACCCAAGGCCCAAACCCAGGGCCCAGACCCAAGGCCGAAACCCAGGGCCCAGAGCCAAGGCCCAAACCCAGGGCTCAGACCCTAGGGCCCAGACCCTAAGACCCAGGGCCCAGACCCCTAGGCCCAAACCCAGGACCCAAGGCCCAGACCCCAAGGCCCAGACCCCCTAGGCCCAGACCCTAAGGCCCAGACCCTAAGGCCCAGACCCAGGGCCCAGACCCCCTAGGCCCAAACCCAGACCCTAAGACCCAGGGCCCAGACCCCTAGGCCCAAACCCAGGGCCCAGACCCCAAGGCCCAGACCCAGGCACTAGGGCCCAGACCCCAAGGCCCAGACCCCCTAGGCCCAAACCCAGGGCCCAGACCCTAAGGCCCAGACCCAGGGCCCAGACCCCTAGGCCCAAACCCAGGACCCAAGGCCCAGACCCCAAGGCCCAGACCCCCTAGGCCCAGACCCCTAGGCCCAGACCCCCTAGGCCCAAACCCAGGGCCCAGACCCTAAGACCCAGGGCCCAGACCCCTAGGCCCAAACCCAGGGCCAGACCCTGGGCCCAAACCCAGGGCCCAGACCCCAGGGCCCAGACCCCAAGGCCCAGACCCCAAAGCCCAAATACAGACCCAGGGCCCAGACCCTAGGGTCCAGACCCCATACCCAGGGCCCAGACCCCAAGGCCCAGACCCCAAGGCCCGGCCCAGACCCTAGGACCCAGACCCCAAGGCCCAGGGACCAGACCCAGAGACCAGGGCCCAGGCTAGACCCCAGGGACCAGACCTCAGGGACCAGACCTCGGGGACCAGACCCCAAGGCCCAGTCCCAGGGACCAGACCCAGGGCCCAGGCCCAGACCCAGACCCAAAGGCCATCATACACAGCCCGTTTCTGTGAGATTTATTGCTGTGGATTCTGTGATGTGTTCAGACACATTGCACATTACTGGGAGTTTTATTGCTGTGGTGCTATGTTATGTCCTTTTTTTTTGAAGGGGGAGAAAAGCTGTTAGAGGTTGAGGGGGGGCCCTGGGGGCCCCATCGTGAGGTTTAGTAAGGGGCCCCATCATTTCTGATGGCTGCCCTGCTAGTAACCGATCTGGTGACCGGCAGCCGGGAAATTTAAAATTCCCCGGCTGCTGGTGACGCTGGGTGGAGAGGAGGGAACTCTTCCATTTCACCCAGCTTTTCTGCTAGATCGTGGGAACTGGATGTGGGGAAGGGGGGAAACTCTACACATGCTGACTGCTTTATACCTGTAAAGTGGTCAGGATTAGTAGAGTGTCCCTTTAGCCTTGGGTCAGACGAGCGCAGTGTTCACGTCCGTGTTGCCGCACATTTTAACGTCCGTGGTAGCATACAATTATGATCAATAGAGACCCACACACAAAGCACGTCCGCACAGAAGTGCTCACGCACAACGGACGCAGCAAACGGACGCAAGTTAGGTAAAAACATAAATCCGCTAGAACGGACGCACAGAGTGCGCTGCATCCGCAACGTCCGCATAGCTTTGTGTGTGAGTGATGGCACATAGTCAGATGGACTGCATTTTTGAGGTCCAGAATTTTGACAGACAAAATGTTTATCATATTAATATATTTTCCATCTACATCAGTCAAAAAAAAATCAGTCACAAAAATGGACCGTGTGGCCACTAACTTGTCGTCAGTCAGAAAGTACATCTGTTGTGCACGGACGCACAGTCCGCACAGAATCCGTTCGCCTGACCTTAGCCTTAATTCACATTTAAAAAAATATATATTTTTTCGCAATTCACGTCCATTATTTATTACCTAAGTTTATCGAGTGATTCCTTTTTAAAGAGTATTCTGCGGACGTCTCCCTCCTGACCTAAATGCACGCAAAAATAAGTGAGTCCCTTTATGTTAGGCCATATAAACCTTCATCTAACGTGTAACATCCTCGAGAGTTCACATTCACTGAGCTCTACAGTGATACTAGTCTATAAAATGCCATAGTTGTGGTGGCACGGATTGATCTTTGATGTCTTATGTGCACACAATCAATTTGCTAAACGGGGTAAGAAAATAATATTTCAAGAAATGGACTCTAGACCGTTTCTTTCTACGGCATCCTATTATAGCGCAAGAGCACTGCTGCGAGATGTATAATGTAACCGATGGCGTAGATAGTGTTTCCCTGTGAAAGGAGATGGCATCCTGCCTCTTGCTATGGTCCTAGTTAAATGGGATATTTACTCTCATACAGAGTCGGGGACAATAGGGTTTTGAAGGCTTCCTAAAGCACAAGGGGAGAATCACACAGCAAACTCATTCTTTTAAGGTTGGAACAGCTTTAGATCGTCCGGAATCCCTGAAATCTTAATTATAAATGCCTTATTTAATCTTGGTTTGAGGCCATTGAGACGCAGTTCATGAAAAGAGGATTTAAGGCAAAATACAGAGGGACTTGGAAGAAAAAAAGTGTTGGGCCGAAGGCTACAAATAAGAGCGGGATAAGGAGTTGAAACTATTACCAATAAGCCTGAATTGTTCCATTGTGACCGCGTTTGGGATATCGAGTCCTCCTCACCATTGTCCTCCAAAAAAGAAATTCCATGGCCATTGTCCTGCATTATAATTACTATTCGCTTAGAATGTTGAAAATAGACTTCAAATGCCACTATGTCATCGTTGACTCCATTAGCATCATCCAGAGCAACTCGCAATCTGGCACGTTCTCTCATTACCGAAAATATTTGTGCTTGATGTGTCCTAATTAGTGGTGGACTTTCTGCTAGTATTCATTGTAAGTCCAGGCAAGAAGCCCTCACCAGTCCATACATTTATTATGTCTACCCGGATTCACTTTGTTTTAAATGTTTTGAGAGCGGGATCGATTTTTGAAAATTATTTTTCAATTGTGTCCAAAAATTTTTTTAACTTACACAAAATGCTCCAAGTCTTCTGTTACCTTCTTCACTCAAAGATTTTACACCTGTCTTAATAAATATGTTCTTTCCTGAACAAAAGGATGGACAGAGACAGGATGGATGGACAGAGACAGAGTGGACAGAGACAAGATGGCTGGACGAATTTTGGACGGATGGGCAGTGACAAAACATATGGACAATGGCAGGATAGATGGAAATCAGAGGAATGGATGGAGACAAGACCGATGGACAGAGACAAGATGGCTGGACGAATTTTGGACGGATGGGCAGCCACAAAATGTATTGACAATGGCAGGATAGATGGAAATAAGAGGAATGGATGGAGACAAGACCGATGGACAGAGACAGGATGGATGGACAAAGATAAGATGGATAGTCATAGACAATTCAAATGGACAGATACAGGACAAACGGAAACATAGTGGATAGGCAGGTGGAAATAGGACAGACTTAACAGGACAGATGGACAGAAACTGGATAGGTGGAGACAGGATGGATGGACAGAGATGGAATTGACAAAGAAAGGATGGATGAAGATAGGACCGATGGACCAAAGACAAAATGAATGGACAGAGACAGGACAGGATGGATGGACAGAGACAAGATGGAATGAAACAAGACAGATGGAGAAAGGACAGATGGAAAGAGACAGGATGGATGGAGAAAGACAGAGTGGATGGATGGATGGAGATAGGACAATTGGACAAAGACACAACAAATGGACAGAGACAGGATAGAGAGAGAGACAATAAGGTTGGATAGGTGGAGATTGGCTGGATGATCAAAGACAAAACGACAAAAACAGTACAGACAGGTTAGGTGGAAGGACAGATACAAGATGGACAGAAACTACAAGATGTACGGACAGATATAGGACAAGACCCATACAATTAAAATTGTTATTACTATTAAAGGTATGTTACACAGGCCTGATTGTTTTCTTGGACTTTTTTTGTTTTTGTTTAGTTTTGTGTCCTTTTCCTCCTTTCAAGAATTTGCTAGTTGTGCGTTTATAATGCAAACACCGGCCGACCAATGACCCACAGATCTCCCAAAAAAAGTTTAACGTGCAATTAAAATAAATGTATTTGTGCATCAGGCTAAAAATAAAACTCCACAATACAGGACGAAACTCCGTGTCAGCCTATTCAACGCCGTCCGACTCCAACACGGCGGGTCAAGTTTCCGCAGATCAGTGCTGGATTGTGGACATGTCGTCTCCGCAATCTGCTTGCCAGAAATATGTTTTTCTTTTCCCTGAACCACTGAATATTTTTGTTGACCAGAACAAACAGATTAATTTACTGGAGTCCAATGTTATTAGAGGGCGGCGAGATGCTAAAAGCCGCTCTGCTCCAACTAACAGAAGAAAAACCGAAATTGCAGAGTTTATTTGACAATTTACAAGGAAATAAAAGAAATGCAATCTAATGTCTTGTTTATATACATCTCAGGGGCGTAACTACCAGGGGTGCAGAGGGTGCCACTGCACCTGGGTTCTTGAGTCCGGGGGGGCCCACACTCGCCTGCCTGGGCCAAGGGGCTTGCCTATATTTTATATATATATATATATAATTCTTTTTTTTAAAATTTATTTTATACTTATTTGTGAGTTCTACTTTGGAGCTTTGTGAAACGCTGATACACAACACATATTACTGTGAGTTTTGTAGCTGTGTAACTCTGTGATTTACACTGATACACACCGCACATTACTCTGAGTTTTATTGCTGTGAAGCTCTGTGATACACTCATACACACTGCACATTACTGTGAGCGTTATCGCTGTGGAGCTGTGTGATACAGTAATGTGCGCTGTGTATGAACGTATCACAGAGCACTATAGCAATAAATCTCACAGCAATGTGCGGTGTGTATGAGTGTGAGGTTTCTTTCTGCAGAGCTCTGTGATACGCTCATACACACTGCACATTACTGTGAGCTTTATTGCTGTGGAGCTCTGTGATACAGTAATGTGCGCTGTGTATGAACGTATCACAGAGCACTACAGCAATAAATATCACAGCAATGTGCGCTGTGTATGAGTGTGAGGTTTCTTTCTGCAGAGCTCTGTGATACGCTCATACACACTGCACATTGCTGTGAGATTTATTGCTGTGGAGCTCTGTGAGCTACAAATAGTGCACATTACATTAAAAATGGGATATACCGAAGAGGTCATAGTGGACCGGGAAAAAATGGGACACAGATTCTCTGGAGTCAACATTGTGGACCTGGAGGGTGGGGGGGGGCTGTCATGGTTCCTGCACCTGGGCCCTGAGGTTTCTAGTTACGCCTCTGATCCCATAAATCCCAAAATGTTCATTTGGTGTCGCACACATATAATGGAGAATTGTCATTGGACGGAGAGTGTTAAAAGACTTATTTATTTTTTGGTTTAGACCTAATTGCATTCTTAGAATAAACAATGGAAGGAAGGGACATACACATGAATCGGCCATATTTCAGCCCTGTGTGCCTTTCAACATAATATATATACCTGTATATACATTTATATAAAGACATACAACCATGAAACATTTATTAAATACAAAAAATTCCAAACCATAAAAATTCACAAACGGTCAGTTTTCACTTTCTTTATCACAAACTGGACAAGGGACATCAAAGGTGTTATTCAAAGAGCACCGAAATTCCAGTGAAATTTTGGTGCACTTCGATGCGATTCAAGTTCGCCGACCCTGCGGTGAATTTAGGATTCACCGCAAGGTCCCCGAAGTGCACTGAACGCTGCCGATCAGCACCCCGAACGCTGCCGCCAGACACTGAACAGACAGTCAAAACCAGCCGAAGATCCACCGAACTGATTGCCGAACGCCGCTGAAAAAATCCGATCAGCCACGAAACGACGCCAAACTGCAGACAGAAAAAAAAAAACAGAAACTCTACGATTTTTAAAAAGGTGTTTAAAACAATACAAAATGCATGTAACTGCGTGGAAATAATTTAAAAAGGCCCTATAGAAAAAATTAAAACGGTCTGTTACAGAATAATAAAATCGGAATCAAAAATTTCACCGAAAAAATCCAGCAGAATACCCTAAACATTCTAAAAAATAAATAAATAGAAAGGCTTTTTTGCTGAAACTGTAAAGAATAAACAGCTGAATAAAAAAAAAAAAAACGGTAATATATGTTTACATTGAATCCTATTGGATTCGCTTGTTTAAACCTGTTGAACTGAACCACCGAAAAGCTGGCATTTCACCAACATTTGGTGCAGTTCGGTGCTCGCTGAATAGTTTTAACCATTACTTCTCTATCGGACAATTTCATTGCCATCGAAGGTTGCCAACTTGCGGCAAATGCAATCTGCAGTGTAGTGTCTCTTTAAGTTAGAAAAAAAATATAATAATAATAATAGAAGGGGTTGTGCACTTCGTTTCGAAGCGGAGGAGAATCGCAAAGGTAGGTGAAAATTTTTTAACACAAAAATAACGGAATTAGAAAATGTGTTCAGCACCAAGTATCCCGTCAGCACTATTAGTTTTGCACATCCCTCCCAAGTCTCCAATGATCCACCTCTCAGTAAATAATCCTGTAATGGATGGTGTCTGATACTTGAGAACATGAAAACTGCATTAAAAAGTAATTATGGACCCTAAATATTTAGCCACGGGCCCATGTTCATATGTATTCTCCGGGGATATTGAGAAATGGATTTCAAGCAGATGTCTCACTCCGACTTATCATTATGACTAAAGTATCTGACGCAGATACATTGAAGAAAACGCCACTCTCTCTGTTCTTTCCTGGCAGAAGTCACTTAAGGTCTGGAGAGGCAGATGGCTTATCCTGGCCTCTGCTCATCTTTGGACACCTTTAGTGTGTCTAGGATCATTTTACAAGAGGAGGTCAACGCTAAAAGGGTCAGAAAGGGAGAGGATACGTTTTAGAGATACGTGGAATGCTCCTTCTTTTCAATGACAAACAGTTGAAGAACATCTATAGTGTAGGACCTGAAATAACATTATTTATCATTTACACAGCCCCAACCATTCCCATAGCGTTTTTCAAATAAATGTACCGGTAACTGTAAAATTAAAGATGGGGACTTGAAACGGCGAAAATTACAAACAAACTGTGAGATGACACCAAGAGGAGATAACAAGGGCTCAGGTGGGCTTACTACCAAGGTGAATTGCTCTTTACAAAACCAGGATTGGCTGGACTCAATCTCAGACAAAACATGTGATTATCATAAAGTTGCCCCGAAGTCAAATGAACGGAACATACAGGATTCACAGCCCT
This sequence comes from Leptobrachium leishanense, assembly GCA_009667805.1. NCBI lineage: Eukaryota > Metazoa > Chordata > Amphibia > Anura > Megophryidae > Leptobrachium > Leptobrachium leishanense. The sequence goes on along the minus strand of CM019063.1, from coordinate 513,448,762 downwards.
CTGCTTTTTATAGCTTTAAAGATTTAGAAGCACCTGAGTTAGGAATAAATGATAGGGGTTTGTGTAGAAAAATGATCATGCCTTGCAAAGCCTACCACAACATCAATGAACCTCATCATGGCAGGACCTCTCTACCGTCTATGACCACCACAAACTTCATGACCTCTCTCTTGTCTATGACCACCACACATTTCATGAATTTTCCCTCATCTGTCACCACCACAAACTGTATGATCTCTCTCTCGTCTATGACCACCACAAACTTCATGAAATCTCTCTCATCTATGACCACCACAAACTGTATGATCTCTCTCTCGTCTATGACCACCACAAACTTCATGACATCTCTCTCATCTATGACCACCACAAACTGTATGACCTCTCTCTCGTCTATGACTATCACAAACTGTATGACCTCTCTCTAATCTATGACCACCACAAACTTCATGACATCTCTCTCGTCTACGACCACCACTAACTTCATGACCTCTCTCTCATCTATTATCACCATAAACTTCATGACATTTCTCTCATCTGTGACCAAAACAAACTTCATGGCCTCTATCTCATCTATGACCACCACAAACTGTATGGCCTCTCTCTTGTCTATGACCACCACAAACTTCAAGACCTCTCTCATCTACAACCACCACTAACTTCATGACCTCTCTCTCTCGTCTATGACCACCACAAACTTCATGACCTCTCTCGTCTATGACCACCACAAACTTCGTGACCTCTCTCTTGTCTATGACCACCACACATTTCATGAATTTTCCCTCGTCTGTCACCACCACAAACTGTATGACCTCTCTCTCGTCTATGACCACCACAAACTGCATGACCTCTCTCTAATCTATGACCACCACAAACTTCATGACATCTCTCTCGTCTACGACCACCACTAACTTCATGACCTCTCTCTCATCTATGACCACCACAAACTTCATGACATTTCTCTCATCTGTGACCAAAACAAACTTCATGGCCTCTATCTCATCTATGACCACCACAAACTGTATGGCCTTTCTCTCGTCTATGACCACCACAAACTTCAAGACCTCTCTCATCTACAACCACCACTAACTTCGTGACCTCTCTCTCTCGTCTATGACACCACAAAATTCATGACCTCTCTCGTCTATGACCACCACAAACTTCATGGCCTCTCTCTCGTCTATGACCTCAACAAATTTCATGACCTTTCTTTCGTCTATGACCCCTGCAAACTTCATGACCTATCTCTTGTCAATGACCACCACAATTTTCTTAAACCTATCTTTCATCCATGACTATCACAAACTGTATGACCTCTCATGACACGTCATGACATCTCTCACATATCTGACCACCACCTTCTGTTTAGGAAGTGAATACCTTTAGCCAAGTATGACCTTTTTCCCTCAAAAATGCTCACTGCTTCTTCCGCAATCAGCAAACAGCGTCATCACAATCCTAACCATCTCAAAATTGCTCAATAAAATGTGGTTTGCGACGCGTTAACTCAGATGGTACAATTCTGACTCAGGAGGATACCTCCATCATTTTATTTGTATCTAGGTACATGATTTCATTAGAAGTGGATAACTAAAATACGAAACCTTTAGTCAGGTGGTTATGATGATGGAAAAGGCTTCAATGTTCTATTAATCTTCAAAGCACCTGAAACATTGTTTCACATTTCCTCAGACAATGACTTAAACGATGACATTTTACAACTGTTGCCGCATCAACCTTAAAACGGCGGCGTGATTGAGTTCCTTTAGAGGGGAAAAAATAACTTTACATATTGTCAATCAGTAGAACAACGAGGTTATCCTAATCCGCCAGGACTGACATCAGACCTGTAAATTATGAGCTACTTTCTGTTAAGATTTACTTTTTTTAATGGAAAAAACCCTCTATTCTCCAGCTGTCTAAAACCATCATCAGAACATACCTTAATGGAGAAGAGAGTGGCGTTATTGTTTTAGGCCCTAGAAACTAATGTAAAGAAAACATTATTTTGTTGTTTGAGAAAGCCTTGGGCCATTTGGGTAGGGCCCCATCACTCCTGACACGCCAAAGGTATATAGATGACTATGTTGCTGTATTATTTTAATTGATATGCGTTTGCTGATCCATCAGAAGTTGTTTTGAATGGCCGCATTTAAGTTGCTTTTTCTTCCCCAGATTAAGGGCTAACCGGCAATTATAAAGCGGAACACGTAGAAGTATAGGTTAAAAAAAATCGTTAGAGGGTTATTCACTAAACGATGTTGTTCAGCAGTGTTGCAATCGTGATAAACTTCGGAAAATCAAAGAATGGAAGGGGAAACCTCACTGGTGAAGCTCCCCGTGACGTTCTTTTGATTTTTTCCCTATCAGGATTGCCACACAGGGTTATTCAAAGAGATCCGAATTGCTGGCAAAAGGTAACCGAACGCTGAAATTGAGTGTACGATGACCTTTCTTGGCCATTTGGCTATTCAGAGAGCAGGCAGTTCGCCAAATGTTGGCGAATTGCCTGCACAAATGGTGCCTGTTCGAGGGCAGTGAAATCCCCATAGAGAAGCAATGCTTCGTCTATTAACCCTTTCGCTGCTGAGGCTTTTCCCGCCTCTGTGCTGGTTTCATTTTTACCGGTTTTGCTCGTCATGTTTAAACGTGTTTTGAAGGCTTATTTTAGTATATGACCCAGACATATTATATATCGTTCTTTCCGTCAGACTCGGCAGATTCATAATATGTCATTATTATATGTATACGTCATGACCTGTCTGTATATTATAACAAAAAATGCAATAAAATATGAATTTTCAATAATTTACAATGTGTAAAGTGTTTTTTTTTCACATTTTAACATGCGAGCAATTGCGGTTATATTTTGTATGGGGTGCGCTTGTTAAAAAAATTAGAGATGGGGTCTCGTTACATTTTTTTTTGGGGAAAATTACACTATTTTTAACAAACGCACCGCATACAAAAATCGTTAGTGCAGCATCATTGTTCACATTATAATTGAAATGGGAACAATATTGCTGCATTAACAAACCAAAAAAAAGAAAAAAAAATTGTTTATTTTTTTATATATATTTTTTTATATTTTATTTTTATTTTTCATTTTTTTTATTTTTACAAACTTTTTTTATACTCATGTTTGGTATCATTGGAACGGCCATGCTCTGGCCGATCCAAAAGTACGAAACTTTAACCCCTAGCTGCCACGGATCGGGAGATAGGGGGTTCATTGGAACCCCCTATCTCCACCATTGGTGGCAGCTAGGGGTTAACTCCAGGACTGGCGTCATCGTGCTATGCATGATGACGCCAGTCCTCAGGGGGAGTTCCCGGAGGCTTGGCCGACATCCAAGATGTCGGCCAGCTCCGGGAAAGGATCACGAACCGGCGCTTTTCAGCGCCGATTCGTGATCCGGCTCCCCAGGGGTTAATGCCAGGTACCATTTGGAAGGGCAGGCTGTGCCCTTCCAAATGGTGCCTGGGTTAACCCCCTGCACGCCGCCGATCGGGAGGGAGAAAGGTCCGAAGGACCTCGCCCCCTCCCTTTCAGGCGCCTCCTCCGCACATGCGGGGGGGCGCCTGAATTAGGTGTCATCGCGCCGCCGCGATGACACCTAATTACTCCGGCGGTGGTTCCGGATGCTGGGCTGACATCGAGGATGTCAGCCCGCACCGGGGGGGCCAGCGATCGGCCGGAACCCGGTCGAACGCTGACCCCAAAGAGAGGACGCGCTGAGCGCGTCCACCGCATGGAACGTGACATGCGGTTGGACGCGCTGAGCGCGTCCTTAGCATGGAAGGGGTTAAGAGAACACCAAACCGCAGTGAAAAGTTGCCGAATTGCCCTGCCATTCGGTGGCTTCATTCAACAGGTTTATTCAGGCGAATCCCATAGGCTTCAATGTTAAAAATATTCCCGTTTTAATTCAATATCTAACAAACCGTTTATTATTATATTCTGCAGTAAAGAGTCTCTTTATTTATCAAATTTTTTTAGGATCCTATAAGCATTTTTTGCCCTGTTCGAGGGCAGTGAAATCCCCCATTTCAGAGAAGCAATGGTTAATCTATTCAGAGAACACAAAACAGCAGTGAAAAGTTGCTGAAATGCCCTGCTGTTCGGTGTTTCCATTCATCAGGTTTATTCAGGCAAATCCCTAGGATTCAATGTTAAAAAATACTCCCGTTTTAATTCAGTATATAATAAACCGTTTATTATTTTATTCTGCAGTAAAAAGTCTCTTTACTTATAGATTTTTTTAGAATCTCTTAGGCATTTTTCGCGATTTTTTTCGGCAATTTTTTTTTCCGTTTTTCTTTTTAAATCATTTTTTCATTTTTCTGTAACAGCCCTTTTTATTATCATTCATTGGATCTTATATGTAAATTCCAGACATTTTCGCTCAGTAGTTTGTTTGCAAACAGCGTTTCACTTTTCAAACATTCAAGCGTACTGTTTTTTTTTCCACTCCATTCGTCTGCGGTGTCGGGTTTTTCCAGCGGCTGTTCTGCGCTCTCATCGGCTCCTGCTCGGGTTTCTCCGGCGTGTTCAGCAGGGTTAATCCAGATGTTTTTGTGGGTATCGGTGTGCGTTCGCCGGGTTTTACAGTGAGTGTTCGGAGGGTTTGCGGCGGCTTTTCCCTGCATTACGGCGGCCCAGTGGTGCTTGCTGAATACACCGCAGGGTCGCCGAAATGGGATCGCCAAATCGCACCAAATTGAAGAGAACGAAAAGTCACCGAACGTGAGGTGACTTTTCGATTCTCTTTGAATTACCCTGATATTGTTAGGATGGTTGCGGCAAAGATAAATAACGGCGTTTAGTGGACAACACTATTAGAATCATCTCGTTCTATATTTCCTGTCTGTGTTATTGCTGATGATGATCCAAAAAAAATTTGAAAAACTCAAATTTGAATTGAGACAATATCAACTTGTGCCACACCAAAAACAGGAAAATTAAAAATACCTGCCAGATTGCATAACGACAATCAGAATTTACCCGCAGAGCTGAAAATTACTTGTTCTACATTTTGAACAATTAACAGAAATAATCTAATGGTTTCCATGTGTTTTTAAAAAATATATATATATATTTATTTTGGTTTTGTTAGCGGGTATCTCTACCTTCTCTGCTGTCAGAAGAACATTGTCATTGAACGAAAGGTCATGCAGGCAACCGAAAAAGAAAGCATTGATGGTGGCTTGCTAAGGCTAGGGTCAGACTAACGCATTTTTCACGTTGTCCGTGAAAATGTGCGTTTGAAGAATGGACGTATTTTTTCACGGAATACGCAATAGCGGTCATACTATGCGCAGTTTCATCCGTGATTTTGTACGGATCATCAATAAAACACTTTGTGCATCTGGACGTTATGTTGGCCGGACATTAGCAGCGTCTGATGTCTCCAATTCACGCACACACGCCTCTAGCGGACGCAGCGCACTCTGTACGTCAGTACTAGTGGTTTAACGTTCTCGAAAAAATGCGTTCATTTTCCACTTGCGTTGCGCAGCCGGACTTTTGTGCGACCGTACTTCGTATATTGGCCGTCATTGCCCGGCATCTGCTGCTAGCACGGCCGTGATTAAGTGCGCCAGAACGCGCGTTCGCACTGCCTCAGTCTGACCCTAGCCTAAAGGGACGTTCTATTAAATTTTACCCCTCCCCCACTTTTTTTTTTTTAAATAATTGGGCAGATGTTGCTGACATCTGATGTTTTATTTTAGGGGAAAATAGTCACCTTTTCTCCCCTGGCACATGCTGCTCTTCAAGCCAGGGCTTCCAAAATGTGGAAGTCCTTGCACCTATCTAACGCAATTTGCATATGTACGCAATACAAATTGTGTAACTCTGGGTGTTGGAGTGTGTCAGCTGTAAACCTTATCGAGTAATCACTCTTTAACCTGCCATATATATGGACTTATTCAACCCCGACTCCAAATCACTGTTTCATAATACCGCGAGAATTTAACTCAAATGACTCACAACACGAGGTGCAGGTTAGAATTCTATTGAAGGGCTGCAATAGGAGACAAAGACTTTACAGAGAGCAGATTACACGTCACACTGCGGCACTTTTCAGGGAATCCTAGATAAACGGCTCATAGGAGGCAGCGATCATAATACAGTGGAAATCACGTACAACGCGATCATGAATATATAATAAAGATCGCATCACAGCATTCCCAGAAATGAGGTAATATGCAGTATGTGTTACTTAACCAGCCACTAGAGTTTCACACACATGTTTGAGGTGGGCTCATCTTTGCATAATTAAGTTAGCCATGCCCACTGTAAGTCCCTGCCAAGTTCTCTGTACACATCCTACATGGGTAAGAGACGAAGGCAAGTTAACCTCTTTCACTGGGTACTTGTGGGCTTTTGTATACAAGTTCCGCAACACCAGCGCAGAATGATGGATTGGTGCTGCACACACGGGCATTACCAATTCATTGACTGCCATCTTCCAGAATGCTTGTTGCTGCAAGCGTTCAGAGAGAGGATGATGTCAGCATGCAAATCAGCGACCGATTTGGTGACCAGAAGGTGGGATATTCAAATCCTGTCTGCCTGGTGCCGCTTGTTTGGGCGAGGAAACTCCTCTGCTTCAAACAACTATATCTACAAAACAGAACCAAACAGACAGAGGTTGTGGGCATTCCACATAGCCTGAACACTTTAATGAGATAAAGTGTCAGGTAGGGATGTGCGTTTTGGGTTTCGGAATTTCGGAATTTTCACAAAATTTCCCGATTCGTGCATTCGGATTCGGCCGATTTTCCGAAAATTTTCAGATCCGAAAACGGCAGATCCGAAAAACTTTACGAAACGAAAATTTGTTCGGAATTTTTGAATGGACTAGAAATGTGTAAAATCGAAAATCTTTTTCGTTCCATTCGTAATTTTCGGCTCCATTCCTGATTTCGGTTCCATTTCAGTAATTTCGGACAACGTATTTTTTGGTTATAGCGCTGATTCTGTAATTTTGTATCATTCCCATCTCAATGTATCCTTCTTGTAAAACCAGAGAAATCTCAATGTATCCTTCTTATAAAACCAGAGAAATCTCAATGTATCCTTCCTGGGAAACCAGAGAAATCTCAATGTATCCTTCTTGTGAAACCAGAGAAATCTCAATGTATCCTTCTTGTAAAACCAGAGAAATCTCAATGTATCCTTCTTGTAAAACATGATAAATCTCAATGTATCCTTCTTGTAATACCAGAGAAATCTCAATGTATCCTTCTTGTAATACCAGAGAAATCTCAATGTATCCTTCTTATAAAACCAGAGAAATCTCAATGTATCCTTCTTGTAAAACCAGAGAAATCTCAATGTATCCTTCTTATAAAACCAGAGAAATCTCAATGTATCCTTCTTGTAAAACATGATAAATCTCAATGTATCCTTCTTGTAAAACCAGAGAAATCTCAATGTATCCTTCTTGTAAAACATGATAAATCTAAATGTATCCTTCTTGTAAAACCAGAGAAATCTCAATGTATCCTTCTTATAAAACCAGAGAAATCTCAATGTATCCTCCTTGTAAAACATGAGAAATCTCAATGGCAGAATTATCGTATCGACAGAAATATCGGATCCGAAAAACCATTAGTTTACGTCAAAACGAATAGACACTTTGAAACGAGGAGAACAGACGTTCCGAAAAACACGAAAATTTCCGAAATTACGAAAAAAGTCGATACGAAAAACGAAACGAACCGAAACGGAAATTTACAAAATCCGAACGAACCGAACCGAATCGAACCGAAAAAAAAAATCGGTGCACAAGTCTAGTGTCAGGGTGTGCAACGTGTCCTGTTAAAGTGGCTGCCCTTGGATATTGGGATTATTTATGGTTATACATACTGTGGTTGGTTTGCTGGATGCCTCTGTAGAAAGGGATTACCCATAAGTGATTAGTGAAGTATGTTCAGAAGAAGGCAGTGTATTATATTGTGATACTCATTGTTTCCTGTCCTATCATGAATAAAATACAATAGAGGAGCTCTGTGCACACACAAAGACAACAGTTTGACCACGGGTCAAGTCCTTAAAAAAGGTGTGGGAACACACCAAGATTGCTTTCTTATATACATGATATATGTATTTATATATGCAGCTTTATTAAAAAATATATGATAAATCCTATATTTATTGTGATATAACATGGAAAGATATGATGGAACACCTGAATACAAGCTTTATTGTGTGTGGGACCAAAGGGAACTCAGTTCCTTCTGCAAAAATAGTAGTGGAACTGCGATCCCACATGTTCCTCCTCAATTTGACCCCTGAGTTTGATTGATAATAACCCTTAACCACTAAACAAAATATTTGAGTTTGCTCACGCGATATGTGTCAGGTTAAGACCGCTGCTACTTCAGAATACCCTACATTGAGCTTTTTTTCTATATTTTTTTTCGCCAAAATAAATGTAAAAAATAAACACACTAAAGTTTTTTAAAAGGCAACAGACAGGATTTTACAGACTTCTAGCAAAGCAAGGGGAAAAAGGACATTATGGATGCAGTTCGGTCATTTTGAGAAAAAGGACAGCACCTGTTTTAAGTCCAAATCACATCTTTTTTCCCCAGGGTCTGCGGTTGTATAACAGAGCTGCAGAGCAATAAAACACCTAGCAAAGAGTTTCTAAAACAGGGCTGTCAAACTCACATCCCCCCAGATGTTGATGCCTGCTATTCTCTGAATCCTTCTGATGCAATATATGGCCAGGGAATCATGGGAGTTGTAGTTCCGAAGCATCTAGGGGGGGGGGGTCGGAGTTTGAAAGCCCTGATCTAAACGTTAGAACTCGCTTGCTGTGTATAAGATGCTTTGCACTAGTTCCAAATGACGTTTGTATTTTCTTAAATAGCCCCGATAAGTCTTAACGTCTGGGTTATAGCCTTGTCTCTGGCCCCGCCTCCTGCGGCAAGCATCCCTCTTCACGTCAACCGGTGACACCGGCAGTTACACGCCAAGCCAACTCTACTAATCAGCGTTCTGCAAATGCATTACAAGGCTCGAAAATATCAGTTGCACTTTGTATATAGAGATTCACAAGGTCGTAACCTCCCATCTGCTTAGTATAAACAGGCATCTGTGTACCTGGGGTATCTCCCTGCTGCCGCTATTTGGAGAGTGGAACTGGCCGCAGTGATTAGATTAGGAGACATTAGCAGAACTTCATGTTTAGATTAGCCCCAATGGAAGTCACCAAGCCGAAACACAACCAGATAGCGGGACCCACTGCAAGGCTGCGATAATGGGGTGTCTCGTTACTAAAACGAGACGTATCATCAAACCTTGATGGATACAAAGTATATGACGTGCTACTGAATTCCTAATGCTCTGTACAACGCATGCGCAGAACTGTATGATCTGAAAAATGGTATATAAAACGTCAAAGGGGGGAAAATACCTGATCTTTGCATTAAACTATTCCCAATGCACAATGGGTACAGAAAATGATGCTTTATTAATATTAATAAAAGTAGTAATAGGTTCATATATTACATATTACATTATTAACCCCTTCCTGCCGCATGATGGAATTATTCCGTCATGGATGTCCTATAGGTAAAGAACAAAAATCGAGTTGACAAAGAGGTTATCGAACGTCGGCCACAATTGCATCGGCAAATTCTGCCAAACTGGAAGAAAAAAACCCTAACAGGAGTTTAAATCAATAAAAAGTATTAAAAACTTGTTTAAATAATAGAAAAAATAATTAAAATGTCTGTAAAAAAAAAAGAAAATTTTGAAATAGTCATTAAATTTTTTAAAAAAAAACGTTCAAAAAATACAAAAAAATGCAAAAAGCTTTTTAAAAATTTAAAAATAACAAAACTTCTTGTAAAAAAAATGAAAAAATATTTTATAAAACAGATATTACATTTTTTTTACACTGAAACCTATGGGATTCACAAACCTAAAATCCAGACATTTCGCTGCAACTTCTTTGCAATTTGGCGTTCTGTGAATAGAAGGCACAATGTGGATTATTCAGCGAGCACCGAAATGTCAGCTGGCAAGCCCCCAGATGGGTAAAAAAAAAAAAAATACGATTGAAAGTGTCAAAATTGAAACGCTGTTTGCAAAAAAACTACTGAACAAAAATGTCTGGAATTTACATATAAGATCCTATGGATGATAATAAAAAGGGCTGTTACAGAAAAAAGAAATATACATTGTTAAAAAAAACAGAAAAACAATTGTGGTGAAAAATGCCTAAAAGATCCTAAAAAATCTATAAATTAAGAGGCTTTTTGCTGCAGCATAAAATAATAAACAGTTTGTTGGATATTGAATAAAAACGGGAATATTTTTAACATTGAAGTCTATGAGATTCGCCTGAATAAACCTGTCGTATGAAAACATGGAACAGCAGGGCAATTCGGCTACTTTTCTCTGCTGTTCGGTGTCTCTGAATAGATTAACCATTGCTTCTCTATGGGGGATTTCACTGCCCTCGAACAGGCACCGTACTTGCTGGCAGTTCACCAAAATTTTGCCAACTGCCTGCTCTCTGCATAGACGAATGACCTGAAATACGGGAAAATTCCCTGTTCGGTGACATTTTGGGGCCAGATCGACTCTCTCTGATTAACCCCTAATAGTTTTCTTTTGGACAATTTTGGTGGTGGCGAATTGCATCGTTTTTCACATCGTTTTTCACTGTCAATTTGCCTGTTTTTGGTGAATTGACAGCTTTAGACAAATTGCCCTGAAATTGTACCTGCAGTGAAAGTCACCGTTCGGTGCAATTTCAGGGTCAATTCAGAGGTTAGCGAATAACCCCTTTCGATTTAAAGTATTTTTCGGGTGATCTAGGTCTTGAGAATGCCATCATTTGAAAGGTGAAACTAGTCGATGACTGTCTGTATCCTGAGGTTTCCAGGACTGGCAAAACCCAGCTGCGTCCCTCCGTTCAATATGCCGGCTAGACGATGTTGCTGCCCCGGATAAATGAACTGCCATCGAGATCTGGATAACCTGTTTGTTTAAAGCTGGTTTGTGAGGCTTGTCAAAGACAAGCACTCACCATATCTACGAATAAGAGGCTTTAATTTGTTCACCTCTACGCTATATGTGTGTGCAAGGCGGTATTGCCCTATCAGGTCTTGCACTTGGTTTATATCCTCAAGGGACATCACCGATCACGGTTTTATTTACAGTAGAAGACTTTATCCTTATTCCTTTTTATCCTTTGCTGATGCTATAGATTTATACAGTATGTATTAAATATTTGGACTTTTTTTATGTTTTGCATGTAATTTGTTTGGTGCTTATTGTGTGTCCCCGTTGTGTGGATATCATCTGATATGTGTATTTATTAGTATTCTGCGTTGACGTTTCTTTGACTTGATCTACGTATGGGACATAACATTCATTTAGAGGTGATTTTCCAATGTGCAGCATCACATACAGGGGAATGGTCCTGGATACATTGTATCGCTGTTGGAATGTTGGGACACCGCAGTGTTCAGCTGCTAGAGCCCAACCGAGCCTTTGAAACAAGGTTTTTAAAGTTTGCTGTATCACGCGGGCAATTTGTAGCCATAGAAAGTATTGAGTGGTCTGCGGCACACAGACAGGCGCCAACGGGCTGGAGAAGAGTTGATATTTTCAAGTGGTACGACATTATAGCGAAGACCTGTCACTTGTCTCAGGGATCTTTTGAAGTATTGGTAATCTTAAACACGACGCTCCACGTCACCAGCTGCCGTCCTGACATCTCCACAAAGACGTCCCGTGGCTCTGCTGAGCTCGACGTGCCACATCAAGAGGCGTCACCATAGGGAACAACACAGGCACACTGTACCAGTAAAAAAAAATAAGAACATGATCTACGGTTACTCAATCAAAAACCTAAATGACCCAACATCTATATGCAACTAGTACCCTGAGAAAAAAAATTATGAATAATGGTGATCTCAAAAAATTAAAGGGGTTATTCACTAGCCTCCGAATAGGCCACGAATTGCACGGAACAGCGAATTTCACAGGTGCAATTAGTCTCTTCACAAAGCTGTCAATTCACCAAATACATACAATTTGACAGCGAAATACAGTACAATTCGGCACAATTCACCATAATGTGGCAGCACCGAAATTGTCCCATTGGAAACTATCAATTTGTTTATTCAAAGAACGCCGAATAGCGCCGAGATATGGCAAAATGACCTGATTTTCCATATTTCAATTCTACAGGTTTAAACGGGGGACTCCAAAAGGTTTCAATATAATAAGTGGAATATCTTTTTTTATTTTTATCATTTCCATTTATTCTTTTTAATTTAAGTATTTTTTAGAAGACATTTTTTATTTTCAAGACTTTTATTTTGTAACAGAAGTATTTTATTACATGGACACATCTTTACTACATTTTAGTTGATTTAAGTGCCTATAAGTAAGCAGATCTCATCTAGATCACTCCGGTCAGCAGGAGACCTCCGCCTGTCCGCACTCTACACCTGCACTGCCAACTCTTGCCTCCAAGACTTCTCAGGGGCAGTTTTGGAATGACTTACCTCACGCTATCAAACTCTCCCCTAATCTTCTGGCCTTCAAGAAATCCCTCAAAACCATCTCTTCAGATTAACAACCACATCACTGATGCAACTCATCCCTCTGCTCACCTACTCACACATCTTGGTTGTAGCTGCTTCTATGACCCCACCATTCTTGAATCACTGACACTAATGATCCTGATGACCAATAAAACTCCTCTGGTCTTCCTCCACCCATATCCCTCTGGAATGTAAGCTCCTAGGAGCAGAGCCCTCTACTGGCTTATTTAGATTTCAGTAAGGCTTTTGATACTGTTCCGCATAGAAGGCTTATCAATAAATTGCAATCTTTGAACTTGGATTCCAATATTGTTGAATGGATTAGGCAGTGGCTGAGTGACAGGCAACAGAGGGTTGTGCTAAATGGAGTTTATTCGGCGCAAGGTCTTGTTACCAGTGGGGTACCTCAGGTGTCAGTACTTGGACCCATTCTCTTTAATATTTTTATTAGTGATATTGCAGAAGGTATTAATGGAAAAGTATGTCTTTTTGCTGATGACACAAAGATTTGCAACAGGGTTGACGTTCCTGGAGGGATCAGCCAAATGACAAATGATTTAGGTAAACTAAAAAAATGGTCGGAGCTGTGGCAATTGAGTTTTAATGTGGATAAGTGCAAGATAATGCACCTGGGATGTAAAAACCCAAGGGCTGAATATAGAATATTTGATACAGTCCTAACCTCAACATCTGAGGGTTTGGGATTTAGGGGTTATTATTTCAGAGGATCTAAGGGTAAGTAGTCAATGTAATAGAGCAGCAGGAAATGCTGGCAGAATGCTTGGTTGTGTAGGGAGAGGTATTAGCAGTAGGAAAAGGGAAGTGCTCATGCCACTGTACAGAGCACTGGTGAGACCTCACTTGGAGTACTGTGTGCAGTACTGGAGACCGTATCTCCAGAAGGATATAGACATCTTAGAGAGAGTTCAGAGAAGGGCTACTAAAATGGTGTACAGCTTGGTGGAGAAAAGTTACCAAGAAAGGCTTAATGATCTTAACATGTACAGCTTGGAAAAAAGACGAGACAGAGGAGATATGATAGAAACATTTAAATACATAAAGGGAATCCACAAGGTAGAGGAAGGGAGTATATTTAAAAGGAAACAAAGTAGCAAAACAAGAGGACATAGTCTTAGATTAGAGGGGCAAAGGTTTAAAAGTAACATCAGGAAGCATTATTTTACTGAGAGGGTGGTGGATACATGGAACAGTCTTCCAGTAGAAGTGGTAGAGGCCAAAACAGTAATTGAATTTAAGCAGGCATGGGATAGGCATAAGGCTATCCTAAACAAAAGATAAATCCAGGTAAAGTATCCATGTAATTGGGCAGACTAGATGGGCCGAAAGGTTCTTATCTGCCGACATTTTCTATGTTTCTATGTTTCTATTACATTCTCTGCGCAAAAATGCTCGCGCAGCGCATTAAATTTTGCGCACAGCGTTGAGCGTTAACACGTGAAAATTAACGGTGGTATTCCAATCCTCTCATATTTTTTCATCCGTCAAAAAATAATGCAAGTAAAACGGACGCGCAAAACGCAGAAAAATACGCACGCAGTAACGTTGCTTGCAGAAATCAGTATGCGGACTGTTTTTTTCACGGGATTCAGCCAATCAGAATTAAGAACCTTAATTGACTCACGTTAAGTTTTTGCGCCTGTCAAAATCAATCTGAGTATATATGCTGCAGCAATAATAAAAACATGTTCAACCTCTCTATTTTATTGTTTGGGTATGCGTAGAATGTGTAACTATACTTAGCTGTATTTTTTATTTTTCTGGTGTATTTGGGTTTGGCCAGGACGTTCAGATTTGACATTAACACCAGCTTTTAAAAGACGTTAAAACTATGTGCGCAAACGTTGTCCGTTAAAATTTGCACATAGATTGTAATACCATCTGCGTACCAGCGCACAATCGCATTTGCGCTCACACTGTTAAGTATAGGACGCGCGCAGTACATTACGCTCGCGCAGCGTTCGCGCAGGTTCACCCGCGGTAGACGTTAATGCACATTTTTTGCACGGACATTTTAATACGACGTTCTGTGCAAAGGCCCTTGCGTTAATGCGTTTTTGCGCACACGGTAATGTTTGCGCGAAGAAAGTAATAGGGCCCTACACCTTTTGTCTCCATCTTAAGTTTGATGTTTGTGTCTTGTTCCCTTTGGTTATTGTAAAGCGCTGCGGAAACTGTTGGCGCTATATAAATGATGATGATGATGATATTTGGAGAATAGCAGACTTCCTTTTTTTTTTGTTCGATTCGTTGGAATTCGCCTATTCGGCGCCATTCGGTTATCGACACAATTCTGCGGTTCTCGCCGACATCCGCTAACTGCTTCGGCGACTCCACTTTTGGCAAAATATGGTGATCACTCGATAAATACAGGGTTATTCAGAGAGAGGTGAAAACCAGGAGAATGGCTGGAGAAGTTAAAATGCTAGGTCAAAATAGCCAAACCAGAAAAAGTCTCCCATTTATCTCACTTTCCAAATCAGCTGTTTGGTCTAGATTGTTCTCTTCTCCTGCCAATTCTCCTGGTTTTCACCTCTCTCTGAATAACCCTGATAGTAAATTCACCAATGTTTTGGCAAAATGGATGGAAATTAAAGCACCGATATTGCATTTGAATTCGGTGCCTCGTGAATAGACCCCTAAAACAAGTCTTACCTGCTCTGAAGAAAAGACATTACATTTTCCATTCAAGTTTCCGTAATGGGAAAAAACATCATATTGAAGATATTTAGAGTAAAATATCAGATTTTACATATAAAGTGGTGACCGTGAAGATCAGGAGATGAGAGTTTCCACTTCTCACTTCTACAGCTCCTCACACCTAAGCAAAGCAAATTTATTTATTTGTGAAATGAGAAATATACACAGAGTGGCGCGCGCCCATTGTGTAGTGCAGAACAATGTACCTGTAAAAGGTTGAATATTGTTCTGGGTATTTTTTACATTCAGTCCATCTACAAAAAGGGGAGTGTTTTCCCTGGTGCACAAGATGTGTGCACCTGAGAATGCACTCCCTTCTTTCTTATAGTACGTAAACACTGGACCACTCAAGGCCAGCATGGCCGCTAGGTGAGCTAGGCCGTTGTCTAGGGTGCTGGACTTATGTCCCATCCCTCCCTGTGGCTGTGTTGAAGGAGTGCAGGGACTCCAGTGAGCTCACTGAGCTGAGCCAGGGTGCCGTCCACTACCACAGGGATTTTAACTGGTTTTAGCAACCATGCAAACACCATTGCATAGTGGATAACCCCCCCCCCATATGTATAAAATCCTGTCATGATACATAATTTATTAACCTCCCTGGCGGTCTGATTTTTGTGAAAAACCATGTCTAAAAGTGGTCTATTTTTCTTTTTTTGCCCCCCCTAGTGGTATTTCCGAGTGTGGCTCGGGTTGAATAGGAAGCGGTAACCCCGACCAATACTCAGGATGCCGCTGGATACATCACCTCTCCGTGCGCTCCCTCGAAGACCCCAACTGTCTCCTCCGTTGACCGCGACCTCATGCTTCCTGGTTCCTTCCTCACGAGAAGGAATCCAGGAAGTAAAACGCCGCGATCGCCGGAGGAGACTGCAGAGATCAGCGAGGGAGCGCACGGAGAGGTGATGTATACTAGGGATGTGCGTTTCGGAATTTCGGAATTTTCACGAAATTTCCCGATTCGTGTTTTCGGATGCGGCCGATTTTCCGAAAATTTTTAGATCCGAAAACGGCAGATCCGAAAAGTATTCCGAGCCGAAACTAAATATTTTCGGAAGTTTCGAATGGACTTGAAATGTGTCAAATCGAAATTTATTGCTTTGAAACCAGGAGAACAGACGTTCCGAAAAAAAGAAAATTTCCGAAATCACGAAAAGTCGATACAAAAACGAGCAAAGTGACACGAAAATACGAAAAATGGTCGATATTCCGAAACAAAAATGTACACGAAAAACGAGTCGAGCCGAACCGAATCGAAACAGAAATCGGTCGAAACGAGCCGAATTGAAAAGTTTGAAAATCCGAAAAATCAAATCGAATCGAACCGAAAAAAAATCGGTGCACAAGCCTAATGTATACAGCCCGAGTGTGTCTCGGGGTTACCGCTCTCAGCAGTGAAATTTAGCCCCGAGACACACTCGGGATCACCGCCAGGGAGGTTAATACTTATTCTGCTTGGTCTGACATGCCCTGCGGGATAACCGTCAAGGAGGTTAAGGTACATTGTTACACGCTATGGGAGAGATTACAAACAGGTCTACTCATTAAACGTGAAACTCAGGAGAATGACTGGAGAAGCAAAAGTTCTAGGTCAAAATAGTATATTGGTTGACTGAGATAGTAAATAAAATTGTACTTTTAGTGGAAGAGGTACAGCGTACCAAGGAATCTGGAGTACATACACTTATTCTGTTAACTTTTATAGATGGGTCTTTTCCAAACGATTTCAATATAAGAAAAAACAAAAATATTATTGCCTAGTATGTACATAGAAAGGTATATACAGTATATATTTATGTATTCGATACACTCACATACAGGTGAAACTCGAAAAATTAGAATATCGTGTAAAAGTTCATTTATTTCAGTAATGCAACTTAAAAGGTGAAACTAATATATGAGACTCATTACATGCAAAGCAAGACAGTTCAAGCCGTGATTTGTCATAATTGTGATGATTCTGGTTAAAGCTCATGAAAACCCCAAATCCACAATCTCAGAAAATTAGAGTATTACATGCAATCAATAAAACAAGGATTCATAGACTTGCGCAGCCTATTGCATTAGGGTGTGCACCCAAAAGTTCAAACACACACATATATATATATATATATATATAATCACGCACCCTTATGCAAACATATACACACACACTCACGCATTCAGCCAAAATATATCATTACTTTAGGGGTCATTCTCAGAGCGTTGAAATGTCGCCGACTGTTGTTCCCTGCACTTCGGGGAATCAAATTGCCCCACCCTGCGGTGAATTCACCATTCACCGCAGGGCCCCCAAAGTGCAGGGAATCAGCCACTCGCAACAGGAACCAGGACGCCGCGATCGGCCAGAGGTGACTGCGAGAGGACAGCGAGGGAACGCAGGGACAGGTATGTAACAGCCCAGGTGTGGCTCGGGGTTACTGCTTTCAGCATTGAAATGTAACCGCGAGCCACACGTGGGAAAACCATAAATGCATGGATTTTGACGTATAAAAATATCAAAATCGGACTGCCAGGGAGGTTAAGGTCTTGTTGCCAAGCATCAATATTTAGTCTCCTACCTGTATCTCACGATGCTTTATTCACTATTCTTATTTTGTGCAGGCAGAAGATATAGCAGCGATTCTAGGAGCAATACCAGCCTTTTGGATGCAGGGCAAGGGGGCAACGCCGGGCTGAGACAAGGACACGGGTGCCGAATTTTGCACACAGCAGCCTGTTTAAAGAAAAATACCTGCATTTACACACACAGCCATACGTTCACATAACTATATATCCCCTAAACCCCGGGGTATGTAGCAATAAAACTCCCAGTAGTGTGTGGTATGTGTGTGAGCGTAGCAGAGAATCCACAGCAATAAAAACGCACAGTAATGTGCAGTATGTATGAGCGTGTCACAGAGCTCCACAACAAAACTCACAGTAATGTTTGCTGTGTATGGGCGTATCAGAATCCACAGCAATAAAACTCGCAGTAATGTGCAACGTGTATGAGCATATCATAGAATCCACAGCAATTAAACTCAGCAATGTGCTCTGTGTATGAGCGTATCACAAAATCCACAGCAATAAAACTCCCCAGAAATGTGCTGTGTGTATGAGCGTATCACAAAATCCACAGAAATAAACCCCCAGTAATGTGCTGTGTGTGTGAGCATATCACAAAATCCACAGAAATAAACCCCCAGTAATGTGCTGTGTGTATGAGCGTATCACAAAATCCAGAAATAAACCCCTAGTAATGTGCTGTGTGTGTGAGCGTATCACAAAATCCAGAAATAAACTTCCCAGTAATGTGCTGTGTGTATGAGCGTATCACAAAATCCTGAAATAAACTCCCCAGTAATGTGCTGTGTGTATGAGCGTATCACAAAATCCACAGAAATAAACCCCCAGTAATGTGCTGTGTGTGTGAGCATATCACAAAATCCACAGAAATAACCCCCAGTAATGTGCTGTGTGTATGAGCGTATCACAAAATCCAGAAATAAACCCCCAGTAATGTGCTGTGTGTGTGAGCGTATCACAAAATCCAGAAATAAACTCCCCAGTAATGTGCTGTGTGTATGAGCGTATCACAAAATCCAGAAATAAACTCCCCAGTAATGTACCTCCCTCACTTGGAGTACTGTGTGCAGTACTGGAGACCGTATCTCCAGAAGGATATAGACATCTTAGAGAGAGTTCAGAGAAGGGCTACTAAAATGGTGTACGGCTTGAAGGAGAAAAGTTACCCGGAAAGCATAAAATCCACAGAAATAAACCCCCAGTAATGTGCTGTGTGTGTGAGCATATCACAAAATCCACAGAAATAAAACCCCCTGTAATGTGCGGCGCCTATAATATATAAAAGTTGCCCCCTCTCCTGCTTACTTTTTTTTTTTTCATTTGCAGGGAGGGGGTTGATTTTTGGTCCAGAGGGGGGGGTCAAGGAGAGGGTAACCCGGCTGGCCGCATCCAATGGATAGCCGCCGGGACCTCTCACCCCCGCAGGCCTGGAGGCAGCCTCCGCTTCCCTGGTGGTCCGGTGGATGTGGGTGCTGCACCGCGATCTGGGCTTACAGACCGCAGTGCACGTCCCACAGCGATTGACTGGACTCGAGCTGAGCGGTTGATCACAGGTGCCCTGTCACCTGACCGCCGGCGCGCTGACACAGTCAGTAAGCGCCGGCGGTCAGATGACAGGTCATCAGTAATCGCCGGCGCTCGGCTCGTGGCCAGTCACTCGCTGCCGTGTGCGTGAATTAAATTTATATCTCTGCACAATTTCACTTGGTTTTGGATTATAATGGGCTTTGAGCACGACGACAAGTTCCTGATATGTTTTCTCTGCTGGCGTCATAGGACACAGCAAACTTCTCAGCAAACTATAAGTTGACGCGCCGACCCCGCTTAATAACACTGCTTTCCTCTTACCGGCATCAGTAATCTCATTAGCTTGAAAGAAATAGTCCAACACTTCAATATATTCGTCCCACGATTGCAACTCACAGTCAAAGGGGCTCACTGTTCCCACAAGAGCAGCCATTCTGTCTCAGCAATTCACGTCCTTGTAGTTTCTTCTGTTTCTTATTTTTTTTTTTTTTTCTTTTCTGCTCTGCAGACCTTGCAACTGCACATACACGTTCCACAGTACAACCTGTTTACCCTCGTCGCCAATGTGATATCTCCATATCTTTGAAAGCAGAGACAGGCTGTGGAAGGTTCTTATTCTTTATTTACTGGAGCTGCGCACAGCATCCGCACGCTGCCTTAGAACTCTACCATGTGATCAGGAAACTTTATTTACAATGAACAGGAACACAGATAATACCTACAACATGCGCCCTCTAGTGGTGGATAGATATAACACTATGATATACTACACTCGCTGTGGGACGTGCACTGCGGTCTGTAAGCCCAGATCACGGTGCAGCACCCACATCCACCAGACCACCAGGGAAGCGGAGGCTGCCGCCAGGCCTGCGGAATTGAAGGGTCCCGACTGCTATCCGTTACATACCGCCAGCCGGGACCCAGAGTGTTCCGCGGGCCTGCGGGGTGTGCCGGGGGCCGGCATTAGGGTGTGCCCAGGCACACCCGGCACACCCTGTGCGCACGCCTATGCAAGGATTGTACATAGAACAATATGGGACCTCTGAAAAGTATAAGCTGCAGATGTACTAAGTACTTGGTTTGGGCCCCTTTTGCAGCAATTACTGCCTCAATGCGGCAATGTGGCATGGAAGCTATCAGCCTGTGGCACTGCTGAGGTGTTATGGAAGACCAGGATGCTTCAATAGCGGCCTTCAGCTCTTCTGCATTATTCGGTCTCATGTCTCTCATCTTTCTCTTGGCAATGCACCATAGATTCTCTGTGGGGTTCAGGTCAGGCGAGTTTGCTGGCCAATCAAGCACAGTAATCCCACGGTCATTGAACCAGGTTTTGGTGCTTTTGACAGTGTGGGCAGGTGCCAAGTCCTGCTGGAAAATGAAGTCAGCATCCCCATAGCTCGTCTGCGGAAGGAAACCTGAAGTGCTCCAAAATCTCCTGGTAGACGGCTACGTTGACCCTGGACTTAATAAAGCACAGTGGACCAACTCCAGCAGATGACCTGTCTCCCCAAATCATCACAGACTGTGGAACCTTCACACTGGACTTCAAGCATCTTGCCTTGTGTGCCTCTCCATTCTTCCTCCATACTCTGGGTCCTTGGTTTCCAATTGTGATGCAAAAGTTGCTCTCATCAGAAAAGAGGACTTTGGAGCCACTGAGCAACAGACTAGGTCTGTTTTTCTTTAGCCTAGGTAAGACGCTTCTGACGTTTGTTGTTCAGGAGCGGCTTGACAAGAGGAATACGACATTTGAAGCCCATGTCCAGGATCCGTCTGTGTGTGGTGGCTCTTGATGCACTGACTCCAGCCTCAGTCCACTCCTTGTGAAAGTCTCCAACACTTTTGAATGGCCTTTTCCTGACAATCCTCTCCAGGCTGCGGTTATCGCTGCTGCTTGTGCACCTTTTTCTTCCACACTTTTCCCTTCCACATAACTTTCTATTAATGTGCTTTGATACAGCACTTTGGGAACATCCAACTTCTTTTGCAATGACCTTTTGAGGCTTTCCCTCCTTATGGAGGGGGTCAATGATGGTTTTCTGCACAACTGTCAGGTCAGCAGTCTTTCTCATGATTGTGATTCCTACTGAACCAGACTGAGAGACCATTTAAAGGCTCAGGAACCCTTTGCAGGTGTTATGGCTTAATTAGCTGATTAGAGTGGGACACTTTGAGACAAGAATATTGCACCTTTTCACAATATTCAAATTTTCTGAGATTGTGGATTTGGGGTTTTCATGAGCTGTAACCGTAATCCTCACAATTATGACAAATCACGGCTTGAACTATCTCGTATATTAGTTTCACCTTTTAATTTGCATTACTGAAATAAATGAACTTTTGCACCATATCCAAATTTTTTGAGTTTCACCTGTAACTAGAGCCTGAACTGGCTCTAGATAGAATCACCTTTTGGGTATTTATCTTCTATTTCTCAGGTACCAAACGACCTTCAACTCTTCTATTAAGATGTTTACTCAAAAAGGGAAGATAAGAACAAAGGGTGCTCCCTAGTGTAATTCTGTGCATAAATCGATATTTATCAGATATACGCCGAATTTACACTAACGATATATTCGTTTTGCCAGCTGAGGAAGTCGGTTTACCGACGAAACTTGTCCTGGTAATGTTGTTTTTAATAAAAAGAGCTTAATTGTAATCCTGCCTAGCTGATTTGATTTGCTTTAGAAGTTTTTTTTGGATTTCTCTGGTACTAGAAAAAAAATCCATCTGCTTGCATCCTGGAAGCGCTACCAGTTTAGAGCCAACCCACCCCAAGATTAACACCAAGCTACAGAGACTAAAAAAATAATAAAATCACAAACACAATCTGCATGGAAGTAAGCACTCCATCACTCGATGCGTTTCGCCATAAACACTGGCGTCCTCAGGAGCATGCAGGAAGTAATGCTCAGTCTGGCAGCATAACAAGAAATAGGCAGAAGTGGTCCTTCTGAGCACCCAGCATTGATTTTGGGCCTGAACCTTTCCTCTACCTAATGCAATTTCTATAACAACTTCTCTCTGTCCTATTGTGCGGACCCACGAAGGCCCATTTCTTCACTTTGATAGGAGTTTAGAGAATTTAGGTTGTTTGTCTGTTTGTATCCCCTATGAGAGACTTATCTAGGTGCACCTAGTACCCAATGTGGCATTTATCATGCTGACTGAAGCCACAAAGACTTTTTATTCTTTCCTTGGTTTGTTATTATGTTGTTCTGTTTTTTTAGTTTCCAATTTAGATGTGCATTCATTTCGGAAAAATTCAGAATTTGTAACGAAATTTTATAATTCGTAGTTCGGAAGTTCTTCCGAATTACGAATCAATACGATACAAATTTGAAACGAAACGAAATGGTATATAACAAATTTATTTCGTTTTACACTGTCATCATCATAAAAGAAAAATTTGAATAATTGATATCAACTATCGAATTTGAAATAAACTATCAAATACATATCAACTATCGAATTTAAAATTAACTATCGAATTGATATCAACTATTGAATTGATCTTAACTTAAAATACAAGTAATAGTCAGAAAAGGACTTTATGAAACAAATTAATTTTGTTTCACTGTTTAATTTGACTCAAATACTAAATCTGTGACACAGCTTAAAATTTAACCCTTACTTTTCTTTTAACAGCAAAATTTGATTAATTGGGGATTTATTCAGCGATCCAAAATTCAAATTGATATCAACTATCGAATTGATATATGAAATTCGAATCGATACGAAATCGATAAGGAAAACTAAACGAAATACGAAACGAAATTAGTTACTAAATTCCGAAAACGAAATTATTTAAAATCGGAACGAAACGAAACTAAACGAAACAAATTTTTCAGCCATGCACATCCCTAGTTTCCAATAAAAGTTAAATTTTATTTACTATCTCAGCCAATCAATTTCCTTCTCTATCCATGTTCCAGGGTTACCCCCATTGCTGTTGCTGGATATTGACTGTCACTATTCCTGCAGGGGTTTTCTTTTGTGTTTCTACTTATTTACCTGCCTTAGTATAGACCATATATTTCCATAAGTGAATTAAAGGCATGCCCTGCATATACCTTCCTAGCGTTAAACCCGTGAAAAATCCGTTGGCGCATCTTTGATTCCGCTAGCTTGTGCGAGTTTACTGTACTTTGCACTCCCCATGTTAAGTATAGGATGTGCAATCAGTAATTAGCGTTAAGATAACTAAGATATTAATTAGTGCTAGCGCTAATTACCGC
Organism: Leptobrachium leishanense; assembly: GCA_009667805.1. Lineage (NCBI taxonomy): Eukaryota > Metazoa > Chordata > Amphibia > Anura > Megophryidae > Leptobrachium > Leptobrachium leishanense. The sequence continues at coordinate 513,425,135 of CM019063.1, read as the reverse complement.
AGGGATGGGTTAAACAAAATTTTAGCTACCCCTAAAAGCTGGCTCTGACTGATTGCGCTTTTGCAGAATAATTTAGCACACCCTAAACCCCCCCCAGTAAATCCAATACTCAACTCTCATCTCTAGCCAGAACAAATCGTTCCCAGTCTCCCTCCACGATCACTACACGGTACTGCTCAATCTGTCGAGAGCGAGATCACGCAGGGCTCGTTGCCCAGCAGGGCAACCCTCCATGGAGTCCTAAGGAGTCCAGGAGGTGACACTCAGGGTGGTGCAGAAGCGAGTATCATTGAGAGTAGTGCATGGTTATGGAGCAAGGTGCTGAAGTGGCGCCTACCCCGGAATCTAATGCTAAAATGGGAACGCTACGTGGAAACCTGCAGGCACTGGTTTTCCCCATTAATATCCCCATTTTAGCGTTAAGTTTGTAATCGAGCCCTATATATTTCCCTTTGCCTGCCACACCGTGTTATATATCTCCCCTTTCCCGTCACACCAGTGGCCCTTATTTATTTCTATAGCAGCGATTGTGCGTTTTGAATTATTTTTTTTCTTAGTCAAATCCTTGCAAGTATAAACATACGTTTTATGACTTTGCGGCATTTTTACTGTATATTTATACTTGCGTAGATATTTTTAATGCCCTGCTTCTTCATGGGTTATAACTGAGCGACACGTTCCTCGCACGCTCTTCACGCAAGCGTCACTGGAATCAATTTTAATGATGCTGCATTAATTTTTATTGCATGTTTATACCTGCACAGATATGACAAATGCTCTGTTTCTTCATGGACTACATTAAACGAGCAGCGCATTCTTCACAAGTTTTTGACGCAAGGACCATTGTATAAATCGTATATGGATGCATCAACGTTTATCGTATATTTATACTTATATTGAGATAACTAATGATCATACCTTAAAGGATTACCATTAAAGGGACACTCCACACAGTGTGGCCAATCAATCTTATCTGAGTGGTCACACTGCTATGAGCTCCCTGCCTCCTCTGAGGAGGGGCTCAGAGGTCTAATTCAGCCATCCAAATGCATGGGGCTTATTCCTGTCCAGACCCTCAGTTCAAGGAGCCCTCAGCTCAGGTTTCAGGGCTTGGAGATCTTTGGGAATCAGCTTTATCCAATGGTATCAAATAGGATTGCACCGATACCGATACTAGTATAGATATCGGTGCCGATACCGGGTACTGCAGGAGTACTTGGTACTCCTGCAGTACCCCCAATATTTTCCCCTGATACCGGAAGCCGGCATTGAGCTGGCTTGCTGGCATCTGAGGGGCTGGGGTGGCTGTTCGAAAGCTCTATCGGCATTCGGACAGCTGCCCCTGGAGCTCTCTGCTGCATACATACCTTCCCCGAGCGACGCCGACAAAGTTTCCCCGCTTCCGCACGTTGAAGGACCCCAGCCGCGATCACGTGGGAGTCCCACGTGATCGCGGATGGGGTCCTTCAACGAGCGCACGTGCGAAGACTTTGTTGGCGTCGCTCGGGAAGGTAAGTATGCTGCGGAGAGCTCCAGGGGCGGCTGTCCAAATGCCGATAGAGCATTCAAACAGCCACCCCATGTCTGGTCTGGGGTCTGAGCTGGGGGGCAATATCAATGAGCTGGGGGGCATATATCCATGAGAGCTTGGGGGCCTTATCCAGGAGCTGGGGCATATATCCATGAGAGCTTAGGGGCAATATCCATGAGCTGGGGGGGCAAATATCTATGAGCTGGGGGCAAATATCCATGAGCTGGGGGGCATATCCATGAGCTGGGGGGCAAATATCCATGAGCTGGGGCCAATATCTATGAGCTGGGGCAATATCTATGAGCTGGGAGCAATATCCATGAGCTAGGGCAATATCCATGAGCTGGTGCAATATCCATGAGCTGGGAGCAATATCCATGAGAGCTGGGGGCATTCTGTGTACATATATATATATATCTCGGGGGGATATATACATGTGAGTTGGGGGGCATATCTATGAGAGCTGGAGGCATTTTTATATGAGGTCTGTTCTTATTGGAAAGTGGTCACATGACATAAAATCAAAGTATCGGTACTCGGTATCGGTCTTAAAAAAGTGGTATCGATGCATCCCTAGTATCAAAGCCTTCCTGCATTGAGAGCCGCTGGATTGGCTGGAAGGCCACCCCCTCTGTGGTCACATGACATGCTGTGCTGAAAGCATGTCATATCCTGCTGACGTAATCAGAGAGAGACCGGCGGTGGGTTTAACGGACTTTTTAAAGGAATCTAAATGGTTAAAAGAGGAGGGGTCTGGAGTGTTTAACCCCTCTGTTTCTGAACCCCTCCGGTTTTAACCCTATAGTATCCTTTAAGCGGGCAAAACTTTCATCTCAGGAATTTTTGACAAGAGCATCACACAGAAATTTATTTTAAAGGCGCTGCAACATCTTTATTTTTTTCCCCTGTATGTTTATGTGCACATTATCAAAATGTTACCCTTGATGTCTGCATCATAAATGTAGTTGTTTTTTGGTGGGTTTTTTTTGCATGTGCATCAAAAATCAATCTCGACTTATGAAAGGCATCTTTTTTTTATAGGCATTTTTTTAAGCGTCGTCGAAAATTGGTGTCAACATTTTTAGATGCAAGTGGCGTTTTGTACGCAGAATTTCGACACACAAAACGAAACATCAGCATCATTCCTATCGTAAACCTGCAGGTCACGGTGCACCTCCAAAAGCCTCGTATACATCCTCCCAGGTTGTCATCTTTTAGCTGCAACTTTGTGTCACAGAACGGATTCAGCACTTAGTTCACTTTCCTCTTTTCTCATTTCATTTAACCAAATAATCATTTACGCCTACAGCAAACGTGTGAACTGGAGGCCACATGGACCTGTCCTGATGTAGAATGCTGGTGATGTATGGAGTCTATCTAAACAGGGAGGCTGCAAACGGGATGGGAATAACAAGCAGATCCTCAACAATGGGGAGGCATGGGAGAGGTTACAGAATGGCTGACCCAGCATTTGCTTTTCACAGTGACCTGTTCAATGACCACAACATATTAACCCTTTTACACATTTGTTAGGATTCACTCTCCTGGAGGTGGAGATGTGGGAACAGACGTAGAGTTTGTTTATCAATTTATAGAAAAAAAACAACAAACAAACAAATGAAAACTTTGGCGTGTGTGGGCGAAACTCGAGTAAGTAAGCGCATGTGAGCCGAGCATTAACACCACTTGTTTCTGCTTTTCAAAAGTTGTTTGTCGATTTGTTAGTTTGAATCCTCATTCTTTATTATAAAATGTTGTGGAAAATGTTGGCACTGAATGATAATAACGAGAGAAATTGGCAATTATGTATCGATCTGCTCATTATAAATAACCACTTCAGGGGTTATTCAGAGAGCACCAAAATGTCGCCGACATTTCGGTGCCCTCTCCTTCCCCGCGTTTCCCTGCACTTCGGGGAATCAAAGTTCCGCACCCTACGGCGTATTTAGAATTTACCGCTGGGTCCCCGGAGTGCAGGGAAAACCCGCCGTAAACCCGCCGAACACTCGCCAAACACTCACCGAAAACCTGCAGAAACTGCCACCCCGGAAAAAGCCAACAAGCCGCCAATCACAGCGCAGAGCAGCCGCCGGAAAAAGCCGACAAGCTGACGAACGGGGTAAGAAAAAAAAATTGCTTTAAAGTTTCAAAATTGAAACGCTGTTTGCAAAAAAACTACTGAACAAAAATATCTGGAATTTACATATAAGATTCAATGAATGATAATAAAAAGGTCTGTTACAGAAAAATGAAAAAATGATTTAAAAAGAAAAAAGGAAAAACAATTTGCCGAAAAAATCGCGAAAAATGCCTAAAAGATTCTAAAAAAATCTATAAATAAAGAGAGTTTTACTGCAGAATAAAATAATAAACGGTTTATTATATACTGAATTAAAACGGGAGTATTTTTTAACATTGAATCCTAGGGATTTGCCTGAATAAACCTGATGAATGGAAACACCGAACAGCAGGGCATTTCAGCAACTTTTCACTGCTGTTTTGTGTTCTCTGAATAGATTAACCATTGCTTCTCTGAAATGGGGGATTTCACTGCCCTCGAACAGGCACCGTATGTGCAGGCAATTCACCAAAATTTGGCGAACGGCTTGCTCTCTGAAAAGACGAATGGCCCCGAAATTAACTCATTACTAATATGGGATGTATTGTGACTTTGGAGATCCTCCTTGCACCATGGACATTCTTCATAATGTCCATAACGAACCGTAGAAAGTCTTGGCCAATCCATGTGATGACAGCCAGACAATGTCATACATTGTGATGTCTACCATGTTATGTCGTAATCTGTGATGTCAGTCTTATTATGCCTAACCTTGTGATGCCAGCTATATTTTGTCATGCCCTGTGATGTCAAACACCATTGGTTACACAACTTTAACGGAATACGCAGAGGAGCAACACGGAAATTGGGATGTTTTACATTGATGTTGACAAACGGGAAGAATAGACAAGGTGGAAAACTTAAGAAATAGCTACAGTTTCTTGTATAACAATTAAGCCCACTTTGGGATTCAGCAAATTACACATATTGAATGTTGGTGTCTAGTAATCGGTAGTGAACCAAGGTGGGAGGTCACAAGGGCAACCACCATGATAAAAAATCGGCAGCGGTAGTGAATGGAACATCTTGCTGTTCGCACTTGATGCAGTGATGACAATATGTGTGATGTGGTGATGTACACGTTGCGCATGCGCGGTGATGTTACTACATTGTTGACAGCCATTTTGTTATGGCTGCCGGTATATTACAGGTGGCACGCTGGCCTTTTCACCCCAAGTGCCGAAAAGGCATACTACCCACCTGATGATAATGCTTTAAAACAGACTGGGTCATTTAGCTGAGTCTTGTAACGGTTCTGATCCGCCAGCACTGTAAAATGCCACGGTCAAGATGACTGAATGTGTGTTAAGCCGTAAGAACAGACTACATGTGTTACATAGAACCGAATGGACATGACTAATTCCCTTGACAAGTCTGCAGAGATTTGAGGAGCAACAGAGACACGTACTCATAAACCCGACTCCAAGTCATATTTTACATGCAATATTTCCCTTTAAATTAAAACAGGCTGGAGGGGTTGACAGTGAATTATGTTATAGGAATATAAAATGTATGTAAAACCGTTTATGACACGAAAATCCCGTCTGCAGAGTTTTACAGATAAGTAAGTGTGCTTGTTTTAAGACAGTTTGGGGCAAAGTTTGAATAACCGTCTGTGAGAGAGAATTGGAAGCACGTGAAAACCTTATATTATCTATTTTTTTCAGGAGGGTTGGCTACGGGACACAGAGTGCCCTGTGGAACCATTCATATATAGTGACATACTGTATACTGGCCTGTAGGCTTATTAATCCTAGGAAAAAATACCGGAAGAGCTTTATTTTTCTTGCATTATTAAGAAAGCTTTATGGTATAGCAGAGCACTTTTGGTTGGGGAAAAAAAGAATCAATTTAATAAATGCTATGTTTACCGAGTTGTACTTGCCAGTGTCGGGATGGCTAATGGCATTAAGAAATAGCTGCTTAACCAGCCAGTGTTTCATTATGCCTTATCCAAGCTGAGGCTCAGAAGTGCGACTTTGCAAATTCACCCGAGTTGTACTTGTTGCCAGCAACTTCGACAAGTTGACGTTTAGTAAATAGAACCTGATGTATTTGATTGAAACTTGGGTTGCACAGCTTGAATCATCTTTTGTGACCATGAATGGATGGAGTTGGATTAAGGGTTTCATGGACCTGAGGCCAAAGATGATGCCCCCCTTCAATCCAGTTTTGACATTCTCCAAGCCATGTACCATTGACCACCACCCATACCACTTAATTTTTTCGCTCCCAACTAGCTCCTGTGCTACAGCCAGTGCCCCCTCTCAATTCGAGACACTTGTCGCTAAAATAATGAACATTTCACTAAAGAAAGATGGTTTGCACACAAAACGATAATAAAATTAAGAACTAGACAGCTGCTCATGGATTCCAGTGTAGCCTCAGACAACATAATCCGGTAACAGGAGGCCAGTGTCAGGGTTCTGGACCGACGGGTGAGGATACTAGCCCAAGATGCAGTGACCACACGAGGCAATGATGTAGTGGGTAAACAGGGGTTTATTACTCAGAATCACACAAACAGGTGTGGTCATTGCAGGGGTAAAGCAGGAATACGGCGGTCTAGGGATTTGCTGGGTAAAAAACAGCACATAACATAGGACAAACATACAGGGGAATCTTACATGAGACACCAGACAGGTGGGACAGGAAAAGGGTAACCAGTATCTAGGGACACTGGGCTGGAGAGCAGGGTGGCAGGGGCACACTGGGGGAAACACAATGGAACACGGTGGGTGGCAGGGTTCAAGGCGTGGGATCAAGGGGTAGTCCATAAACAAAGTCCAGATGGACGCAAAGGATCATAGGAAAACAGAAGGCAACGAGTCCAGTAATCTTAGCCAGAGGTTTGCTATACAAATCAGGTAATGAATGGGATCCAGGGAGCAAGCTCCTTGCAGGTCAGGCAGGTACAGTGAATGGTGAAAGTCAATGCAGAAGCAAAGGGGGAAAGGGTGTGACGTCCCTTTAAGGAGAGCTGATTGCAATTAAGGGCTGACACCTGTAGGTGTCAGGACCGTTGGCCCCGCGGCGCCAGGTGCGACTGCCTCTCCATCTTCCCGGCGTTTCCGCTCGGGTTGCAGCGAGGCGGCAGACCCGATTTCCAGGTGGGGCCTTGCGTCGTGGGGCCGCCGGTTTACCTCCTCGGTGATTCTTTGGGCCACAGGGAGGGCAGGCTCCTGTGCCGCTGGCCGGAGGCCTCCGGCACAGCCCCAGGCTTCAGGCCCTGCTTGGGCCTTTGGTGGGATGCGCGCGCACGCCTGGTCTTCGCCAAAATGGCGACCAGGATGCGGCGCACTCCGATGATGTCATTGGGCTTCGATTGGCCGAGAGAGAGTCACAGAGTATAAAAGGCCAAATAGCCCATTCACACATTGCTTCTGTATTGGAACAGTCAGTTTGATTCTAGCTCCTGTTCCCTTCTTCCTCCTATGTTCCTTGGATGACTGGATTGTTGCCTTCTTCTAAACTTTGGTTCCTGCAGTCCTGTATGCTGTGCACTGATAGACGTCCCATGAGTTATAACACTACTACAGGGAAATCCCTGACAGTAGGGGAGAAATCCAGCAGGAAAATACGTGATTCCACCCAGGCAGCACCTTTCATGTCATGGCAGCACCGGATTTTCCCTTCTTGCTACGGCAAGGGGGCCCTGACAGCCAGGCACTCAGGTCACAAACCGAAGGTTACCCATATGCCAATGTTTCTGGTGAACCGACTGTCTTGGGCTTCACAAAAGCTAACGTTTCATATGGGTAACCCACCTATAAAACTGTCTCTTTGTGACCAGAGTCTGGCCTTTCTTCTGTTACTAAATTTAAGACAGTCACAAGAAATATATGTTTCGCAGTAAATGTTTTTACATTAACTAAAGAGAAACAATGATATCTGTGAATTAAAATACTTCCTCTATAGAAACAATGCCCCATTTTAACCACCACGAGATACTGATAGAGGATGAGGAAATATCTACAAATGTATGATTTTCATCAGCAAGATGCAGTGCTTTTTCTCTGGAAAAATAGGTGGGGGTAAACAATGCAGCCAGGACTTAAATTTCCACCTTCTCACCTTCCAGGGTGCACCACACACTGTCTGGAACTGCTGGGAGGCTGAGGGTAGGGTGGCAGTGTAGACTTTTGGCATGCCCTCCTCTTGACATCATCAGAGGGAGCCAGGCACCAGCAAGGAGGAAGGGACCAGGAGGAGAGAGTGCGCAGGCTTCCATATCCAGCACCGCGAGGAGTTTGCTCTCTGACCTGGCAGATACAATGCAGCTCGCAGATACAATTTCAGCGGCTACAGAGAGAGGGGGTGCAGCATGTTTACACACATCTGCCAGAGCTGGGGTACTGAAGAAACAGAGGGCCCTCTCTTGTCACTTACTGGGAGAAGAGGGGGTTATCGGTCCCTACATACACTCCTGACAATCGGAAGCGTTCAGGAGCAACATGAGCTGCCAAGCGCTTCCAATTTTCTGCCTGCCACTGCAAGAGGAGGGAGGAGCATCATGCTCTATCCTGTTAGTTCGGGCTGGTGGTGAGCTGCCGGTACTGAGTGGTGAGGTGCCAGTACTGGGTACTTGGAGAGTACCCCCTGAAAAAAAGCCCTGGCAAGATGTTTGAGTCTTAAATAAATAAGGTACTCACAGAAGTTAGTAGCCAACAATTATCAATATAATAAGGTCAGTATTATACCCGGGCAATAAAACCATGCATGATACTTGTTAGCATTTTATAAGTACCTGTAACTGTACTCTAAGTTAAAATGACATCTACAAGTTCTAAAGATCTATGTAGATCCCAAGATTTTCTTCCCCAAATTCAGAATAATATTTACTCTCCGTCAATGACCATAGGAGCAAAATCATATCCTCTCATCGACATATAAATGCCCTGATGGACCGGTTACCTGAATATGTTGAAATGATAGGGGACAAATATCCTCCTTTCTGAACAGGGTGTGAAGATGTATCCCCAAGAGGAATAGAAACTGCAGTTCACAGCACTCTCCACCAACGTGCTAGAATATAGACATATAGAAGAAAATAGAACATGCAGTACAATACAACCTTATAGATGGTCAAATAGGTGTGTTTGCTGATACAGGGTCTTCAAAGAAGTACAAAGCCTCTAGGATTAGAGCATACACAAGAACATAGCGTAATACTGTCAAAAAATTTAATAAAACATAAAACCACAGAAAGGAAGACACTCACAAAATTAGTGGCACACAATGGATAAAAAGTGTGCAACAGCGCATATTTAAACAATTCGTTCGGATAGTCACCACAGCCGGAAAGACATCGTCCTTAAAGCGTAATTTTCTGTAGGAGAGCCTGGCCAGGATACCACTCCGTGCTGAGAAGTCCAAATCGCAGATGGAGCCACAGTCTTTCAGAACAACCAATTGGGGAACCGAAGACCTGGAGACATCCGAAATGAATGATGGACGATCCGATTCGCGGACGAATAATGGACGATCCGGCGGGCGAACGAACGAAAAATAACAGAAACGAGCAAGTCAGTTCGACGCGTTTCGTCCTCTGACTTATTCATGAACTGCAGTTCATGAATAAGTCAGAGGACGAAACGCGTCGAACTGACTTGCTCGTTTCTGTTATTTTTCGTTCGTTCGCCCGCCGGATCGTCCATTATTCATTTCGGATGTCTCCAGGTCCTCGGTTCCCCAATTGGTTGTTCTGAAAGACTGTGGCTCCATCTGCGATTTGGACTTCTCAGCATGGAGAGGTATCCTGGCCAGGCTCTCCTGCAGAAAATTACGCTTTAAGGACGATGTCTTTCCGGCTGTGGTGACTATCCGAACGAATTGTTTAAATATGCGCTGTTGCACACCTTTTATCCATTGTGTGCCACTAATTTTGTGAGTGGCTTCCTTTCTGTGGTTTTATGTTTTATTAAATTTTTTGACAGTATTACGCTATGTTCTTGTGTATGCTCTAATCCTAGAGGCTTTGTACTTCTTTGAAGACCCTGTATCAGCAAACACACCTATTTGACCATCTATAAGGTTGTATTGTACTGCAAATATCCTCCTTTGCTAATGCTGAACACAGCTCATTACTTTGTGGAATGGTTTAAAGAATCAATTCTATAAATAGCTAGATCGGGGTTTTCAAACCCTGTCCCCCCCCGCAACTACAACGTCCATGATTTTTTTGCCCCTCTATTGTATTCTGAGAATTGTAGATTAACAAAGTCTGGAGGGTCAGAGTTTGACATCACTGGTCTAGATCATCGGTCTGCAAATTTGGCCCTCCAAGATGCTCAGACCCTCATTAGATAGGCTAAGCATCATGGGAAATATAGCTCCAAAACATCTGGAGGGCCAAGATTGCCAACCCTTGGTCTAAAGGATACAATATCAAGGAACAAGGTTTTGTTCTGTAGTGAGAGGAAGCCAGTGGAAGAGGAAGACCGTGAGATAATGTAGTCTCTTTGTGAAGGTATTTTTTATCTTTGATCTGGAACTAGAATGTAATCTTCAAGATAACCCGGGACAATTGAATTGTTGAGACCACCCTTTACTGTCTTGCCTTCTGGAGCAGACCGATGAGTGTCTGGAATTCTCCAGATCTCTCTTGGATGTAAACATAGGTAAATTAATTTCATTAAAAAGAATCTGTATATAGAACATTTCCCACTGCAAGAGAATCAAATAGTGTAATGTTTTATCCAGAGAATTATATTTTAATTGAATCTCCTGGATTCCTCCAGTGACTCCTTCATTAAATATACTATTCTGCAAATCTTCATTGAGCTCATCAAGTCTCAATGAGAATGGACGTGATTTAGATTAGTAGAGAGCTTTTCTTTGAACATATACAGTTCTATTCACGAAAAGGTGAAACTCAGGAGAATGACTGGAGAAGTGAAAATTCTAGGTCAAAATAGCCAAATCAGAAAAATTCTCCCATTTATCTCACTTTCCAAATCGGCAATTTGGTCTAGATTGGTCTCTTCTCCTGCCAATTCTCCTGAGTTTCACCTTTTAGTGAATAGACCTACAAGTTTTCCATCGCAAATCTATGAAATATAATATAAAGCAACATTTACAACACGTTCCTTCTTCTCATGACTTTTTGTCATGGAGGACAGATGTCATAGAGCACCCATCTTCTGTGACACCAGAAAAAGAAATAACGATCTGAAATCAGTCGGTAGGAAACTCTCCGGGCAGTATTCCGACCTTGGTGTAGACTTAACCAGAGCGGTTGACTTAGCAACTCCAAAGACTTTAGGCCTGATCATAACTTGGCCATTAAGCACAATGCTTGAGCTGTACAGCATAACGGCTCTAGCGCTGTGCTTATATTTTACCCAACCTATTCCATTTGAGACGCAAGGCGAGCTTGAGTCTCAGCTGTTGAGCCAGGTTACAACATCATATAAAGTTCAGTTCAGGTTGCTGCCACCCACCTTTGAGCTGCCACTGGAAAGTCCTCACTCCAAGGACGTAGCACAATATCAAGAAAAATACTCCAATATATAGCAAGAATTTTTTTGGTTTTATTCCATCAACACTACAGTAGAACAACGTTTCGACCTCCTGCAACCAGGTCTTTGTCAAGACTTGACAAAGACCTGGTTGCAGGTCGAAACGTTCTTCTACTGTTGATGGAATAAAACAAAAAAAAATCTTGCTATATACTGGAGTATTTTTCTTGATTGTGAGCCAGGTTACGGTACTTTAACTTCTCCAATACTTTGTATAGTAGACACTAATGTGACCCCAGCAGATGGAGAACGATCTATTCCAACCAGCTCATTTTCGATCTGAGTCTGACATTTTTCTGGAAAGAATAATTTCTTTCAGATCCTGGTGTTAAGTGATTGCACTTCAGCACAACCCGCCGCTCCGCGGGCAAAGATACACTGGGAACAAATAGCTCCCATTGATCATCTGCATAACCCTCTGCTGCCCACTGCCCAGCCGGATCTCATTCACATGAGCTAACCTCCGTCTCCACCCTATAAACTTCAGGGGCAGATAACACCAGCGGTGCTTAACGTTGCTGGTGTTATCAGATCGCTGCTTGTCAATATTACGACGCGAGCTGCTGGCAAAGTGGCTCTGTTGTAATATGGACGTTAAAGGCACGCCGCAAATGGAAAATGTCTAACGCAAACGTTTTCCATTTGCGTCTTGCTTTTGACATCCTTTTGACATCCTTTTACCGGCTCTGGGATGTTTACAACAGCCCTAGTTAAGTACTGTGTATATATATATTTCTATATATATATAGAAATATATATATACAGGGTTATTCAAAGAGAGGTGAAAAGCAGGAGAATGACTGGAGAATGGATAATTCTAGGTCAAATTTCCAAATGAGAAAAATTCTCCCATTCATCTAACTTTCCAAATCGGGTCTTTTGACCTAGAATTTTCCATTCTCCAGTCATTCTCCAGCTTTTCACCGCTCTCTGAATAACCCTGATAGTTTTGGAATAGAGCCCACTGTCTCGGGATAAGAATCTAGACCAACATTTCACACTTTCAAATATGAGAGAAAAAAGCTTTTATAGGTTAAATTACGGCACTAAAAAACTCACATTATGCTGGTTATCCGACATCTACTTTTGCTTGGCGTTGTGGCAACCAATAATATTTGGTGATCCAGAAAGTTGCATTGATATAGCTACCCCTGCCGTCCCTCAAGTTTCCCCCTCTGGATAGTTGGACTTTATTGTGGTTGCTGTTTAAATGCATACCCAATAAAATATTGATTAATTTAATTTTTTAAGTCCCGGGGTGTGTTCATTATGGAAGTGTGTGTATATATATATTTTTTATATACTTTATATACTTTTTTGTTGGATGCACCACCACCCTGATTGCTAAGCTAGGAAATGACACGCAATCAGAAAGGCCGCACACAGGTCAGGCCCCACCAACAGTGCAAAGACCCTGTAACGCAGAGAAATTCAGTTTTAGATCAGTGCCTGTCAGTGCCATCACTAAACTTCTCCGTAACCAAAAAATGAAATACCAGTCTGGACCTGATCAAATCCCAGCAATGCTGCTGAAAATCAGTGCGCCAGCAATTGCAAAACCTGTCGCACTCGCAACCCTAATCAATGAATCACTGGCGACTGGGTACATACCCAAACTTTGGAAGACTGCAAGGGTGGTACCTATCAATAAAAGTGGAGACAATACTTTGGTGTCCAACTATATCACTGCTCCCTGTAATGTCAAAAATTCTGGAAAAATGTGTCTACACTCAAATACGTGATTATTATCATTATCAGAACTATTTAACCCCAGATCAATTAGGCTTTCGGCCAAATCATTCAACTACAACTGCCCTTTTAAAAGTTTATAATGATATCCAAGTGGGCATGGAACAAGGAAACCTAACTGGAGCCATCTTCCTTGATTTTGCCAAGGCTTTTGACACCGTAGACCATGGCATCCTATTACAAAAACATAAAAACGCTGGTATTGGTGACAGCACGTTAACCTGGTTCCAATCATATGTGTCTGATAGGTCGCAATTTGTGTCCATTTCGGACAGCACTTCCCTCCCCCTCCCAGTCACGTGCGGTGTACCCCAAGGCTCGATACTCGGCCTCCTGCTATTCACTATATTCATAAACGATCTGCCCAATGTCTTCTGCAAAGCCTCAACTGTACACATGTACGCAGACAACACTGTAATCTATACCAGCAAACCAAATCTCCGCCAGCTGGAGGCAGTGCTGCAAGAACAATTCACAGGGGTAGAAAAGTGGCTCAAACACAACAAACCTTTTCTAAATACTGACAAAACTGTTACAATGCTCTTTGGAACTGCACCTAAACTACACAAATTGCAAACACCCCATCTATGTGTCAGGACAAAATCAAATGGCACGTTGACCACAGTCACTTCTCTCAAATATCTAGGTATGTGGTTAGACCCAAATCTATCTTTTGGCCCCCACATCGAAAAACTCTCATCTAAACTCTACCCCAAACTAGGTGCCCTGTACAGAAATAAATCCTGCCTGAGCCCCGCGGTAAGAAAGCAGATTGTACAACAAATGCTTATGCCCGCCATTGAATACGGAGATGTAGTGTATGCAGCTGCCCCTCAAACACACCTCCAGAAACTTACTACATTGTATAACTCATTCTGTCGCTTTGTGCAACAATGAAACTACCTGACCCACCATTGTGACATGTTAAAAGAACTAAACTGGCCATCGCTGTAATCTAGACGCACCCTTCACCTTTCCAACCTGGTGTTTAGGAGCTTTTCTGGGAAGCTACCACCCTACCTGAATATGCTGCTTCCCCCGGCAGTTCCCTCATCCTATAACCTCAGATCCAGGACCAGCACCTTACTTGCAATACCACAATACAAAAAGAAAGTGTCTCGATCCTCATTTTCCTACAGAGCACCGCAAATATGGAATAACCTCCCAGACGCCATCAAATCTTCCCCCAGTCTAAAGTCCCTTAAGACTACCCTATTAACATACCTCAATACGGAATGCACCTGTAAACATGTAACATAATGACTTTATTTCCTACATATTTATTTTTCTGTTAATCTGTATATTTGGTCTTGTGTTAATATCTTGCATTTTACTATTTCGTATTTCTGTAACCACTCAATGTTCTTGAACCCAGGACATACTTGAAAACGAGAGAAATCTCAATGTATCCTTCCTGGTAAAAACCTTTATAAATAAATAAATAATACTTACAGTTGTGTTCAAAATTATTCAACCCCCAATGCTGTAAAGGGTTTTAGGGAATTTAGTAATTTAGTAATTTGTAATTGTATTCAGAATGAAATCCTACAAGGACTTTTTAAAGAACCATATGCAACTAAAATGACATCAATTGGTTTTGTAATACAGTAGTAAATGTTTCTTTTGTGAATTCTTCATTGACACAATTATTCAACCCCTTAAAGACTACCACTCTGAAGAACAGAGGTTCATTCAAGTGTTTTCAATCAGGTATTGAAAACAACTGTGGATGTCACGGAGCAGCAATAAAGCATAATAAGCACCAATTAGGCAGCTTTAAAATGACTGTGATACTCAGCTCCTTCTAGACATTTACTGGTGTGGTTACAAACATGGTGAAGTCAAGAGAATGGTCCAGGAAGACAAGAGAAGAGGTGATTACTCTTCACAGGAAGGGCAATGGCTATAAGAAGATTGCAAAGATGTTAAACATACCAAGAGAGACCATAGGAAGCATCATTCGCAAATTCAAGGCAAAGGGCACTGTTGAAACGCTACCTGGTCGTGGCAGAAAGAAGATGCTGACTTTGACTGCTGTGCGCTACCTGAAGCGTAGAGTGGAGAAAAGTCCCCGTGTCACTGCTGAGGAACTGAGAAAAGATTTGTCAGATGTGGGTACTGAAGTTTCAGCTCAGACAATACGGCGCACACTTCAGTACCAGGAGATATTGGATGACAATGTGATGCAGTCCGTCACAAACCTGAGGCTTGGGAGACGTTGGACCTTTCAACAGGACAATGATCCCAAGCATACCTCCAAGTCCACTAGAGCATGGTTGCAGATTAAAGGCTGGAACATTTTGGAGTGGCCATCGCAGTCACCTGACTTAAATCCGATTGAGAACCTCTGGTGGGACTTAAAGAAAGCAGTTGCAGTGCGCAAGCCTAAGAATGTGACTGAACTGGAGGCTTTTGCCCATGACGAATGGGCGAAGATACACGTAGATCGCTGCAAGACACTTGTGTCAAGCTATGCTTCACGTTTAAAAGCTGTTATAACTGTAAAAGGATGTTGTACTAAGTACTAAGATTGAATGTCACTTGGGGGTTGAATAAAACTGATAATGATGTGAGCACAGAAAAGACATTTGTGGTTATTTCATTATAAATGTTATGTTATATTTGTCTGACCTACACGTGCCTCTTTGATTTAATTGTAAGCAAGATGACTGAATGATCAAAATCAATGTCAAACTGGCCAAAACACTCAATTTCAGTGGGGGTTGAATAATTTTGAACACAACTGTATATACTTTATTTTTGAGACGCACCCGCACTGAATGCTTAGTTTAGGTTGAGTGCAACCCCCCATTTGTTTTTCATATATATATATATATACATATCTCATGTGTCGCATGTTAAAATGTCTGTATTTTGATCTTTAAGAGTAATCTTAGAATTGTAATTACTAAATGCAGGGAGGTTTTTTTACGCTAAGGGAATTTTTATTTCTAAAAAAAGAAGCCATATCCAGTTGAGGGAAAAAAAAAAAACTAAAGAGCATAAATCTTTTTTTTTTACATTTTAAAAACATGTCACACAGGCGTAAAAAAAAGACTAATTGTAAATGAGCAAATTAGGCTACTACACTGTATATTATAACGCCATAAAAGTGCGCTGACAAGAGAGGTGATGAAGTGGCCTGGGAGGCCACTTGTTTTATAGTCATTAAGTGAATTAACTTGATGTTTTTACCACCTTTCGGCCACATAATGACCTCTAAGCCAAACAAGGGCCATGATCACTACATATACTGCGAAGCAATTATCAGGCTGTAAAAGTATCAGGCTTCCTTCATTTCCACAAAGGTAGTGAAAAGGTTAATGGCCCCCAGCCTGACCCCTGGTGGGCCGCCCACCCTCCTCTCCATGCTGCTGGTTTGTGCATTACTAAGTGGGTTTTATCAGAACAGGGGGTGCGTTTTACAACCTTTCAGTAAACAGATTACCATGGCGTGCTTCCAGCATCACTTAATGCCGTCTCGCATGGCGGCTCTCGCTGCCAAGCGCCAACCTATGGGCATTGTTTCTTTTACTTTACGTTGGGCTTTGTCCCGATGCCAAAAAGAAGCTTTAACCCCCCACCAATCCATCTTATGTATTCGGTGGGTTAAAAATCAGCGATCGCAAATATAACTGGTGTGCAAAAACTGTTCGCTTGAAGAATGGCTAAAGGCATGCCTATAAATGAACCTGGAAACAAACAGATCTACATTTACCTCATGAATTCAATTTTTTTTATTCTAAATTGGTCCTCATACCCGAGGAGACATGTTTGCCTGAGCGGTGTGTTTTTTTTCAATGTACATTCCTATATTCTAAACATTATTGCACCTATCAGAAGGATTGTTGTAGTCCTTCCCCCGTCTTACTGCTTTGGCCAGGGTCAGACTAGGGATGAGCCGAACACCCCCGAGTTCGGTTCGGGCCCGAACCCGAATTTTTACAAATGTTCGGGTCCGAACCCGAACCCGAACCCGAACCCTATGCAAGTCAATGGGGCTGAAAATGTGGTTTTTAGAGTGCCCTCCAAGAGGGCATATAAGCTACATATTTGCCATAAAAGGTGTATGGGGGTCCGGGTAGTGCCCTGGGGGACAGGAAACAAGGACAAAAAGTTTAAAAAAATACGTTTTTAAAGGGACAGTGAGTTTTCCATGAAATAAAGGTTAAAAATAAAAATGAAAAATTCCTTCAAATATCGTGCCTAGGAGGTCCCCATAACCTGCCCGTGAAGTGGCGGATTTGTAGGATGTATAGAAACACTTAAAAACAAAAAAATGAAGTTTCAAATGACGGTAAATGCTTTTCCTTTAATCTATCCATAAACAACTGCTTGGGGCGGCAGTCTGTATGAAAAGAGGAGACATTTTCGGAAACGCAGAAAAAGTTTACTGATTTTTTTGGCTAAATTATTGTGAAACTTATGCAGGCTTTGGATGAAAGTAACAATAGGTGCTTCAAAATTGGTCCTTTAGCATCCCCAACAGTGCCGTCACACCGTAACCCCTCTGAGGATATGAATCTGATACAGGCGTCAGTGGCAGTGCACCCAAATATTGTGCTTTTGGTGCCAGGCCTGCAAGTACTATTATACAGTAACCCCTCTGATATGCATCTGGTAAAGGCATCAGTGCACCCAGATATTCTGCCTTTGGTGCAAGACTGCCAGGCCAGCAAGTATCATCATACAGTAACCCCTCTGTAGTATTGTGGAAGAATGCAGGGGTGGACCATGTGGCCCTATATTGAAAAGTTTTTTATCTGGTAATGGGCGTCAGTGCACCCAGATATTGTGCCTTTGGTGCCAGGCCAGCAAGTATCATCATACAGTAACCCCTCTTTAGTATTGTGGAAGAATGCAGGGGTGGACCATGTGGTCCTATAATAAAAAGATATGATTCTGGTCAAGGCGTCAATGCACCCAGATATTGTGCCTTTCATGGCAGCTAGTGCCTTCACACCGTAACCCTTTTGTGGTATTGTGGAAGAGTGCAGGGTTGGACCCTGCGGTTCAAAAAATTAAAATGATATAAATCTGGCACAGGCGTCAGTGCAGCCAAATATTGCGCCTTTCATGGCAGCTAGTGCCTTCACACCGTAACCCTTTTGTGATATTGTGGAAGAGTTCAGTGCTAGAGGTTTTGTGAATGCAGAAGACATCCCCGTTCTATTCCGTTACGTCAGCATCAAGGGCTGCTGATCCAGGACTGATTCATTTTTATAAATGTCAGCCGGACTACAGAGTCGGTGGACAGACGCACTCTTTTGTCTGTGACAAAACCTCCAGCGGCACTGAACGTCCCTTCAGAAAGCACGCTGGATGAAGGGCAACCTAGTAGCTGCATAGCATATTGGCTAAATTCTGGCCAGTGATCCAATCTCAACACCCAGTAAGCCAGTGGATCATCTGCTGGAAATGTATCCAGGTCTGCCCTTGCCCCTAGGTTGTCCTGCACCATATGGTGAAGACGCTGGCAATGGGTGCCTACATATGACGTCCCTGGGTGTCGTGGACTAAAAAAATTTAGAAATGCATCAGTCAAGCGGCCCTGGCCTTCACCACTATTCCTCTGATCATCCGCAGCCTCAGAAGCACTTGTGTCAGCACTTGGTAATCTACCAGTGCCTGGAAAGGTGTTACACAAGTGTCGCTTTAGAGCGTCCTCAAGTTTTTTCATCCTGTGCTCCCTCTGTGCGGGCAGGATGAGCTCTGCAACTTTACCCTTGTATCGTGGATCAAGAAGGGTTGCCAAAAAGTAATGATCCCTCTCCTTGATAGCACGAATCCTGGGGTCCTTTAGCAGGCTTTGCATTATTAGGAAGCGCATGCAGCGTAGGTTGGAGGTGGCATTAGCTTCCGAGTCTTCCTGGTCAATGAGGATGACCGTATCGTGCACTTCCTCCTCCCAGCCACGCACTAGCCCTTCTGTTTCTGGGCACACGAAACCCTCTCTTGAGGAATCCCCACCTTCAATGCCCCACTACTTAAATATTCCTCCTCTTCCTCCTCCTGTCTGATCTGAGTAGGACCCGCTGGAATGCTGTCTGCAGAAAGACTGGGGCCTTGAGAGCTAGGGAAGGCCTTCTCTTCCTCCTGCTGCTCTGCCTCTAGAGCCACATCTATAATTCCCCGCAGAGTGTGCTCCAGCAGGAACACTAAAGGAATTGTGTCACTGATGCATGCACTGTCCCTGCTCACCATCCTCGTTGCCTCCTCAAATGGTGACAGTACAGTGCATGCATCCTTGATCATCAGCCACTGCAGCGGGGAAAAAAAAACAAGTTGACCTTAACCTGTCCTTGTGCCATACTCACACAGGTACTCGTTGATGGCCCTCTGCTGCTTGTGCAGACACTGCAGCATTGCTAATGTCGAGTTCCACCTGGTGGGCATGTCACAGATCAGACGGTTTGTGGGAAGGTGGAATTCTCTTTGAATTTCTGCCAGGCGAACGCTTGCTGAGAATGACCGTCTGAAGTGGCTGCAGACTTTTCTGGCCTGGCTGAGAAGCTCTGGCATCCCTGGGTACTTGGTTAAGAAACGCTGTACCACCAGATTTAGGACGTGTGCTAGGCATGGTACATGCATCAATTTACCCTTGCGTATGGCGGAGAGAAGGTTGCTGCCATTATCACAGACGATCATTCCCAGCTGAAGCTGGCGTGGTGTTAACCATCTCTGCACCTGCCCCTGCAGAGCTGACAGAATTTCTGGCCCGGTGTGGCTCCTGTCCCCTAAACAAACCAGCTCAAGCACAGTATGGCTTCTTTTTGCTTGAGCCATTGCGTAGACCCTGTCAGGCGTCGTTTAACTGCCACTTCGCCAGAGACAGAGAAGGAGGAGGAGGAAGAGGGAGAGGTGGTGGTGGTGGAGCAGACAGACCTCATACAAGCAGCTTTCTGGAGGCGTGGTGGATGAACAAGCTAAAGCACAGAGCCCCATCTTGGATCCCTCCCAGCTGTAATCAGAGTTACCCAGTGTGCCGTGAAGGAAATGTAACGACCCTGTCCATGCTTGCTGGACCACGTGTCTAAAGTCACATGCACCTTGTTGCTGACTGCCTTTCCCAATGACTGGATAACATTGTCTTCCACGTGCTGGTATAGTGCTGGAATGGCCTTGCGTGAAAAGTAATGGCGTTTTGGAACCTGCCACTGTGGTACAGCACATTCAGCAAATTCACGGAAGGGAGCAGAGTCCACCAGCTGGAAAGGCAGCAGCTGCAATGCGAGTAATTTTGCTAAGCTGGCATTTAGACGCTGTGCTTGGGGATGGTTTGGACTATATTTTTTCTTACGCTGCAGCAGCTGCGGCAACGTAATCTGACTGCGTAAATCTTCAGCTGCTGGGAGGATGTCACATTGTGAGGAAGGACCTGGTACATCCATTACTGTAGCATCATCCCTGTCAGTGGAGGTTGTAGGCAATGACATGGCAGGACATACAGTGGGGGTAGAGACAGATGAGGAGGAGGAGGACCTACGCAAAGTTTTGCGCCAACGGGATGCGTGGCGGGTGGTCATATGTCGCCTCAAGCACGTGGTACCCAAGTGTCCAGTGTTTATCCCACGCTTCAGCCTCCTCTGACATAGATTACAAATAGCAATGGTGGGGTCTGCTGCACACTTCTTAAAGAACTCCCAGACAGCAGAGTTCCTGCATGTGTTCTTTGAGACAACAGCGCTCTGCACCGGAGCCGCTCTGACATCTGATGCCTTGGACTGGCTAGTGCTACGGTTGGTCACAGAGGATGTTGTGCCTCGTGTTTGCTGTGCCTCCTCCTCCTCCCCCTCCTCCTCACTTGATTCCTCAGTTCGATCTGGCACCCAGGTGGAGTCAGTGACCTCATCATCAATGTCATCTTCACCCCCTATCTCCTCGTCACTGGAGCCAACTTGGCAGTATGCTGCAGCTGCTGGGGCAACATGAGTGCCAGTTATTTGTGTGTCATCACTGGCACCCCCTTCCTCTAGGTTGATTATACTCCCTTGCTCAACCTCAGAGATTGAATCAGAGCACTGTAGTTGCTGCGCATCCTCAAGCAGCATGTCACTGTTATTGTAGTCAAACAATTCAGCTGACTCCTCCGTGTGTGATAGCGAGGCTACGGCGGAGTAGCTGTGGACATGGAGGCTGCATTAGATGCTTTGGCAGCTGAGGTGGACTTTAAAGCACTAGAAGCCTGGCTGGCAGAGGACTCGGAGGATGAGGATGGCCTGGCTAGCCAATCCACCAAATCCTCTGTATGTTGCTGCAGGTTAAGAAGACGGCCAGCACCAGTTATAAAGGACAAGCGTGCCCCTGCAGAGAATGCACCACGTCCACCACGACCAGAGGCACAGCCTCCCGACACAGGGGCTGCTTGCCCTCTTATCTGAGTCTGGGAGCGTCTGCCTGTCCTTTTTGTTCTTCCAGACATGGTGAGTGAAATATAGATTAAATATATACAGAACTCTGATTCAACTCTGGTATAAAGATTAAAGATTTACAGAACTCTGGTATAAATCAGTGAGACCCTTTGATGGGTGGCAGTGAAACCTCCTATAAATCAGTGAGACCCTTTGATGGGTGGCAGTGAAACCTCCTATAAATCAGTGAGACCCTTTGATGGGTGGCAGTGAAACCTCCTTTAAATCAGTGAGACCCTTTGATGGGTGGCAGTGAAACCTCCTATAAATCAGTGAGACCCTTTGATGGGTGGCAGTGAAGCCTCCTATAAATCAGTAAGACCCTTTGATGGGTGGCAGTGAAACCTCCTATAAATCAGTGAGACCCTTTGATTGGTGGCAGTGAAAACTCCTATAAATCAGTGAGACCCTTTGATGGGTGGCAGTGAAACCTCTTATAAATCAGTGAGACCCCTTGATGGGTGGCAGCCAGTGAGAACACACGGATTATAACAATTCCAAATATTTTGTAGAAATTAGTGACCCCAAAAATACTGCGTGGTACTGGCTGTGTGACAAGAGACAGATCACCTCAATTCACAAATGTTTTGTAGAAATTATGAGCCCCAAAATACTGCGTGGTACTGGCTGTGTGATAAGACACAGAAGATCACCTCAATTCACAAATGTTTTAAAGAAATTAGTGAGCCCCAAAATACTGCATGGTACTGGCTGTGTGACGAAAGAGAGATCACCTCAATTCACCAAATGTTTTGTAGAAATTAGTGAGCCCCAAAATACTGCGTGGTACTGGCTGTGTGACAAGAGACAGATCACCTCAATTCACAAATGTTTTGTAGAAATTATGAGCCCCAAAATACTGCGTGGTACTGGCTGTGTGACAAGACACAGAAGATCACCTCAATTCACAAATGTTTTAAAGAAATTAGTGAGTCCCAAAATACTGCGTGGTACTGGCTGTGTGACAAGACACAGATCACCTCAGTTCACAAATGTTTTAAAGAAATTAGTGACCCCCAAAATACTGTGTGGTGCTGGCTGTGTGACAAGACACAGTTCACCTCAATTCACAAATGTTTTAAAGAAATTAGTGAGCCCCAAAATACTGCGTGGTACTGGCTGTGTGACAAGAGACAGATCACCTCAATTCACCAAATGTTTTGTAGAAATTATGAGCCCCAAAATACTGCGTGGTACTGGCTGTGTGACAAGACACAGATCACCTCAATTCACAAATGTTTTAAAGAAATTAGTGACCCCAAAAAAACTTGCTGGCACAGTGACAAGACACACATATCAATTCCCTGATATTTTGTAGAAATGAGACCCCCCCAGTAGCGTGGCAGACCGGAAGTAACAACACACAACAATCTCCTCTGAAATTTCCTCTGAAATGCGTGCAGAATCGGCGCGTGGAAACGTTATATAGTGTGCTGCGGGACTTAGCTCTGTGAGCCCATGATTGGGCAAAATTTGCCCAATCAGGACTCTGAGCGGTGATTGGCATACTGTTGAACCTGTCTTGCACCAGACCTGTGGTCAGGTGCAAGGCTGTAGCCAATTACGAGCTTCAGGCCAGTGGGAAAATGCATTGTGGGCCATTGTGATGCATTGTGGACTCAAACATGCGCCGAACACCCGGAAATATTCGGAGTTCGCGATCTACCCGAACAGGCTAAGTTCGGGCCGAACTCCGAACTGTCCGAACCCGAACCGCTCATCCCTAGGTCAGACGAGCGTTTTGAAGAGCGGAAGGAACGTCTGTTTTAGTGGACGTTCCTTCCACTCGACGCCCTTTCTGACGCCCGTCTCCATGGAGTAGGACTCCATGGAGGGTTGCACTACCGGGCCGTGAACACTGCACGATCTTGCTCTCACGAGATGGCGCAGAGTGATTGCGGAGGGAGACTGGGGCTATTTGTCCCCAGTCTCACTCTACTCCTGGTGGCAAGAAGCTGCAGATCGGCCACCGTTCTCGCTGCGGGATGAGATGTGAGTATCTGAATTTTTGGGGGGTTTAGATGGTGCTAAATGATTGTGCGATAGCGGAGTTATTTAGCACCAGCTTTTAGGACTCGCTAAAAATTTGGTTAGTGCATTGGTGCGGTAAATAGTGCTAGGACTTTTTAATACTTATCCTAATGCTAATTACTGATTTCGCTCCCCATGTAAAGTATAGGATGCGCATAGTACAGCAACCTCGCAAGCTTGCGCAATCACCGATACGCTAATGGATTTTTAATGGGTTTAGCGTTAGGGATGTAATATGGGGGGCATGCGTTAAAGTCACTTTTCCTGACGATACCGCTTACGTATCCAAACGCATCAGGTACTGTTCAGAATGTAATCTAGCCCACTGATTTTTACATCGCAATTCGGCCATTTTTTCGGTTCGTGAGATTCAATTAAGGGCATGCCGGCATTTCGATTCACCATTAAAATTCCTTTCAGCTATCGGCACTCAAGCTAATGATGGTAATGGAAATTTTGGCTTTAGTGATTACATTCAGTTTTAACGCATTGCGAAAGAATATCAATGCTGATTAGTGGATTTTCAGTGCGGGGAAATAGAGAAAATCATACTGAAACCCTCGATTAAACATTTGATTACAAATAGTAGGCATAGTCAGTGAAAACAAATTTTTGTTTATTGAATTGGGCAATATTACTAGAAAAATATCACAGGCGGAGGAACTTAATCGCGCTGTTATACTCAGATTCACTAAAATCACGTTGGCTGTGAAGTGCTTCAATAGTGCATTCTCAAAAAATTTTTGCTGAAATATTGTTCTAATAATTTTTTTAATTAAATTTTTGTTTACAGTGTGAAAATTTTCGTTTTAACCCTCTATGACTGCTCGGACACTGCAAACTTTAACTCGCAATCGTGTGTATGGGTGAAACCTTATAATGGCGAGGAGATGGCAGTTATCCTTTTTGAGGAATTAACGTTAGCAATTAACATGTTGTTTGAGCTGGGATTTCCTTGTGAGAACTCAAAGTTCTATTTTAGATCTGCTTTTGATGGATAATGAGTTCTGGTTAATGGCAATATCCTTTATATATCATGTAATCACATCTGCAGGTGATGCGGTAATAGACATCAAAGATATACCAGCTACGTGATCCACGTCATGTTAATGTAGAGTGACTGCTGGGTTAGTATGTTACTGGTTCCACAAGGAGACAGGGATGGTCAGAAGGTAATGCACACAGTATCCAAAGAGCTTATTCATGTGAATGTAAAAGCTGTGCTTTCTGAAGGTTTTGAGGGGAGGGGGCAGGTTGGTGTCTACAGTCCTAGGTCCAGAGGTTCAGGATCTAGACTGGCTCACCAATTAAGAAAAGTTAAACTAAGCATTTTTGTACTCAGATTTATATCGTTAGATAAAATGTAAAAAAATAATAAATTTGCGTATTTCTGACCTTTCATTTCAGTTTTTTTAACGTTTCTATATATGCATGTAGCCTTGAGTTCATGAAGGGCAGCCAATGGGGTTGACAGCCCATGATATTTAGGGGCCCAGTGACTCCAGGGCAGCATGGCTTTTGACATAAGGGTCCCTCCTAGCCACACAGGACTGGCCCACCAAGATACCAACAAATATCCCAGTGAGAAGCAGCATCTGGGGCCGTAAGAGCACTCTGGCCCCTCAGTGAGGGAGCAATTAGTATGGTCTGCACCAGGTGAGGTGCAGAGCAAACACACTCCCACCAGGAAACCCTGTTTATCCCATTGCTGGACCACCAGTGGCTTAGCCACCCTGTGTAAAATAAGGTAGGCGGAAGAGGAAGCGACTTTTTTGTCATTAATTTACTAAATTCAGCAGCTGATGGAAGTGGGGACTTTACCAATGGTTCAGTAAGGGGCCCCAAAATTTCAAATAGCATCCCTGACTACACTAGAGATGTGCATTTGTTTCGGAAAAATTCAGAATTTGGATCGAAATTTGATAATTCGTATTCGGAAGTACTTCCGAATAACGAATCGATACGATACGAATTCGAAACAAAACGGTATATAACTAATTTATTTCGTTTTACACTGTGTCATCATCACAAAAGAAAAATTTGAATAACTGATATCAACTATTGAATTTGAAATGAACTATCAAATTGATATCAACTATCGAATTGATCTTAATTTACAATACAAGTAATAGTCAGCAAAGGACTTTATGAAACAAATTCATTTTGTTTCACTGTTTAATTTGACTCAAATACTAAATCTGTGACACAGCTAAAACTTAACCCTAGCTTTTCTTTGAACAACAAAATTTGATTAACTGGGGTTTTATTTAGTGATCCAAAATACGAATTGATATCAACTATCGAATTGATATATGAAATTCGAATCAATTCGAAATTTCAAATCGATCCGAAACGAAACAAAATACCAAACGAAATTAGTTCATGAAATTCCGAAAATGAAATGATTTAAAAACGTAACAAAACGAAACTAAACAAAACAAATTTTTCAGCCATGCATATCCCTAGAATACACATGTACATGCACTGTAGAGGAGCCAGATATTTCCAAAGACTGATTTTGTTCGTGAAATCGATCAGCCACTTGAAAAACTGAGAATATAGTCCAATAAAAAAAAACAACATCCAGCTATACCCAATTAATACCCAGGACATACATGAAAACGAGAGAAATCTCAATGTATCCTTCCTGGTAAAATATTTTTCAAATAAATAAATAAATGACCAAGGCTATTTATTTATTATAAAGTATTTTACCAGGAAGGATACATTGAGATTTCTCTCGTTTTCAAGTATGTTTTCAAGTATATCATGAATAACACATCTCTGAGATCAACATCTGTGAACCTGGTCTGCAGCATCCAAAATTACTCCGAGTTACCCAAATTTTATAGCCAAGTATATATTTTTATTTCTTTATTTCATGTAATCTGTCGATCTGAGATTTATTATATATCATCCAGAAAACTACACCTGCTGAAAAAGGGCACGATTATCAAGGAGCGAGAAGACCTTTTATTGATATGTACATTGACTGGATGCCAATGAAGACATCACACCGGAGGTCAGTAGGACGTATAGTCTTGTCACAACCAGCCACAGACCAAAATATGCCTTTTTCTTATTTCTTTAGCATGGAGGTAAAGATTCTAAAATAATAGACTATTGTCATGATCCTATAACATTTCCTTCACTGAAAGAGTCTGCAGCCTTAATGAGGCAAAACAAGTAGATTATCAGGCTCCTTTGTTTGACTAAGAAGCAGTTTTTCAACACACAGCATCACAAAGGTGAGTCCAGACCTTCTTGAATGGGTCATCTGTGACCAATACATTGATTTGTTCAGCACGGTTGAAGAGAAGAATTGGGAGGGACAGGCCGGGTGTTCACTGGAGCAGTAGGGGGGCTGGTTCCTGAGCAGGCTAAATTAGACCCATCAGTTAAGGGATTCTGCCTATTGTACGGCTGGCTATAAAGCTGTCACCAGTCAGAGCATTTGAATTTCTCCCAGGCCTGTCCTGGCACTTGGCTGTTAACACAGGGCTAGGCCAGAATTAGTTTTCTCATGAGAAACCATTGACACCTCTTTATAAAACCACTCGAAGGCAACAATATGAAAAATAACCCAGTTTCTCACGAAAAAAAAAAAGGCGTCTCTCGATGCTAACAAACTTTTCTTCGTTTCTGGGATGAAGAACTGAAAATGGACGGTTTTCTGGTGAAGAGAATGAGCTGACTTTGTTAAAGCATCGGTAGCAAAGAAGACATCAGTAAGACCTTCTCACTTTTGCGACACAAGAGTATTTTCCCCACGAGTGTCACAAAAGCAGAAATATGTACTGAAATATCTTCTATTATTATAAATGTTTTCTTAGTGCTGGGATTCTCTGCACGCGGGTCACCATATTCTCTTAGTGTGTCCTCTGTACACCAGTTTATTCAGCAAGTGGTGGAACGATGGCGAATTTCATGGTGACATAAAATCTTCTGCCATACTTTGGTTTAAGCTACATTTGCTTTTTTAAATCTTGCATTCCTTAACTTTACTACTTTGACCGAAAACATGGAATTCCCTACCAATTACCCCCAAATCGTTAAATCTAGTGGCTTTTTCATCTGTACTGGTTACATAACACGTTGGTTAATACCTTTGATGATCTATCTCTCATGCTTTTATGAACATCAGGTCGCAGGTTTGACCATGGAGAGTGAACCAAGCATTTTATCCTTTTGAGGTTGATGAAGTGACTGCCACCTTGTTGGGTACCAAGAACCCTGAGGATATTTCAAATTATCAAAACTATCCTAAAACTAGGGAGAGAGAACTGTGGTCATTGAGCTGTGTCTTGGGCAACAGGCTTGACCCACACTGAGCTATGTAATTCTGAAGGTGGGTATGAAATGTTTGATGAAGCTTGTGGACCTCATCAGACTGTGATGACAAGAGAGTTGACCAGCCGCTACTGCTTTATCTTAGATTATACATTTAGATATGTGCTATTTTTTTCCCTTTTGTAGATACCAAAAGTAGGACCATCTATACAAACTGACGTTTTACGGGCAATATTATTGAGATGGCACTGGAATTTTATGAGGGGTTATTGAAAGAGCATTGATTTGGCCACGGGTGAACTTCCCCGTACAGTGCAATTTCGTTCCAATTCGCTGATTCAAAAAGCTGGCAATTCGGCAAATATTGGCGAATTGCCAGCGAAATACGGTGCAATTAGGTGGCAGTGAAATTTTCCTTAAAGAAGTAATGATCTAGGGCTCTATTACATACCTTGCGCAAATAAGTCGCACAGCGCAAATTGTTTTTGCGTGCAGCGTTAAACATTAACGCGCTTAAATTAACGGTGGTATTACGATCCAAGCGCATTTTTTCATCCGTCCGAAAATATCACGAGTAAAAAATACACGCGCGCATTGACGTTGCGCACAGAAATCGGTGGGCAGACTGTTTTTTCACGCGATTCAGCCAATCTGAATTAAGAACCACAATTGTCTCCCGTTCGGTTTTTGCGCCTGTCAAAATCAATCTGAATATATATGCTGCAGCAATAATAAAAACACGTACATCCTCTCTATTTTATTGTTTGGGTATGTGTAGAATGTGTAACTATACGTTGCTGTATTCTTCTTTTTCGTGCTGGTGTATTTGGTTTCGGCCAGAACGTTCAGATTTGCAGTTACCACCAGTTTTTCAAAGACGTTAAAATAATGCGCGCAAACGTCGTTCGTAAAAATTTGCGCATCGATTGTAATACCATCCGCGTACCAGCGCACGAACGCATTTGCGCTCACAATGTTAAGTATGGGATGCGCGCACAAACTTTCGCTTGTGCAGGGTTCGCGCAGGGTAACTCGCGTTAGACTTTAACGCGCATTTTGTGCGCGAACGTCGTAATACGATGTTCAGCGTGAAGGGTTCTTCCCCTCGCGTTAATGCGTTTTTGCGCACGCGCAAAATTGTGCGTGAGGAGTGTAATAGGGCCCCTAGTGTTTACGCACTATAAGAAAGAGGGTCACGCATTCTCAGGTGTACACACCTTTGCTGAGAAGCATGTGCACCAGGGAAAGCACTCCCCATCTCTTCCAAATCAGCAACAGCTCTCTGATTCTTCATGTACACAAAGTCCATCTATGGGAAGAACCAATTCCTTAGCTGAATACTTTAGTAATTGACAACTGTTTGTATCCACAACCAAGAAAGCAAGCAGGTAAAATAAAATATTTATTAAAAACAAAATGTGCATGTTATAGGTCAGCAAATACACCACACACGAAGAAATGCAGACGCCAGAGGCTCTATCTATGTGAGTGATATATTTTCACTGATGTATATTAAAAATCATTCTTATAGAACAGTATTATGATATGGGAGTTGTTCTTTTTGTAGATGGACTGTATGTAAAAAAATCCCGGAACAATATACAATCTATTAAATCACATTGTTCTACACTATTGGGGTTACAGTTACAGGTATTTATATGGCGCCAGCATATTCCGTAGCGCTTTACAATGGGGAAGCACAAACATGAGATGTACATTAGAGATGTGCAGGCATTTTTTTTTTCATTTCGGCTCGTTCGGTTTTTAAAAGTTTTGTTTCGGATCGTTTCGGACCATTTTCGTTTCAGCTCGTTTCGTTTCGGCTCGTTGTTTATCGATTTTTGTTTTGTGAAATCTGGGAATTTCGGTCTTTCGGATCGTCTGTTCTCTTCGTTTCAAAAGGTCCATTTCGTTTTGACTTTAGACGTATGGTATTTCGGATGCTCTGATATTTTGGTCGATGCGGTAATTATGCCAATTCGTTCCTTCGGAAGTATCGTTTTTTTCTTCTGAATATGCATTCTAGAAGTTTATTTAATCTTATAAAATATCAATATCTTGTACTGTTAGACTGGGGATTTAGGGAAAAGCTAATCAAATATTAAAAATAAATATATTATTGATGCAGAAAGAAAGCACTGGAATAAGTGAAAAAAAAGTGACTGACGATACGAAATTCCGAAATCAACAACTGAACCGAAACAGACTCAAAACGATACGAAAATACGTTGTCCGACATTAACGGAAACCGAAATCGCGAATAGAAAGAAAATGACTTGCGATTTTACAAATTTCATTTCCATACAAAATAACGAAATTTTTTAGTTTCACATCGGGAAATATTTCGGATGGAGTGTATTTCGTTGCCGGTCCGGTTCGGAACATCGGACGAATCGGAAGCACCGAATCGGCCCGTTTCGTGAGAAAAACGAATCGTTACGAAACGAAATGCACATCCCTAATGTACATGATATATGAGGAAAAGACCACCCTACCCATAGGAAAACTGTCCTGCTAATACAGCACTTTAACCAGCATGTTCGTTTTTACCCCTGTTCGGCTGCTGGTCAGCTTTTTGGGTGGTGTTTGGCGGTGTCATAGCCTCAACCCCTGCTGTGCTGCCTGGGGGGTTTGGGCAAGGTCCTGTACCAAGAGCTGGCCGAATGCCAGCACCAGGTAATGGCCAAGCGGCATCTGAGGGGGTGGGGCCTGGCGTGGTCACGAGGAGCCGCCGGGTTTAAAACAGGGCGCGAGTAGTTGCCTCGTCGCCCTGTCGTGGAGTTCTGTTCCTGCATTGCTAAGCTGATTCCTATTGTTGATTTTGTTGCCAACCCCTTTCTGGATACGATCCCTGCTAATGATTTTTGACCCGGCTTGTATTTGACCATTCTATTGCTGCTTGATTTACAGTCGCCAGTGTGGTGCTTTGGTGGTTTAACCCCATGTTTGCCGCTGGGGTTTTCTCTCAATATGGGGGTTTTGTCCCTTCTCGTTTTGGGGTATCGTCTGCGGCCGCATTAGGTTACTATACCCAACCCAGGGCTCCTGTTTCTTTGCCACAAACGTATGTGGAAACGGCGATTGAAAAATACTGTTTATATTCAGCCTATGTTCTGTGTGCTCAAACCGCTAAGTATACTCGATACTGTACCAGCGATAGACTCCTATGTGTGTCAGTGACCTCTGAATATCGTAAGGTACCGTTGACCTCTCTCTAGCTTATCAGAAAATCTGCACATTTCCTGACTGCCCTGCAGTCTGTACAATTCACCTACTTCTGAACGTGCTCTAAGTTGTCTATCGGTATTGAAACCTTTAGTGCTTAGTAGCAACTCAGTGGTTTTCTCATCCTCCCTGACGTTTGTGTAGAAGTCTGTGTGTAAACGTCAAGCAGATATTTCATTCCTTACAGATCTCAACCTCGTTACTCCTGTGTGAGCGCTACTACGCCTGTTACAGGCGGTGTGTTTGGTGGGTCGTCAGCTGCATTTGATGGGTTGAGGATGCGCTCAGAGGTCTGTTCAGTGGGTCATTGGCTGCGTTTGGCAGTCTTTCATTGGCTTTCAGTGGATCGTCGGATACGTTCAGCGGTTTGTTTGCCGGTTGGCGGCTGCATTCGGCAGGTTGATCGGTGGCGTTTGGCAGATCCCTTCGGCGCACTTCGGGGACACTGCAGTCAATGCTGAATTAACAGCAGGTTCGGCGAATTGAGGTCGTTGAAGGGATTTCGTTGAAATTACAGTGGTCTCTGAATAACAGGTGCTATGTCTACATACTACCCTTAACATCTTTAGAAATATTCAGTCAAGGCAATAGCTCATTCCTGAAATATGACAGACTCAAACCCATACTCTGTGCCAACTGGTGAGAAATATCATTGTGTTCCACAGAATATTTATGTTTAAGAAGATATGCGAAGAAGTATTGGCTAGGGGAGGACATTATATTGTTAATACTAATTGGAAAAGGTGTGCGTTTTCTCCTAATGAGGCATAATTAGCAGATGCATCACAGGAGATTTCTTCTTCTTTCCTCCGAATCAATACAAGATTGATTTTACATGAACAGATAAACCCCACTTGTTTCCATTCAGTCACATTTACAAAGTGACACGGATTACGGTAAGTGTCAAAAGATAAAAGAACTTTACAGTCACAGAAAAACAAGTACAAGAGGCAAACTTAATCTGAACTGTAATATAAAAACGACAGTGCTTGAAAGTAAAAATAAGCATTAAATGCAAATACAGTAAATCTGAAATGAATCAAAATAAAAATAACCAGCATTATATACAGTATGGGCCATATTACACAGTTGGTGCTAACTTAACCAGAGCTGTTGTAAACTTCCCAGAGCCATTATAGCAGTTTACAACAGCTCTGGTTAAGTTAGCATCAACCTTGTAATACTGCCCTATATATATTAAAGTTTATTAATGTGTAAGACATTTACAACTCCCAGCAATTCAAAGAACTGCTTTGCAGAGCGCATGTGCTACATTCCCTACATGAAACAAGGAACTCTGGGTAAGACATGCAATTTCTCACTTTTTTGCATCCTGGTTCTGTTTCAACACAAAACTCTCTTACCGGTGCCATGCTGTACTAGATAGCATTTTTTTTTACCAAGAGTCAAGTTTATGCAAGATGTCACAGCTGCTCCTGTACAGCTGTTTTGGGTTTATTATGCCCTCATCAACAGAAGATAGACCATGACCAGTTGCAGTTTGATGCTTTACCCCTAGGGCAAATCAATACTCATTTAAATTATAGTGGAGGGCAAAAAATGAGATTAGAAGCCTCCACACAGCAAACAATAAAGTTTATTATTGCAGAAGACATTTACTCATCTCAGCAATTCAAGGAACTGCATCACAGAGCTCATGTGCTACATTCCCCATATGTAACAAGTAACTCTGGGTAAGACATGCAAATGATGTTTGCAATGTGTCACCTTTTTGCATCCAGGGTCTGTGTCAACACAGAACTCTCGTACCAGTGCAAATAGCATTTACATGTCTTACCCAGAGTTCCTTGCTGTATATGGGGAATGTAACACTTGAACTCTGTAAAGCAGTTCTCTGAATTGCTGGGATGTGTAAATGACTTCTACAATAATAAACTATATTATTTGCTGTGTGGAATCTTTTAAATCTCACCTTTTGCCCTCCACCACAACTTAAATGTATATAATATGCTGGACTCAATGTGGATTCTGGATTTTTAACTCATTATCATAAAGTCACAAAACATTCAAAATTCTGGCTGATGCTTTGTTTCTTTTTTTTACCGTTATTTTTTTTTCTTCCATGCCTCTTTCAGCCTTCACTGTTTTGTGTTTTTGGTTTTTTACTTTTACCCTTTTTTTTTTCGCTAAAGCTGATATTTCCATTGAACAGTATAACTGCGAGAGCCGATATTCGGTCTGAATTCTTATCAGGAATCAAAATGCCAGTGAGCCCAAATTTGAATCTTTCAAAATGAAAAATGGACGAAAATTGGGCAAAAAGGCCCTGATTTTGGCCATTGGGCTGAATTATATGGAGCCCTACGTTGGGATAGGGCCACTCTCCACTCCATACTTTAAACCTCTTCCAAAGTAGAGTAAAATCAGAGATAAGAAGTAGTAAGAGACTCTCGTCGAATCATGCGAATACTCTTAAATTGAGATATCTGTCTTTACAATCTGCAATTAGAGCCATTACAGGTCATATCCTTCCCAAGGCTCAGTGTGATAATAATCGTTTCTTTTATATGATCTTTGCATATTAGCAATGCCCGCAGTGTGTTTGAGGTGATAACAAAGGAAGCCCGAGCGAGTCGAGCTGAATAGCTCATTGTTGGGTGAATGCAAATTTCTTCGGCTACCGAAGCAAACACGGATTAGAAGGAGAGTTTTCTAAGAGTGAGAGGCCATCTGTCCGGGCCTGAGAAAGAAGCGTCCTCACTTCCAGTGTATGTTAATTAGCGTTCTGATTGGCTCAGCAGTCACAGCGAATGCGGCCAACTCCCATTCTTTACATCATCAATATAACCTTGACATTCCATATTGTCACCTCTTGAAACACGCCGCTTGTCTATTGTCACACGCCTAGTTTCCAAAACCCGATGCATCAAAACTTCTGTCCGCCAGGAAATTAAGGAAAATAAATATATGGATATAAATGATTAAAATGTAATTATTATGTTTATAATATATCGCAGAAATTAGAAGAAAAAAAATTACGGTCATGATAAAAAAAACAGAAGTATCAAAAACACATAAGTATTGAATCTCAAGATGCCACAAATATACATAGTATTTACGACACCCTTCCTAACCCCCCCCTTCTGCTCTGCTATTTATTGTTCAATGATACGATTTTGCTCAATGCTATATTGACCTGAACGAGAGCGTTATACTCTCGAAAGCTTGTCTTTCAAATTTGTTAGTCCAATAAAAAAGGTATCACTATGCACTACTATACTCTGGTGATATATATATATATTTACAGGGTGTCCATAAAGTCTCTTTACAATTTCAAAAATTACAAAGGCAAATGAAAGGACAGATAAGTGAAAATTATTACAAAATGAGACGTATATATTTAAGGTTTTTTCCCCTCATTTAATACACCTCTATATGGGCACCATTAGTTACATGAAGCACATCAAGACGGTACTGGATTTCTTGCCATGTTGGCTGTAGCATCCCCTCATCAATGGTGGCAATGTGGTATCAGTGATCCTCTGCTTTAGATTAGTGATGTCCCTTTGTACCTTTGTTCCATACACCATATCTTTAATATAACCCCATAGAAAGAAGTGGAGGGGAGTGATATCTGGTGAACGAGAGGGCCAGGGAATTGGGCCACCCCTTCCAATCCACCGCTCTGGAAATGTTTCATTTAGGAAGCCACGATCATGCAGTCTCCAATGTGGTGGTGCAACATCTTGCTGGAAAATGATGGATGGTTGAAGGTCATGTAGTTGTGGTGCCGCGTATTCAGTCAGAAGGTCAAGGTGAACATTTGCAATAATTGACGTCTTGCTGAAGAAAAGCGACTTCTTTCTATGGGTTATGTTAAAGATATGGTGTATGGAACAAAGGTACAAAGGGACATCACTAATCTAAAGCAGAGGATCACTGATGCCATTGTCACCATTGATGAGGCGATGCTACAGCCAACATGGCAAGAAATCAGGTCCCGTCTTGATGTGCTTCGTGCAACTAATGGTGCCCGTATAGAGGTGTATTAAATGAGGGGAAAAAAACTTAAATATATACGTCTCATTTTGTAATAATTTTCACTTATCTGTCTTTTCATTTGCCTTTGGAATACATTTTTGAAATTGTAAAGAGACTTTATGGACACCCTGTATATCTACATATATTATAGTTGTTGGTTGTTTTCATCTTCTGTAAAGTACAAAACGGTGAATTAAAAAAACGATAAACTGCTCGAGTTACATCAGTGGGATTTCCTGAGTGATGATTATATTTCTCACAGCCTCCTATGTGTTTGCATTGTTGGATAACGGCCACGTTAATGCTTTTGCCGCTTTGAGTTCTCTTCCTTTCACTCACAAAGAACAGCAAACTAACATTGTCTAAATCAGATAATGCCAGAAATAGCAGAAGGAAAATTATTATTATCATTTACATAGAGCCAATGGTTTCATAGCACTTAAATATAAGGAAATAGAAATACACAATAAGAAAACACTATTATAATAATGCATGTTTTTATCATATTCTGTGTGACATCATGTCCTGTGACATCACTAAGGGGGTTATTCAGAGAGCACCGACATGTCACCGACATGCACTTCAGGGAATCAAAGTTCCCCACCCTGCGGTGAACTCAGCATTCACCACAGGGTCCCCAGAGTGCAGGGGAAACCGGAGCAAACCAGCCGCAATCCCGCCGAACACCCGCTGAAAACCCACCGAAAACCTGCCGGAGCTGCCGTAGACATGCCAGAAAAGCTGATGAGCCGCCAATCACAGTGCAGACCAGCCGCCGGAAAAAGCCGACAAGCTGACAAACTGGGTAAAAAAACCAAAAAAAACAATATGATTTGAAAGTGTCAATGCCTGTAATTTACATATAAGATCCTATGAATGATAATAAAAAGGGCTGTTACGGAAAAAAGAAAACCCACTATAAAAAAAAAAAAAAAACAGAAAAAAAAATTGCCGCAAAAAGCCCGAAAAAGTGCCTAAAAGATCCTAAAAATATCAATATCTTTTATTAGATATTGAATAAAAGCGGGAATATTTTTAACATTGAAGCCTATGGGATTCGCCTGAATAAACCTGCTGAATAAAACCACTGAACATCAGGGCATTTCAGCAACTTTTCACTGTTGTTCGGTGTCTCTGAATAGATTAACCATTGCTTCTCTATGGGTGATTTCACTGCCGTCGAACAGGCACTGTACTTGCTGGCAGTTTGCCAAAATGTGGCGAACTGCCTGCTCTCTGAATAGCCGAATGGGGAAATTCCCTGTTTGGTGACATTTCGGGGCCGGATCGTCTCTCTCTGTATAACCTCTTAAATCTTTAAAATGCTTTCAAAGTTGGCAGGTCTGTTATAAGAGATGAAGTTCAATGACAGCGAGGAGGAGGAAACAGTTTTACAGCCAGCAATTACGGGTCCCTTGTCTGTTCCGGAGAATGACAGTTAATCTCCCCTCTTTAAAAGGCAAGAATGAAGCTGTGCTCCATGCAGCATTTTCATTCATGTATTTCCACGAGTGAAACTGTCGTCTAGTACTTAATACATCTTAATGAATCTCAAAATCTCTGCCGGTGCAATAGTATCAGTGCTAGGACTGACGGGGAGGATTCCGTCAGATCATCTGGGGCTTGTTCCAGGTTGTGGACATCCCCTTGGATGTGAGGGGCTTCGATATTATTTTTACTTCATTTTTTTTGCCAGTTTGGACAGTAATATCCGGGTAGGACATAGATAACTAAAAGCTATATATATATATATTTAGTTTTAGTTAATATCTCTATAATTAGGACTTTGAAACTATAAAACAAGACAAAGTATACAAACAAAACTATACAGAGCCTGGCCAAAAAAATGGCACACACGCTAATATTTGGTTGTGTCGTCTTTTGCTGTGATTGCAACACACTTTCGCTGTGGCAACGTTTCAATAAGCTCACAGCATTTATTTCCATCCAGAGTGGCATTAATTTGTGGATCTTGTATTGATGGTGGGAGAGTCGCAGCGCTGCGTAAAGTCTTCTCCAGCACATTATCCCAAAGATTCTCCATGGGGTTAAGGTCTGGACTGTGCGGTGGCCAATCCATGTGTGAAAATGATGTCTCATGCTCCCTCAACCACTCTTGCACAGTTTGAGCCCATGAATCCTGGCATTGCCATCTTGGAATATGCCCGCTGTGCCACCAGGGAAGGAAAAACCCATTGATGGAGAAACCTGCTCATGCAGTATATTCAGGGAGTCACATGATCTCATTTTTTTGGCACAAGACGTTGCTGAACCCCGACCTGACCAACTGAAGCAACCCCAGATCATAAACACTGCCCCCCCAGGCTTGTACAGTAGAGGTGAGTTTTATTTTGCCAGGCAGCGTGTATTTTTAGATTTCTCATTATTGACGGCATTGCAGAATCCTCAGAATACTGCTTTTATATCCGTTCATCTATAGGCCCAGGAGCCTGCGTAGAATATAACAGGGTGAGGATTATTATAATTAGCTGATATGCAGGAATTCAGTGGAGCTGAAATATTTATTTTCACATTAGGGAAGTGGAGATAATTAGCTAATCTGGTGGTGATTAATAGTCCAGAGAATTCCCACTCTCACGTATCTGCTCTCCCTGAAGTTAATGACAGCAATTAAACATAGATTTTATTCAATTTCACTGTAACGTTATTTAAAGCTGGAGGAAATCACTCTTCTGTGAGACAATTAACGTTCATGTTGATCTTGAGCATCAAGCCGTCTCCATAACGAGGCTTTGATTTCCTCATTCGACTACGGATCTAGGTTTTAAACTAACATCGCTCGCTTCTTTTATACACAATATTTAACCTGGGTCTATCATTAGACATAGCATGTGCACCATAATGCTATATGTTGGCAAGATAAAACGGAAGCCCTGGTTTGCAATCTATCACATGTCTTTCTAGTGAAAGTTGTTGTATTGGTTAAGTAAAATGAAAGTCATGCTCTTATTGGACACACTAATTTCCCGCCAAAGTAGTAAATTTGGATTGGTCAGTAATCAATAGAAATGGGTATTTAAACCAGTATAAGATTATTTTTAGGTAGCAGCCAGCTGAGGAAGCCTTTGATATATTATCTATTTTGGCGAAACGCGTTCTGGCTATTGTATTTGTTTTATTCTTTATTAAATTTTTATTGCTATTTTTACTGCTGGAGTTATCATTTTTGTATAGCTCCTTCAGAGCAGACTTTCATTTATATTGTTATCCCGTCCCCTGTAAATGATCCGTTTGGATGCAGCGAGCGGACCCATTCTGGAAGGACTTTTGGGTGGACGGCAACTACTCTAAGGTGATTGACCCAGAACCAGGAGGGTTCCACTTTATCAAGCGGATCTACTCTGGAAGGGCATTTGGGTGGCCGGAAACTACCCTAAGGCGATTGACCCAGAACCAGGAGGGTTCCACTTCATCGAGCGGATCTACTCTGGAAGGGCATTTGGGTGGCCGGAAACTACCCTAAGGCGATTGACCCAGAACCAGGAGGGTTCCACGTCATGTGAGTGCCATTGTTCACCTCTATCTTTTATATGGTTCCCTATGGGTCGCACTATGATATATCTGTCTTCTGTTCCTATTTGAGGGATATTTAAAGAAGAAGACCCCAAGAACCCTGGGATTTATTTTATTTCAAGAAGGACATTGACATCGCTACACTACTTCTCTGATTCGCATAGTTACATAGTTACATAGGCTGAAAAAAGACATGCGTCCATCGGGTTCAGCCTCTCCCACATCACCTACTACCGTTGGAAAGAATTCTGGGAATTGCAGGCATCACCACCTGGGGGGGCCGTAGTTTGACAGCCCTGTCTAGAGGGTAATCCAGATGTAGACTCCTAGCTCAAGGTACCGTGAGAGAGGTGTCCACTGACGTGGCCTTAAAGGGCCAAAACGGTCAACGGGGGCTACCGCTCTCGCAGTGGAGACTTCCTTGGCCTTTCAGTGTTAGTCACCCTTTTTGGGTGATCAGTATGATTTGCACAGTGGTGGCTTCGGAGTCTGTGAGGCCGTAGGAAAGGCTCATGTTTCATTCATGAAAAAACATACCGTATATACTCGGGTATAAGCCGACCCGTGTATAAGCCGACCCCCCTACTTTTTCCCAAAAAACCTGTGAAAACGTATTGACTCGCGTATAAGCCTAAGTGGGATATTGCCCCAGCTCACACATGGATATTGCCCCAGCTCACACATGGATTTGCCCCAGCTCATGGATTTGCCCAAGCTCATGGATTTGCCCCAGCTCATGGATTTGCCCCAGCTCATGGATATGCCCCAGCTCACTCATGGATTTGCCCCAGCTCATGGATTTGCCCCAGCTCATGGATATGCCCCAGCTCACACATGGATTTGCCCCAGCTCATGGATTTGCCCCAGCTCATGGATATGCCCCAGCTCACACATGGATATGCCCCAGCTCATGGATATGCCCCAGCAGCACATGGATTTGCCCCAGCTCATGGATTTGCCCCAGCTCATGGATATGCCCCAGCTCATGGATATGCCCCAGTTCACTCATGGATTTGCCCCAGCTCATGGATATGTCCCAGCTCACACATGGATTTGCCCCAGCTCATGGATATGCCCCAGCTCACTCATGGATTTGCCCCCAGCTCATGGATTTGTCCCAGCTCATGGATTTGCCCCAGCTCATGGATATGCCCCAGCTCACTCATGGATTTGCCCCCAGCTCATGGATTTGCCCAGCTCTCACCTGGATTTGCCCCAGCTCATGGATATGCCCCAGCTCACTCATGGATTTGTCCCCAGCTCATGGATTTGCCCAGCTCTCACAT
Source organism: Leptobrachium leishanense (assembly GCA_009667805.1). NCBI lineage: Eukaryota > Metazoa > Chordata > Amphibia > Anura > Megophryidae > Leptobrachium > Leptobrachium leishanense. Next base: position 513,385,437 of record CM019063.1, on the reverse strand, counting down.
GGATAGCTCCCAGCTCTCACAGGGGATGCGGCTGCGTGCGTGCGCAGGTCACGCGGTCCGGCCAGTCAGGTGGTACAGAGACTCAGTACCACCTGATTAGCCGGACCACGTGACCGGCTGCACCTGCACACAGCCGCATCCCCTTCAACACGGATGGACGGGCTGTTGACTCGCGTATAAGCCGAGTCGGGTTTTTTTGACACAAAATCTGTGTCAAAAAACTCGGCTTATACGCGAGTATATACGGTAATTAATGGATGGACATATTGAATTGCAGAAGACTCATACAACTCTATTGGAAGACAGGATTTCTGAAAAGTGTATCTGAGAATTCCATTTACATGTTGATATTTTACACAGCCATGTGAGGTCCCTGTTTCAGTGTGGCCTTATGTGACTGCCTATTCTGCCTAATTATAGAGCTGTCTCTTGATTTGCATATGATATTTTCTTCTCAGTAATGGCCCCATTGAGCTAAAACCTTCTTATGAGACCTGAGCGGGGACCCACTGTAGGGCAGGCTACCAGTTCTGTTTTCCATTCTCATTGCTCTCATAGAAATGTTTCTCTTCTTTATACACCATGATATGGAATCAAATAGCTTTATAGATAGATTTATTACTTGTATTGATTTTGCTAAATCAATTGGTACTGAAAAATAAAGATACCTAAAACCTCTTAACATACCTCTAATACCACTGTGAAAATGGCAGCACGGTCCGTCACTTCCGCTCAATGTACGCAGAGGAAGACTAGGAATGAATAATTCCCAATGTTCTTCTACTAACCCTGCGGCACCCCGCTCTTGTGAGCTCACGGTTGGGTCATGTTTGGCTACACAGAGTCTTATGTAATCCCAGAGCTGATACCATGTGCGGCGGCGTTGCACTCATCATTTGACTTGAGATGCTACTACTGCGGCTAAGTTAGGATTTTTTCGGCAATTCTTTTTTTTCCCGTTTTTTTCCAAAAAGCGTTTTTTCATTTTTCTGTAACAGACCTTTTTATTATCATTCATAGGACCTTATATGTATATTCCAGGCATTTTCGTTCAGTTGTTTTCTTGCAGACAGTGTTTCAATTTTGCCACTTTCAATCAGCCCTCCGGCGGGTTTGCGGCGAATGTTCGGCAGGTTGGTGGCAGCAGGCGACTGGTTTGTGGCAAGTTGAAGGCTGCATTCAGTGGCCGATTCCTTGCACTTTGCGGACCCTGCGGTGAATGCTGAATTCACCGGAGGGTAGAGAAATTTGATTCCCCGAAGTGCAGGGAAGTGCGGGGAACAAGAGAGCACCGAAATGTGGACAACATTCCAGTGCTCTTTGAATAAACCCCCATGTTATTTCGTTTTAAAAAGTATTAAATTAATCTAGATATCATTTAATTTACCTATTTGGGAGTCACAAATAATACGGCAAATTGTATTTATTTATGATGAATTAGAGCATATCTCCTTCTAAGGTTTAACGAAAATGTCCTCCGCTTGTTTTCCACCGAAGCATGACCAGCGGTATGCCTCCAGTATGTCTCATGGTCCTCCAGTAAATGTACCTGGCCGTTATCTCTCCATTAATCCCTGAGTTGACGTCACCAGGCATAGAAGGACCTTAGTGAGAGGAAGGGGGGTGTTATGTCTCTTCGGTGTGCTGTTTGATATATGAAGGGAAGGTGAAATCAAGTGAAATTGCTCAATCTTACGCCGTGTCTGAGAAACCCACTGGGAGAGGAATAAAGAGGAAGATGTCAGTGGAGCAGTCAGTGATGGATTGGCCTGCGCCCAGCAATACGGCTCCCAGAACCAGGGTAAGTACATCTAGATAGACTCTGGACGACGGTGAACACCGGCCACAAACACCAATTTATGGGCTTTGTTTCTCTCGGTAGCAATGAAATACGTCAGAGCTTATTTTTTGAGAGGGTCAGCGGGGTGTTAATTAGCCTTTTTAAAAATAGCTTGTTTTATATCGTTCTTCCACATTCCAGAAGGGAATTTCAGGCTGAAAATCGGGGCTGGGAGGGAGGTGTTTTGAATAAAAATAAAATAAGAAATTCATGGTTAACGTAATGAAATAGCCCGACTCCTCCACATCTGATGCTTTTATTATCATTATTACTAATATTACCAGGCTCACTGCAAGGATTTTTGCGTGATCTATTTTGCCCTTAACCACTTCGCTGCTGAGGACGCGCTCAGCGCGTCCTCAGCAGTCCCGCTGGTATGCGGAGGACGCGCTGAGCGCGTCCTCCCATCGGGGTCAGCGTTCGGCCGGGTTCCGGCCTATCGCTGGCCCCCCCGGTGCGGGCTGACATCCTGGATGTCAGCCCGGCATCCGGACCAGCAGCCGCCAGAATTAGGTGTCATCGCGGGGGCGCGATGACACCTAATTCAGGCGCCCCCCCCCCGCATGTGCGGAGGAGGCGCCTGAAAGGGAGGGGGGGAGGTCCTTCGGACCTCTCTCCCTCCCGATCGGCGGCGCACAGGGGGTTAACCCAGGCATCATTTGGAAGGGCACAGCCTGCCCTTCCAAATGATGCCTGGCATTAACCCCTGGGGAGCTGGATCGCGAATCGGCGCTGAAAAGCGCCGGTTCGCGATCCTTTCCGGAGCTGGCCGACATATTGGATGTCGGCCAAGCCTCCGGGAACTCCCCCAGAGGACTGGCGTCATCGTGCGTAGCACGATGACGCCAGTCCTAGACTTAACCCCTAACTGCCACCAACTGTGGAGATAGGGAGTTCCAATGAACTCCCTATCTCCCGATCCGTGGCAGCTAGGGGTTAAATTTTGGTATCGTTGGATCGGCCAGAGCATGGCCGTTCCAACGATACCAAACATGAAAGTGAAAAATTTTGTAAAAAAAAAATGAAAAATAAAAATAAAAAAAATTTAAAAAAAAATTAAAAAAAAAAAATTAACACTTTTTTTTATTTTTTTTGCTTTGTTAATGCAGCAATATTGTTCCCATTTCAATTATAATGTGAACAATGATGCTGCACTAACGATTTTTGTATGCGGTGCGTTTGTTAAAAATAGTGTCATTTTCCCCAAAAAAAAATGTAACGAGACCCCATCTCTAATTTTTTTAACAAGCGCACCCCATACAAAATATAACCGCAATTGCTCGCATGTTAAAATGTGGAAAAAAACACTTTACACATTGTAAATTATTGAAAATACATATTTTATTGCATTTTTTGTTATAATATACAGACATGACATAACGTATACATATAATAATGACATATTATGAATCTACTGAGTCTGACGGAAAGAACGATATATAATATGTCTGGGTCATATACTAAAATAAGCCTTAAAAACACGTTTAAACATGATGCGCAAAACAGGTAAAAATGACCTCAGCATAGGGGCGGGAAAAGCCTCAGCAGCGAAAGGGTTAAACTGTGATGGGGTGGGGATGTGATTTGCATAATGATAGTTAAGTGCATGAGTGAAGCTGTCCGCACTCAGTACGTAGGTGTGTGGAGTTGCTTTGCAGCCCATGAGTGAGTGTAGCCCGAGGTGTGTTGCTGAGATACATGGGAGCGGGCATGTAGTTAGCTCAGTGAGGTAGAAGTGTGTGGTAAGGTGACTGAAATGGAGTGTATGGCTGAGGGGATTGTGTGTGTGTATGTGTTTGTGACTGAGTTAGATGGGAGCAGGCATGTAGTTAGCTGAGTGAGGTAGAAGTGTGTGGTAAGGTGACTGAAATGGAGTGCATGGCTGAGGGGAGTAAGTGAGCGTGTGTGTGTGAGAGACTGAGTTAGATGGGAGTGGGCATTTGGTCATCTAAGTAAGGCGAGTGAGATTGAATGTGTCGCGGAGCGAGATAGACAAGATTGCGTGTTTCTGGGTGTTGTAGAGTGGGCTGCCTGTGTGTGTGTGTCTTTCCTTTCCTTTAGTGTGGCTTCTAGTTCGGAAGGTAATTTGTAAAATCTGTTTCCAGCCACAGGGAACACTCTTTATACCCAAGTACTGATTTTTTTAATCTTCTCTAGAGGAGGCATGTGTCATCCCTGGTGATCCTTCAGGGCTTCATCCCAGGTGAACTTCTGGACTATTTTATGTATTAAATTCAATGAAGGAACCATTCCTTATGAAGAAGAGATTCTGCCTGCCCACTTTTGGGATGTCTCAGGAGAGTATACTTTGGCCACAGCTGCTTAATTGACTAACATTGTCATAACTTTCCCGACCAAAATTCTGAACCCAATATGTTTCATATTAGTGGTTAACAGCTGCCAACGACGGCTCTTATGTGAGGCAGGTTACACAAACTTTGCTACCATGAGCTTGTTGCCCAGCTTTTGATTGTTGTCATCGTGAGGACACACCTTACCCATAGCCCACCATGATGGTGGCTTATCCACCTCTTTACATGCATTGGCTAGGGCCCCCGAGCTGTGACTCCAATCTGAAACCGTAACACGTTTCGAACAAGCCACCTGCCACCACTCCATCACAAGGGAGGGTGAGCAGGAACATCTGAAAGGTCCTCAACCTTCCCTGCCCCTAGAGGAGTGGTAAGCATGATACCCCTTCCCTGAAACTTCTTAATGTTCATAAATATAGCTATCAGACGATCAATCAACTCAAATGACAGCTGTCTGTCCAGTCCAGGCCAGCAATCAAGACTCCCTTCCCTACAAGTCCAGAGGGTGTTTTTTTTAAAAAAAAAACAAAGTAACGGAATTATTAACCAAGGTTGGATTTCTTTAATATGGTGCTACTGGACTAGGATCATTTCTATTCAACTACGTTACATAGTGAATCATCTGACAAGGCACTAATTGCTGAGCGATTAGGAGACGCGCAAAAATAATATACTGAATTAATTAAAAAAATGAAAACTAAGAAAATAATATGAAAAATAACCAATACTTTCATTTTATTATTATACTGTAAAAGCATTTAGCTTTATAGTGAGGACGTCATCATTGAATAAGACTAGTTTTTCAGTCACATAAATTATAGGAATATTAAAATTATTTATTTTAAATAAAAATCTGAAAATGACGTGTTTCAATAATAATTCTGGTCGTACCGAGATGATTGAAGGAACGGTCGTTTCTGCGATAGCAGACCTCCTAGCTTTCTGCACATTCATTTTACACATTTTTTTTATCATTTGTACGTGTGGGAGTTGAAAGGAACTAGGAAGAGTCTTTGAGGCAATTATATGAGTGGAATAAAAGCAACACCAGGCAGAATCTCATCCTTCATGATTTAAGAAGTTGCCATGGAAGTCGTCCTCTCTGAGGAACAGTAACGCAGAATGTCATGTTTCGCAGAAGCCTGGATCATTGGCTGGATCATAAAGCGAGCTGATATATATATATATCTGTGATATTAATGATATAAATCAGTTCTGTACGTCACCGGTTCTGCAACATTTCATGTCGGTGAAAGGTGCTCAACGAAAAGCTACCATTTGCAGTTTTTGGGAAAACAATGTAATAAGATACAAATAACATCATTAGAACAACCAAGAAAGTTCTTGTACTAACAATATATATGACAGAGAACCAGGTTTCAAATGCTACACAGAGCATAGAAGTCACATGTGTCCAAACAGGGCCGGTGCTTTCACTAGGCAAGCTAGGCAACCGCCTAGGGTGCACTGCCAACTAGGGGCGCAGCCGGCCCCAACCCAGGTGCCATTTTTGTACCCCTTTGTCATTGTTTGCTTATGTAGCCGACGGTGGGCTCTATTGCACTCCTCGCGCATGTCAGTCCTCGGAGGCTGGCACGGCTCCGGTGTCCCTCCCTGCGGTCTCGGGGTCTGTGTCTTCCCCGCAGCCCCTCCTCGCGCCCTCTGCGTGCGTGCCGCTGGCCCCAACGGCTTTAAGCTACTGCCGGCGGCGCGCCGCGCGTGACATCATCACGCCTCCACCGTGGGTCTCCCTGCATCATGTGACCCTGTTAGCCAATCAGATTGCAGGGCGCGATATTTAAAAGTGCTTTTTGCCTTTTCTCATTGCCCTTTCGTGGTTTTGCTTGTCTAACCCTAAGTGCTTGCTTCTTTAACCTCTGATTGACTTTCTGTGTATGACCTGGCTTCTGGATATCGACCTGTGTACCTCTATACTCCTTTGACTCGGCTTTTTGAATTTTGACTTTGTATACTGCGGTATTCCTACGACCTAGGATTGTGTTAGACCCCTCTGGTACTCCGTGCTTTCATGTCTCCATACCAGCCACTCTAAGGACTGGTTTCTGTCCTCCTTGCCTACTATCCCTGCCTTATAGGTTCACCTCTCGCTATTGCGAAATCCAGCCACCTCAAGGACTGGTATCCCAACTAAGTTAGAGTCTCCTATTATCAGGGCTCAAAATTTCCACTCGCCTACTAGCATTTGGCGAGTGGAAATTAAGTGAGGGCGAGTGGAAATGCACACGCAGGCACAAATTATTTTGTGCAGTGTATTCCAGCTGTGCTATCGTACAGCCCCCCTTCCCCAGGTTGCGCGGTGACAGGGATCAGCTGCCTAACCTAACCAAGCTCGTCTCTGTCACTGGCAGGGGGTGGAGAGGAGCTTCCCTGCCTTCTCACTCTGCTCACACTGGGGTCTGATGCCTGGGTATACAGGTATCTGGGGTGTGATGTCTGGGTATTAAAGGTTTTATTTAGAATAAGGTTACAAAAATAACATTAACAGTGTAATTTCATAAGATAATTTAAGGAGGTGTGTTTAGGGGCAGAGTTAAGGGTTGGGTAGGGGTTAGGTGGAGCAACTGGTGGCGAGTAACTCTTATGGCCTGGTTAGTAGCTTGGGACTTGAAATTTTGAGCCCTGCTATTATTACGTATAGGGCTGACTGTAGCAACCCACGGATACGTGTGCCTGCCTGACAGCGCATCGGTTTTGCGCGCACGCAAATGCGTATTTGGGCGAGGACAAAACCATTTGCGCAGAACGTCGTATTTCGACGTTCGCGCAAACCATGCACGTAATCGTCTACCGCGATTGACCGTGTGCGAACCCAGCACGAGCGCAAGTCCGTGCGCGCATCCTATACTGAACACTGACAGCGCAAATGCGTTCGTGCGCTGGTACGCGGATGGTATTACAATCTTTGCGCAACGAAGGTTTGCGCGAATTTTCATACCACCTGCTTTACAAAGACGTTAACTGTAAATTTGATCGTCCTGGCTGCAACGAAATACACCAGCACAAAAAAAAATACAGCACAGTACAGTTACACATTCTACACATACCCAGACAATAAAATTTATAAATTGTGTCATTGTTAATATTTTCTTTATGTGGCTGGTGGTTGTTAATTTTTTTTTCTCCTTTTTCTTAGTTTGTAAATATTTTATTGGAAATGGGTGATTGATGTTGGCTGAATCCCGTGACACAACCGTCTGACCACTGATTCCTGCACGCAACGGTCATTTGCGAACGGCTTTGCGCGTTGGATTTTGGGCACAAAAACTCTTGAAGGAAGAAAAAAATGCGCTTGGATCGGAATACCACGTTAATTTGTGCGCAATAATGTTTTTTGCGACAGTGGCGGCTCGCATATCGGACCCCTGCTAGTGGAGCAGAAGGAGGGTGTCTTATGGTGAAGCGCAGGTGCCACCAGATGACGTTCGGATGCTACAAGAGGCAGAAGAAAAAAAGAGGCAGAAGAATGAAAGACAGATGAAAGTAAGACAAGAAAGAAAGAGAAAGAAAAAAGAGGCAGAAGAATGAAAGACAGATGAAAGTAAGACAAGAAAGAAAGAGAAAGAAAAAAGAGGCACAGAAGAAAAAGAAAAAAAGAGGCAGATGAAACAAAAGAAAGCGGCCAATGAAAGAAAGAGGCACAGAAGAAAGAAAGAGGCACAGGGGGCAGAGGAAAGAAAGAAGAAGGCAGAGGAAAGAAAGAGGCACAGACCAATCCAGGGCCCGACCAGTGGAGGGATAAGATGGGGACCAAACGACCATGCACAGTGTGTATGTTGTCCCCCCACAGTGTGTGTGTGTGTGTGTCCCGCGCGCACAGTGTGTGTGTGTCTCCCCCACGCGCACAGTGTGTGTGTCGTCGTCCCCCCCGCATTTCAACAGTTGGCAATTTTTTCGGGGGGGGGCACAAATAGCTGGTCTTGCCTAGGGAGAAAAATAGTCTAGCACCGGCCCTGTGTCCAGAGAACCATGGCCGGCTTGATGACCTTTAACTAGAGTGAACTTTTAAAAGTTAATTTCTCTTCATTCGGACGAAGGTTTATGATTTGGTCATGATTTGCATAAAAGGACTGTAGGGTGTCTAAATGATCGCCTACAAACTATCATTTTGCAACATATCTTCAGACGATCAGTTACTGTACATATCTAAAAGAGTGACATTTGGCAGAACCACCTGACTAATGTGTGGCAATTTAATGGACCTCGTCTTATACACAGAAAAGCAGATAATTAATAGCGCGCTGGTTTAGAATGACGCTGCAGGTCGATCTAAAACTAAACAGCTCTATCTTCAGCTAAGATAAACATCTACGATTCCCAGAAGCTCTTAGCACGAGATAATTAAAGAAGAACAAACTGTAGACATGTTATTTAATCATTTGTGTAGCTGAGAGCTCTCACGCCGACGAATACGTGATTGTACTCTTTGTAGAATTTCCTCTGTGGATTTCTTTTAGACTAGAAAGTCGTCTCACTGGCAACCTGGAGCACTGAAAGTCCCTGACACAGAGGAGAAGCCATGGACTAAATCAGTGGTCAGCAACCTTGGCCATCCAGGTGTTTTGGAAGTATGTTTCCCATGAGGCTCTGCCAAACTAATGAGCCACTGGGCATCATGGGAGATGGTGTTTCAAAACATTTAAGGGGCTAAAGTTGCTCACCCTGGTACTAAATCATCTGTGATCATTGTAAGTAATCATTACGATGACAATACACACAGTAACGCCAGAAAACGTTCACTATGCGCCACCAATGTGCCAACATCAGTCTATATGCAGCCTTCGGGGAATCAAAGTTCCCCACCCTGCGGTGAATTCAGCACTCACCGCAGGGTCCCCGGAGTGCAGGGAAAACCTGCCACAATCCCGCCGAAAACGCACCAAAAAGCCACCGGAACCGCTGCAAAAAACACACTGGAAAAAGCCGACGAACCGCCGATCACAGTGCAGACCAGCCGCCGGAAAAAGCGAACAAGCTGACGAATGGGGTAAAAAAAAAAAACAATAGGCTTGAAAGTGTCAAAGTAGAGAAGCTGTTTGCAAATAAACTACTGAACGAAAATGTCTGGAATTTACATATAATTTACATATGAATGATAATTTATTTATTTATTTATAAAGGATTTTAGCAGGAAGGATACATTGAGATTTCTCTCGTTTTCAAGTATGTCCTGGGTTCAAGAACATTGAAATGTTACAGTTACAGAAATACAAAGTAAAACAATGCAAGATATTAAAAAAAAAATAACACAAATATACAGATTAACAGAAAATAAATATGTAGGAAATAGTCATTATGTTACATGTTTACAGGTGCATTCTGTATATAGTCACTATGTTACATGTTTACAGGTGCATTCTGTATATAGTCACTATGTTACATGTTTACAGGTGCATTCTGTATATAGTCACTGTGTTACATGTTTACAGGTGCATTCTGTATATAGTCACTATGTTACATGTTTACAGGTGCATTCTGTATATAGTCACTGTGTTACATGTTTACAGGCACATTCTGTATATAGTCACTATGTTACATGTTTACAGGTGCATTCTGTATATATTCACTATGTTACATGTTAACAGGTGCATTCTGTATATAGTCACTATGTTACATGTTTACAGGTGCATTCTGTATATAGTTACTATGTTACATGTTTACAGGTGCATTCTGTATATAGTCACTATGTTACATGTTTACAGGTGCATTCTGTATATAGTCACTATGTTACATGTTTACAGGTGCATTCTGTGTTATAGTCACTATGTTACATGTTTACAGGTGCATTCTGTGTATAGTCACTATGTTACATGTTTACATGTGTATTCTGTATATAGTCACTGTGTTACATGTTTACAGGTGCATTCTGTATATAGTCACTATGTTACATGTTTACAGGTGTATTCTGTATATAGTCACTGTGTTACATGTTTACAGGTGCATTCTGTATATAGTCACTATGTTACATGTTTACAGGTGCATTCTGTATATAGTCACTATGTTACATGTTTACAGGTGCATTCTGTATATAGTCACTGTGTTACATGTTTACAGGTGCATTCTGTATATAGTCACTATGTTACATGTTTACAGGTGCATTCTGTATATAGTCACTATGTTACATGTTTACAGGTGCATTCTGTATATAGTCACTGTGTTACATGTTTACAGGTGCATTCTGTATATAGTCACTATGTTACATGTTTACAGGTGCATTCTGTATTGAGGTATGTTAGTAAGGATCTCTTGAGTGACTTTAGACTGGGGGAAGATTTGATGGCATCTGGGAGGTTATTCCATATTTGTGGTGCTCTGTATCATATAATAAAAAGGTCTGTTACAGAAAAATGAAAAAACAATGCATGTTCTTTATGCAACACGATTACGATCCGTACCAAACTCAAGTCTTATAACATGACCTGTTCATTTCACACTCCTTCTAACTTATTGATATCACAGTAACCTGATGCCTTTTATTTGTCACTGCATCCACTCTCATGTTTAACCTGCAAAGGGAAGGGAAAACCTAAATCTAGAGAATCCCATGCAAAGTAGGAGAGGGAGGGAATGCTATGCCAACCCCTAAACCTTGAAAAATAATAAACTTTATTAGCAAACCAAAAGGCAGAAAAAGAAAAGAAAATCAAAAATCAATATTAAAATCCATAAAAAGGCCAAATGTATAATAACCTCATTGAGCCACCTGACAAGTTACCCCATTCGAGCTGTATACACCAGCTGCCCCTGTTACAGTCACCTAATAGCGAAATAAACTGGCAGCCACCATGTTGCAGTTAGTAAATACATGCAGTCCAAAGGATTCTACGATGGCAGAGGTGGAGCTGCTCGGAAAAACCCAAGAAGAAAGATGGAACAACCTATCGCTCAACTATACCTCTGCACTCGAGTGCCTACAATACCGCACACCATGATCTAACTAGTCACTAGAGGCCAGGAGAACCAAAGAGATAAATAATAAAGAGTAGGTGGAGCCCCGAAAAAAGGGGGATAATTCACTCAAATTTTTCACCAATATAAAAAAATAAATGTGTGCTTGTGCATGATGAGAGTCACTCTGAACAGGGGGTACCTGGACTTGACATTACTGCTGGGAGATGTGGGACTATAGGTTCTGGAGGGTCTGACACGCCATTTTATTCCTCAGGCCTCTCCTATGTCCAAGTCACCCTGTGCCTATAAGGGTACAGTGTGTCAGTGTTATGTGTGAATATTGTTATTATCTATGCTTATCTGTTACTTTTATTATGGCTAATATGATTACTGTGTGGGTCACCCTAGCCCTTTCCAACTCGCCCTGTCTAGAATATGTTTACATCTCTGACAGACTATTGTATCAGGCTATTGTCTACGTGTGTAACTTATTATCTGTTATCCAATGCATTCAGACAGACTGATTGGTGATCAGGCGGTGATTAGTGATGGGCCGAACACCCCCGTGTTCATTTCGCATTCGAACTCGAACACCCAAAAAAGTTCGACTGTGAACTCAAACACAATTCGAACACCATGCAAGTCAATGGGGCTCACACTTTCGAAAATTAATGTCCCTCCAGAGGGCATACATGCAAGATATAGGACATAAAAGGTGTATGGGGGTCCTGGTACTGCCCTGGGGGACAGGAAACAATTTTTTAAAAAAAATTAAAAAGTTTTTAACCCTTTCACTGCTGAGTGCTGAGCCATTTCACCGCTGTGCGCTGAGCTAATTTTTACTGCTTTTGCTCATATTTAAACGCGATTTGAAGCCATGGGAAATGTTTGACCAACAAGGAGTGGGAAATGTTTGACCAACAATGCGTAGGAAATGTTTGACCGACAAGGAGTGGGAAATGTTTATAAATCCCATAGGCTTCAATGTTAAAAATATTCCCGTTTTAATTTAATTTAATTCATATTTTATTCTGTTGTAAAGAGACTCATTATTTTTAGATTTTTTAGGATCTTTTAAGCATTTTTTTAAATTTTTTGGAAAAAAAATTTACTCGAACTTTCCACGAACGTCCCGAAAAGTTTGAAGTTTGCGAATTTCCGAAGAGCCAATGTTCAAATCGAACATCAAACCGATTCAAACCGGCAGCCCATCCCTAGCGGTGATTACACTGCACTCTATTGTATCACGTCTGGAAAGTAAAATGGGCTATGGCTAGGGCCACCAGGGTCTCAAGGTCCATAGATTTCCAGGCCCCTCATTGCACTTTATATTATGTATCTGGCTCATATGTTTCATAGAAGATCAGTTCCTCTCTTTTCTACCCCAAGATCTGGGGCATGCTATCACCACCCTATCAGTTTACCGGTCCTTAAGCTTCGGCTAAGGGCTGGAGAAGGCATGAAAGATTGCTGGTGGGAGAACGGGGGACCGGCAAGGGAGAGGCATTAACAGATGTGACCCAGTTGGGGTACAGAGATCTGTTACAGAGTTCAACACAGGTTTCACTGCTCCACTGGTACAGCTTCTTCAGGAGCCAAACCACAAATGATTCCCTTGTCGATATATGTTACACTCAGACGGGGCGGGACGGAGGCACTCTCATTGATAGACTCACCCTTGTAAGACATTTCTTGAGCTTCTTCCTATATTAAATTAGGAGCATTTCCACTCCCTCCATCCCTATCTATCTATCTATCTATCTATCTATCGGATATGGGTCACGCATCTGCTTATCTATATTTCTATCTGTCTTTTAACTTTTTAATATATTCAGTGTACATTGTAAGAACAGTCTGATGCCTCTATCCACACATTATGTAAAACAATAACACCCCTTTGATTGCCGCTCATTTCGGCAGTAAGCCTCAGTATCAATGCATTGTTTTTCTTGTATGGCAGCCCATGGACTTTGATAAATTACCTCTGAGTGAGAAAACAATCCCGCAAACCTCCTGTTGCTTGTACTTTGAACATGTTTCTATCAGGAAATGTGTTCCTCCGCTCAACGTGGAGGTGGATAACATTTTGTTATTTTGTGTCTGTCTCTCTTGGAAGATATGCCGCTCTTTAATCACAACATTAAAACCACTTGTCCTGGTGGGGTTGGGGGGGGGTGTGCCGGGGGACTCTAGTCATTTCCATGAACTGGCAGCTGATTAAAAGGGTCCTATCTGCTTGACGTAAAAACGCTTTCCCAGCTGATAAAACTTAACCCTAAAAGTGTGAATTCCTCGCAGTCCACAATCCTAATCCCCCACTGAGTCCAGAAGAATGGAGACCTCTGTCTGTGTCATCCCAGAGTCGCAACCCAAAGATGTTTCCTTCCATAAAACAAGACTAACATTTTCTACTTTAAACATAAATGAATAAAATATTTTGTGTATGAATCTATTTACACTCTTTTTATGTCATCAATCGTCATATCGTTCACCAAAAATACCATATCGTTCACCATATCGTTCTCTCATGTGTATTTTTTTTGAGTAGAGGTTTTGAATAAGGTTTTGGAAAAGTGAATATTTCTGTTTTTATGAGCTTGAAATTTCAGTGAAGAAAGGATCACGCCTGTGAAAGGTACGTGGAATCGCTGTGTCTTCCATTAAAGCCACGCTTTGTTTCGGTGTGCCTAGTACCTTCCTCTTCTGGTTTGGTGTTGCTGTGGTTTGCCCTTCTGGTCCCATGAACATACGCTATACTAGTTGTGTCGAATGTAGCACCAATCTTCTGGTTAAATAAAGAAAGGATGCGCAGTGTCTTGTGTGGCTTGAACTCGCAGAGATAGGATCCTTGGTATATCTGTGTCAAACAGTCCAAAAAAAATTTCAAGAGTCCGAATGGATGGAAGACTCCTCTTCCGACCTTTTGAATTTTATGCCAAATCAAGGGCAGAAGCCGATCCATAAATCAAGACGTGCAGTGCCGTGCATGGTCAGAGAGGAGGCACCCAGTAAAGAATTTTATTCATATCATTCTACTCTACAAAATGATATCTAAACGCATCAAAATGACATACACTATATGGATGAAAGTATTAAGACAGCTGACCATTACACCAATAGGGACGTTTATGACATTGTATTGGAAATACATACATATTAATATGGAATTGGACCCCCTTGGCAGTTCTAAGAGCTTCCACTCTTCTGGGGGGGCTTTCCACAAGATTTTGGGCTGTTTCTATGGGAATTTTCGCCCATTCATCCGGTAGAACATGTGTGAGGTCAGGTTCAAAATCAGCTGCATCCGCGTTGAAAAGGCATCCAATTTGGCCATGTCCACATTAGAACTTAATTTTTTGAGGTCGCATTTTACTAAACGCTTCATTATTTGATAAGCATCTTTTCCATAGGATACCTTTCAGCATCAGTAACATCTATTATCGTTTCACTCGTTAGGTTTAAAGCGATTGCTGCTGTTTTCACAAATACGCTGAGGTTATGACACCTCCACCTTCCAAAAGCATGGTGTCCTTCCAGCATCTTGCCTTGTACAACGGCTGAGAGAATTTACTAGAGAGATAAACGTAAATTACTGTCATTGTGAAAGTAGCTCGGAAGCTGAAAAATCTTCCTCCGGCCTTTAAATTCCCCGTGCGAGACGTAAAAATCGAAACGCCAGAACGCCATTAAAAGACCATATACATTTATATATAAAGCTGCGGAAATATCGATAGAGACTGTCTCGGGACATTTTGATTGTGAACAGAGAGGAGACACTGGAAACATCAATACTCTAAATTGTAAAGTCTGACTTTTAGGAATCTGAGGAATTCAACGTAGATCCCTCAGGCTCAAAACCAGATGATACCACTGTGAGTGAGAATAAAAACAACACATAACAGCTTTATTAGGTAAAACAGCAGGATCACCATCCATACCACAGTTAGATTATCCATTATGTCCATTCCCGACTTCTCATAAACCGTAGGAGCACTCTAGTATCTGATTACATAGTTACCCATGGTATGGAGTGGAATCCAGCCCACGTCCATCAGAATGCCTATAGATTTATGAGTGGGGAAGGCAAACATTAGACTGTAGCAAATAGAGTCTGTGAATATCCAGAGATAGACATTCTCAGAAGTATAGAAATAAGGCGGGTCAAGATTTTTTGTAAAGCTGTATATTTGCATGAAAACAGTAAATAGTCCTCCGTGTAATGCTCTAGAACACCCCAGAAATTCGAGAAATTTGCGTAGGTAATAAGGGATGGATCCCCAATCCCTGTCTCTCATTTTTTTACATCAGCAGAAAAAATATTCTTTTCTTGATTTGTTTTCCGCCTGCAGAACTAAGGCTGCACTTCCACTATCTCACAGGAGCAAGCCTTACCCAGCCATTAAAAATTAGAGAGGTGCCATCGTTTCGGAAAAATTCAGAATTTGGAACGAAATTTGATAATTCGTAGTTCAGAAGCACTTCCGAATAACGAATCGATACGATACGAATTTGAAACGAGACAAAATGGTATATAACAAATATATTTTGTTTTACACTGTGTACTGTGTCATCGTCATAAAACAAAAAATTGAATAATTGATATCAACTATTGAATTTGAAATGAACTATCAAATTGATATCAGCTATCGAATTGATCTTAACTTACAATACAAGTAATAGTCAGCAAAGGACTTTATGAAACAAATACATTTAGTTTCACTGTTTAATTTGACTCAAATACTAAATCTGTGACACAGCATAAAATTTAACCCTAGCTTTTCTTTTAACAGCAAAATGTGATTAATTGGGGTTTTATTTAGTGATCCAAAATTCGAATTGATATATGAAATTCGAATCGATTTGAAATTTCAGATCGATTCAAAATTTCAAATCGATCCAATACGAAACGAAATTAGTTACGAAATTCCGAAAACAAAATTATTTAAAAACGTAATGAAACGAAACTAAACAAAACAAAATTTTCAGCCATGCACATCCCTATAAAAATACCTATGTTTGGTTCTCGGGCTGTCTTGTACCCTGTACAAACCTCCATTTTTCTAAGCAGCCCTTTCACAGCCTTCTCAGAAGATGCCAGTGCATGATTACCAGATGTACAGATGTTCAACCATGAATTGAATTGTCGATAGGATGATTTCAGGCCCTACAGTAGTTGTTTTTAGATTTTATGGCAAATTTAATGTATGATGGAGCTTGAACATCGTATCACGTGATCCCAGGATAATCGTATGTTAGTATACGCTATGGAAAGCGTCATCCTGGACCACTTCAGGAAAGTTGCCTTGTTGATGGTTTTACAGCAAATGCATGGACTTCAAAGCTGATTCATGATTATTATTGTTGCTTTTTTTTATTGGTTTATCTATTGTTTTTTGCACATTTATAATGAATTCCTCATGTCGGTGCGTTTCCCAAACCTTTCCTCATTACCCTCTAACAGGCCAGATTTTAAGGATTACCTTGAGGAAATGCAGACTGAATCCTGCAATCACTGAGCAGCAAATCATATCACCTGCTCTGTGCTTCAGATACCTGGCAAACCTGGCCTGTTGGGGTGTACCCATGGCCCAGGGTTGGGAAGCACTGTCTTATGTAATACATTATATGTCAGCTTGAGTTATACCAAAGTGTACCTGTCATACAGGAGTTGATTTTGCATAATAGCCGTAACCCTAATTTTTAACTCTACCCCTAAAAAAAATTGTAATTTGGGAGCAATTTATAGATGGAATCAAATTTTTATGAAAGAATTCGACATCAGCTGATTTTTGTTCCTGAAAAGCACTTGAAAAAAACCTCAAGAGGCATCAATTTTGACCACGTCAGAAAAAATAATTGAAAGTTGTTTGTTATCTTGAGAAAACCCCTTGATATCTCGATATAACCAGTGACAATAACTGAAATAAACATGGTCGCTCTGGACTTCCATAGATAATTATGTCCAGTGTAATTCATTTTAATTTAATAGCTACTTACCTATACAAGGTCAGGTTTGCATTCATACACTATATTGCCAAAAGTATTCGCTCACCCATCCATATGTGAGTCAAGGCAGGTGAGCGAATACTTTTGGCAATATATTGTATCTCACAAGGATAGCTGAACCAGTACTGACATAAAGACACCTGAGGGGTCTGACTCAGACACTATGAGATATGAGATAAGGAGATTATTTTTTAACATACTGTATATTTTCGACTTCCCACATTCCACCCTTACATTTAATTTCACTGGTGTAATATCTTTTTTTTTTCTTTCCCAGAGCGTAGACTCCACTAAGCCTTATAAACAGACTACTAGTACTGGTGTGTCAGGATTCTCTGTAGGCAATATAGATATATACCTGATAGCTAGGAGACACGATGGGACGCCACCCACGCAGGTCATAATGGGCGAGGAGGAGACGGGATTTTTAATAAGAACTCCACTCGCCTCGGGGTGATGGTGTAAACAGGCTGATAAAGATCAGATGAGTGTATAATGAGGCGACGGCGGGAACTGATGTATGGAATGATACTATAATATCAGTGATGCTGCTGCCAAGAGTGGGGCGTGTGCTCTGCCTGATATCAGTTTGGGTTTGTCCACCTTCGGGGGTAACGTTTAAGTGTGAAATACTAAGAGGGGTAAAGAAAACGTGCAAAACACAGGCCAATATCAATATAAGGGCATTGGGGAAGTTTAAAAATACAATCTTCAACTCTACTGGAGTTATCCACCATGCAGTGTTGTTTCATGGAAGTTCAACGTAGTTGCAAAAATTGATTTTAAAAAAATCCATGTTGTTGCAAGTATGGTGAATGGTGAACTCTGGCTACCCATAGAAGCAAAATCCAACAATGGAAGGAGAATTAGCTTCAAACAACGGTGAGCAAGGGTACCTCCATTATTCCTCTGCAGAAGGAATCAGCTGCGACTGTACTCCATTTACCAATGTGTCACCATTGGTACATCAGTGAATATACTTCAGCAATTTTAAAAATTGTCTTCTTCATGGAAAACAGCAGGGAGAGCAATGGTTAAATCAATGCTGAACAATGTCTGCAGAAAAAACACTGGAAACGATGTTGAAAATTACACTGAAAAAACATTGCCATTGTTTCAACCCTAGTTTCTGACAATCTATGGTGGAACTTCCCTACAGAATGAGTACCTCGACGTTTCATGTTACTTGATCCACCGAAGTTCACCAAATCAAATCCACCATTGTTTGACTATAATTATCACAGCTATGCTGGACTGGACATGTAGTCCGCGTCTTAGACCAACGGCTACCAAAAAGAATCTGTTATGGCGAGTTGCAGCATGGTCAGCTATAGTAGCGGGGCCAAAAGAATTGATTTAAAGACACTTGCAAAGTCACCTTCAAAGCATTTGAAATCAATCTTGATTCCCGGGAACAGAGTGCGATGAATTGGACAAAATGGTGGTCCTTTGTGTCAACAGGTGCTAAATCACGAGGCCAAAGGGACAGCTGTCCAATGTAAAAAGTGGTGGATGGTAAAAAGGAGTAACTACCTATTGGTTGCTGCCATTTTTCAAAACATTGACTCCTCCAAAGATGATACTTTAAAAGAATTTAACCATAAGCCCATTAAAGGAGATAACCTCTTGAAAGCCCACGGGAGAGCAGACTGTATGAATCCAGCACGAGAAGCTCCAGAATAGTCTGAGTCAAATGAAGTTCTGGAGAACACAAGGTAGAACATACTTTATAACTTCAGCATGGGGACAATCAGCTACAGTCGTTGAACAGGCTATACCAGACAAATGTTGGAGACAAAGATTAGTGTCCAGTAGAGGAGAAAAGCTCTAGAGCATGGTCGTCAAACCATATGTTTCTGAACTACATTACAACTCCCATGATTTTCCTGCCATCTTTACATTCAAAAAATTCTGGGAATTGTAGCCCCCCAACATCCAGGCCAGAGATTGACAGCCCTGCTCTAGAGAGCTCATAGTAGAGCAGAATCTGTGAGTCTAGTAGGAAATAAGCTCTTGAGTGGCCATTGTTGAATACTCTGAGTCCAAATTGTATGTGATAACATCCCAGTAGTCAATGGCAGGAGAGGTTGTGGATATTCTGTATGTGAAACAACACCCAGACCTCAATTTGTTCGGCAGATCTATCAAAGTGTTTTGAATAAAAACTATTAGCGAGACACTTAAGTGGAGTTATCACTTCAATGTTTCTCCTGTTTCACGCAGCCTTCCATAGTGGTTCACCATTTCAATACCATCCGACAGTTTTTATGATCATCACTCATTGATAAACTCCTCCTATGTGTGCAACACATGAGGAAAGCACTAGAAAACCATGACAAACAGGTTCTTAAAGTCCAGCGTGTGACACATACGTTCCCGAATTCCCAAAAGAGACCATGGAAAAGAACTACAGCAGAAAATACAATTCATTTCAATGAACGCTCTTTGCTCATGTCCCTGCTATTCCTTTAAGCTTTCTGTTCCAAATTATACGGAGTCATACTTTGATAGCGTTCCCAGTCATGGGTTATAATATCTATCATGTTGTTTTCCTTGACTGGCTGCATCGATCGTCACACGTCAAGGTTGAGGCAGATAACTGTGATATATTTACAGAAATGTTTTGTCTCAAGATATTGTTGACTGTTGAGAAATGTTCCCGAGTTTTCAGAATCAGTGACATGTAGGGATTCACTTTCAGAGTAAGCGAATACGTGGAAAATGTTGAGCTCCAGACAACACGTTCTCCACTTATGATGGAAGAACGAAAGTCATAATGCTCCTAAAGACGAAAAGACACATGCTATTAGGTGGCAGGAGATTTGTTCGTCTACAACTGGCGAAGGACTGTAGGATACACAACGACAGTAAATTATTGTATTTTAAAGGAACACTCGAAGCTAAAAACCGGCAACTAGGGAGAGACAGTGGATGATCAGCTTCATATAACATATCTGAAGCTGAGAGAAACTATCCCAGCTTGAGATAATTGACATGACAGCTTTGAAGACATGTGCTTTGGAAGGCTGCCACAACCCCCAGGGGCAGCACACCATGACCATTTAAATTCAATTAAATGGTCATGGTGCCTAGCCTATCCCTATAAGCATACATCTGCAGCTTTAGCAGTAAGACCCAGTGCGCCCAATTCTAACTTCACATAGATTAAGCAGAGGTCCATATCAAAAGTTCATGGAGTTGATTACTGGTGTCCAATTATCAGATGTCTCTGTCTATTGCTCCCATTCGTCCAAGATCAGCATTCACCATCCTTGGTCAACTAATACAGGCAGAGAAGCAATCTTGGGCTTTGGATCCCAAGACACTCACCCATAGAAGAGGTCCGTGATTTGGGATCATTCTTTCGAGATTTGTTGGACTACATATTTTCTACCAAGCCATGAGCACAGTGTCCATACAGTCTGTGAGCGAGACACATCTTTTGCAGAATTAAAGCCCTTGCCAATAAATATATGGCACTCTATCCATTTGCCTTGAGCCTTCCCCAGTAGGACAGTCCATGAGTTCTGGGATATTGTCATCCACCAACACCTAACAGGTCAGGGATGGTCGTCCATGCCTTGATGCATATAGCTATGTATATGATCTTTCATAATTTAAATCCAGACTAGACATAAACTGTGTTGTCTGTTACAAACTACATAATTAGAGAACTGGAATGATTTGCCTGGATCTAGAAATGGTGTTTTATGGATATTTTAAAAGGTCAACATGACATTTACGAATTATTATCATCATTTACATAGCGCATGCAAAAATATTTATGAAATCATAGATATGTAGATAGATTTTATGGTAATTGCAAAGTATCGGAAAAAAATCCTCAATAAGGACCTGTCATGAACCGTTTACTTGTGATTTACACAGACAAACATGACCTTCAGGTCAACAAAAGAGACTCATGCACCCCCTGCGGATAGTGTAATTGGAAACAGTATGACACTTGCAAAAGGCCTTTATCTGTTGCCGTAATTAAAATATATCTTTGTAAACTTTGGATTTATTTGCGTAAGTGAGAAGAAAGCGAAGCACAGCAAGTACTGTTTGATTGGCTTTAAATTAAAGGCTTTCCCCCTCCATAATTACATATTCCGTGTCTCTTTCGATTCAATATATCTAAGCAGTTTGGGTTAAAAGGAAATCTATTGCAAAGATAATTAAATTTTTTTTTTTTTTTAAAAAGTCAACAAAGTGGTTTTTGAACTTTATTTGTTATATTAGCAAAAGCAGTTTCCTGATTTATGTCAATTATTTATTTTCCACCTTCAGCTGCTTCAGCTGGATGGAGTAGAGGTAACATGACTGCTTTATGACCGTGGAGACACAGGTTCAAATCCCGGCAAGAGCACCTCTCCAGTAAGTGTCCTTGAGCAAGACATAATCGCCACCAAGGACATACTTGAAAATGAGAGAAAACTCAATGTATCATTCCTGGCAAAATACTTTCTCAAAAAAATAATAAATGAGAGTCCGCGGACTTCTCCCTCTGGACGTATATAAGTTTTACTTACCAGTTAGGACCCTGTGCATCAGATTGCCAAAAATCGACCCTGAAATTAAATCACTCACATAGCAGCGCACGGCAAAAGCAGGAGTCGGCACATGGAATTACAGTGAATTCTCTTCTTCTAGAAAGACTAACAATTGCATTGTATTTTTATATAAAGTTCTATATATCAATATATTCTTCTTTTACCTTATTCATAGCTTGCTGTCTTTATAAATGTCTATGCATTTACTGTTTGCAACACCGAATCGAGTGTGAGGACTGCTTTGTTTTTGTCTCTTTTTTTAAATTCAGGAAAATCGGAAAATTAAAGCTTATTATTGCCGTTTGCAACTCTATACAGAGCAGCATCATGTGTTAGATAAAAAAAACAAAAAACTAATGACTACAAAACTAATCCTGCATCAACATTTCCTGAAAACACTGACCAGAAGCATGTGGAAACGTGTTGAAGCTTTAAAAGGACCATAGGGTATAAAATGAGGCAGCAGCTGTATGGAAATCGATCAACAACTTCTATCATCATGGTTAAAAGCAGAGAGTTTGCAGAATACGGCCGGCAGGCGGTCATTCACTTCCACAAGCTAGGTGATGGGCATAAACCAGTTCACAAGAAGTTCAGTCTTCTCACTGCTGTGGTGTCCATCATTAAGATGTTCAGTTTTGGTGGAACGATTCCATTGTTGCCTAGGAGAGGACGCAAGAAAATATTACCATATCCCGCTATGCGGAGGCTGGTCCAGGAGTCGAAAAGCTGAAGATCTCCCTGCAGTCTGGAAACAGCACAATTCAATGTGTGTCCTAAGCAACCCAACGTTGTTGAGTGGATCACAAGCTCATGGTGGATTTGCAAGGTAAAGGTCTAGCCTGACAATGCCAAGAGTGAGCTTTTCAATGACTAGTTGGTTTCTCATTACATTTTGCACGAGAGGCTAAGTGCGTTCTAGAAAGACTGCTAAGGACAGTGAAAGATAATAAAGTATCGACTTGGATCTACTTTTTTCACGTTTGACTTCTCAGCATTTTGGTGTCATTTTGAGGATTAGTAAAGCTTTACATCAAAGCATGTTGTAGTTTGATGCCAAATCATGGAACATCTCCAAGGGACCTGATTATATCCAACGCAAGAAGGATTTAACATGCCTATACAAATGGTTTGAAAAGGAACGATCTTCTAAGGAAACCTCTGGACTTGAATCTAGTCAAAGGTCTCGACAGCATGTTCATGGTTTGGTCAAACCGATACCTATATATATTCGCTTTGTGGACCCGATAATGCGACTGCTGTTTCAAGTCATGGAGGTTTTAGATTGAAAACGTCTCCAAGAATTGACTGTCTTTGGTCTAGAAGAGATAAGTCTCAACTAAAAATGTTTGTGTGTGTGTGTAAGAGAAGTACACTAAGACATGGCGTAATATCATGAAGGAAACATTGCTTGGGAACTGGTCAATCAAGCCTGACCCTCCTGAATTCCAAGACTAATGTTACATACTGTAGCTGCTTTTGTGGACAGCCTTATGAACATCTAAGACATTTTGGAAGCCTTCCCCATGTTTGCTTACTAAGCTTTCAACAATCACCATAAGTCTACGCCAAATCACTGCTCCTTCACCGTGATGAAAGCCCCCATTTCCCACTTCATTCCTCTCATCTTCTACTAGTGCTTCACATTTTACAGATCATTTTTCCTTCGTCGACTTTATTCAGTCTCACTTAAATGAAAATGTGGTGGCCCTTGAGGACTGTCTGGAGCTTCGCTTTGCTAGATGACTGATAGGCCTTTTGATTTATGCTCTTCACAAAACTATTCATTAACTATAAAGAAAATTGTCTGACATTGTATTAATTTTAAAAAATCAACAACACTACAAATCAGATTCTACAATACACCGACATTAGTAATGACGCCACAAATTAAAATCCTCTTATCTCTTGAGTTTCCGGTGGTGTTCTTAGTGCTCTTCTTTGTGCTCCAAAGGGAAACCAATAGACACATTTCTAACTCTGTGCCTGGTGTCCTGATTGAATTACATTTAGATCATGGTGTCCTGATTGAATTACATTTAGATCATGGTGTCCTGATTGAATTACATTTAGATCATGGTTCCGTAACCTTGGCCCCACAGATATTTTGGAACTCCATTTTCCATGAGCCTCTGCCAATCTAATGAGTAGCTGAGCATCATGGGAGAGGTAATTCCAAACATCGGGAGAGCCAAGGTTGCTTACCTCTAATCTAGATGCACTATCTACCTGTACCATGGGTTAAAGAAAGCATGACGGATTCTAGCTTTGGCTATTGTAACTA
This sequence comes from Leptobrachium leishanense, assembly GCA_009667805.1. Classification (NCBI taxonomy): domain Eukaryota; kingdom Metazoa; phylum Chordata; class Amphibia; order Anura; family Megophryidae; genus Leptobrachium; species Leptobrachium leishanense. The sequence continues at coordinate 513,361,533 of CM019063.1, read as the reverse complement.
GATCCTTCCCGATTCCATGGAAGAGCATATTTAATTATGTTTTTATTGACTAATCAGGCAGTTTGTTTGTTTCTATCAACCAAACTAGAGAAGCTACAAGGAAGAACATTTCACCATCACCATGTAGCGTTGTAAACTAGGTACTGTGTCCAGGAGAACCTGGTTGATGTTGGAATACAAGTCGACTTGTGATCATACAATGTCTGTTTTCAAGGAGGATATAATGTCCACACTAGCGTACACTATTATAATGCGTATGTCCAAGGCCAAGGGGGAGACTCATTTGTCCACCTATATTAGAAGCCCTGAGTGTCTTCGTTTGCATCTTGTACGTGTCTGTGTCAGCTTTTATTCGTCTGACCAAACTAGACTAACTACCTTTATAGCCAGGACTATGAAACACGGAGCTGACTAAGGAATTATCTTGTTGCAACAATCTCAACTCAGTTGGGAGAAAACCCTCAGGATAAAATCTGATGTTTGCATAATGCTTATCATTATAATTTGAGATGATTTTGTTATGCAAGAATACAATATTCATCATAAATATACTGATGTGAACTGGATCTCTATCGTCTGTCGTATTGTACAGGAGAACATGACAGGCCTGGCAACTATACATGTAAAGCCCGATGAAGTATCATTATTTGATAAAAACTCCTAAATCAATGTTAAAGGGTCAGGATCATCACATCTGCCATTTAATTTGGTGATTGGGGAGGAGTTAAATCAATGATTTGATACACAAATAATTTTGTACCATATGAATTATACATCCGTAAGATCCCACATGACCATAGGTAGGAGATCAGGAGTCAATTTGTGTTATTAGATTCAACGTATGGCAGTGGTGGTTCCCAGCCCTGCTCCTCAGATCCCCCTAACAGGCCAGGTTTGCAGGATATGTGAAGCACAGCACAGGTGATATGATTTGCTGCTCAGTGATTGCAGGATTCAGTCTGCATTTCCCCAAGTTAATACTTAAAATCTGGTCTGTTAGTGGGACCTGAGGAGCAGGGATGGAACCACTGCCATAGGGGATAATTTCATTGTCTTTAAAGTAAGCCTTAATTAACCCCTTCGCTGCTGAGCCATTTCACCCCCGTGTGCTGAGTTAATTTTTACCGCTTCCGCTCATCATGTTTAAACGCGATTTGAAGTCACGTTTTATTATACGACCCAGACAAATTATATAGAATTTTTTTCTGCAGATTCATAGTACATCATTATTATATGTATACGCCTTGCCTGACTATTATAACAAAAAATGCAATAAAGTTTGAATTTTCACTCATCTACAGCGTGTAAAGTGCTTTTTATTTTCGCATTTTATCATCTGAGTCTTTGCGGTTATATAGTCTATGGAGTAGGCTTGTTAAAAAAATTAGAACTGGGAACCCATTACTTTTATTTTTCTTAGAAATTATCAGGGTTATTCAAAGAGAGGTGAAGAGCAGGAGAATGACTGGAGAATGGAAAATTCTAGGTCTGTTCTTAATCTTTCGAGATTCTTTTCTTTCAGGAATAGTACCAGAGGATTGGAGAAAAGCTGACGTGGTCCCTATATTTAAGAAAGGTTTAAAATTTGTGCCTGGGAATTATAGACCTGTGAGCTTAACATCTGTGGCTGGGAAAGTATTTGAGGGGTTACTAAGGGATAATATTCAGGAATTTATTGGGAGGTATAATGTAATTGGCAAAAATCAGCATGTTTCATGAAACACAGATCATGTCAGACTAACCTAATTACGTTCTATGAGGAAGTAAGTAGAAGTATAGATCAGGGGGTCGCAGTGGATGTGATTTACTTAGATTTTGCCAAAGCTTTCGACACAGTTCCACACAAAAGGTTACTATTTAAATTGAGAAAAAATGGTCTAGATGAAAATACTTGTTCTTGGATAGAAAACTGGCTAAAAGATAGGGTACAGAGAGTGGTCATAAATGGTACATTTTCAAGATGGACACCAGTGGTAAGCGGTGTCCCTCAGGGGTCTGTTATAGGACCAATACTATTCAATTTATTTATAAATGACCTTGAGATAGGCATTGAAAGTCATGTATCAGTGTTTGCAGATGACACAAAACTAGGAAAAGTAATACAATGTGAACAGGATGTTACATCGCTGCAGCGGGATTTAGATAGATTGGGGGACTGGGCACTTAAATGGCAGATGAGATTTAATCTAGATAAATGCAAAGTTATGCACTTTGGAGTGAAGAACACACAAGCAATTTATACCCTAAATGGTACGGAGTTAGGGAAATCCAAGCAGGAGAAGGATTTGGGAATAATCATAGACTTCAAACTAAGTAACAATGTGCAATGTCAAACAGCAGCCGCCAAGGCCAGCAAAGTATTGGCATGCATTAAAAGGGGAATTCACTCACGGGATGAAAACATAATTTTGCCTCTGTATAAATCAATGGTCAGGCCGCACCTTGAATATGCCGTGCAATTTTGGGCACCGGTCTTAAAAAAAGATATTATAGCGTTAGAAAAAGTGCCGAGACGGGCGACTAAATTAATAAGGGGAATGGGAGGGTTAAGTTATGAGGAAAGACTAACAAGCTTAAACCTGTTTAGTTTAGAGAAACGGCGCTTAGAGGGGATCTGATAACTTTATATAAATATATACGGGGCCATTATCAACCATTGTCTGATAACCTATTCATTAACAGGACTATACATAGGACAAGGGGTCATCCATTTAGACTGGAAGAAAGAAAATTTAGCTTAAAGCATAGGAAGGGTTATTTTACGGTGAGAACAATAAAGCTGTGGAATTTTCTGCCTGTTGAGGTGGTTGGGTCAGAGTCTGTACAGACGTTTAAAAAACGACTGGATGACTTCCTGCAGACACAGAATATTAAGGGTTATAATATTTAATATGTGGGTAAAAGCTTCTTGATCCAAGGAGAAATCTGACGCCATTCTGGGGTCAAGAAGGAATTTTTTCCCAGTATGTTGCATAATGGCGAGCATTTCATACTGGGTTTTTTGCCTTCTTTTGGATCAACAGCAGTAGGTTATGTGGGAGAGGCTGAACCCGATGGACGCATGTCTTTTTTCAGCCTATATAACTATGTATAACTATGTATAACTATGTAAAATATCCAAACCAGAAAAATTCTCCCATTCATCTCACTTTCCAAATCGGCTATTTTGACCTAGAATTTTCCATTCTCCAGCCATTCTCCTGCTTTTCACCGCTCTCTGAATAACCCTGTATGTGATTTTAGGTAAAAAAAAAAAAGATGGTTAGTGCAGCATCATTGTTCACATTATCATTGAAATGTGAACAACAATGCTGCATTAATAAAACAAAAAAGGCAGTTCAAGGCAGCCACCGCTTGGAAGGGCTGCCTGCCTTTTTTCCATGTCCCTTACCGATGGGGAGGGAGAGAGGTCCCCCCTCCCCTTCAGGCACCTTCCCTGCTCTTTCAGCTCTTTCCCTGCTCTTTCTGCAGCGATCGGCTGAAAAATACCGGCCGATCGCCGCTGCAATGATAGGTCGCGCTCAATGTGTCCATAGCAGAAAAGTCCCCGCTTGGCTGGACGCACTGAGCACATCCTTAATAAACATGTAAGCAACTGAAACTATTTCCTTATTTTCTGTCATGGAACAAGGATCCTATTTATTCATCAACCTTCAGGACACTGAAGAGGTGCTGGTGCAAATCCATTAAATCGACGCTGAGAAGGAACTACACGAACTAAGGCAGGAATGAACTACGGCGAACTGTGGAGGCAATTCACGTAGGAGTGAATTCAATGAATATTCATTATAGTTCCTCCCAACAGACTGACGAATTTATACCGGCGGTCTTTCTACGAAAGCATGATGGTTAGTGAACAAACCCCATAGGACACAGGTTGAGCCCCCTCAGGACCCCAAACATTCCTGATATCAGAGTCTCCTGGATTATTTTATTATAAGAGAATAAAGGATCTCTGGTTGAACTATTGTGACATTAGGAACCTGTGGTGTTTTTTTAAAGAGGTTGAAGAAAATGCAGGGTTGTGAACTTCTAAAAATCTACTAATGAAAAAAGTCCCATTCATAACGGAGCTCATCTCAAGAGGGGTATCTGGTATGCCATGACCCAACTCCGGGGTCTCCATCTCTGCAATGTGTGACCAGGAGGATGTTTACTGCTCATAAACAAGTCTGGATCTTACCAGACGCTCATGAATGTTTTCTGGTTAGGGTAGACTTGGACAATTCTTCAGTCTCTGTTTGAAGGTCTATGTCCAGGCCAGTGACAACCTTGTCATAACAAAAGATGTATCTGGTGTTCAATAAGGCTGGGCAGACCATGTTTGGGTCTGTGAGGTCTGCGACTACCAGAGGCCTGAATAAATAGATCATATCGACAGATACCGTCCAAACAAGGCCAGGGCGGCTTCTGAGTTTTCCACAGACTTGTTCCCCTTCCCCCACCTCCTCCTTTTCCTTCACCCCTTACTTCTCATTCCTTCATCCATCCTTCACTCTTTCTTTCTTAAAACATGGTATGTTTTTTTAACCCATCATGCTATATTTTGAGCAGGACAGACAGGTCCTAACTAGGGATGAGCTGTTGGGTTCGATCAGTTCGGAGTTCGATTCGAACATCGGCAGTTCTAAAGTTCGCGAACTTCTAACTTTTTGGCGTGTTCAGTTCGAGTTCGAAAAAAAAAAAAATTTGAAAAAAGTATAAAAAATGCTTAAAAAATACTAAAAAATCTAGAAATAAAGAGACTCTTTACTGCAGAATATTATAAGCAACGGTTTATTAGATATTGAATTAAAAAATAATGTCTATGTGCAAATATTCTCACCTCTAAATGACATGTGCTCTCAAACGCCGTAAACAACAGGTGTTAATTATTGTTTGGAAATAACATGTGCTTTTAATTAGTCTGGTCTAATGAATTTGATACATTGTCTGTAGAATGAGGGTGTCTGGATGTGTCTCCTGAACATGTATCAAACAACACCTGTGCCTCTGAGAAGTGTTCATTTCTCTACTAAATGTTCCTCTGATATGCTGTTTAACCCCTTAACCCTGCATTTCAATGCTGTGTGCTCAGCAAATTTTTACCACTTTCACTCATCATGTTTAAATGCGATTTGAAGGCACATTTTATTAAATGACCCAGACATGTTAGATATCGTTCTTTCCGGCAGACTCCGCAGATTCATAATATATAATATTTATATGTATACGTCATGTCCTGCCTGTATATTATGACAAAAAATGCAATAAAATTGAATTTTTTAATCATCTGCAGTGTGTAAAGTGTTTTTTTTTCACATTTTAGCACATGAGCGTTTGCGGTTATGTTTTCTATGGGGTACGCTTGTGCAAAAATTAGAAATTGGGACTTGTTACATTTTGTGGGGGGAATTAAGTGATTTTTAGCAAACGCACCCCATAGAAAAAAATCATTAGTGCAGCATCATTGTTCACATTATAATTGAAATGTGAAGAATATTGCTGCATTAATAAAAATAACACAAAAAAAATACTTTTTTTTTACTTTATACCTGGTCATGTTGGTAATCATTCGAAAGGCCATGCTCAGGCCTTTCGATTGACACTCTCCATGACCCCCTAGCTGCCACGGTTCTGGAGATATCGAGGTTCAAATGAACCCTCTATCTCCACCAGGGGATTCCGGGCAGCTAGGGGTTCCCCGGCTATCTGACATCATCACGTTATGCGTGAGGACATCAGACAGTGAGGGGGGACCCGGGGTGGAGCCGCCATCCAAGATGGCGGCCCCCACCGGAGCTAGGCTGCACTTCGGCGCCACAAGGCATCTCTATATACAGCCCCATCAGCATCTCTATACACAGACTCACAGCATCTCTATACACAACCTCACAGCATCTCTATACACAACCCCATCAGCATCTCTATACACAGCCTCACAGCATCTCTATACGCAACCTCACAGCATCTCTATACACAGCCTCACAGCATCTCTATACACAGCCCCATCAGCATCTCTATACACAGCATCTCTATACACAACCCCATCAGCATCTCTATACACAAATAGCATCTCTATACACAACCCCATCAGCATCTCTATACACAAATAGCATCTCTATACACATCCCCATCAGCATCTCTATACACAGCATCTCTATACACAGCCTCACAGCATCTCTATACACAACCCCATCAGCATCTCTATACACAGCATCTCTATACACAACCCCATCAGCATCTCTAAACACAACCTCACAGCATCTCTATAAACAACCCCATCAGCATCTCTATACACAGCCAAACAGCATCTCTATACACAACCTCACAGCATCTCTGTGAACCCTCAAATGAACCCTCTATCTCCATCAGGGGATTCCGGGAAGCTAGGGGTTCCCCGGCTATCTGACATCATCACGCTATGCGTGAGGACGTCAGGCAGTGAGGGGGGACCCAGGGGTGGAGCCGCCATCCAAGATGGCGGCCCCCACTGGAGCTAGGCCGCACTTCGGCGCCGCAAGGCGCCGAAGTGCGACCCGGTGCCTAAGGGGTTAAAGCCAGGCACCGCTTAAAAGGGGAGACTCTCTCCTTTTTAAGTGGTGCATGGCTTTCTTTTGTGGGACCTCCCGATCGGGAAGGAGAGGGATCCGAACGGATCCGCCCCCTCCCTTCCAGGCGATCTCCCGGCATTGCCAGGGGGGTCGCCTGGAAATGACATCATCGCGCATGGCGCGATGACGTCATTTACGTCGGGAGGAGCTTGACTTCAGCGTCTGAGGACGCTGAAGTCAGAACGCCGCGGGACCCCGGACAGAGAGGTGAGTATCTCCGCCGGGGGTCCCGCAAAGCTGATGACGTGTGGGACACGTCCTCCTCAGCATACAGCAGGAGTAACTGAGGACATGTCCCACACGTCATCAGCAGTGAAGGGGTTAAAAAATTATTTTTTTAAACTTATTGTCCTTGTTTCCTGTCCCCCAGGGCACTACCCGGACCCCCATACACCTTTTATGATCAATATCTAGCATGTATGCCCTCTTGGAGGGCACTCTAAAAACCGAATTTTGAGTCCCATTGACTTGTACTGAGTTCGAGTTCGAATTCGAACTTTTGAAAAGTTCGAGTTCGAATGCGAACCGAACTCGGGGGTGTTCGGCTCATCCCTAGTCCTAACCAAGTGAGACTTCTGTGACAGGCAGGCAGCCATTGTTGCCTCATAACTCGAGGCCTACCTCAGGTTTTTGCAGATTAGTGAAAGGCCAAGGGCCACATTATTAACCCTTTCGCTGCTGAGGCTTTTCCCGCCCCTGTGCTGAGGTCATTTTTACTGGTTTCGCTCATCATGTTTAAACGCGTTTTGAAGGCTTATTTTAGTATATGACCCAGACATATTATATATCGTTCTTTCCGTCAGACTCGGTAGATTCATAATATGTCATTATTATATGTATACATTATGTCATGTCTGTATATTTTAACAAAAAATGCAATAAAATATGTATTTTCAATAATTTACAATGTGTAAAGTGTTTTTTTTCACATTTTAACATGCGAGCAATTGCGGTTATATTTTGTATGGGGTGCGCTTGTTAAAAAAATTAGAGATGGGGTCTCGTTACATTTTTTTTGGGGAAAATTACACTATTTTTAACAAACGCACCGCATACAAAAATCGTTAGTGCAGCATCATTGTTCACATTATAATTGAAATGGGAACAATATTGCTGCATTAACAAACCAAAAAAAATAAAAAAAAAGTGTTTATTTTTTTTTATAATTTTGTTTTTTAATTTTTTTTTATTTTTATTTTTCATTTTTTTTTTTTACAACATTTTTCACTTTCATGTTTGGTATCGTTGGAACGGCCATGCTCTGGCCAATCCAACCATACCAAAATTTAACCCCTAGCTGCCACGGATCGGGAGATAGGGAGTTCATTGGAACTCCCTGTCTCCACCGTTGGTGGCAGTTAAGGGTTAAGTCCAGGACTGGCGTCATCGTGCTACGCACGATGACGCCAGTCCTCAGGGGGAGTTCCCGGAGGCTTGGCCAACATCCAAGATGTCGGCCAGCTCCGGGAAAGGATCGCGAACCGGCGCTTTTCAGCGCCGATTCGCGATCCAGCTCCCCAGGGGTTAATGCCAGGCATCATTTGGAAGGGCAGGCTGTGCCCTTCCAAATGATGCCTGGGTTAACCCCCGCAGAGCCGCCGATCGGGAGGGAGAGAGGTCCGAAGGACCTCCCCCCCTCCCTTTCAGGCGCCTCCTCCGCACATGCGGGGGGGCGCCTGAATTAGGTGTCATCGCGCTGCCGCGATGACACCTAATTCCGGCGGCTGTGGTCCCGGATGCGCGGCTGACATCGAGGATGTCAGCCCGCACCGGGGGGGCCAGCGATCGGCCGGAACCCGGCCGAACGCTGACCCCAATGGGAGGACGCGCTCAGAGCGTCCTCCGCATACCAGCGGGAATGCTGAGGACGCGCTGAGCGCTTCCTCAGCATCCAAGTGGTTAATATGTGCGTAGACGATTTGGTATTAGTTTACACTTTATGACTAGAAACTTATATTTTTCACACTTTTTGGCTATATAATCATAATTTCTTTTTTTTTCTGAGAAAGTATTTTACCAGGAAGGATACATTGAGATTTCTCTAATTTGCAAGTATGTCCTGGGTGGCGAGTATGTACCGTTAGGTGTCTTGCCCAAGGACACTTACTGGAGAGGTGCTCTTGCTGGGATCGAACCCATGTCTCCGAAGGCTCTCTCCACGCAGAGCAGTGATGTTACCTCTACTCCACCCACTTGAGTGAAGAAAAACACTTCTAGCACACAAATGTAAATAGGCTGTGTCAGCCATCTTTATTGATGTTACTGCGAAATACATACAGGGGTCAAGTCCAGCAGGAACACATGGGAACGCAGTTCTCTAACTATTTTAGCAGGAGGAACTTAGTTCCCATTTGCCTGATGTACTGGGAAGCTGCAATACCTTTCTGTTTATTCACAATTTTATAAAAAAAAGTCGGTATTTAAGGGTTTTTCCAGGACTTAAAGGGACACTCTAGGCAACATGACTACCTAAGCTATTTTAGGTGGTCATGATGCCCGGAGTATCCTGCCCTCTGTCCCCCCTCCCTCCGCTCAGCGGTTCAGCTGTAAATGCTGAAAACAGCTGAGAGAGGTGGAGGAGTTTACTACGCCCTCCCAGCTGTCAGTCAGCAGAGCGGGAATCATATTTCCCGCTTCTGCCGACTTTTGCCGAGTAGGAGACGTCATCGCGCTTTCAGCGCGAAAGATTTATTAAGGGAATAGGGATAGAGTTAGGATAAAAAAAACGAGGGGGGGGTTATTTTTTTTAATAGAGTGTCCCTTTAAGTACATTGGGAATGCCAATTTCTCAGTGTTTGCCAGAGGAATGGCATTATCATGCATAAAGAAGCGCTGCAGCTGCTGGGACTCCCAGTTAATCTTAAAGAACAGAATAAACTGAAATCTTGGCGAGTCCCTATACACTTATTTTTTTTTTACTTAACCATTGAATATATAACTGTATTAATAGTTAATGTATATAGAAAAAGAAAGAGGGTTAGAGGTGGAAGTGACAGATCTCTGACTTCCCCATGGGGTTTTGTCCATGGTAGCAGAAGCGTCCCAAGCCAAAGGCCAGAAATGAGTTGCAAGGAAAGTTCAGGGCTTAACATATTCTTTTGAGGTGATAGGGATGCTACAATGGGTGACATGTTGATTTACAACCATTCTCCTATTCAGAGGGGATGGGGAATGACAATTCCACCCGTTCAATTCGTCATGTCAAGAATAGTTTTGTTTAATTTTCTCCCCAGAAGCTTGTTTACGGCAGATTAGCGCTTTGCACTATGGCTGATGGGTGAGACCCCCATTTCTGGGTTAATTATTTAGCTATAGAGGTCAGCGGTGTGTCTCCCATGCTACATACAGAAGCAATCGTGTCAAAAATGAGCATTATCATGGACATACAGTACATCCTTTTTTGTAATTTAGTACTTTAGGTGGAATGCAGATGTATTCCTCACACAGGACCTAGAGTAGGAGAATGGACGGGGTAGTGCTTTATTTTGCTGAGGAGCGATGGGGCAGCTAGAGGGAAAAACTGGTTTAAAAAAACATCTAGGGCAGTATTACATACTGCACACTAAGGCCCCTATTACATTCTTCGCGCAATATCGTTCGCGCAACGGAATTTTTTATGCGCGCATCTGTCCAGCGTTATCGCGCGAAAATTAACGTGGTATACCGATCCGAACGCATTTTCTCATCCGTCAAAAAATAACGTTCGTAAAAACGATGCGCAAAACGAAGAGTAATGCGCGCGCAGCAACGTAGCGCACGTAAATCAGTGTGCGGACTGTTTTTTTTTTGCCAGATTCAGCCAATCAGAATGAAGAACCTTAATTGACATCAATTTACCTTAAGTTTTTGCGCCTGTCAAAGTAAATCTGAGTATACATGCTGCAGCAATAAGAAAAACACGCACGAATTCACAATTTTAATATTGTTTGGGTATGTGTAGAATGTGTGACTATACTGTGCTGTATTTTTTTTTCGTGTTGGTGTTTTTTGTTACGGCCAGAACGTTCCGATTTGACGTTACCACCAGCTTTTCAAAGACGTTAAAATTATGCGCGCAAATGTCGTTTCCTAAAAAGATGCGCATCAATTGTAATACCATCTGCGTACCAGCGCACGAACGCATTTGCGCTCACAATGTTAAGTATAGGACGCGCACAGTTTATCACGCTCGCGCAGGTCCATCCGCATTAAACGATAACGCGCATCGTTTGCGTGAACGTTGGAATTCGATGTACGGCGCAAAGGGTTCTGCCCCTTGCGCAAATGTGTTGGAGAAAAGTTGACGTCGTCCCTATATTTAAGAAAGGTTTAAAATTTGTGCCTGGGAATTATAGACCTGTGAGCTTAACATCTGTGGCTGGGAAAGTATTCGAGGGGTTACTAAGGGATAATATTCAGGAATTTATTGGGAGGTATAATGTTATTAGCAAAAATCAGCATGGTTTCATGAAACACAGATCATGTCAGACTAACCTAATTACGTTCTATGAGGAAGTAAGTAGAAGTATAGATCAGGGGGTCGCAGTGGATGTGATTTACTTAGATTTTGCCAAAGCTTTCGACACAGTTCCACACAAAAGGTTACTATTTAAATTAAGAAAAATTGGTCTAGATGAAAATACTTGTTCTTGGATAGAAAACTGGCTAAAAGATAGGGTACAGAGAGTGGTCATAAATGGTACATTTTCAAGATGGACACCAGTGGTAAGCGGTGTCCCTCAGGGGTCTGTTATAGGACCAATACTATTCAATTTATTTATAAATGACCTTGAGATAGGCATTGAAAGTCATGTATCAGTGTTTGCAGATGACACAAAACTAGGAAAAGTAATACAATGTGAGCAGGATGTTACTTCGCTGCAGAGGGATTTAGATAGATTGGGGGACTGGGCACTTAAATGGCAGATGAAATTTAATGTAGATAAATGCAAAGTTATGCACTTTGGAGTGAAGAACACACAAGCAATTTATACCCTAAATGGTACGGAGTTAGGGAAATCCAAGCAGGAGAAGTATTTGGGAATAATCATAGACTTCAAACTAAGTAACAATGTGCAATGTCAAACAGCAGCCGCCAAGGCCAGCAAAGTATTGGCATGCATTAAAAGGGGAGTTCACTCACGGGATGAAAACATAATTTTGCCTCTGTATAAATCAATGGTCAGGCCGCACCTTGAATATGCCGTGCAATTTTGGGCACCGGTCTTAAAAAAAGATATTATAGCGTTAGAAAAAGTGCAGAGACGGGCAACTAAATTAATAAGGGGAATGGAAGGGTTAAGTTATGAGGAAAGACTAACAAGCTTAAACCTGTTTAGTTTAGAGAAACGGCGCCTTAGAGGGGATCTGATAACCTTATATAAATATATACGGGGCCATTATCAACCATTGTCTGATAACCTATTCATTAATAGGACTATACATAGGACAAGGGGTCATCCATTTAGACTGGAAGAAAGAAAATTTAGCTTAAAGCATAGGAAGGGTTATTTTACGGTGAGAACAATAAAGCTGTGGAATTCTCTGCCTGTTGAGGTAGTTGGGTCTGAGTCTGTACAGACTTCTAAGAAACGACTGGATGACTTCCTGCAGACACAGAATATTAAGAGTTATAATATTTAATATGTGGGTAAAAGCTTCTTGATCCAAGGAGAAATCTGACGCCATTCTGGGGTCAAGAAGGGATATTTTCCCAGTATGTTGCATATTGGCAAGCATTTCAGACTGGGTTTTTTGCCTTCTTTTGGATCAACAGCAGTAGGTTATGTGAGAGAGGCTGAACCCGATGGACGCATGTCTTTTTTCAGCCTATATAACTATGTAACTATGTAACTATGTAAAGCAAATGCGCGAGGAATATAATAGGGGCCAAAAATGGGGTCGCTAAGAAGGAAAACTTGTGCCGGCAGGTTTCCCCTTAGCATCGACGTTTTAGCTCCATATTATGGGGCAGGTGCTGATTCAGCAGTCTGTCCCACAAGGCAGCGCTAATGTGCCACTCCGAGCATTCCCTCCTGAAGTCCATAGGACTCCATGGAGGCTTCAACTGCTGGGTCACATGAGCTGCAGGATCTCACCTCTAGCTAGATCCTGGAGGCCCACAAAGTGATGGCAGAAGGAGACTGGGGACTTTTTGTCCCCAGTCTCACTCTGCTCCCGATGGCCAGAAGAGGCGGATCGAGCCACCGTTCGTGCCGCGGGATGAGAGATGATTATTTTTTTGGGGTGATTAACAGCTGGTGGTGATTGATTCTGCAGAAGCAGAATCCGTTACCCACAGCTTCAAACTGTGAGCAACTTTAAAGTTATCCCCAGCGGGCGTAATTAGCGTTAGGACTTTGTAATCCTAATGCTAATTACTCTTTGTGCTCCCCATATTAAGCATAGGGAGCCGAAAGTACAGTAAGCTGGCGGAAGCGAGCAAAATTTCCGATGAGTTTACGGGTTTTTTAAGATTTTTTAAGCGTTAAGATTGTAAATTTGGCCTTAGTTTCCTCGCTTTTTTCCCTAATGTCCTCTTCTATCCGAGGTCCGATATCGTTCAGCTGTGCCGAGTGTATCATGGTCCACGTTTAAAAAAAAAAAGAAGAAGATTAGGACCTAACATGACAAAAGCGGGAGCATTGCACCAATCGAGCGTGCTTTCCTGCACACACCTATGAGCTCCATTCAAAAACACGAAGGCTATGGTCAGAATAGGGTCCCCAACATCTTCAATAAAAAATTTTTTTTTGCTGCACAGCAAAAAAAATCTCATTTAAAAAAAAAATCAATAAAATAAATAAATATGCTGCCATCATTATATAAAAGGTTTCCACCAGACGGCCTCATATAATTTTTTAACCTTTTTTCTTTATTATTATTTTTTAATAATCGTAGGGATTTGTGACCTAGAGAATTCCCTGTTCGTCCAACTAAGCATTTAATTAATTGCCAGAGCAAAGAATATTTAATACCAGGTATGTTTTTTAGACTAAATGAGGAAATGTGATTGCGGTCCAGCGAGGCAGCACACATTTATCATGCCGTTTATGCATTTGGTGCGACCCTTTCCCCGGGAAGAAATTGGGTAATTGCTGCATAAAGCTGTTTCTAAAATAGTTCTTGTCTGATCAGCAAACTGGAGATTTGTGTCTGTAAATAAATTATTAAAAAGAAGGCTAGTGAAACTATAAAACACAAAAAAGCCTCTCGTGAATTTTAGGGCAAATTTTAAGAGGAAAAAAAACCTTTTTGACTGACTACCACTTACTTGGGGCAATGTTTTGCAAGCTGGTTGTGGTTTCATTAAACTCACTGTTTAGTTGATAAATCCCCAAAGACACACATACAGTTGTGTTCAAAATTATTCAATCCCCCAATGCTGTAAAGGGTTTTAGGGAATTTAGTGTACATTTGTAATTGTATTCAGAATGAAATCCTACAATGACTTTTTAGAGAACCATATGCAACTAAAATGACATCAATTGGTTTTGTAATACAGTAGTAAATGTTTCTTTTGTGAATTCTTCATTGACACAATTATTCAACCCCTTAAAGACTACCACTCTGAAGAACAGAGGTTCATTCAAGTGTTTTCAATCAGGTATTGAAAACACCTGTGGATGTCACGGAGCAGCAATAAAGCATAATAAGCACCAATTAGGCAGCTTTAAAATGACTGATACTCAGCTCCTTCTAGACCTTTACTGGTGTGGTTACAAACATGGTGAAGTCAAGAGAATGGTCCAGGAAGACAAGAGAACAGGTGATTACTCTTCACAGGAAGGGCAATGGCTATAAGAAGATTGCAAAGATGTTAAACATACCAAGAGAGACCATAGGAAGCATCATTCGCAAATTCAAGGCAAAGGCCACTGTTGAAACGCTACCTGGTCGTGGCAGAAACAAGATGCTGACTTTGACTGCTGTGCGCTACCTGAAGCGTAGAGTGGAGAAAAGTCCCCGTGTGACTACTGAGGAACTGAGAAAAGATTTGTCAGATGTGGGTACTGAAGTTTCAGCTCAGACAATACGGTGCACACTGCGTAATGAAGGCCTCCATGCCAGAACTCCCAGGCGCACCCCCTTGCTGTCTCCAAAGAATAAGAAGAGTCGACTGCAGTATGCCAAAAGTCATGTGGACAAACCACAGAAGTTTTGGGATAGTGTTCTGTGGACTGATGAAACAAAATTAGAACTGTTTGGGCCCATGGATCAACGCTATGTTTGGAGGAGGAAGAACAAGGCCTATGAAGAAAAGAACACCTTGCCTACTTTGAAGCATGGCGGGGGGTCAATCATGCTTTGGGGCTGTTTTGCTTCTGCAGGTACAGGGAAGCTTCAGCGTGTGCAAGGTACCATGAATTCTCTTCAGTACCAGGAGATATTGGATGACAATGTGATGCAGTCCGTCACAAACCTGAGACTTGGGAGACATTGGACCTTTCAACAGGACAATGATCCCAAGCATACCTCCAAGTCCACTAGAGCATGGTTGCAGATTAAAGGCTGGAACATTTTGGAGTGGCCATCGCAGTCACCTGACTTAAATCCGATTGAGAACCTCTGGTGGGACTTAAAGAAAGCAGTTGCAGTGCGCAAGCCAAAGAATGTGACTGAACTGGAGGCTTTTGCCCATGACGAATGGGCGAAGATACCCGTAGATCGCTGCAAGACACTTGTGTCAAGCTATGCTTCACGTTTATAAGATGTTATAACTGTAAAAGGATGTTGTACTAAGTACTGAGATTGAATGTCACTTGAGCCAAAATTCAGTGTTTGTGGCTTTCTATCACTTTCTATCCCGACCCAATTGGAGTTGGAACCAAGGTCATCAGCATTTTGACTTAATTCTGAGATGTTTATCACTATGGGATCTATCCTCAAAATAATGAATGAAAATTGTAAAGAAAACCAAAAAACTTTTATGTAACTCTGTCACAAGAATCTCCCATTACCATGATAGAGTATCCTCGATCTTCAAAAGCATCTGCTGCTTCCCCAAGATTGACCTGGTCTTATCCTGGAAACATGCATAGGAATTTTGTTTATTGCAAATCCGTTTGCAACTGGCTCCAGAATGTGCCCCTAAAATTTCAACACATCAGACATGTCAGCTGATGGTTTGAAAATGTTTGAAATGTTTTGAGGTCTGTTTTTCCTTCAAGGATACAAGGAGCCCAGGATGTAAATATTCATGTAGTAGCGCGTTTCGGCCAGCAGGGGGCTTACTGTCACATAGGGAATACTGACAGTGGAAATGCACCATAGAGATGCTTCTGTATATTTCACAATGTGACAATGGAAAGTAGTTTTCCATAAATCCGCTGGGTCTTGCCATTGGGTTTATGAAAAACCACTTGATAGTAAAGGGGTTGAAACCTATGAGTGACCAGTCAGTTCCCAGGTTCATAACAGTCATTTTGACTTGAAATTTGCTCATCAAAATTTGGAAAGAATTTTTTTTACTAAGCGGTAAAGAAGCAAATAATTTTCAAAGTAGCATAAGGGATATTTCACCCATCCTCGTGATTACCTCCCTGACATTATAGGAGTCACTGCTGTGAAATACTGTCTTGCCTATTTCAATATATCAAAGAGGCCTGATTATGATTACGTCACCACAGATCATTCAGAAAAACAGCAGTGAATAGCATAGGATAATGGGGATCGTAGTCAATAGAGGTGTGCACTGCCAAAAAATTTGTTGAGTTTGGTTTAGTTTTGGATGGGAAAAATTCCGTCCGAAATGAAATTCGTTTAACCATAGACTTGTTTCGTAACTTCGGATCGATTTGGATGCAAGAAAAAAAAAATGAGGCATAGATTAGGTTTTGAAATGATTGTTAGATAAGCTAGAGTTATAAATGAGTGTTAAGTTATGTTTAGAAGCTGGGGTTATATGATTAGGGTTAGAAATTCAGGTTTGAAGAGACATTAGGGTTAGAGAAGCTAGGGTTAGAAGACAGGGCTAGAGTAGGGTTAGAAGACAGGGCTAGAGTAGGGTTAGAAGACAGGGCTAGAGTAGGGTTAGAAGACAGGGCTAGAGTAGGGTTAGAAGACAGGGCTAGAGTAGGGTTAGAAGACAGGGCTAGAGTAGGGTTAGAAGACAGGGCTAGAGTAGGGTTAGAAGAAAACGGTACCCAGAGAGCCGAAAGGATGAGAAGGGTACGGGATACAGTCCAAAGCTTGAGCACCAGATAGGAGGACACAGCAGAATAAAGAGCAGGTGGCTTTCCCTTCACCGTTAGTATTTCAGAATGTGATGTATCCCCACTAATAGAAGCAGGAATAATGTATTAGCATTCGGAATGACCTGTAGACCCAGGTTTGGATCTGCCCCGTTACATGTCTTTGACCTATTTACTGTAAATAATAGCAGCGAGCCAGCATCGCCGTGAGAAAGTGCTGCGCCTAGCGACTTTACACCCATTGTTCACTTCTCTGCTTTTCTGTCACCTAAGAACCAGCATCGCTTGCAATAAAACAGAATGGGGGAAATAAAATAATAACAGAAGATACAAGTTCTGGTGTGAGACGAGCTATTTCATTTTAGGAAAATCTTAAACAGAGGTCGGCCAAATATGAATATTTTCAAATATTTTGCCATTTAATTCAGCTTTTCACACTTACACTGATAAACATTAAAATTAATATTCAAGGTTATAGAGAGACAAACACACAGACATTGCTTTTAATATTTTTTTATTTACCAAGAGTGTTAGGCTGTATGTTTCATTTTATTTATTTTATCATTTTTTTAGAAAAAAAAAAAGGAGATAGTGATTGATTTCATGGTTATGGATGGTGCATGCTCCTGGAACAAAGGGATCATAAATAATGCAAATAAATGCCATCAACAAAGTAAAGGTTCCATATCACCGTCCAATCACCATCCAATCACCGTCCAATCACCGTCCAACCAACTGTCTGAGAATAAAAATAATAATTATTATATTGTAAGTCTTCAATTTAAGAATAATACCTTGAGTGTGATATTGGGTCAGTTTAATTTATGTATCTTTATATACATTTGGGGCCCTATTACATTTTTCATGCAAAAAAGTGCACGTGCGCGTAACCACATTAACGCGAGGAGCAAAACCATTTGCGCTGAACTTCACATTACGACGTTCACGCAAACGATGCGCGTTAACGTCTACCGCGAGTGACCCTGTGCGAACGAAAGTTCGTGCGCGCATCCCATACTTAACAATGTGAGCGCAAATGCGTTCGCGCGCTGGTACGCGGATGGTATTACAATCTTCGCGCAAGTTTTTACGAACGACGTTTGCGCGCATAATTTTAACGTCTTTTAAAAGCTGGTGTTAAAGGCAAATCTGAACGTCCTGGCTGAAACCAAATACACCAGCACGAAAAAAAAAATACAGCACAGTATAGTTACACATTCTACACATACCCAAACAATAAAATTAAGAGTTTGTGCGTGTTTTTAGTATTGCTGCAGCATATATACACAGATTGATTTTGGCAGGCGCAAAACACTGAACGGGAGACAATTGTGGTTCTTAGGCTAGGGTCAAACGAACGCATTATTCGCAGCAACCGTCAAAAAGTGCGTCCGAATGCATTGACGTATTTTTTTCACGGAATGCGCGAAAACGGTCAGACGACGCGCATTTTCATGCTTGCTTTTTTACGGATCGGCAATAAAACACTTCTTGTGTCTGGACGTTATGTAGGCTGGACATTAGCAGCGTCTGACGTCTCCTAATCATGCACACACCGCTATGCGGACGCAGCGCACTCTGTACGTCAGTACTAGCGGTTCTGCGTTCTCGAAAAAATGCGTTCATTTTCCACTTGCGTTGCGCGGCCGGAATTTCGTGCGGCCGTACTTCGTATATTGGCCGTCATTGCCCGTCATTTGCTGCTACTGCGGCCGTGATTAAGTGCGCCAGAACGCACGTTAAAAATGCGTTAGTCTGACCCCAGCCTTAATTCTGTTTGGCTGAATCACGTTAAAAAACAGTCTGCCCACCGATTTCTGCGCGTAGTGTTAATTTGCGCTCGTTTTCGCCCGTATTTTTTACGCGCAATATTTTCGGACGATGAAAAATTGCGCTCAGATCGTAATACCAGCGTTAATTTACACGCGTTAACGTTTAACGCTGCGCGCAAAAAAAATTCCACTGAGCGGACGAATTTGCGCGAAGAATGTAATAGGGCCCATAATGTATCAAATAAACATTTTCTCCTTTGTCTCATGCAATGACTCGTCCCAGTTGGTTAGAAGAGGAATCTGGTCGTATAGGAGAAGGCGCACATTAAGCATTCTTAGCATGACTTTTATCTGGAAAATATCTGTATTTTGTCTTAAAACTATACATGTGTGTGTGACATGGGACAAATTCCTTCTGCAAGGTATACTAATGTTAAAGGGACACTCTAAGCAACATGACCACTTAAGCTTTATTTAGGTGGTCATGATGCCCGGAGTATGCCGCCCTCTGTCCCCCCTCCCTCCGCTCAGCGGTTCAGCTGTAAATGCTGAAAACAGCTGAGAGACGCGGAGGACTTTACTCCGCCCTCCCAGCTGTCAGTCAGCAGAGCAGGAATCATATTTCCCACTTCTGCCGACTTTTGCCGAGTAGGAGACGTGATCGCGCTTTCAGCGCGATGACGTCTCCAACTCGCCGCAGTAGCTGGCGGCAGCGGCTGAGGGTTAGTGTTGCACGCATCCTCTTGCGCGCAACACTAATCCTCAGAGGGAGCCGGGAGGAAGCCTGCCGATTGGCTGGCTTACGTGAGAGGCGCGCATGCTCGCTTCTCACGTAAACCAGAAGGCAAGTCGGATGCAAGAAGGACGGGAAATTATTTTCCAGTGGTTCGGTCTGCACTTGATGGCGGATGTAAGGACCCATCGTGGGCAAGAACCTTGAACAACACGACTCTACTAATCACTGATTAGATGATGACAGACTGGAATTGGTCGGATCTTCGTTTCAAACGGAAATTGGTTATTCTTTTCACACAGCTCTGAGGGGATGTTGGTAGGACAGGAGTTACTATAATAGAATAGAATATATATATTACTCCTATGTGGTTTATATGAATTATTTTATCCACATTTGGAGCAGTGGAAATGTGTTCTGTGCAGTAATGCATACCACTTTTGTTTGGCATTGTGATGGGCGAGTCTGGGTTTGGTGGATGCCAAGAGAACATTACCTGCCTGACTGCATTGTACCAACTGTAACGTTTGGTGGAGGAGGGATAATTTTACGGGGCTGGTTTTCGGGAGTTGTGTTAGAACTCTTACTTCCATTGAATGGAAAACGTATTACTTCAGCATACCAAGATATTTTGGACAATTCTACGCTTCCAACTTTATGGAAACAGTTTGGAGAAAGCTCTTTTATATTCCAGCATGACTGGGCCAAGTAGATGAAGCAAGGTCCATAAAGACATGGTGGGATGAGTTTGGTGTGGAAGAACTTGACTGGCCGTGCAGAGTCATGACTTCAACCTCATCCATCACCTTTGGGATAAACTGGAACGGATTGTGAGCCAAGCCTTCTCGCCCAACATCAGTGCCTGACCTCACAAATACTCTACTAGATGAATGAGCAGAAATTCCCACAGAAACGCCCCAAAATCTTGTGGATAGCCTTCCCAGCAAAGTCGGAGCTGTTACAGCTGCAAAAGGAGGACCAACCCCATATTAATGTCTATGTACTTCCATTACAATGACATAAAAGTCCCCGTTGTTGAAATGGTCAGCTGTTCCAATGGTTTTGTCCATATAGCGTGTGTGATTATGACCATGAGTTTCACTTGTCTTGACTTGCTGGTCACAGCTCTTGCCGTGTTTGTGTATATTAGAGTCTGAATATTATACACTAAATGACGAATGCGAAGAGAGGTCTAAATGATTATTCCATGGAGTTAATCTACTTAATAAATTACTTCTCACATTTATAATATTCCAGTATTGGTTGGAATAGAGCCATTAATAGCGAGCTGCTAATGGAAAATGGCACACACAGGACCTTTCCATTTGCAAGCTGCTACTGACGGCTCAGGTGGAATAGAGCCCTATATCATTTTTACGGATAATTGGTATACTATTTAGAGTCTATTTTGATGAACCAAATACTGTAGCAAAGGTGTTAGACTGTACACAAGGCTCTCCTGGTAATTCTTGTACAGATGGCTGGTTTAAATGGGTCAGGTTCCTTTTTACTCAGACCCTTGATATGGCCAATTCAGAAGGATGGGTTTTCACGGCTTTTTAATTAAGCCCCATTAAATCGAAAAATTAACGTTGATCCGGACCCTTGAGTCCTCTGGAGCTTGAGATCTACGTTTATTGGATAATTATTCACAATCACATTGATCGGAGCAATTAAATTATAGCTCGGGGAGGCAACTGAATCTCAATCACTGTCAGTCACTGAATCATTCCAGGCTGCACACTGACATGTCATCTTATGGCTAAAAAATGGCAAAACAGAAGAAAAAATGTAAATGATGGGTTCTTCATCCCCCAGACAGGACTAAATAGAAGCTGGGATAGTCCCTTTCTGATGCAGTTCATTGTAACAAACAAGATGCTTGCACACAGTTTCTGCAAAATATTGCTGGGATGGTATAGATTGCCTTTTTGATTTTCATGAGACGTTCCAATAGGTAGGCAGTAAAACCTCGACACAATGGTAATGTAGGCATTATAGCAAGCTGGAGGACCATTGTGGGAAATTATAGCGCTGGTTAGACTTAGAGTGACCATATCTGCCTTGTTTAAAGGGTTAAAGGGACCCCTTTAATTTATTCGTGCTGATGGGCAGTGCATGAAGAATGTGATCCTGCAGCATGTAATCCATACACTGCAGGTAAGAAATCAAAATGATTCCCAGGTGACCTGCCTTGATTACCTTCCTGCAGCATATGAATTATACATGTTGCAGGGCAGCACTTTTACCTTTGCTCCCCTCTGCATGAAATAGCAATATGTGTCTCTTTAAAACATGGCCGATACTCACCCATGTTAGACATCACTTAGGGCCTGTAACAGATCAGCTACCCTGCAGAGGTAGCTCCGTCTGCAGCGCCGAGTCTTGCTGGAGAGTTTAGCCGGATAGCGAGCTAGCAAGGTGGGAGAGAGATTGGCAGCGGTCCCTGGATGATCTGGAAGCGAAGGATTCAGTAAAAGCCAGCTTATTCAGTGATTATGCCCTCCCCAAATACTAGTCGTGACTCAGTATAGGTTTAAGCAAGTTGGTTTAATGAAATACAGCACATACATGGTCCATTTATATGGTACAGTCCCATTGTTCTCTCCCATGCCCGCCCACCCCAACAGTTCTGATTGGTTGGTTCCAAGACCACTGCAGGCTTCTTTCAGGTCCTCTTCAGGCTTCACTTTGGTCCACTAGTTGTATGCAGATGAAGTCTTGACCCCACAGTGACCACACACACAGTGATTTACATAACCCATTGTAAAGGGAATCAGATAGTGGGTGGTTGAGACAATTGGTGACTCCCAACCCTTCAGACATGCAAACAGATAACAGATACCAAAGAGAAAGCACTGTTGCATAATCCACAAGCCACTCAAACCTATTGTACATTCTATACAAAGGAAAGCATTTGACACTAGTGGCAGGTAGTATCTTTAAAAAAACCACATTTACCTAAAGAAATATAAGTCTATTTAAAACTAAACATGAGCAATTTACAATACATTTAAAACCACACAATATAACTGCACATAGAGTCTTTTGGAGTTTGAAGCGTGGTGCGCTACGTCAATGACTGATAAATTGTAGCAAGCATGTACTCCGTGGTTACTAGCAGGATCGGTGCAGGGGAAAAACATGATTAATTAGAAGTCTAGCAACAGTTTTACGCTAAATCTAACAATGGAATTAGTTCCTATAAATAAAGGCAGTGGCGTCGTAACGTGGGGGCGGGGGGTGCGGCCCGCACCAGGTGACACCCGCCTTTAGGGTGACACCGTCACCCTAAGGGCGGGTGTCTCACCCACCGCCCGCCACCGCCGCCACCGCCGCGGATTCGCTCCGTGCGAGCGTCCGAAGCACGCAGCTTCGGCGCTCGCCTGGAGGAAATACGTCACCAGCCAATCGCGGCTGGTCACGTGGCTCCCCCAGACGAGCGCCCAAGCTGCGCGCCGGACGCTCAGAAGGAGCGAAAAAACGCGGCGGAGAGGTGCTGCCTGGGCCGCTATCCATGTGCTGGGACCAGGACCAGGAGGTGAGCTGGGGCAAATCCATGAGCTGCTGGGGTATATCCATAAACTGCTGGGGCAAATCCATAAACTGCTGGGGCAAATCCATAACCTGCTGGGGTATATCCATGAGCTGCTGGGGCAAATCCATAAACTGCTGGGGCAAATCCATAAACTGCTGGGGCAAATCCATAAACTGCTGGGGCAAATCCATAAACTGCTGGGGCAAATCCATGAGCTGCTGGGGCAAATCCATGAGCTGCTGGGGCAAATCCATGAGCTGCTGGGGCAAATCCATAAACTGCTGGGGCAAATCCATGAGCTGCTGGGGCAAATCCATGAGCTGCTGGGGCAAATCCATGAGCTGCTGGGGCAAATCCATAAACTGCTGGGGCAAATCCATGAGCTGCTGGGGCAAATCCATAACCTGCTGGGGCAATCCATAACCTGCTGGGGTAAATCCATGAGCTGCTGGGGCAAATCCATAAACTGCTGGGGCAAATCCATAAACTGCTGGGGCAAATCCATGAGCTGCTGGGGCAAATCCATAAACTGCTGGGGCAAATCCATGAGCTGCTGGGCAAATCCATGGGGGCCTGGGGCAAATCCATGAGCTGCTGGGGCAAATCCATGAGAGGAGCTGGGGCATATCCATGAGAGGAGCTGGGGCATATCCATGAGGAGCTGGGGCATATCCATGAGGAGCTGGGGCATATCCATGAGGAGCTGGGGCATATCCATGAGGAGCTGGGGCAAATCCATGAGCTGCTGGGGCAAATCCATGAGGAGCTGGGGCAAATCCATGAGCTGCTGGGGCAAATCCATGGGGGCCTGGGGCAAATCCATGAGCTGCTGGGGCAAATCCATGAGAGGAGCTGGGGCATATCCATGAGAGGAGCTGGGGCATATCCATGAGAGGAGCTGGGGCATATCCATGAGGAGCTGGGGCATATCCATGAGGAGCTGGGGCATATCCATGAGGAGCTGGGGCATATCCATGAGCTGCTGGGGCAAATCCATGAGGAGCTGGGGCATATCCATGAGCTGCTGGGGCAAATCCATGAGGAGCTGGGGCAAATCCATGAGCTGCTGGGGCAAATCCATGAGGAGCTGGGGCAAATCCATGAGCTGCTGGGGCAAATCCATGGGGACCTGGGGCAAATCCATGAGCTGCTGGGGCAAATCCATGAGAGGAGCTGGGGCATATCCATGAGAGGAGCTGGGGCATATCCATGAGAGGAGCTGGGGCATATCCATGAGGAGCTGGGGCATATCCATGAGGAGCTGGGGCATATCCATGAGCTGCTGGGGCAAATCCATGAGAGCTGGGGCAAATCCATGAGCTGCTGGGCAAATCCATGAGGAGCTGGGGCAAATCCATGAGCTGCTGGGGCAAATCCATGAGGAGCTGGGGCAAATCCATGAGCTGCTGGGGCAAATCCATGAGGAGCTGGGGCAAATCCATGGGGGCCTGGGGCATATCCATGAGGAGCTGGGGCAAATCCATAAGCTGCTGGGGCAAATCCATGAGGTGCTGGGGCATATCCATGAGGTGCTGGGGCATATCAATGAGCTGGGGCATATCCATGAGGTGCTGGGGCATATCCATGAGGTGCTGGGGCATATCCATGAGGTGCTGGGGCATATCCATGAGCTGCTGGGGCAGTATATCCATGAGCTGCTGGGGCAGTATATCCATGAGCTGCTGGGGCAAATCCATGAGCTGCTGGGGCAAATCCATGGGGGCCTGGGGCAAATCCATGAGCTGCTGGGGCAAATCCATGAGAGGAGCTGGGGCATATCCATGAGAGGAGCTGGGGCATATCCATGAGAGGAGCTGGGGCATATCCATGAGAGGAGCTGGGGCATATCCATGAGGAGCTGGGGCATATCCATGAGGAGCTGGGGCATATCCATGAGGAGCTGGGGCATATCCATGAGCTGCTGGGGCAAATCCATGAGGAGCTGGGGCATATCCATGAGCTGCTGGGGCAAATCCATGAGGAGCTGGGGCAAATCCATGAGCTGCTGGGGCAAATCCATGAGGAGCTGGGGCAAATCCATGAGCTGCTGGGGCAAATCCATGGGGGCCTGGGGCAAATCCATGAGCTGCTGGGCAAATCCATGAGAGGAGCTGGGGCATATCCATGAGAGGAGCTGGGGCATATCCATGAGAGGAGCTGGGGCATATCCATGAGGAGCTGGGGCATATCCATGAGGAGCTGGGGCATATCCATGAGCTGCTGGGGCAAATCCATGAGGAGCTGGGGCAAATCCATGAGCTGCTGGGGCAAATCCATGAGGAGCTGGGGCAAATCCATGAGCTGCTGGGGCAAATCCATGAGGAGCTGGGGCAAATCCATGAGCTGCTGGGGCAAATCCATGAGGAGCTGGGGCAAATCCATGGGGGCCTGGGGCATATCCATGAGGAGCTGGGGCAAATCCATAAGCTGCTGGGGCAAATCCATGAGGTGCTGGGGCATATCCATGAGGTGCTGGGGCATATCAATGAGCTGGGGCATATCCATGAGGTGCTGGGGCATATCCATGAGGTGCTGGGGCATATCCATGAGGTGCTGGGGCATATCCATGAGCTGCTGGGGCAGTATATCCATGAGCTGCTGGGGCAGTATATCCATGAGCTGCTGGCAGTATATCCATGAGCTGGGGAAAAATCCATGAGAGCAGCTGGAGCATTATCAATGAGAGCAGCTGGGCAGTAGTATATACATGAGAGCAGCTGGGGCAATATCCATGAGAGGAGCTGGGGCATATCCATGTGTGCTGGGGGCAATATCCATGAGAGCTGGGGCAATATCCATGTGTGAGCTGGTCTGGGGCAATATATCCATGTGTGAGCTGGTCTGGGGCAATATATCCATGTGTGAGCTGGTCTGGGGCAATATATCCATGTGTGAGCTGGTCTGGGGCAATATATCCATATGTGAGCTGAGGCGCAATATATCCATATGTGAGCTGGGGCAATATATATCCATTGGTGAGCTGCTGGGGGCAATATATATCCAGAGCTGCTGGGGGCAATATATATCCATGTGTGCTTTCACTGCCTTCGAACGGGCAACGTACTTGCTGGCAGTTGGCAAAAAGTTGTGTGAGCATATGAGAGAGCTCCACAGCAATAAACCTCACAGTAATGTGCGCTGTGTGTATGAGCATTCAGTGTTATATGGGAGTACTGATTTAGGAGTAAGAGTAGTTAAAAAAAAAAATCTGAAAAACTCGGGGGGGGGGGGGGTGACACCATAAATTACCGCACCGGGTGACACCGACCCTAGTGACGCCACTGAATAAAGGGTAAACGAAATATAACAAAATAAGAATGAAATTAAACTAAATAAATCCTGTGGCTGCCGATCCGTCACAGGGCCCTATTACAATCTTCACGCAAACGTCTGCGCCGGCGCAAACCGCATTAACGCGAGGGGCAAAACTCTTTGCGCTGAACGTCGTATTACAATGTCCTCGCAACGAACGCGCGTTATCGTCTACCGCGGGTGAACCTACGCGAACCCTTTGAGAGCCTAATGTACTGCGCGCGTCCTATACTTAACATTTTCAGAGCAAATGCGTTTGTGCGCTGGTACGCAGATGGTATTACAATCTATGCGCAAAATTGAATGCACAGCGTTTGCGCGCATAATTTTAACGTCTTTTAAAAGCTGGTGTTAATGGCAAAAATGAACGACCTGGCCGAACCCAAATACACCAGCCCAAAAAAAAAAAAAACGCAGCAAAGTATAGTTACACATTCTACACATACCAAAGCAATAAATTTGAGAAGTTGTGCGTGCATTTATTACTGCTGCAGCATATATGTGCAGATTGACTTTGACAGGCGCAAAAACCTAACGTGAGACAATTGTGATTCTTAATTCTGATTGGCTGAATCGCTTAAAAAACACAGTCCGCAAACAGATTTCTGCGCGCAACGTTGCTGCTCGCGCATTTTGTGCGTCCGTTTAAGGCGCGCGATTGCTCGACGGATTAAAAAAGGTGCGAGGATTGTAATTCCAGTGTTGATTTACGCGCGTTAACGTTTAACGCTGGACGTGTTGCGCGAGCGAAGATTGTAATAGGGCCCTTAATCTTTTACTCTGATCACTACCAAGCATTTTTTTGTTGGAAAAACAGTAAACATAACATTTATTTGAAAAAAAGGAACTGTAGTTAATTAAATATAGGGTGAAATGTGAATTTTGCATAGAGATTGAAATTCCGAGACAGTTAAAAGATTAAAGTAAAGTAAATGTACTTGTGTTTATCTTCGCACGTATCCAGTTAGCCTTTACAGAAATATTGCTGGGATGAAAGGTTCTAAACTCTAGATCAGTGCTTCAAACTCAAAGCCCTCCAGATGTTGATGCCTACAGTTCTCAGAATACTTTGAATGCAATAGATGGCCAGGGAATCATTGGAGATGTATATTCAGAAACATCTGTGTTGGGGGGGGTGGAGTTTGACAGTCCTGCTTTAGATGTTGTCTGTTATTTTGCACCATTTCACCCGGAAGATAGGTAATAAAATGTTCAGATCTCCTGCTTATGGGGATTTGTAGTGATCATAATGAGATTATTAGCATTGCAGCTTCCAAAAAATACCAATAGACTATAAAAATTATATCTGTATGTGACATAATGCCTGTGTATGGAAGTTACAGTAACACCTGGTATCTATACTGTACAGAGATTTTCTGCTTTTATATAGGGATGTGCGTTTAGGGTTTCGGAATTTCGGAATTTTCACAAAATTTCCCGATTCGTGTTTTCGGATGCGGCCGAATTTCCGAAAATTTTTAGATCCGAAAATGGCAGATCCGAAAAAAAATTCCGAGCCGAAAATAAATATTTTCGGAATTTTCGAATGGACTTGAAATGTGTCAAATCGAAATTTATTGCTTTGAAACGAGGAGAACAGACGTTCCGAAAAAACGAAAATTTCCGAAGTTACGAAAAGTCGATACAAAAAACAAGCAAAGTGACACGAAAATACGAAAAACGGTCGATATTCCGAAAACATGTATAATTCCGAAAAACGAAAATTTCCGAAATTACGAAAAGTCGATACAAAAAACGAGCAAAGTGACACGAAAATACGAAAAATGGTCGATATTCCGAAAAATATGTACATGAAAAACGAGTCGAGCCGAACCGAATAGAAACAGAAATCGGTCGAAACGAGCCGAATCGAAAAGTTTAAAAATCCGAAAAATTGAACCGAAAAAAAAAAAATCGGTGCACAAGCCTACTTTTATACACATGCGCTGAAATCCCCACTCTGAGCTGCAGAGTGCTTGGAAATCAATGTATGAGTTGTTGATGTCTTTCCGATAAGCCAGGCAGATGTGCAAAAGCCAGTTGCAGTGTTACTAGGTGGGCAATCGCTGTGCCAACCCTATCAAACATGTAAAATCCTTCTATTTAAGGAAATTTTTAACCTCTAGTGATATATGAAGTATAAGAATTAAAGTAATTGCAAACATTCAGGATATATAAGTATATGAGTTTGAATAATACCCACATTCAGTGTACATTTTTTAATCGGTCCTGAGTTACTCTTTTCCATTTTCACTATGTGCTAGTTATTATTTTTAAGAGCGTGAAACAATTTGGGTTTTCAAAGTGGTTTTTTTAACCCGTTTCTTTAGTTATTCTTGTAAAATGATTAGATCTAAATATACAGGGTGTCCATCAAGTCTCGTTACAATTTCAAAAATGTATTACAAAGGCAAATGAAAAGATAGATAAGTGAAAATTATTACAAAATGAGACGTATATATTTAAGGTTTGTTGTCTCATTTAATACACCTCTATCTGGACACCATTAGTTGCACGAAGCACATCAAGACAATACTCGATTTCTTGCCATGTTGGCTGTAGCATAACCTCATCAATGGTGGCATCAGTGATCCTCTGCTTTAGATTAGTGATGTCCCTTTGTACCTTTGTTCCATACACTATCAGGGTTATCCAAAGAGATTCGAATTGCTTGAGAAAGGTAACCGAACGCTGAAAATCAGCGTTCGGTTACCTTTCCTGGCCATTCGGCTATCCAGAGAGTAGGCAATTCTCCAAATCCTGGCGAATTGCCTGCCCATACGGTGCCTGTTCGGTCCCTGTTCGAGGGCAGTGAAATCCCCATCAAAAAGCACTGCTTCGGCTATTCAGAGAACACAAACCAGCAGTGAAAGGTTCCCCTAATGCCCTGCCATTCGGTGGTTTAATTCGGCAAATTTATTCAGGAGAATCCCATAGGTTTCAATGTTAAAAATATTCCCGTTTTAATTCAATATCTAATAAACCGTTCATTATAAAATTCTGCAGCAAAAAGTCTCTTTATTTATAGATTTTTTAGGATACTTTAAGCATTTTTCTGAATTTTTTAAAAAAAAAATAAAAGTCCGATTTTTTTTTTTTTTTTTTTCAGTTTGCTTATTTTTTTTGTAACAGCTCTCTTTATTATCATTCCCTGGACCTCCTGTGAAAATTTCAGACATTTTCGCTCAGTAGTTTCTTTGCAAACAGCATTTCTTTTTCCCAGATTCATACAAATGGTTTTTCTAATTTATTCACTGCCTCCTCTACGTCACAGCTGCTTCGGCTCTGTGTGATTCGGCTCCTTTTCGGCTCCTGTTCGGCTCCTCTTCGAAGGTTAATCCAGATGTTTTTGCTTGTTTTCAGCGTGCATTCGGTTAGTTTTCGTCAGGTTTTCGGCAGCTTTTCCCTGCAATTCGGGGACCCTGTGCTGTTTGCTGAATACACCGCAGGTTCACCGAAATGCAATCGGCAAAAGGAACCGAATTGAAGAGAACGAAAAGTCACCGAACGTGCGGTGACTTTTCGAATCTCTTTGGATAACCCTGTATATCTTTAACATAACCCCATAGAAAGAAGTCGTTTTTCTTCGGCGAGACCTCAATTACTGCAAATGTTCACCTTGACCTTTGACTGAATACGGCGGCACCACAGCTACATGACCTTCAACCATCCATCATTTTCCAGCAAGATGGTGCACCACCACATTGGAGACTGCATGCTCGTGGCTTCCTAAATGAAACATTTCCAGAGCGGTGGATTGGAAGGGGTGGCCCAATTCCCTGGCCACCTCGTGCACCAGATATCACTCCCTTCCACTGCTTTCTATGAGGTTATGTTAAAGATATGAGTCCACATTACATTCTTGTTGCTAACGTTAGCGCTCACCGGTGTGAGCATTAATGTTAGTCGCGGTGTCTACCGCATATTACAATCCAAACGCAAACGGGTTAAGTAACCCGTTAGCGTTTGGTACCTTGCGCTTTTCAGCGCGAGCTTACTGTATTTTGCGCTCCCTATACTTAACATCAGGGGCTGACTGGCAACGTTTGGCCCAGGGGCCAAGAATGACCCAGAGGCCCATAGTGCAGCAACTCAGGCCCTTGTGTATGAGCGTTATCACAGAGCTCTGCAGCAATATAATTTACTCTCCTATACAGTGCACATTACAGTGAGTTGTATTGCTGTAGAGCTCTGTGATACGCTCATACACACCGCACATTACTGTGCATTTTATTGCTGTGAAGCTCTGTTACGCTCAAACACACTGCACATTACTGTATCAGAGCTCCAGAGCAATAAAACGCACAGTAATGTGCGGGGTGTAGGAGCGTATCACAGAGCTCCAGAGCAATAAAACTCCCTCATACACACCGCACATGGATATATTGCCCCCACCTCACACATGGGTATATTGTCCCCAGGTCACATGGATATATTGCCCCCAGCTCACATGGATATATTGGCCCCAGCACACACAGATACAGTG
Source organism: Leptobrachium leishanense (assembly GCA_009667805.1). Lineage (NCBI taxonomy): Eukaryota > Metazoa > Chordata > Amphibia > Anura > Megophryidae > Leptobrachium > Leptobrachium leishanense. The sequence continues at coordinate 513,330,927 of CM019063.1, read as the reverse complement.
CCCCATCTCACATGGATATATATTGCCCCAGCAGCTCACACATGGATATATATTGCCCCAGCAGCTCAAACATGGTTATATATTGCCCCCAGTGGCTCACACATGGATATATATTGCCCCAGCAACTCACACATGGAAATATATATTGCCCCTGCAGCTCACACATGGAAATATATATTGCCCCCAGCAGCTCACACATGGATATATACATTGCCCACAGCAGCTCACACATGGATATATATATAGACCCCAGCAGCTCACACATGGAAATATATTTTGCCCCCAGCAGCTCACACATGGATATATACTGCCCCCAGCAGCTCACAAATGGGTATATACTGCCCCCAGCAGCTCACACATGGATATATATTGCCCCAGCAGCTCACATATGGGTATATACTACCCCAGCAGCTCGCACATGGATATATACTGCCCCCAGCAGCACACACATGGATATATATTGCCCCAGCAGCACACACATGGAAATATATATTGCCCCAGCAGCTCACACATGGATATATATATGCCCCAGCAGTTCACACATGGATATATATATTGCCCCCAGCAGCTCACACATGGATATATATATATTGCCCCCAGCAGCTCACACATGGAAATATATTTTGCCCCAGCAGCTCACACATGGAAATATATTGCCCCAGCAGCTCACACATGGATATATACTGCCCCCAGCAGCTCACAAATGGGTATATACTGCCCCCAGCAGCTCACACATGGATATATATTGCCCCAGCAGCTCACACATGGATATATATATTGCCCCAGCAGCTCACACATGGATATATACTGCCCCCAGTAGCTCACACATGGATATATACTGCCCCCAGCAGCTCACACATGGATATATTTTGCCCCAGAAGCTCACATATGGGTATATACTGCCCCAACAGCTCGCACATGGATATATACTGCCCCTAGCAGCTCACACATATATATTGCCCCAGCAGCTCACACATGGAAATATATTATTGCCCCAGCAGCTCACACATGGAAATATATATTGCCCCAGCAGCTCACACATGGCTATATATTGCTCCAGCTCACACAGGGATATATATTGCCCCAGCTCACACATGGATATATATTGCCCCAGCTCACACAGGGATATATATATTGCCCCCAGCTCACACAGGGATATATATATTGCCCCCAGCTCACACAGGGATATATATTGCCCCAGCTCACACATGGATACATATTGCCCCAGCTCACACATGGATATATATTGCCCCCAGCTCACACATGGATATATATTGCCCCCAGCTCACACAGGGATATATATTACTGCCAGCTCACACAGGGATATATATTGCCCCAGCTCACATGGATATATATTGCCCACAGCTCACACAGAGATATATATTGCCCCCAGCTCACACATGGATATATATTGCCCTCAGCTCACACAGGGATATATATATTGCCCCAGCTCACACAGGGATATATATTGCCCCAAGCTCACACAGGGATATATATTGCCCCAGCTCACACATGTATATATATTGCCCCCAGCTCACACATGGATATATATTGCCCCAGCTCACATATGGATATATATTGCCCCAGCTCGCACAGGGATATATATTGCCCCGCAGCTCACCTCTCCTCTGCCAGGCCCCTTCTGCACAGTATTGCTGGCGATCTAGCGATCACGCGGCTGGCTGGTGGAACCCATGTGAGCGACCCACGTGAAGATTACAAAGTCCTAACGCTGATTAACGTCCGGGTCTGGTTAGCGGAAAGTTAACCAGAGGCTGGACTTGGTGTTAACGGATTCTGCTTCTGCAGAATCCGTTAACACCAGCCTAAAAAAATAAAGAAAACAATCCGATACTCACCTCCTGTCCCGCTGCGAGGACCGTGGCTCCGACCGTCTCCTCCGTCCTGCGGGAGCAGGGAAAGACTGGGGAAAAAGTCCCCCCAGTCTCTCCTTGTGTATCACTACACCGACCGGCCGGATCTCGCGAGGCGAGATCCAGCAGGTCATGTGACCGCCGGTGTCTGGCTCAATGGAGTCCTATGGACTCTATCAAGTGGATGATCACGGCTGCGCTCAGCGCTGCCGCGAGCATCGCGGGCCGTAGCGCCCGCTAACAATGCAGGCAGCATATTTTGCGCCTGCATTGTAATCCCCTGTTAAAACGGGGGCGGTAGGGGGAGTAGGGGAGTTTTTCCTCCCTACCGCCCCCGTTTTAATGCAGGGATTGTAATATAGCCCATGGTGTATGGAACAAAGGTACGGGACATCACTAATCTAAAGCAGAGTATTACTGATGCCATTGCCACCAGTGATGAGGGTATGCTACAGCCAACATGGCAAGAAATCGAGTACCGTCTTGATGTGCTTCGTGCAACTAATGGTGCCCATATAGAGGTGTATTAATAAATGAGGGGGAAAAAAAACCCTAAAATATACACGTCTCATTTTGTAATAATTTTCACTTATCTGTCTCTTCATTTGCCTTTGTAATAAATTTTTGACATTGTAAAGAGACTTTATGGAAACCCTGTATATTGAACAAAAATGAAAAGTAGCATCTCTCCTTTTCCGAACGAGATATATAACATGTGGCGGTGTACAAAATTAGAAAGCGGTAAAATCACAGGTGAACAGGTACATATAAATATGGCCAAGTTGCCCTGGCCCTTAACACAGAGCAATTCTAAAATGCCTTCATCCTTAACCCTTTCTTTGTGGATGATGTGTCATGGGGTCTCTGCAGTGAAAAAGGGAGTCCCCATCTGCTCGGGCCCGTGTCTGTCCCTGGGAGATCTGACTCCCTTGAAGTCAGACCGTCCCATATGACTGATCCAGGCACACTGAAGTCATCGCGCCGGTGCGCGATGACATCAGTTTGAGGCACCTTCCCCGGCAGAGCCTTAAAAGGAGGGGTCCTTTGGACCCCTTACTCTCCCCATCAGTAAAGGGCACAGAAGAAAGAGAGGCATCGCTGGAAAGGTCACAGTCTGACCTTTCCAGGGATGCGTCTCTTAACCCTTTAGGTGAAAGTACTGTGATCCGTTGCCAATTGGCGTCGGATCGTGGACTTCTTCCTGATGTGGCTGAAACCTTTTATGGTGGCTGAAATCACATTTTTTTTTTTACATTTTTTGCTATATTATTCTGCCAGGACATGACGTTTACATATAATGATAAATTATGAATCTGTCAAGTCTGCCGAAAAAAAAGATATATAATTTGGGTCCTATAATAAAACAGGACTTCAAATCACGCTTAAACATGATGAGCACAAAATGGGAAAAATGTGCTTATCACCCAGAGATGAAATGGCTCAGCAGTGAAGGGATTAAAGGGTTAAATATGATCTTAGTTGTCCGGTTAAAAAAAAAATACCATTCTTGACTCATCTCTAAAATGAGTTTATAGTAGAGATCACTCCCAATCCCAAGTGTACCATTAAGAAGAAAAAAAAAATATATATATATATATATATATATATATATATATATATATATATAAAAAAGGATTTGCCTCACTGCTGTTAACGTCTAATCAATTTGTTTCATCTGTGTTCACTATTGTGACATCACTCACCTGCTTGGCTTCAGAGATTTGTTTACTCCCGAGGCTGCATATATTGGTGGGAAAAAATATTTTAGCCATTCTCTTTTTATAATATCGGCTGAATGGAGCCAACTCAGCTATGCGAGAAAATAGGCATGGGCTCCCCCGGGCTCCAGTCACCCCGCAGAGACATCCTGCAAATGAGTCACAAGAAATATCCAGGGATCTTATGAGGTCTGGGCAGGTTCTGCTGAAATAACGGACTTTGCTCTATAGTAAATTAATATAAAAAGTTGATTTGAAAAATCTGCACTTACTGTATGTCTAGTGGTTTCTGTACTTTATATAGATAAATTCAGCATTGTAAAACATGCATGATCCTTATTTATACCCATTATTTATTTCCTTCTTTAATGAGTTAATTGTCCTAGAAGAATTTGTGGACTTCCTCTGGACCTAAAAGTATGAGCTTTAACAACATTCACTTGCAAGGTTGAGTATACTTGATCTGCAAAGCAGCTGCTGGGGCCCTAATATCGAACATACAGGGTAATTCAAATAGATCGAATTGCTTGAGAAAGGTAACCGAACGCTGAAAATCAGCGTTCAGTTACCTTTCTTGGCCATTCGGCTATCCAGAGAGCAGGCATTTCGCCAAATCCTGGCGAATTGCCTGCACATACGGTGCCTGTTCGGTGCCTGTTCGAGGGCAGTGAAATCCCCATGAAAAGGCACTGCTTCGGCTATTCAGAGAACACAAACCAGCAGTGAAAGGTTCCCCTAATGCCCTGCCATTCGGTGGTTTAATTCGACAGGTTTATTCAGGAGAATCCCATAGGCTTTAATGTTAAAAATATTCCTGTTTTAATTCAATATCTAATAAACCGTTCATTATAAAATTCTGCAGTAAAGAGTCTCTTTATTTATAGATTTTTTAGGATATTTTAAGCATTTTTCAGATTTTGTTTTTGATTTTTTTTAAGTTTACTTATTTTTTCTGTAACAGCCATCTTTATTATCATTCATTGGATCTTATATGTAAATTTCAGACATTTTCGCTCGGTAGTTTCTTTGCAAACAGCATTTAATTTTCAAACATTCACACAAACTGTTTTGCTAATTTATTCACTGCCTCGTCTGCGGTCTCGGCGGCTTCACTGCATGTGATTGGCTCCTGCTCGGGTTTTTCGACGGGTTAATCCAGATGTTTTTGGGGTTTTTCGGCGTGCATTCGGGCGGGTTTTGCGGTTAGTTTTCGGCAGGTTTGCGGCAGCTTTTCCCTGCAATTCGGGGACCCTGTGGTGCTTGCTGAATACACCGCAGGGTCACCGAAATGGGATCGGCAAAAGGAACCGAATTGAAGAGAACGAAAAGTCACCAAATGTGCGGTGACTTTTCGAATCTCTTTGGATAACCCTGATAATCAATATGGTGTTCCACAGTAAAAATGCAAAGAAATTTGTTTACATTTGGACTTCAGAATATGTCTCTAAGGTGATAGCACTCCGCACAGATCACCTCCGATTTGCTAACGGGTTAAAAAACTCAATAGAGAATTGGAATTAGTGGTTTATACCGCGAGCTTACTGTACTTTGCGCTCCCTATACTTAACATGGGAACGCAAAGGGCAAGCAGAGATTAACTAGTGTTAGGATCATTAAGAACCTAACGCTAGTTACTAAGAGCTAGCGCTAATTAAAAAAGTTAACACCAGCTCTGAGCTGCTGCAGAATCAATTAGCAGCAGCTGAAAATCCCCCCGAAAATCAAATACTCACCTCTAATCCCACAGTGAGAACGGCAGCCCGATCCGTCGCTTCTCTCCACCGGGAGCAGAGTGAGACTAGGGGAAAAAAGTCCCGAGTCTCCCTCAGCGATCACCCCATCGACCAGCAGGATCTTGCGAGAGTCTAGATAATGCCGGTAATGTGACCCGGCAGCAGAAGCATCCATGGAGTCCATGGAGGGGATGCTCGGGAAGTCTCTTTAGTGCTGTACTGAGCATCCGCGAGCCTAGTGGCCGTTACGCGGCAGGCTGCGGGACTCAGCGCCTGCACCGTAATCCGCTGGTGAAAACGGGACATAAAGGGGAAGTTAGCGACTGCTAATTTTTCCCCTTAGCGTTCCAGTTTTAGCTCAGGGCAGCCGATAGTGTCCAATGTACTGTACACAGTGGCGTAGCGTGGGTTGTCAGCGCCCGGGGCCAGCCAAGAATTGTGCGCCCCCCCCCCACCTGTGGACACATTATCGATATTGCCCCAGCTCTCACATGGATATTGCCCCAGCTCACACATGGATTTGCCCAGCTCACACATGGATTTGCCCCAGCTCATGGATTTGTCCCCAACTCATGGATTTGCCCAGCTCATGGATTTGCCCCCAGCTCATGGATTTGCCCCAGCTTACACATGGATTTGCCCAGCTCTCACCTGGATATTGCTCCAGCTCCGGCAGGGGTTGAGGGGACCCAGATGCCGGGCAGCGTGGGAGTGCCTGCCCGGTCCTGAAGAGTCCGTCCTGTTGAAGGGGATGCGGCTGCGTGCGTGCGCAGGTCACGCGGTCTGGCCAGTCAGGTGGTACAGAGACTCAGTACCACCTGATTAGCCGGACCACGTGACCGGCTGCACCTGCACGCAGCCGCTTCCCTTTAACAGGACGGACTCTTCAGGACCGGGCAGGCACTCCCGCGCTGCCCGGCATCTGGGTCCCCTCAACCCCCGGGCCAGTTTTAGGGGCGCAAATGCGCCCCTAACAAAACTGCGCCCGGGGCCACGGCCCCCCCAGCCCCCCCACGCTACGCCACTGACTGTACATAATGTGTTCTGCCATCCTTATGGCCACTGGCACCTCCCATGGCAGTTACCCATAGGTCCTGGTTTATGTGATGAGGCCCTCTGTGTATGGGGGTCTCGTACCTCAAAGAAATAAAATCATCTGCTTTCCATGTCCCACCGCAATTAGTGTTATCTAGACATCTGTCAAGCCAGGCGGTAAATTAAACAAAATGTTCCTAAGAAATCTATGTGTCCTTACAAGGTAAGAGGGAGATCTGGTTGGGAAGGGGAGTTTATGCTGCGCCTCGCCGGCTCGCAGTTATCACTGCTGCACCTCGTCTGTCCCTGCGCTGCGAAGACAGAGACATGTACATGAGGTGCTCCATAGAGGATGCTTTATAGTGGCCTCAGTATTGAGTCATGGCTATTTCCCTGCCTCCTTCATCACTAGACAGAATTCGTATGTCGCAGCTTGAAAGCGAGAGAGAGAAAAGTGTAAACGCAACTATCGCTCATATAAAAGATGACTGAAGGGTCTATTCACAAAGCACCAAAATTGCGTGCAATTTGGTGCTTTGCGTTTCGTCCCATTTCGCCTCATTTCCGCAACTCCATTTCTCCGAAAATACGGCGAATTCACTATTTAGCAAATGGTCATCGTATTTTCCTGAAATTGGAGTCACCGAAGCAGTGTTTAAACCAATAAAAAAAAACTGTAAAAATGTGCCCGAATAATAAAAAGGTCTTTTAAAAAAATAATAAAAAAGGTCTGCTACAGAATTTTATAAAAAATACACACCTTTTGAAAAAAAATTGAGAAACAAAAATTTTATATAAAAAAATACAAAACAGTGTTGTAAAAATTGGACAAATAAAAAGGGCTTTTGCTGAAAATGAAAAGAATAAACGGTCTTTAACCCCTTCACTACCGAGATCGAGATATCTCGTGCTTCAAAGGCTCCATCCAGTGGCCCGATATCGAGATATCTCGATCTGGTGATCTGCAGCAAAAAAGCAAATTAAATTTGTTTGTAGTAAACGAATTTCATTTGCTTTTGGGCTACAGAAGGTGCCCACAAAGTTTTAGTACTGTGGGCTTAAAGCCCAAACGGCTAAAACTGTGTAAAATCGGCTGATGATGCCCTGACATTGGGCTTTCAGCAGCCTATGCAGGGAAAAAAAGAAGATAAGATAATAGTCCAGCAGCTCAAACCTCTGTAACTCAATTTGGCAGTGGATGTCGCCATCCACTGGCCAAAATAGGTCATTTACAGTAAGAAATACAATGGGTATAAACTCAAATATTTTTTAATGTATAATTAATTTAAAATGATTTTTCAAAAAACTACTGGTTTCTAACAACGTTTTTTTATAAAATCACTTGGTAGTGAAAAGGTTAAAAAAATAATTAAAAATGATATTAAGTTTTTACATTGAAACCTATGGATTCCTCTGTTTAAAACTGTCGAACTGAAAATCAGGGAATTTCGTCGGAATTTCGCTGAAATTCAACGTTCTGTGAATAGAAGACACAATATTCTTCTATGGAACAATTTCAGTGCTGCCGAATGCCGCCGAATAGCGCAAACTGCTGCGAATTGCACCGTATTTTGCTGTCAATTCACCAGTACAAAGCAAATTGACCCGAAATTGCACCGTAGGGTGAAATTCATCATCTGGTACAATTCGGGCCAGTTCGACGGTTAGTGAATAAACTCTTTCAATTTTTTTTAAATAGAAGCTCAAATAGTTAAAAAGTCAGTTCTGCGCGAATTAGCGAAGTTTAGCGACACCTCTTTTCCAGGACATATTTGAAAAGAGGGAAATCCCAGCGTGTATATGTGTGTGAGTAAATCCCATAAATGCGGTCATTAGGTGTTTAGCGCAACACCTGTCGCCAATGGGATACATTGATGCTGTGAGAGGATTAAGCAAGATATGGCCGTATTTTGTGAACTAAATTCCCGTCATTTATGATCTGAGGTCGTGGAAAATCTGTAAAATTTTAAAATCATTAAAACACTTTAAAAACCTTAAAAGTCTTTAAACCATACGAGCTTTGAGATGGTGTAGTTTGTGTAACGGAGTGCGCTCCGTGGTTTGTTGTGTCTATTTGTCTTGAGAAGCACCAGCCCGTTACGATCAGTGAAGGAAATGAGTGGCGTGCTGCCCCTCTGGTTGCTGTAACACATACAGGCTTATTCAGAGAAAGGTTCTATTTTGCAGCATACACTAATCATCACAGACCCAAGATTCTCCACTCTGCACCCCGGAACCAGCAAAAGCATACACTGACCAGCACCCCGGAACAAGCATAAGGTAGCAGGATCTCAGAATGCTGTCCAACGCTATCCTCCAAAGAGCCCCATTCTTGCAACTGTATTTTATTTTTAAATGTATTAATTTCTGGCTGATTCCATGTTTCAATATTCCCTCCTTTTTACTTAAAAACACTTTTTTACCTGTCTTCACCTCTGCCTCTCACCCTCACCCTGCCCCCTCTTCCTGCTCCTCCTCCTTCCCCCTCCTGCTGTGTAGTTTTTAAGGGCACACTTAGCAAATCTTCATTCTATTTTGCAGCATACACTAATCATCACAGACCCAAGATTCTCCACTCTGCAGTCCCACCCACCCAGGCCCGGTCCATAATTTAAGGGCTCCTTTACAGCTGTTTCCACTTCTCTCGCTAATTACCTTTACTCAGCCCAACCTTCTGGTCCTTCCCATGCAACCGTCACAACATTTCTTCTAGCAACCAGCTTCACCTTCCCTCTGCTCCCATCTGTTTCTCCTACCTCGTCCCTTAGATTGTAAGCTCACAGGATGTCTGGCTGAGCACTTGGTTAAAGTGCTGTACTTTCTAGACAAGCTATCCTTTGGGCAGGGTTGTCTATTCCTTATTTATCATGTATGTCTTGTGTTTGTGCTTCCCCATTGTACAGCGCTACGGAATATGTTGGCTCTTTATAAATAAAGGATAATAATAATAATAAAAGGTGAAACTCAGAAGAACTTTTGAAGAAGTAAAAATTCTGGGTCAAAATAGCCAAACCAGACCCAGAATTTTCACTTCTCCAAAAGTTCTCCAGAGTTTCACCTTTCTCTGAATTACTCTGATAGATATAGATATTTTATTTATTTTTTCTAATTTAGATCTTGGCAATTCTCAACCACCATTCACTTCACACTTATGCCCATCTACCATATTTAGGACTTCCCATCCTACCCCACTGTCATACCACGTCTGACTATTTCTACCCCTCTGCTCTAGTTTAAAAGGGACACTCTACTCATTAGGGATGTGCGTTTTGGGTTTCGGAATTTCGGAATTTTCACGAAATTTCCCAATTCGTGTTTTCGGATGCGGCCGATTTTCAGAAAATTTTTAGATCCGAAAATGGCAGATCCGAAAGGTTTTCCGAGCCGAAACGAAATATTTTCGGAATTTTCGAATGTACTTGAAATGTGTCAAATCGAAATTTATTGCTTTGAAACGAGGAGAACAGACGTTCCGAAAAAACGAAAATTTCCGAAAATACGAAAAGTCGATACAAAAAACGAGCTAAGTGACACGAAAATACGAAAAATGGTCGAAATTCGGAAAAAAAAATGTACACGGAAAACGAGTCGAGCCGAACCGAATCGAAACAGAAATTGGTTGAAACGAGCCGAATCGAAAAGTTTAAAAAATCCGAAAAATCGAATCGAATCGAATCGAACCGAAAAAAAAAATCGGTGCACAAGCCTACTACTCATCCTGATCACTTTATAGCTTTAAAGTGGTCAGAATGAGAGGAGTGCCCCCGCCCCCTCATCTGGAGAAAACACCACACCCAGCGTCACTAGAAGCTGGGATTTTTTAATTTCCCAGCTGCCGTGACCAGATTGGTCACTAGTGACGTTGGCACGCAGAGAGCATGCCGACGTCTCCATCTGAGACCAGTCGCTTAGCGAGCAGTCTCAGAGAGGCAGCGATAGATCGGATCTGGGCATGCGCACATCTCTGATCAATCGTTCCGTGCAGGCGATGTGGAACTTGCGTAGGTAAGTAGCGCAAGATTTGTAGCGCTGCGCAATTTGAAGCTCCAACGCTATACGCAAGTTGCGAAGGGGAGCAAATTGCATAGTAAACCTTCAGGGACATCCAGGTTCGGGAGTCCCTGAGCTGAAGAGGAGGAGCAACATGCAGCAGGGGACTGAAGGTGAATAAAATCACACAATAAGTAAAAAAAAACAGAAATATAATGGATCGTAGGCTGCCAGCAGCATCTGCCAAGTATTTAAGGGCAAAAGGGAATTGTATTTTTCAGTAGAGTATCCCTTTAGGCCGGCCGTTCACTGGCATCGTATTTGTGCAATGGTGCGATCATCCGATATCATTTGAAGTCGTCCGATCGATCCTACAACATGCAGGTGAATCAGCTCTCTTCCACTGCCTCCAACTGACGATTTCAGACGATTTTATGCGCTTACTAGGGATGAGCCGAACACCTCCGAATTCGGTTCGCATTCGAACTCGAACTTTTCATAATGTTCGAATTCGAACACGAACTCAATACAAGTCAATGGGACTCAAAGTTCGGTTTTTAGAGCGCCCTCCAAGAGGGCATATATGCTAGATATTTGCCATAAAAGGTGTATGGGGGTCCGGGTAGTGCCCTGGGGGACAGGAAACAAGGACAAAAAGTAAAAAAAAAAGTTTTTAAAGGGACAGTGAGTTTTCCATGACATAAGGGTTAAAAATAAAAACGAAAAATACCTTCAAATATCGTGCCTAGGAGGTCCCCATAACCTGTCCGTGAAGTGGCGGATTTCTAGGATTTATAGAAACACTTAAAAACAAAATAATTACGTTTCAAATGATGGTAAATGCTTTTCCTTTAATCTATTCATAAACAACTGCTTGGGGCGGCAGCCTGTATGAAAAGACATTTTAGGACGCGCAGAAAAAGTTGCAGGCTTTGGATGAAAGTAACAATAGGTGCTTTAAAATTGGGCCTTTAGCGTGGGCAACAGTGCCGTCACACTGTAACCCCTCTGTGGTATTGTTTGTTTCAATGGCCATTGCAACGTAAGCTCACTCGCCACTTCACGGCACCTCTTTACAGAGTGAGTACCTAACATGTACCAAAAGGCCGCTCTACTGAGCAGCTCCAAGCCCCTCCTGCTGCTTTTCAGCCAAGGAGAGGCAGAGATGGTGAGTTTTATTTATACACGCACCAAACACTTCCCATTTGGGATTAAAAACAAAAACATGGAAAGAGGATGGGCGCAACGCCATTTTTTCTGTATTCATGTATATCATGCTTGTAACACCAGTCCGTCGTTCTGCAGCTGTTCCTCTTTCCATGTTTTTGTTTTTAATCCCAAATGGGAAGTGCTTGGTGCGTGTATAAATAAATCCCACCATCTCTGCCTCTCCTTGGCTGAAAAGCAGCAGGAGGGGCTTGGAGCTGCTCAGTAGAGCGGCCTTTTGGTACATGTTAGGTACTCACTCTGTAAAGAGGTGCCGTGAAGTGGCGAGTGAGTTTACGTTGCAATGGCCATTGAAACAAACAAAAACCTCAGTTTTGTTGTACATGGAACACATAGAAACGAGCGCAGGTGATAGTCTTGAACCTGTCTTGGCTGTAGCCAATTACAAGCTTCAGGCCAGTGGAAAAGTGCATTGTGGTCCATTGTGGGCGAACATGCGACGAACATGCGGAAATGTTCATAGTTTGCGAACAGGCGATGTTCGAATCGAACTCCGAACTGATCGAACCGAACAGCTCATCCCTAGCGATTACAACAGACTAGTGATCCGAACCAATTGTTTTGGATTTGGTCAGATGAAATTGGACGATCTGGTACAAGTTACATGAAAAAGATGAATTGTATAGTTAAACTGCCGTGACTCTGCAGGGAAAGACGAGGATTTTTTTCACTTGAGTCTTTTTTTGTTGTTGGTTTTCTCCAACGAGCCTGCTTTAGTATTACTCTCCCTGGTGCTGAAACATTTTCAGAACTAGGGAGAGGGAGGTTAATCCCCCTCTGCAGTCTGGCGATTTTTTTTTTCACTACGAGCCGGCTGCACTGGTCAAGGGAAGTCCTTGATACGGAAACTCTGTTTCCGTATCAAGGACAGTTTTTTTTCCTCCCCGCAGCAGCCCAGCAGCAGGTTTTTTTGTTTTTGTTTCACCCGGCGGCCTGTCCATCGGCCGATCTGGGTCGTCCACAGATGATTGCAGTGGACGACCCTGACCAGCCAAAGTCATTGTCCGTAGTAGTATGGTCCCAGTGGACGGCCAGCCTTAAGTGTAAAACTCATTTTTATCAGTCTTGCGTCAGACCTGAATAACAAAAGTTAACTCTCGAAAGCTTGTCCCTTTAAGGCTAATGTCAGATGAACGCAGTCTGAGCGCACTCTGTGTGCGTGCATAACGGACGGACGTACTGACGGAAGATACTGTAGACACCACACGGTCTTGTTTTTTTAACGGATGTAGAAAAAAAAGGGAAATATGGGAAACAAAATTAATTAAAATTGACAGGCACAGTCAGCCAGACAAAAAAAACTTTGTGATGGACGTCGCAAATGCACTGTCCCTGACGTCTCGTCATCACGCACACAGGCCGCTACGCGGACGCAGCGCACTCTGGGCGTCCGTCGTAGCGCTTTTACGTCGAGGCCTAAATGGCATCTGTTGCCACCTGCGTAGTGCATATGCATTTCAGTGCGCACGTACTTTGTGTGTTGGTCTCCATTCCATTGATCACAAATCAATGCTATGACGGACGTTAAACTGTCCGGCGAACCCGGACGTGATGACTGCGTTCGTCTGACGCTTGCCTAAATGTACCGTCAGTCCAAATAATAAAGATTAATAACCTGGTGGTATAAATATAAAGCACAGCAAAGATTCCCGTACAGACAGTCTGACGGTGCTGGAACTCTGGAACTGACGAAGCTTCACAAACAAACTGCAGAGTTGTATGGGTCGGAGAATGGGCAGCGGGATCAGGATTACACACAGAATCCGCAGGAAAGCCCTTCTTTTCTCTCCTTCGGAAGTACCAAATCGGAGAGCCTGTATCATGCCCCGCTGTCGTTTTACATGACTGACGCCCGCTTTTGTTCTTCCTCTGTATAGAATGGCACCTCCGCTCTGTTCCAGGAAATTCTAGTACGGAATTATGACAGACTTCACAGAAGAAAAAAAAGAGAAATCATTCTATTCAAGCTCCGGCTATCGTTTCTCATTAATTTGCATTGTTTGTGTGTAAAAGTGTGGTATAATGGTATCAAACTAAACTACTGGCGAGGAAATGAAAAGGAAAAATAAAAATGGAAGGACCGCTTTCTGGTGTTCTCTATTACATTTCACGGGGATCAAAACCAATGACACACCAGATTTTGCCCTTTTTTTAAACGTTTTTTTGGCGAATGGCTTGATGTTTCGCTTTGTTCAGTAGGAAATGTAATGAAATCATCAGGAAGGATGTCGCACTCATACTTCAGAATGGAAATATCATTTTGAATTAAGATTATAAAGGTTATTCAGAATGTAAGCACCAAAATTCTGCGAGATTTCGGTGCTTTGTAGTTCGACGCACTTCAGTGCACTTGGACGATTCCATTTTACCGTCCCTGTGGTGAATTCACTATTCGCCGCAGGGTCACCGAAGTGCACCACACTGCAGGAGAAATTTTTTTTAAAACGGAACTCTGCTATTCTTCTTATAGGTGTTTAAACCAATAAAAAAGCGTTAAATTGTGTGTAAATAAAAAAAAAGGTTCTTTAGAAAATAATAAAAAGGTCTGTAACAGAATAGAAAAAAGCCTTTTAAAAAAATGGGAATCAAAGATTTCGTCTAAAAATATACATAAAGGTGTTCTAAAAAACATAAGTAAATAAGTCGGCCTTTTGCTGAAAATTAAAAGAATAAACGGTTGAATTTAAAAAAATTTAAAACAATATTTTTTTTAAATTGAAGCCTATGGGGTTCACCTGTTTTTTTTTTTTAACATATTCAAGTTTTATTATGAAAAACCAAATATAACATATAGGCAGTACATGGTGAATCATATACATCAGGAATAAACCTCAAAGGCACATAATGATACCATAAAACTGAAAATGGAAATATGAATCTATAAAGGGAGGAGGGGGGGATGGCAATGAGTTATCAAAAAACTTTAAAAAAACTGATTTTTCTAAAATGAGATTTTGTGTGAATGAGTCATTATCAGACTGGAGGAGTTTAAAGGGAGTCCAGGAGAAATGGGATTATTTAAAGGAGGCATTATTGAAGGCCACAGGCAATTGCATTCGGCTTGTTAGCAAAAACAAAAAAGGGCAGAAATGACTGTGGTACTCTGCAGAAGTGGCCAAAATAGTGAAGAACAAAAAGATAGCATTCAATAATTATAAAAAAAACTCAGAGTGAAGAAGATAGGCAAACCTATAAGATTAGGCAGAAAGAAGCAAAGCAATTTATAAGAGCTTCCAAAGCACACGCAGAAGAGAAAATAGCTCAGTCAGTAAAAAAGGGGGACAAAACATTTTTTAGATACATAAACGAGAAAAGAAAAGTAAAACAAGGATTAGTTAGATTAAAAACAAAGGAAGGAAGGTATGTAGAAGAGGATAAAAGTCTCGCTGACTTTTGTTCATTCTTTGCAGAAGAAAAGGAAGGAAAGGGACCTCAGTTAGGAGGAAACACTAAAGAGACATTTACATATGAGTTTACAGAGGAGGAGGTTCTACAGCAGCTGTCTAAAGTAAAGACAAATAAGTCAATGGGGCCTGATGGGATCCACCCTAAGTTATTAAAAGAGCTCAGTGGTGTAATAGCAAAACCGTTAACAGATTTATTTAACCAATCCTTGTTAACGGGAGTCATCCCAGAAGACTGTAAATTAGCAAATGTTGTGCCCATTTACAAGAAGGGTAGTAGGGAGGAATTGGGGAACTATAGGCCAGTTAGTCTTATGTCAGTAGTGGGGAAATTAATGGAAACCATGTTAAAGGAAAGGATTGTTGAACATCTAAAAACACATAGATTACAGGATCAGAAACAACATGGGTTTACCTCAGGGAGATCATGCCAAACTAATCTTATTGATTTTTTTTGATTGGGTAACAAAAATAATAGACAAAGGTGGTGCAGTAGACATTGCTTATTTAGATTTAAGTAAGGCTTTTGATACTGTTCCGCATAGAAGGCTTATCAATAAATTGCAATCTTTGAGCTTGGATTCCAATATTGTTGAATGGATTAGGCAGTGGCTGAGTGACAGACAACAGAGGGTTGTGGTAAATGGAGTTTATTCGGCGCAAGGTCTTGTTACCAGTGGGGTACCTCAGGGGTCAGTACTTGGACCCATTCTCTTTAATATTTTTATTAGTGATATTGCAGAAGGTATTAATGGAAAAGTATGTCTTTTTGCTGATGACACAAAGATTTGCAACAGGGTTGACGTTCCTGGAGGGATCAGCCAAATGACAAATGATTTAGGTAAACTAAAAAAATGGTCGGAGCTGTGGCAATTGAGTTTTAATGTGGATAAGTGCAAGATAATGCACCTGGGACGTAAAAACCCAAGGGCTGAATATAGAATATTTGATACAGTCCTAACCTCAACATCTGAGGAAAGGGATTTAGGGGTCATTATTTCAGAGGATCTAAGGGTAAGTAGTCAATGTAATAGAGCAGCAGGAAATGCTGGCAGAATGCTTGGTTGTGTAGGGAGAGGTATTAGCAGTAGGAAAAGGGAAGTGCTCATGCCACTGTACAGAGCACTGGTGAGACCTCACTTGGAGTACTGTGTGCAGTACTGGAGACCGTATCTCCAGAAGGATATAGACATCTTAGAGAGAGTTCAGAGAAGGGCTACTAAAATGGTGTACGGCTTGAAGGAGAAAAGTTACCAGGAAAGGCTTAATGATCTTAACATGTACAGCTTGGAAAAAAGACGAGACAGAGGAGATATGATAGAAACATTTAAATACGTAAAGGGAATCCACAAGGTAGAGGAAGGGAGTATATTTAAATGGAAACAAAGTAGCAAAACAAGAGGACATAGTCTTAGATTAGAGGGGCAAAGGTTTAAAAGTAACATCAGGAAGCATTATTTTACTGAGAGGGTGGTGGATACATGGAACAGTCTTCCAGTTGAAGTGGTAGAGGCCAAAACAGTAATTGAATTTAAGCAGGCATGGGATAGGCATAAGGCTATCCTAAACAAAAGATAAATCCAGGTAAAGTATCCATGTAATTGGGCAGACTAGATGGGCCGAAAAGGTTCTTATCTTCCGACATTTCTATGTTTCTATGTTACATGTAAGACATATCAGTTCAGGGATTCACCTGTTTAAATCTGTCGAACTGAACCACCGAAAATCAGAGCATTTCACTGAGACTTTGGTGCTGTTCGGCGTTCTGTGAATAGATTAACCATTACTTCTATTTGGAACAATTTCATTGCTGCCGAATTGCAGCAAACTGCACCATATTTCATGAATTGACATGTCCACAAAGCCTCCGAGTCGATGCGCTAGGACGCGCGTTGACGGGGCTGCAAAGCGCGATCCTCCATAGTAGGATCGCGCTTTGCAGCGATGAGTGCACTGAGTGCGCTCAGTGAGGTGGGCGTCGAGTGGAAGGAAAGTCCACTCTCACGGACGTTCCTTCCACGCTCGTCTGCCCCCGGCCTAAGACCTTACTTTTAAAAAAGAACTATCATGTCTATTCAAAAAAGGTGAAACTCGGGAGAAGTGAAAATTCTAGGTCAAAATAGCCAAGCCAGAAAAATTCTCCCATTTATCGCACTTTCCAAATCAGCTATCTGATCTAGATTGTTCCCTTCTCCTGCCAGTTCTCCTGAGTTTCACCTTCAGTGAATAGACATATATTTTATTCAAATTATCAGGATGAAAGCTCCACACGGGAGCTGAAACGTTGGCCTTTGTTTAAACATTATTTAAAAAAAGCAGATTGTTTAAATTTTTTAAAGACCTTAGCGTGCTAGCTCTGCTTTACACATACATACATATTTATACACGTATTAACCCCTTCACTACCAAGCGATTGTTGTTGAAATTCGATTTTTGGTGTAGGTAGGGATGAAGATTTATGGGGTTTTCTACTATCTGTTGCTGTGGAAGCCACTTTTAAAAAAGGTAAGGGTGATTCCCATCCTGGACATTTATACCCCTACATACAATGTTGCTCTTTCCCACCAGACTGGCCACAGCTCCTTAACACCAGCAGTCCTGCACCCTGTCTCCCACCAATGGTCCAGGGGCTAATTTTATGTAGATCCTGGATATGTATCTTCCCAGAGAGAATAAAGGAGCTTCCATAGTGCGGATTAAAGATCCCAGTACTGTACATACTTTATATAAGGGTCCAGAATCTAAAACAAACCCTAAAGTGGGGAATAAGGGTCTTAAGCCTGAAACACCCTTTGAAGTGAGGAATAAATGTCCTGGATCTGACACACACTGTATAGAGGAGAATAAAGATCCTGGATCTGACACACACTGTATAGAGGAGAATAAAGGTCCTGGATCTGACACACACTGTATAGAGGAGATTAAAGGTCCTGGATCTGACACACACTGTATAGAGGAGAATAAAGATCCTGGATCTGACACACACTGTATAGAGGAGAATAAAGGTCCTGGATCTGACACACACTGTATAGAGGAGAATAAAGATCCTGGATCTGACACACACTGTATAGAGGAGAATAAAGGTCCTGGATCTGATACTATTGTATAGAAGGATTATACTGGTAACCGGGGTATTATACTGCGATTCGGGGTATTATACTGGGATCCGGGTATTATATTGGGAGTCGGGGTATTATACTGGGATCCGGGTATTATACTGTGATCCGGTGTATTATACTGGGAGCCGGGGTATTATACTGGGATCCGGTGTATTATACTGGGAGCCGGGGTATTATACTGGGATCTGGCTACTATACTGGGATCTGGGTATTATACTGGGATCTGGCTATTATACTGGGATCCGGGTATTATACTGCGATTCGGGGTATCATACTGGGAGCCGGGGTATTATACTGGGATCTGGGTATTATACTGCGATTCGGGCAAAGGCAACTCTTGAAACAATATTTAGGGGGGCACAGAAGATACCGCAGTCAAAACTGGGGCGGCACTAATAATTTTCACCACTAAATCAAACCACTGAATAAAACTAATTTCCCTTTCACCTGCTGTGAGCTAAAACACCATCACTAAAGGAAACATTTAGCGCGAGTCGCTAAAACTTAGTGCCTGACGACCTACTAACAGATCACCGTGACTGCAGTAGTCCATGAACAAGGTAATTTAGCGCACGCTAGGGAAACTCTAAGACCCGAGCTGAGATCCAGCGCTAATGCAGTTGTGTACAGGATAGAACTGTTTTTTTTCCAGTGCAGAGTGCCGGGACATACCTATCCCCCGCCCTCACAAGCTTGAATATGAACACATCCAGTGAATAACCTCACACCCCTGCATTATTAAAATCCTCCAAGGCGGCCGTATCATCCATGTCTTGATGCACACATATATTAAGGCTGATGGGCATTGCATGCTAAATGCCTCCCAGCAGCATGTTGAATCATTACACTGTATTTAACAGATCCATAAGGAAGGCCAGGTGAGCAACAAAAATTTCCCTGCTGCAGCATATAAATAATACATGTTTCAGGGCAAGACTTATTCATGTGTCCCTTTAAACATGGTCCACATGGTCACCCAAATAATCAACCGCTTCCATACTATGAATAACCTCCAGCATAAAGGGCCCTATTACACCCCTCACGCACATTTTTGCAAAAAAAATGCATTAACGCGAGGGGAAAAACCCTTTGTGCTGAAGGTCGTATTACGATGTTCGCGCACAAAATGCGCGTTAACGTCTACTGCGAGTTACCCTGCGCGAGTGAAAGTTCGTGCGCATCCTATACTTAACATTGTGAGAGCAAATGCGTTCGTGCGCTGGTACGCAGAAGGTATTACAATCGATGCAAAACTTTTTACGAACAACGTTTGCGTGCATAATTTTCACATCTTTTAAAAGCTGGTGGTAACGGCAAATCTGAACGTCCTGGCCGAAACCAAATACACCAGCACGAAAAAAAAATACAGCAACGTATAGTTACACATTCTACACATACCCAAACAATAAAATTGAGAGGTCGTGTGTGTTTTTATTATTGCTGCAGCATATATACGCAGATTGATTTTGACAGGCACAAAAATTGTTGTTCTTAATTCTGATTGGCTGAATCGCGTTAAAAAACAGTCTACCCACCGATTTCTGCGTGCAGCGTTAATTCGCGTGCGATTTCGCGCATATTTTTTACGCGCAATATTTTCAGACGGATGAAAAAATGCGCTCGGATTGTAATACCAGCGTTAATTAAAGCGCGATAACGTTTAAAGCTGCGCACAAAAAAAAATGCGCTGCGTGAGCGTTTTTTGCGCAAGGAATGTAATAGAGCCCAGAATGTTTAAAATTAGGCAATATATTACAATTAGGATATACAGTTGTGTTCAAAATTATTCAACCCCCAATGCTGTAAAGGGTTTTAGGGAATTTAGTGCACATTTGTAATTGTATTCAGAATGAAATCCTACAAGGACTTTTTAAAGAACCATATGCAACTAAAATGACATCAATTGGTTTTGTAATACAGTAGTAAATGTTTCTTTTGTGAATTCTTCATTGACACAATTATTCAACCCCTTAAAGACTACCACTCTGAAGAACAGAGGTTCATTCAAGTGTTTTCAATCAGGTATTGAAAACACCTGTGGATGTCACGGAGCAGCAATAAAGCATAATAAGCACCAAATAGGCAGCTTTAAAATGACTGTGATACTCAGCTCCTTCTAGACATTTACTGGTGTGGTTACAAACATGGTGAAGTCAAGAGAATGGTCCAGAAAGACAAGAGAAGAGGTGATTACTCTTCACAGGAAGGGCAATGGCTATAAGAAGATTGCAAAGATGTTAAACATACCAAGAGAGACCATAGGAAGCATCATTCGCAAATTCAAGGCAAAGGGCACTGTTGAAACGCTACCTGGTCGTGGCAGAAAGAAGATGCTGACTTCGACTGCTGTGCGCTACCTGAAGCGTAGAGTGGAGAAAAGTCCCCGTGTGACTGCTGAGGAACTGAGAAAAGATTTGTCAGATGTGGGTACTGAAGTTTGAGCTCAGACAATACGGCGCACACTGCGTAATGAAGGCCTCCATGCCAGAACTCCCAGGCGCACCCCCTTGCTGTCTCCAAAGAATAAGAAGAGTCGACTGCAGTATGCCAAAAGTCATGTGGACAAACCACAGAAGTTTTGGGATAGTGTTCTGTGGACTGATGAAACAAAATTAGAACTGTTTGGGCCCATGGATCAACGCTATGTTTGGAGGAGGAAGAACAAGGCCTATGAAGAAAAGAACACCTTGCCTACTATGAAGCATGGCGGGGGGGTCAATCATGCTTTGGGGCTGTTTTGCTTCTGCAGGTACAGGGAAGCTTCAGCGTGTGCAAGGTACCATGAATTCTCTTCAGTACCAGGAGATATTGGATGACAATGTGATGCAGTCCGTCACAAACCTGAGGCTTGGGAGACGTTGGTCCTTTCAACAGGACAATGATCCCAAGCATACCTCCAAGTCCACTAGAGGATGGTTGCAGATTAAAGGCTGGAACATTTTGGAGTGGCCATCGCAGTCACCTGACTTAAATCCGAATGAGAACCTCTGGTGGGACTTAAAGAAAGCAGTTGCAGTGCGCAAGCCTAAGAATGTGACTGAACTGGAGGCTTTTGCCCATGACGAATGGGCGAAGATACCCGTAGATCGCTGCAAGACACTTGTGTCAAGCTATGCTTCATGTTTAAAAGCTGTTATAACTGTAAAAGGATGTTGTACTAAGTACTAAGATTGAATGTCACTTGGGGGTTGAATAAAACTGATAATGATGTGAGCACAGAAAAGACATTTGTGGTTATTTCATTATAAATGTTATGTTATATTTGTCTGACCTACACGTGCCTCTTTGATTTAATTGTAAGCAAGATGACTGATCAAAATCAATGTCAAACTGGCCAAAACACTCAATTTCAGTGGGGGTTGAATAATTTTGAACACAACTGTATGTGGATAAAGGATACATCTATATCATAATAGAGATCACTGCAACAGCAGCGACATTGCTGACCAGATCCATTACTATGGTGAATGGGGCCAAGAGTGCTGCATTCCACCTGTGCTGCATTCCTTTCAATTGCCTGTTAATTTTGGGTGAGGACCTGTTTTTTTGTTTTTTTTGGAGTTAGCACCAGGGTTGAGCAGTAGGTAAAATGATGCAATTAGCGCCCATCAAAAAATTAGCGCTGGCACCAAGTGATCTGGTAGTTGCAAAAGCGTTAGAGATCTCTAGCCCTCCCCATGGGCTATTAAAGGACGTGGAAAGTACAGTAAGCTCGAGGTACAAGTCGCTAATAGCAACGCGCTAAGTGATTTTTCTCATTTGTAGAAGGAGGCAAGGAATAAATAAAATGTATACTGTGAGGGATGAAGCCTACCCATTAACCCTTAATATACAACTAAACCAAGGCAAAAACGAACGCAATACACAATGTAATGTATAGTCTGAACATTAACCACTTCACTGCTGAGCCATTTCAACCCTGTGAAAATGACAGTTATTATTTAATTTAGTTTTATGACTTTTACATCAAACTGAATATGGTCATATTGGGTATCATTGGAAAGGCCAGAATCTGCCCTAACCAATGACACCTAGATCGTCCATATACGATGCACAGGGACAGAGAAGATACAGCGGTCCGAAGAAGTGTGGGAAGCTGGATGCTGATTTTTTGTGGGGGGGCACATGGGGGGAAAGAAATAACCTAGGGGGGACAATTGCCTCCCCCATGCCCCCCTGTAGAGACACCTATGGATCCGGGGTATTATACTGGGAGCCGGGGTATTATACTGGGATCCGGGGTATTATACTGGGAGCCGGGTTATTATACTGGGATCCGGGGTATTATACTGGGAGCCGGGTTATTATACTGGGATCTAGGCTTGTGCACCGATTTTTTTTCTCGGTTCGATTCGGTTCGATTTGTTCGGATGTTTAAAATTTTCGATTCGGCTCGTTTTGACCGATGTCTGTTTCGATTCGATTCGGCTCGTTTTTCGTGTACATTTTTTTTTCCGGAATATCGACCATTTTTCGTTTTTTCGGGTCACTTTGCTAATTTTTTGTATCGACTTTTCGTGATTTCGGAAATTTTCGTTTTTTCAGAACGTCTGTTCTCCTCGTTTCAAAGTGTCTAACTCTATTCGTTTTGACATAAACTACTATGGTTTACTTTTTATATACTTTATATATTTTTTTATAATAAATTTTTGGTTTGTTTTTCGGATCCGATAATTCATTCTGTCGATACGATAATTCTGGCGATTCTATCGTGTTTTTTTTTTTATTAAATAAAGATCCTTTTTTTCTTATGAATATACATTTCACAACTTTATTTAATCACATTAAAAAAATGGTATGAAAGCCAAGGAACAAAAAAAAAACGATTTAAAAAACGCTAAACTGACCTGAATGGTCTGACTTTAAAAATAAAAACCAGGACAAAAGGTTTTAAAACGGAAAAATAGTTGATCAAAATAATCTGAAACGAAAAAAAAACCAACAAATAAAATGATTTAAAACAGACAAAAAAAAAACAGAATTATCGGATCATTGGAAACAAGAAACAAGTGATACGCATTTACAAATATAAAATTTACAGAATCAGCGATATAACCGATAATAGTTAAATATACGATGTCCAGAATTACCGAAATGGAACCGAAATCATGAATAGAGCGAAAATAATTTTCGATTTGACACATTTCAAGTCCATTCGAAAACTCCAAAAAATTTTCGTTTCGGCTCGGAAAACTTTTCGGATCTGTCGGTTTTCGGGTCCGATCCGATTCGGAAAATCGGCCGAACCCGAAGACACAAATCGGGAAATTTTGTGAAAATTCCGAAATTCCGAAACGCACATCCCTACTGGGATCCGGGATATTACACTGGGAGCCGGGGTATTATACTGGGAGCCGGGGCATTATACTGGGAGCCGGGGTATTATACTGGGATCCGGGGTATTATACTGGGATCCGGGATATTACACTGGGAGCCGGGGTATTATACTGGAATATTACACTGGGAGCCGGGGTATTATACTGGGAGCTGGGGTATTATACTGGGAGTTGGGGTATTATACTGGGAGTCCGGGGTATTATACTGGGATCCGGGATATTATACCGGGAGCCGGGGCATTATACCGAGAGCCGGGGCATTACACTGGGATCCGGGGTATTACACTGGGATCTGGGGCATTATACTGGGATCCGGGGCATTATACTGGGAGCCGGGGTATTACACTGGGAGCCGGGGTATTATACTGGGAGCCGGGGTATTATACTGGGATCCGGGGAATTATACTGGGAGCCGGGGCATTATACTGGGATCCGGGGCATTATACTGGGAGCTGGGGTATTAGACTGGGAGCCGGGGCATTATACTGGGATCCGGGGTATTACACTGGGAGCCGGGGTATTATACTGGGATCCGGGGTATTAGACTGGGAGCCGGGGTATTATACTGGGATCTGGGGTATTATACTGGGAGCCGGGTTATTATACTGGGATCCGGGGTATTATACTGGGATCCGGGGTATTATACTGGGAGCCGGGGTATTTTACTGGGAGCCGGGGCATTATACTGGGAGCCGGGCATTACACTGGGAGTCGGGGCATTACACTGGGAGCCGGGGTATTATACTGGGAGCCGGGGCATTACACTGGGAGCCGGGGCATTACACTGGGAGCCGGGGTATTATACTGGGAGCCGGGGCATTATACTGGGATCCGGGGTATTACACTGGGAGCCGGGGTATTATACTGGGAGCCGGGGCATTATACTGGGATCCGGGGTATTACACTGGGAGCCGGGGTATTATACTGGGAGCCAGGGCATTATACTGGGAGCCGGGGCATTACACTGGGAGCCGGGGTATTATACTGGGAGCCGGGGCATTACACTGGGAGCCGGGGCATTACACTGGGAGCCGGGGTATTATACTGGGAGCCGGGGCATTATACTGGGATCCGGGGTATTACACTGGGAGCCGGGGATTATACTGGGAGCCGGGGCATTATACTGGGATCCGGGGTATTACACTGGGAGCCGGGGCATTATACTGGGAGCCGGGGCATTATACTGGGATCCGGGGTATTACCCTGGGAGCCGGGGTATTACACTGGGAGCCGGGGCATTATACTGGGAGCCGGGGTATTATACTGGGAGCCGGGATATTATACTGGGAGCCGGGGCATTATACTGGGAGCCGGGGTATTATACTGGGAGCCGGGGCATTATACTGGGAGCCGGGGTATTATACTGGGAGCCGGGGTATTATACTGGGAGCCGGGGCATTATACTGGGAGCTGGGGTATTATACTGGGAGCCGGGGCATTATACTGGGAGCCGGGGTATTATACTGGGATCCGGGTATTATACTGGTAGCCGGGGTATTATACTGGGAGCCGGGGTATTATACTGGGAGCCGGGGCATTATACTGGGAGCCAGGGTATTTTACTGGGAGCCGGGGTATTATACTGGGAGCCGGGGTATTATACTGGGAGCCGGGGCATTATACTGGGATCCGGGGCATTATACTGGGATCCGGGGTATTATACTGGGAGCCGGGGATTATACTGGGATCCGGGGTATTATACTGGGAGCCGGGGTATTACACTGGGAGCCGGGGCATTACACTGGGAGCCGGGGTATTATACTGGGAGCCGGGGTATTACACTGGGAGCCGGGGTATTATACTGGGAGCCGGGGTATTACACTGGAGCCGGGCATTATACTGGGAGCCGGGGTATTATACTGGGAGCCGGGGTATTATACTGGGAGCCGGGGCATTATACTGGGAGCCGGGGTATTATACTGGGAGCCGGGGCATTATACTGGGAGCCGGGGTATTATACTGGGAGCCGGGGCATTATACTGGGAGCCGGGGTATTATACTGGGAGCCGGGGTATTATACTGGGAGCCGGGGTATTATACTGGGAGCCGGGGCATTATACTGGGAGCCGGGGTATTATACTGGGATCCGGGGCATTATACTGGGAGCCGGGGTATTATACTGGGATCCGGGGCATTATACTGGGTGGGGGCTTCCCTCCTGCCCCGCACATAGCTATGTGTCCGCGGGGCCAGCATGGAACAGGTTACTGGACCCCACTGACTTCTCGTAGTCGTTAAACACGCTGTCAGTGGAGAGGGGGCGTGGTTTCATGCCCACTAGGCGTATCGTGTTCTAGGGGCCCGCGTTCTATGTGGGCGTGTCCTCGCGCTCTCTCCACGCCCCGCATACTGGAGCTGCGCCGGGTGGGTGGAGTCGGCCAGTGAGCGGCAGCAGGAGGACAGGATTGAGGCTCTCGGGGTTCAGTGCTGCTCAGCCACATCAGGAGCCGCTGCTTCTCACCCCCTGCAGGTAGGTTCTCCCGCTGCAGCCTGGAGCTGCTCCATGACACCTGTGCCCGCTCCAGACACGGCGCCCCCCGACTGGATATCAGGCTCTGCGGGGGGAAACTAATGCAAACTTGGCTTTACTTTGCACCGGCACGTGAGGATCCTGCGGACCCCGGGGGAGACTGCACCTACCGAGCTGCTGTGCATCACGGGGACCAGGAATGCCCCAACCACCCAGTGTGCAGCCCCGGAACCTGTGTGATGGGATGTGCTGCGTGTTGCCCCGGTGTGTGTGTGTGATGGGATGTGCTGCGTGTTGCCCCGTGTGTATGTGTGTGATGGGATGTGCTGCGTGTTGCCCCGGTGTGAAGTGTGATATGTGCGTGTGATGGTATGCTGTGATATAACATTTAAAGCGTGTTGCCCCGGTGTGTATGTGTGTGATGGGATGTGCTGCGTGTTGCCCCGGTGTGTATGTGTGTGATGGGATGTGCTGCGTGTTGCCCCGGTGTGTATGTGTGTGATGGGATGTGCTGCGTGTTGCCCCGGTGTGTATGTGTGTGATGGGATGTGCTGCGTGTTGCCCCGGTGTGTATGTGTGTGATGGGATGTGCTGCGTTTTGCCCCGGTGTGTGTGTGTGTGTGATGGGATGTGCTGCGTGTTGCCCCGGTGTGTATGTGTGTGATGGGATGTGCTGCGTGTTGCCCCGGTGTGTATGTGTGTGATGGGATGTGCTGCGTGTTGCCCCGGTGTGTGATGGGATGTGCTGCCCGTCTCCCCGGTGTATGTGTGTGATGGGATGTGCTGCGTGTTGCCCCGGTGTGTGATGGGATGTGCTGCCCGTTGCCCCCGGTGTGTGTGATGGGATGTGCTGCCCGTTGCCCCCGGTGTGTGTGATGGGATGTGCTGCCCGTCGCCCCCGGTGTGTGTGATGGGATGTGCTGCCCGTTGCCCCCGGTGTGTATGTATGTGTGTGATGGGATGTGCTGGGTTTCGCCACCGGTGTGATGGGATGTGCTGCGTTTCGCCACCGGTGTATGTGTGTGATGGGATGTGCTGCCCGGTGTATGTGTGTGATGGGATGTGCTGCCCGGTGTATGTGTGTGATGGGATGTGCTGCCCGGTGTGTGTGTGTGATGGGATGTGCTGCCCGGTGTGTGTGTGATGGGATGGTGTGCTGCCCGGTGTGGTGTGTGTGATGGGATGTGCTGCCCGGTGTGTGTGTGATGGGATGTGCCGCCCGGTGTGTGTGTGTGTGTGTGTGTGTGATGGGATGTGCTGCCCGGTGTGTGTGTGTGTGTGTGATGGGATGTGCTGCCCGGTGTGTGTGTGATGGGATGTGCTGCCCGGTGTGTGTGTGTGTGTGTGATGGGATGTGCTGCCCGGTGTGTGTGTGATGGGATGTGCTGCCCGTCGCCCCGGTGTGATGGGTGAACATTTCTCCATGGAATCCGAGCCCCCCGGCACATGACATGATTGTGGTGGCTTCAGGGACCCTGCTGTCCGATGCTGAGACGCAGATGATGATGGAGGATCTGTAACAGTATACCATGTCCTTGCTGCACAGTGACCCGTCTGCGTGCGGTCTACCCATTCCCTGTAACATGCGACACCTGCCCTTTATACAGCGCGGCCACGCCGGCTTTATGTGTTGTTTTATATATATATATATGATTGGCATTTTCCCGCTTTATCTCGTTTAAAGCAGAGCCCCCCCCCCCCCCATTTAATCCACAAATCATTCCTTTCCACATTAATATATATATAATATAAAATCATTCCCCTGGTCGGCCTCGATGTCACATGCTTCTCTTCATCTTCTAGCGGCTTCTTTTACATATATATATTATATACATAATCTCTCATTGAAATCCAGTTATAGAGGGGGGGGGGGATTAATCGCAGACAGTTTGTAATAGCTTTGCTCTCTGGGTCACCTATACCTGTTCAGGGCTCATCATGTTCAGCATGTACAGAGTTAATCGTGTGTGTATGTCCTCACACCCATATATTGTATATTCACATTTTCCGGATCCTCTGATTTGTGGGTGCTCCTGTGTCGTGGGGGGGGGGGTGCTCCTGTGTCGTGGGGGGGGGGGTGCCATGTCACTCGTTAAGAGCAACTCTTATGTAATGATCATTTTGGCCGATGACATTAAGGCTAGGGTCAGACTGAGGCAGTGCGAACGCGCGTTCTGGCGCACTTAATCACGGCCGTGCTAGCAGCAGATGCCGGGCAATGACAGCCAATATACGAAGTACGGTCGCACAAAAGTCCGGCTGCGCAACGCAAGTGGAAAATGAACGCATTTTTTCGAGAACGTTAAACCGCAGGTACTGACGTACAGAGTGCGCTGCGCCCGCTAGAGGCGTGTGTGTGTGATTAGGAGACGTCAGACGCTGCTAGTGTGCGGCCAACATAACGTCCAGATGCACAAAGTGTTTTATTGAAGATCCGTACAAAATCACGGATGAAACTGCGCATAGTATGACCGCTATTGCGTATTCCGTGAAAAAATACGTCCATTCTTCGAACGCACATTTTCACGGACAACGTGAAAAATGCGTTAGTCTGACCCTAGCCTAATCCAGCAGGGTAATAATTACACATTAACTGCACAGAAAAGAATTCTGTGAGTGTGTGTCTGTTCTGTACGCGTGTGTGTGTCTGTTCTGTACGCGTGTGTGTGTCTGTTCTGTACGCGTGTGTGTGTCTGTTCTGTACGCGTGTGTGTCTGTTCTGTACGCGTGTGTGTCTGTTCTGTACGCGTGTGTGTCTGTTCTGTACGCGTGTGTGTCTGTTCTGTACGCCTGTGTGTCTGTTCTGTACGCCTGTGTGTCTGTTCTGTACGCCTGTGTGTCTGTTCTGTACGCCTGTGTGTCTGTTCTGTACGCCTGTGTGTCTGTTCTGTACGCCTGTGTGTCTGTTCTGTACGCCTGTGTGTCTGTTCTGTACGCGTGTGTGTGTCTGTTCTGTACGCCTGTGTGTCTGTTCTGTACGCGTGTGTGTGTCTGTTCTGTACGCGTGTGTGTGTCCTGTACGCGTGTGTGTGTCCTGTACGCCTGTGTGTCTGTTCTGTACGCCTGTGTGTCTGTTCTGTACGCGTGTGTGTCTGTTCTGTACGCGTGTGTGTCTGTTCTGTACGCGTGTGTGTGTCTGTTCTGTACGCCTGTGTGTCTGTTCTGTACGCGTGTGTGTGTCTGTTCTGTACGCGTGTGTGTGTCCTGTACGCGTGTGTGTGTCCTGTACGCCTGTGTGTCTGTTCTGTACGCGTGTGTGTCTGTTCTGTACGCGTGTGTGTCTGTTCTGTACGCGTGTGTGTCTGTTCTGTACGCCTGTGTGTCTGTTCTGTACGCCTGTGTGTCTGTTCTGTACGCGTGTGTGTCTGTTCTGTACGCGTGTGTGTCTGTTCTGTACGCGTGTGTGTCTGTTCTGTACGCGTGTGTGTCTGTTCTGTACGCGTGTGTGTCTGTTCTGTACGCGTGTGTGTCTGTTCTGTACGCGTGTGTGTCTGTTCTGTACGCGTGTGTGTCTGTTCTGTACGCGTGTGTGTCTGTTCTGTACGCGTGTGTGTGTCTGTTCTGTACGCGTGTGTGTCTGTTCTGTACGCGTGTGTGTGTGTCTGTTCTGTACGCGTGTGTGTGTGTCTGTTCTGTACGCGTGTGTGTCTGTTCTGTACGCGTGTGTGTCTGTTCTGTACGCGTGTGTGTGTGTCTGTTCTGTACGCGTGTGTGTCTGCGTTTGGAATATTCGCCCAATATATGTTTACATACTCTTTTACATATTTTTTTTTTTATGTGGGTACATTTATAAATGTGTATTTTTGTGTGTCCACATGTATGTGTGTACACATTTAATTGGTTGTGTGTGTGTGTGTATATATACAGTATTTGGTAGATTTACACATTTTCGGTTGATCTTTTAATGTATGTAAATAGGTGTGTGTGTATGTGTATATATATGTGTGTGTGTGTGTGTGTGTTAAATTACATATGTATATATTGTGTGTGTGTGTGTGTGTGTGTATATTGGATGTGTCTCCAGCCTCGTTGCGTGACATCACAACATGGTCTGGGTTGCAAACTGAGGATATCAGTGCTGTGGCTTGTCCCCTCCCTTGATTCGTTTCGGAGGGTTAGGTTTCTGTCTGTGGATGTGCCCCTTACTCTCTCCTGCCTTCACACAGGTTGGCGCAGATCACTGGTCCTGAAGAAGACCCCCCCTAGAGCGCAAAACCGCCACAGAGCAGCATGCGACCAGAGGATGTCTAAGGCTGGTGGGGGCTGCAGGTTTTGTCCTCGCCGGGGGATCCCCGTTGGAATGCTGACCCTGTGCTGCGCACTCTGCCTTCTCTTGGTGCCTGTGAGTCCTGTGAGCGGAGTCCCAGCAGCCAGGCTTCCCGTAACCGAGGCCAAGGAGGACCGAGGAGCCACTAAAGCAGCAGGTAGGAAGGCTTCAGAGACGCGCACACGTCTGCTCGCCTGCGATTGAGAAAGTTTCCTTACGTTTATTTCTGCTGTGTTTGCGCGGCGAGGTCGGTTTGTTTGAGGTGGAGGTTGTCGCTTGTGGATTAGACTCTTCATCTTGTGGAATGCAAACGTCTTGGTTTGCCCCGGGGAGGATGGCGAGCGCGGGGGGGGGGGGGCTGATATTCATTGAGGACTCGAATTGCTTGCTTCGTTTGCCACCTTAAGTCGTGGGTCGGCAACGTTGGCCCTCCAGATGTTTTCGAACTGCATCTCCCATGATGTTCCGCACTCGTTTGGTGGTTGGCTGAGCCTCCTGGGAATTGTAGTTCCAAAACACACGAAGGACCATGGTTGCTGACCTTTGCCTTAAGTTATATGTTAACCCTATTGCTGCTTTTATATACATGCATAAAAACGTAGACTCTGTCAAGCCCAGGTCAAGGAGCAGGAGCGCGAGGAGTCCAGCGTCAGGAAGCTCGCCGTGCTCGGCTTGTCTGCTCCTTCTATGGAGATTGTGCAGTAAATAGTGAAAAATCGGAGTGTCATGTGGGGGGGGGGGGGGTAATGTAGGGAATTCAATGAGCAATGCTTTACTATCCCCCCAGCTTACTGAACTCCGATTTGATGCATTTTTGACACTGGCCCTGGCGACAGCGTTTCCTTTGCTATATTGCATTATAAATTGCATTAAAGCGTTTATGTGGCTTGTGTTGCGTTCCCCCACACCACCAATCCCATCGTGCAGAGCGCATCCTCTATAAACACACAGGGCACAGCAACCTCGGCCCTCCCACATGTTTTAAAACTACATTTCCCACGAGGCTCCAATGTACCAGTGAGTGGCAGAAGATCATGGGAGATGTAGTTCCAAAACATCTGGAGGGCCAAGGTTTCAGACCCCCCCCTGCTATGCAGTGTCTGGATCGGTCTGACGCACCTCTTCTCTGTTCTGGAGAGGTTTTAACACACCTTCCCTTTCCCCATTGATTATTTCTCCTACAATCCCTCCATATTCAGCACAAAAGGCGTTTCCAGTCGCGTCTGCCTGATCATACCTCAGAAAATTACTGATCTTTTCATGTCGCGTTTTATTTCTTTATGCAGATTTATTTATTTTTTAGTAATTTTTAAATTGTCTTATTTTGTGTGTGTCTATAATAATGACGTGTAAACTGACGCTGCTGACATTGGGATTGTTGTTGGTGAAAATCCACAAAAAAATCCTCCTTTTTTTTTTTTTTCTTTTTCTTTCGTTCTTTTCTTTTTTCTCTCTACTTCTGGCATTTGGATTGAGCTGTGTGTATAGGTTACCGCGTGTTAATCTGCGTGGAAGCTTCCTGCTATAAAATCTGCATTGTTGAAGGTATTTGAAAGCGATGGTTTACCTCGGATATTTCAAAACTACCTGCCCCATGATGCTCCACCAGTGTCCAGGCTGATTGTGCATCATGGGACATGTAGTTCTGAAACATCTGAGCTGTCAGGTTTCACCATCATTGGCCTAGAGGGCAAAATCCAAAATGTTGCGCTTAATTCTTCAGTAATGTGAATGATGAAAGTTTTTTTTTTTTTTTTTTCCTGTCACGGTGATCGGATATATATACGAATTGCTGTTTATTTATGACACGCAGAGTTACATATGGCTTTTTTGGCATATGGTTGCATTTTTATTAGGGATAGACCGATATATCGGTTTAGCCGATTATCGGCGCCGATATTCAGAAAATTACTGATATCGGTATCGGCATTTTATTTGCCGATATTTGGACAAGTTTGCTCACTGCAGCTGCGACACGCAAGATCCCACAAAATCTGGGGCTTCTCCCACATCAGGCTGTAAGCCCTCACTGCAGAATGACTCCTGCTCACTGACCGTATTGTGCATGAGCTTGATGGCAACAGAAATGGGGCTTCCATCCCATCTGGCAGGGAATTCCCTGTACAGGAGATGCAGGGTCTATTTCCTACTGCAGGGTCCAGCAACCTGGGACCTCCAGATGTTTTGGAACTGGATTTCCCATGAGGCTCCAAGAACCTAATGATAAGATGAGCATCATAGCAGATGTAATTCCAAAACGTGGGGCAATATTACAAAGTGACTGCTTAACTAGAGCTGTAATATAACTTTGTAATATATCCCTTGGAGGGCCAAGGTTACTGAACCCCTTATATACAGGGTCATATGAGAGATCTTTAAGAAAGCCAAAGACACGGTCTGATTGTTTGTAAAAAATAAAAGATTAAATAAAAAAAAAAATCTTATTAAATTGAATAAATGAAGTGGACGTGGTGCAATGTTTACATGTTAAACACATTGGGCTATATACAATCTTTGCGCAAAAACGCTCACGCAAAGCGTGAAGTTATGCGCAAAAACGCTCACGCAAAGTGTGAAGTTTTGCGCCAAGCGTTAAACGTTTGCGTGCGCAAATCACCGCTGGAATTACAATCCTCACGCGTTTTGGATCCGATCAATAACGCGCGTAAACCGGATGCGCCCAAATGCTCGCGCAGTACCGTTGCGCGCAGAAATCAGTGTGCTTACTGTCTGTTTTTTTTTTTTATTTTTCACGCAATTCAGCCAATCAGAATTAAGAACCACAACCACAAGTCAATCTGAGCATATATGCTGCATCAATAATACATGCACGCACAACTTCTCCATTTTATTGGTTTGGGTGTGTGTAGAATGTGTAACTATACTTTGCTGCATTTTTTTTGGGCTGGTGTATTTGGTTTTCGGCCAGGATTTTCAGATTTGCCGTTAACACCAGCTTTTAGGAGTTGCTAAAATTATGCGCGCAAACGCTGTGCGTTACAAACTGCGCATAGATTGTAATACCATCCGCATACCAGCGCACAAACGCATTTGTGCTCACAATGTTAAGTATAGATCACGCGACATACAGTAAGCTCACGCAGGGTTTGCAGGTTCACCCGCGGTAGACGATTACGTGCGTTTGTTGCACTGACTATGTAATATGGCATTCGGCGTAAAGGGTTTTGCACCTCGCGTTAAATGTTTATTGCACCGGTAGAAACGTTTGCACGAAGATTGTTGTTTAGGCCATTGAGTTCATGGCATAGTCAGATTTGTGCTGTTTTTTTTCAGAACTTTAACTTTACAGAATATCGGCTATCGGCCAGAAAAGCTGCCGATAATCTGTATCGGTATCGGCCCTGAAAAAATGATATCGGTCTATCCCTAATTTTTATATCACCAATGAGGTGGTGGATCCCTAGGTCGGGCTACCTGTGGCTCTTGCGGACCATTGGCCGCTGTGATGCTGTCTGTGCATTGTGGGAATTGTAGTCTGTGGCACCTGTGTTGGCAGGGGATGCCAGTGCTGGGGTGATCCTGCGATGGAATGCGATGCCGCTCATGATTGTGTAAACGCTCCGCGGACAGATGGAAGGAGCGAGGTGAATGGCAGCTTTTGTGTTATTTTTATGAGGAGAGAGTGACAGGCAGCGCTGCCATTAAATCATTATCTCTGCCTGGGAAGAAAGTGAGGCGGCGACATCAAGGGGGCAGAAAGGTGTCATTACCCTCTTACCAGGACACGATAATACCTGGGTATATGGTCTCCTTCCTACAGAACCCCGCATAAAGATATTCATTCAAATACGTCATGTATGTACGTCATCTATATAAAACCATGGAAACCAGCGGTGGGGTATGCCTCGCTATACGTATATTGTCTGGTGCTTTGCTTTTTTATAGGGGGAATGTGGCAATACACTGCGACGCCTATTACTTTATACAAAAGTCCTGCGCATGTTTGTGTGTATATAGATGGATATCGAGCTTGGCTGTGCTGATGAGTGTTGTAGTCCAAGCTGCATGTGTTCCCAGAATGCAGGTGTCAGCAACCTCGACACTCTAAAGCAGTGGTTCCCAAACCTGGTCCTTTAACAGGACAGGTTTTTATGGATCACCTTGGGGAAAAGCAGACTGAATCCTGCAATCACTGAGCAGCAAATCATATCACCTGCTCTGTGCTTCAGATATCCTGCAAACCTGGCCTGTCAGCAGGTAATGAGGATAAGTCTGGGAAATGGTGCTCTAGAGGTTTTCGAACTACATGTCCCATGATGTCCAGCCACTCATTAGTCTGGCTGAGGCTCATGGGAAATGTAGTTCCAAAACATCGGGGGGGGGGGGTACAGTTGTTGACCCTTTCCAGAATGCATAATTTGAGCTTCGAAGCAAAATCTATCTGTGTCCTCCTTATTCATATTTGTGTGTGTGTGTGTATATATATATATATATATTTTTTTTTTTTTTCATTGTTTAGTAGTGATGTCTAGTTAGATTTGTTTGCTGTTTTTAATTTCTGTTTTGTTGATTGGCACGCAATGCCCGCAGTAAATCGGCTGCCCATTCTGTGGTCAGCAAAAGGTGCATTACTAAAGGGCTGTTTTGCGGTTCAAGTAAATGCAACACCCGGGTTGGTGGAGCTCAACTGCAAAAATGGCTGTTTCCGTTTAGTCTCATTTCACTGTTTAGTGAATAAGCTACTCCCATATGAGGAGGGCAGAACCATCGTGCCCAACGAGACCCCTGTGAATGCCAGCGGTGCCTACATTCTAGTATAATGGTGTAACGTACCTTCCTTGCGCCCTGCAGTAAATATTGAGATGGATGAGGCGTTTCCCACGTCTGTTCGGCCGGATCCAGTCCGTGTCTGGGATTTTTTTTATTTTATCAATTCATCAGATGAAAAAATACACTTTACTTTGTAACTTTTACAGTTTACTTGAAAAGGAACACGATATAAAAAATCAGCCTCCTTCCCCCTATTTTTCCTTATGTGATTTGCGTAGTGTGCATAATTGTTGTACGTACATATGAGATAACGCAACTTGCGTACTTCTCCCTCACAAGGTGCACGAGTGCTTGGTCAGAGTGGATTGATGCTGCGTGCGCAGCTCAAGCCCATGTCTGCTTTCTCCCCAAACAAATGTTGCTACAAGCACTTGGATAGACATGATGATTTCAGCACGAAAGTGAGGTGAGAAGGGGCGGCGGCGCACCACGCGGCTGGACTACTTTAATAATATAAAGTGGTCAGGGTGCGTAGAGTGTCCCTTAAAAATTATTTCATGAACAAACTGAGTGGGAGGAGGGACCAGAGATGGGAGTGAGCTTGGGCAAGGGATCAGCCCCAAGTGTGGGAGGGAAGGAACTGGACCAAAGGGATGGATTGCAGCTCTGGACCGGAGATGGGAAGACAGGGAGGATGGGGTGGTGGTGGTGGCGGCACAGGACTCCAGTTTTAAGTAAGAATAAAACACGTGAAGCAGCTTTTAGGGACGTTCACCGATCTGCAGATTGAACCCGACGCATTTCTCGTGCGGGGGACACATTGAGCGAGGGACCCTGGAAAGATTTAGACCCCTGGGGCAGGGCCGCTCAGCATTTGTGGGGGCCTGGCCCATCAAATTTGTAGGGGCCCCCTCAAAAGGTGCATTTATAAAACCCTGATTAGTAAAGTTATCGTAACGATTATCGATGTCTGAGAGCCCCATTGCTGTTATAAATTATTCTGAAAAATTCAGCTAATTTTGGGCGCTCAGACATCGATAATCGTTACTATAACTTTTCTTATCAATGTCTGAGCCCCCCCCCCCCCAAATGACTGCGTTTTACAGAATCCTCAGACGTGGAAATAGGCGACGTACGTCAGCGATTTATCAATAAGGGCATTTTTCAAAAGCAATTGTTTACTTTTAGGGCCCACGCAAACCCTTTTATGTTCAGATGGATACCTGGACAGATGGAGATATATAGTTACATATATATATAGATACATATGTATGTATGTATGTATGTATGTATGTATATATATATATCAGATAGGTGGGCAGATACACAGCGAGTCGGACAGATATGGCGTGTCACCTGATCTGAACGCTGTGGGGCCCCAGCCAGGAGGTGTTTTTTTTTTTTTTAATTCTCACTAACTCACTGCTGGGTGTATATTTTAATCAGAGCTTTTATGATAGAGCTATTAATTGTTTGTGACAGACAGACGCGTGTAGATAGCTGATGGATAGATGTGTGTTTCGTCGCTGAGTGTGCATGATCGGTGTGGGGATTGCGGTGTAGGTTACGCCGTGACTGATGTATGTGATAACACGGTGTTAATGCGCTCTGTCCCCCCTCGCCGCCTCTGGATGAGTCCATTACTGAGAGTTTTGACAACATAATGACTGAATAGCCTACCTGGTGATTAAGTGGGAGGACGGGGATGAAAAGGACGTAGTGTAAAGGATTGGATTAAAGCTGTCAGTAAAACGAAATCTTGCATTGCGCACCATGCATGGCTAGAAGAGCATCATGGGAGTTGTAGTTGCACCAGCTTGGGGGGGGGAACCCTAACAAAGATACAGATAAATCTGTTAAACCGTTGTGTGGAGAAATCTTAATTTAAATGGCACTTTGTGTACTAGACCGCTCTGTTTCCTGTCGCTGTGGCTTTACCTTGGCTACTCCTTCTGTGGAACCTCTTTTTCCAGTGTCAGGCAGGCAGGGGATGCTGGGAAATGCAGTCCCAACAGAAAGACCTATGTAATTCAGGCTAAGGCTTGAATAACTGATATCAAACGCTTAGGGACCAACAGGAGATTTTTTTACGTGACAATCCAGAAATTAGGCTCCACTGACTATCTGGTTCCTTTCCTTAATGGAGAATATATATATATATATATATATCGCCAAATTTCTCTCGCTTCCAATGTCCGGTGCTCAACTCAACGTAATCCTATTCCTCCTCAGAAGCCAGCACTCCAGGGTCTTCATATAAAACTTCAACTTTGTTTGGATCAATAAAAATGTTTATATAACCTAAAATTTATGTATGTGTGTATGTATATGTATGTATATGTGTTTTAGGTTTTCATCCTGACACTATTTGTTGGCAATCCGGTTGTCTTTAAGGCCGTGACTGCTAACCTTGGCTTATTACCTGGTATCAAAACCTACATGTCCCTTGATGCTCTGGCCTGGCATAAAGAGACGGGTCGTCCTGGAACATCTGAGGCGCGTTCAGTTCCTCAGCAGCTGCTGAATTGTTCCATTGCAGCAGTTCAGTTTGCTGCAGCCGTTTCACTGAACGCTTTGGCTGTGAATATGGAAGCGAAAGGGCAGAAGATCGCTGAATGAAAGGTGCTGTTTCTGCAAAATCCACTTTTGTCCATTTTATTACCACTTTAGTGTTAATGTTTACCATGTTGCAATAAATATTTGGTGTTTTGCTCCACCAAAACCTCAAACTGAACATTTCCTTATTGAATTATTTCCTCCTTGGAGGCGGCCATCTTTCCCACGTCACACTCAGCTAACCCCGCAGCACCTCTCGACTTGGCTGCAAGTGCTAAGTTAGCAGTGCTGAGCGCTGAACAGCGTTCAATGCCAAGTTGCTAATTTAGCAATTGCAGCGGCTGAGGAACTGAACGCGCCTCTGGAAAAGCAAAAATAGTTGCAGCGGGTCAAAGGCCATATGTTTACAGTCACTGTGTCCTCCAGATTGTACGTTACTTGGTCTTTACTTCCTAGAATGCCGCCTGGCAGAGTACTCCGGAAGGCGTAGTCCGAAAACATTTGGAGAGCCAAAGCTTGCCCACCAGCATGGACCAGGGTTATTCAAAGAGATTCGAAAAGTCACTGCACGTTCGGTGACTTTTCTTTCTCTTCAATTCGGTGCAAATCGGCGATCCCATTTCGGCGACCTTTCAGTGTATTCAGCAAGCACCACAGGGCCGTTGAAGTGCAGGGAAAAGCTGCCGAAAACCCGGCGAATGCGCGCCGAAAACATCTGGATTAACACGCTGGAAAAATCCGAGCAGGAGCCGATCACACGCAGCGAAGCCTCCGGAAAAATCCGACACCGCAGACGAAGGCAGTGAATAAATTAGCAAAACAGTTTGCATGAATCTGTGAAAATGAAACGCTGTTTGCAAAGAAACTACTGAGCGAAAATGTCTGAAATTTACATATGAGGTCCAGGGAATGATAATAAAAAGGGCTGTTACAGAAAAAATAAGTAAACTTAAAAAAAAAAAATCCTGAAAAATGCTTAAAATATCCTAAAAAATCTATAAATAAAGAGACTCTTTAAGCAGAATTTTATAATGAACGGTTTATTAGATATTGGATTAAAACGGGAATATTTTTAACATTGAAGCCTATGGGATTCTCCTGAATAAACATGTCGAATGAAACCACCGAACAGCAGGGCATTTCGGGAACCTTTCACTGCTGGTTTGTGTTCTCTGAATAGCCGAAGCAGTGCTTTTTCATGGGGTTTTCACTGTCCTCGAACAGGCACCGAACAGGCACCGTATGTGCAGGCAATTCGCCAGGATTTGGCGTATAGCCTGCTCTCTGGATAGCCGAATGGCCAAGAAAGGTAACCGAACGCTGATTTTCAGCGTTAGGTTACCTCTCTCCAGCCATTCGGATCTCTTTGAATAACCCTGATAGAGGAACGTTACCCAAATAGTCAGGTCACACACTTCAAGGTGCTTCCAGCCGGTGCCACACAGACCAGGGCGACCCAAGCCTTAATTTACACCTAGAAAACAGCAAAATGGACGGGGCACTCAGGTGAAGACACGACGTGGTGGTCTTTCATTATGGACACAACATCCCACGCAATGTTTCGGCCCTCCTCCAGGACCTTGAGAAAGGTCCCAGAGTAGGACCGATACATTGTGTGGGATTTTGTGTCCATCATAAAGAACCACTGTGTCGTGCCTTCACCTGAGTGCCCCGTCCACTTTTTGTTGTTGTTTTGTTTACCTATAGAGGAAGCTGTCCCGTTTATCGTCAATCGGGAAAACGGTTGCTGTTTTGGGGTAAGGAAAGAGATTAACCACTTTGGGAACGAATGCCATGACAGCGAATACATTGTCTCTCGCCCCTAGCGGTGCATAAAACACAAAGGCCTGTCAGGAATAGGTGTAGGTTTTCACGTCGCTGCGGGGAGATGCCCCATGCTTTGGCGGGATTGAAGCAGATGGTGGCCTTCAATAGGGAGGGGGTTCATATTGCCTGTAACCCCCACTTCGGCCAGGCCTCTTTCTTCCTTCAGGGGCCGCTGCAGAAAAGCAAAAACAATGTCCTGCTTTTTTTTTTTTTTGTTTCGCTTTCCCTGTTTTATGAATGAAACGGGAGAGAGGAGAGGCTTATTTCAATGTGTGCGCCGTTCACAGGCCGCGCCGCGGATTGCTCGAGAGGTCAGCGAGCTCCTTGAATTGCCTCGGAGCCGGCGGTCATTTCTATTCAGAGGTGGCAGAAAAGGAATCTGTGTGATGGGGATAAAAACGAGGGGGAGGAGGGGAGTGCGTAGCATGCGTAGGCACCGAGATAAAGATATTAGGGGCAGGCGGTTTGTCACTAGAGCACAATGGCCGGCCGGATAACCATACGCCGTGCGTGCGCCCTCTTACCGTCTATTGGCATTAATGACCCTTTAATGCAACACCTGTCAGATTGCCAATTATATCGACCACAGAAATGTCAGAGGACTAATAAACATAACTCACACTGGAAAGAAAACGAGCACTTAGCTTTCTATAATTCTTACACATATCTGTGTCTGTCTCTCTGTGTCTGTCTCTCTGTGTCTGTCTCTCTGTGTCTGTCTCTCTGTGTCTGTCTGTGTCTGTCTCTCTGTCTCTGTCTCTCTGTCTCTGTCTCTCTGTCTCTGTCTCTCTGTCTCTGTCTCTCTGTGTCTGTCTCTGTCTCTCTGTGTCTGTCTCTGTCTCTCTGTGTCTGTGTCTGTCTCTCTGTGTCTGTGTCTGTCTCTCTGTGTCTGTGTCTGTCTCTCTGTGTCTGTGTCTGTCTCTCTGTGTCTGTCTCTGTCTCTCTGTGTCTGTCTCTCTGTGTCTCTGTCTCTCTGTGTCTGTCTCTGTCTCTCTGTGTCTCTGTCTCTCTGTGTCTGTCTCTGTCTCTCTGTGTCTGTCTCTGTCTCTCTGTGTCTGTCTCTGTCTCTCTGTGTCTGTCTCTGTCTCTCTGTGTCTGTCTCTGTCTCTCTGTGTCTGTCTCTCGGTTTCTGTTTCTGTCTCTGTGTCTGTTTCACGCTCATCTTTTTTTTTTTGTCTTTCTGTGTCTAACTCTGTTTTTTCACTCTCTGCCTGTATCTGTGTGTGTCTCTGTCTCCACGTGTCTCTGTTTTTCTTTCTCTGTATCTGCCTGTCTCATTGTTGCTCTGTCGCTGTGTATGTATATACACACACACACACACACAAACAAAATAATTTATATATATTTTGCAGGAGACTGAAACGTGTGTGGAGGTTATCAGGCATAGACTGCAAAGGGAGAAAAGGTTCCTGTGTATGTCTGGACCTTAAAAGGTTGAAGTTGAACCCCTGTTTTATGTCCTTATCAAATCTGACATCAGGGTTTACTGTTTGTTATTTTTTTCTTTAATTTATACTATATTAAAAAAAAAAAATCTACGGAAATACACTGAGCTCTGATGTTCTCTTTATATACTGCTCAGTGCAACCCCATGGCACCAAAAGGGTTAACTATTTAACCTGTTCAAATGAAGAGCCTTATAGGACCCCTGAAAAGAGCCATTTTTTTTATAACTTATACAGTTGTGTTCAAAATTATTCAACCCCCAATGCTGTAAAGGGTTTTAGGGAATTTAGTGTACATTTGTAATTGTATTCAGAATGAAATCCTACAAGGACTTTTTAAAGAACCATATGCAACTAAAATGACATCAATTGGTTTTGTAATACAGTAGTAAATGTTTCTTTTGTGAATTCTTCATTGACACAATTATTTAACCCCTTAAAGACTACCACTCTGAAGAACAGAGGTTCATTCAAGTGTTTTCAATCAGGTATTGAAAACACCTGTGGATGTCACGGAGCAGCAATAAAGCATAATAAGCACCAATTAGGCAGCTTTAAAATGACTGTGATACTCAGCTCCTTCTAGACATTTACTGGTGTGGTTACAAACATGGTGAAGTCAAGAGAATGGTCCAGGAAGACAAGAGAAGAGGTGATTACTCTTCACAGGAAGGG
The DNA here is from genome assembly GCA_009667805.1 of Leptobrachium leishanense. Lineage (NCBI taxonomy): Eukaryota > Metazoa > Chordata > Amphibia > Anura > Megophryidae > Leptobrachium > Leptobrachium leishanense. The sequence continues at coordinate 513,289,520 of CM019063.1, read as the reverse complement.
CAATGGCTATAAGAAGATTGCAAAGATGTTAAACATACCAAGAGAGACCATAGGAAGCATCATTCGCAAATTCAAGGCAAAGGGCACTGTTGAAACGCTACCTGGTCGTGGCAGAAAGAAGATGCTGACTTCGACTGCTGTGCGCTACCTGAAGCGTAGAGTGGAGAAAAGTCCCCGTGTGACTGCTGAGGAACTGAGAAAAGATTTGTCAGATGTGGGTACTGAAGTTTCAGCTCAGACAATACGGCGCACACTGCGTAATGAAGGCCTCCATGCCAGAACTCCCAGGCGCACCCCCTTGCTGTCTCCAAAGAATAAGAAGAGTCGACTGCAGTATGCCAAAAGTCATGTGGACAAACCACAGAAGTTTTGGATAGTGTTCTGTGGACTGATGAAACAAAATTAGAACTGTTTGGGCCCATGGATCAACGCTATGTTTGGAGGAGGAAGAACAAGGCCTATGAAGAAAAGAACACCTTGCCTACTGTGAAGCATGGCGGGGGGTCAATCATGCTTTGGGGCTGTTTTGCTTCTGCAGGTACAGGGAAGCTTCAGCGTGTGCAAGGTAGCATGAATTCTCTTCAGTACCAGGAGATATTGGATGACAATGTGATGCAGTCCGTCACAAACCTGAGGCTTGGGAGACGTTGGACCTTTCAACAGGACAATGATCCCAAGCATACCTCCAAGTGACCGGCTGGGTGGAGTAGAGGTAATGTCACTGCTCTGCATGGAGAGAGCCTGTGGAGTCATGGGTTCGATCCCAGCGAGCATCCTCTCCAGTAAGTGTCCTTGGCAAGACACCTAACGGTACATTCTCGCCACCCAGGACATACTTGAAAACCAGAGAAATCTTAATGTATCCTTCCTGGTAAAATCCTTTCTCAAAAAAAAAAAAGTCCACTAGAGCATGGTTGCAGATTAAAGGCTGGAACATTTTGGAGTGGCCATCGCAGTCACCTGACTTAAATCCGATTGAGAACCTCTGGTGGGACTTAAAGAAAGCAGTTGCAGTGCGCAAGCCTAAGAATGTGACTGAACTGGAGGCTTTTGCCCATGACGAATGGGTGAAGATACCCGTAGATCGCTGCAAGACACTTGTGTCAAGCTATGCTTCACGTTTAAAAGCTGTTATAACTGTAAAAGTATGTTGTACTAAGTACTAAGATTGAATGTCACTTGGGGTTGAATAAAACTGATAATGATGTGAGCACAGAAAAGACATTTGTGGTTATTTCATTATAAATGTTATGTTATATTTGTCTGACCTACACGTGCCTCTTTGATTTAATTGTAAGCAAGATGACTGAATGATCAAAATCAATGTCAAACTGGCCAAAACACTCAATTTCAGTGGGGGTTGAATAATTTTGAACACAACTGTATATATATTACAAAACCGCAAGAAGGTGGTCAATAATATGGAGTTCTCTTTCTTGGTGATATATAGATTACTGGTATATATTTTTATTTATTAATTTTTTTGCACCTTCAGGCAGAATATAAATTGACTTAGACATTTGTCTTTCTTTTTTTCTTCTTCTTTCTAAGAGCGGACTGTCCTTTTCCTACACAATATAAAGAGGACATTTCAAATCGATATTAATTGTGCAGTTATTATTCCTTTTTTGTAGTCTGCCGCGCACTGTGATAAGTATGCCGCGCACTGTGAAAATGTTTGGTTTTGACAGTTTTCCATGATGCCCGGCCTAGCAGTGATTACTCATCCTGGCACTCCTTGTGCCTTTTATTCCCTTCCTCACGCGAAAATGGGGAAACCTGCGTCTACAAGTTTCCCCGTAGCGTCCCCATTTTAGCGTTGGATTCCAGGGCAGGTGCTACCTCAGCACCGTGCCCCGCAATGACGCGCTACCCTCGGTGATAGTCGCGTTAGCACTTCCACGCCACCACAAGAATCACCTCCTGGAGTCCTCAGGACTCCATGGTGGGTTGCGATGCTGGGCCCGCGAAATCCCACAGCGCCGCGTATGGGAAACTGGGGACTATTTGTACCTAGTCTCCCTCTGCTCCCAGCAACAAAAGGCGCGGAAATCGGGCCACTGCTCTTGCGGTGGGATGAGAGGTAATGGATTTTTTGGGGGAAGGGGAGGTTTATGGGGTGCTGAATGATTCTGCAAAATTGGGATCAGTTAGTATATGGTTTTCCGTGTAGGTAGATATTCGGTAAACGCAGCGGTGTGGTAGTTAGCGCTCGGACTTTGTAATACCATACTTATCCTAACGCTAATTACTGAACGTGCTCTCCAAGTCAAGTATAGGATGCGCGATGTACATGAAGCTCGTGCAAGCTAGCGCTGTCACCGATGCGTGGATTTTTGTGAGGTTTAGCGTTCGGGATGTAATATGTGTGGCATGCATTAAAGTCACTTAACCTTACATCGCTTATCCACCCGTACGCTACAGTTAGCGTTCACTAGGGAATAGGGGCCCCTTGTGTTTTGAAACTACGTGTCCCAAGATGCTCAGAGACTTGTAGTTGTGTATCATAGCGGATGCCAAGATTTGTGATAACTGTTCTTGAGCCACTTTCAAGCTGTATTGTTTGAAAGTTGGCCAAATAAAAAGGTCCTTAAACACCACTTAAAATCATTTATTGTACAAGAATAAAATATATATATATATATATCACTTTTATACTCTGGTAGTATGTGCTTCTATATCCAACGATCGCCAAATTAAATTTACTTTATATTGGAAAAGTACACCATTTCCAATGGCCCTAGAGGGCTATTGGCATTTAGGGAATGTCGCTGGAGGCGGAGCCATAGACGCAACCTATTCAATCAGGCCATTCATGTCAAAGGATCTCATCATTTTCACCAGGTGATTTGGAACTACTTTTACTGTAATTACAGTTATTGTTTGGCGTTTTACCACTTTGTGACTGTGTTATGCAAAGGTATACCCCAAATATATTAAGGGAGCCCTAAAAAGAGGGATGTTTGGAGATACAAAAAAGTACAGGGGGAATTGGGCCATAATAGGGACTGTCTCTCCTAAGTCGGGGCAATTGAGATGTATGCAGTGGGGCAGCACAGAGTAGAAATAAAAATGGGCTTTAAGAGACCTGGAGTTATAATTTACCACAGGGATGTTTTGGAACTACATCTCCCATGATGCTGGGCCCCTCGTTGGTTTGACTGGGCATTGTGGGAAATGTAGTTCCGAAACCTCTGTATGGCCAAAGTTGCTGAACTCTGGCATACTATCATATAATAAAATAAGGTTTTTATAGATTCTCCTATCATGTAAAAAATATTTACACCTCACTTCAATTCCTTCCAATTAGCCAAACTGGGCTATTTACATTTAGGGGATGGCGCTGGAGGCGGAGCCAGAGACTAAGCTGTCCAGACTTTTATACCATTAATGAATGCAAGGTTATTCACAAAGGGGCAAATTATAAATCAAGCCATTCAATCAGTAGGATTTGGAGAAATTTAGAAATTGTTTCACTTATAATGTGAGTTTATCCTCTTACCGCTTTGTGCGTAACCCCCTGTAATTGTTACCCTCATCCAGCCAAGGTGATCTTTTAATAATGTACTTTTATTATTGTTGCTTTCTATGTTCCTACAACTTGTTTAATCCCGCTGGAGCCGCGAGCCACGTGTGTTATATAAACCTGTACATGCTCAGTCTCGTACCAAGAAAAACATAAATTTTAATAGTGTAAAGCTTGGAAAATAAAGCTCTTGTTGGTGCACACCACAATACTGACTGGAAACCCGTCGACGGCAATGTCTCTGCTCCTTTTCCGTGTATTCGTACACAGATCCGTGAATGACCAACCATAAGGGTCATTCATTAAGCTATGACTGAAATTGATCACCCCTCCCCCATTTCTAGTCATTAAGGACGACGAACTCAACCTAGATTAGCAATTTTCCACAAATTAACCTCTTAAGGGGTTATTCAAAACCTTTCATTCGGCGAACTCGAGTCAACGACCCTGCAGTGAATTCAGCATTCACCGCAGGGTCCCCCAAGTGCGCCGTATCGATCTGCCGAATGCATCCGATTAAAACACAAAAAAAAAACAACTCATCCGATTGAACGCTGCCAATGATCCGCCTAATGACTCCGATCATCAGCTGCCGAAAAGATCCAAACAGGGGTTAAAAAAAAAAAAAAAAACACGCAACTTTTAAAAGGCTTTTTTGAACAAAACTAATGCATGGAAATAATATATAGGGTCCTATGAATAACAATAAAAAGGTCTGTTACAGAATAATAAAAAAGAAAAATCCGGAATCAAAAATTTTGCCAAAAACGGATAAAAAACACTTTTTGCTGCAAATGAGAATAATAAGCGGTTGAATAAAAAACGGGGAGTTCTTTTTGACATTTGAAACCTACGAGATTTGCCTTTTTTAAACCTGTCGAACGAATCCACGGAAAATCTGGGTATTTCCCCAACTTTTCGGTGCTGTTCGGCATTCTCTGAATTAAATAACTGTTGCTTCTCTGTGGGGAGTGTCAATGCTGCTGAATTGCACCGTATTTTGCTGGCAATTCACCAATATTTGTATTTTTGAATAGCCGCATTGCCACGAAATTGCACCGTTCGGTGGCAAGTTTGGGTCTATTTGACACCTCTTAGTTCATAATATTATTAGCCATTTGTGAATGAATAGACTCACAAATCCTGAAAATAGGATAATATATGTATTATTTGGATATATGTTCTGAGATTTAAGGCTTTTCTGAAAAAACAAATCCAGAAAAGAGCGACAGTAAATAGTATAACCGTACCGAACGGTAAACCCACGTTATAACCATTCAAAACTACACATACAATATAGCAGCAAGAATATACACTATATAATGCTACAAATTGGGTCGCTTGTGATTTTATTTTTGTATGACTAGTGGATTAAAATTCATAATCCAGTGCTATTGATGTGCTGCTGGTTTTCTTGGGGCTGTCTAGACATTTTGCTTTATAAAGTTGGGTTTACATTACCTCAGTGCAAGGGTAATCAGATCCTCCATGTTTTCCCTGATACACCCACAACAATTTATTTATACCGATGGGCGTTAAGGTCAGACTAACGCATTTTTTGCGTCGTCCGTGAAAAAGTGCGTTCGAACGGACGTATTTTTTCACGGAATACGCGATAGCGGTCATACGATGCGCATTTTCGTCCGTGATTTTGTACGGTTATCAATAAAACCCTTTTTGCGTCTGGACGTTATGTTGGCCGGACATGTGCAGCGTCTGACGTCTCCTAATCACGCACACACGCCGCTAGCGGACGCAGCGCACTCTGTACGTCAGTACTAGCGGTTTCACGTTCTCTAAAAAATGCGTTCGTTTTGCCGCTTGCGTTGCGCGGCCGGACTTTCGTGCAGCCGTACTTCGTATATTGTCTGTCATTGCCCCTCATTTGCTGCTACTACGGCCGTGATAAAGTGCGGCTGCACTCGCGTTCGCACTGCGTTAGTCTGACCCCAGGCTTAGAGTGAAAGGGTTATTCAAGCGCTGCATGTATCAAATCAAAACTGAATTCCAGCTCAGCCATGTTTTCCTGGACACATATAATGTATTCATGCTGATGGCCGGCGCATGAAAAATGCCACCCCGCAGCATGTAGAATCCATACGCTTCAGGTAAGAAATCAAAATGGAATCTCATGTTACCTGCCCTTGATTTCCTTCATTCAGCATATGAATTATACATGTTGCAGGGCAGCAATTTTACCTGGGCTCCCACTGCATGAAATGGCATAGCCAGGAAAACATGGCTGATATGGCAACCCTGATTCAAGATCTGGTGATTGAGTTCACTCCTGGAGTGTATGAATTCTACATGTTGCAGGGAAGCATCATTCCTCACGTGAAGTAGTAACATGCATCCAGGAAAACATGGCCGCTCTGGCAACTTTACTTAATGCCCATCTATTGGAAGGTCACAGTAGGCAGTGGTTGGGGATTAAAATTCTTAAAAGGACCATTATAGTGGTTTCTAAAGTAAGCCTTACAGGGAACAGCAGCCTTGGCCCTCCAGATGTTTTGGAACTACATTTCCCATGATGCTCAGCTACCCATTAGGTTAGCAGAGCCTAATGAGAAATGTAGTTCCAAAACATCTGGAGGGCTAGCATCTGCCTGGATAAAGTAATTTAGAAATTGAATCCAAAAAAGTCCGTGCGTGACCTCGCATCAAACGTTTTAACCTGGTAACAATGTTTATAAAAGTAGTGCCATTTTCTTTAAAACCCCTTTTTAATTCTAGGAGTATTCCATACCAGGGTTGCCAGATCGTCCATGTTTTCCAGGACACCTATAATTTATTCATGCTGATGGGCAGTGCATGAAAAATGCCGCCCCGCAGCATGTAGAATCCATACGCTGCAGGTAAGAAACCAAAGAGGAATCCCAGGTGACCGGCCTTGATTTCCTTCCTGCAGCATATGAATTATACATGATCCAGGGCAGTACTTTTCCCATGTGCTCCCCTCTGCCAGAAACAGTAATAGTTGTCCAGGAAAACATGGCCGTTCTGGAAACCCTATGTTTTATCCATCGGCAGCCGCATTACATAGTTTTGAGTCCCTCCAGCACTGGATTAAGAGATCCGGATCCGTAACCCATGCAGTGCTGGAGAATGGTTTCCTGGCTTCTAAGTAAAGCGTGACTTGATTCCTTCGTTTAGCTTGATGATTAATTACCGCTGCTTTCCTATCATATGAGAGGAGCGTTCAGTGTTACAATATAAGAAAAACAAGAACTGGCACTTGGGACCTTTTAAGGCTGGGCTCAGAAGAGCGGAAGAAACATCCGTGAGAGTGGACGTTCCTTCCACTCGATCCCCTTCTGGCCACCTCGCTGACTGCACTCAGCACTGCAAGGCTTGATCCCCTACAGCGCAACGTAGCGCTATGACGGGGAGGCTTGCAGCACGGCCGCTGTCGCGCGTACAACAGGGTGTGGCCGGACCGATTGCAGCGTCACAACACTGCGACAGACGCCGGAAGGCACGTCCGTACGGGCGCACATAGTGCGCTCTTTCTGATCCCAGCCTCAGATACCAGCGGTCACACGCAACCGCCTTGTGGAGAGACTTATATTCCACTTAAATCGAGGCCTAAGTGTTGGTCGAGTGTGCGCAGTATAGAGCGCGATGCTGGTGATGGAGGGAAATTGAACTTGCGGTATGGTTGTGATTGAAGTTTTTGTTAAAATGTCGGCCTGAGTGACTGGGTTACATGTAAAGGCTGAGGATGTGCAGCGCATTACCAGACATATTCCCTTTTTATAAGTGAAAAACGCAGAGAAGGAAATAAGAGGGTGACCTCCGCTGGATGAACCCACTCCTACTCAAACGCCGCCGGGACCCTTTGAAATCTGTCCCTCCGGAGCGCTAATGTGCTGCAGACACAAGCCATTTGTGCTGTGGCCCTGTACATCACAGGAAATCTAGGCCTTTAATCATGGGACTGTCCAGGCTTTCAATTACAAGTCCATGGCCGTGATATCCGCACTCCATCGCCTCCCCGCAATGCGCTCCTCTCCAGTATGAACGAGGAGTCAAAGTCCATCTGTCCGTCATTCCTTTTTCCTGCCTGTGTATGCGTCTGTCTGTAATTGTGTGTTTTTGCATTAATCCTGGCTATATGTACATGTGTCAATTTGTCTTTATGTTTGTCCCAATGTTCTTGTATCTGCTCTGTCTGTGTGTTAATCCGCGGATCATTTGTGTCTTCTCTAGCTTGCATCTATGTATCTGTTGCCTGTCTGGATCACATTTGTGGTGGTTTCAGTCCAGAATGTAATCGTATCTATATAGAATACATTGTCTGTCTCTGTAAAATACCTTTTAGCATTTTATCTACTCTTTCTATATTCTGTCATTCTTGTACCTGTTGTATCTGTATCACGTGTATGATGCATTGTTTATATTGTATCCGTCCTGTCTATCTGTCACATGGATGGTGTTTATAGATCATATTCTGTAAACGGGGCTGCCAACATGGGGTGACAGCCCATCATTTGTTCAGGGGGGCCCCTGTCCCTTGCCAGATCTTATCGAAGTGCCACAGATTGAAGGGTTTTCCCCTCCACTCACGCCAACCAGAACTGACCCACCACAACGCCAACAAATTACCAGTGGGCCGAGGCACCTAGAACCAGTAAGACCTCTCTGATCCACCAGTGAGGGATTGATGAGTAAGGTCTGCCCCAGGTGGAGGAGCAAACTGACAGCTCTCCCACTATAGAACACGTTGTATCCCCTCACTGTGTAATGATTTAACCCTCTCCATGTAAAGTGTCAGCAGAAGATGTAATGTTTTATTCTATTAGTTTACTGAAATGTGTGACGTAAAGGGGGCTCCGGCCATTGATTCAGGAAGGGGGGGGGGGTCCTGAGATTCATATTGACAGCCCTGGATATAAATAAATATAATTCGTTTTTTTTATGTATTTATGCTTCTGTCTTATGCAATTATAGGAGTCTGTGTTATCCCTCAATTTTGATTTCTACATGCGATGTGTCTATGATGTCATAAACCTAGATAATTACTTATTGTTTAGTATTCATTTCTTTGTATTGTGCCAAACATATTCTGCAGCACGTAATGTTATTGAAGAAGTCATTTACTCATCCCAGCAATTCAGAGAACTGCATCACAGAGCTCATGTGCTACATTCCCCATATGCAGCACGGAACTCTGGGTAAGACCTGCAAAGGACGTCTGGTAATTTTTTTTTTCTTTTCCTTGTATCATGGGTCAGTTTGTTTTTACACAGAACCCTTCAATCAATGCCATACTAGATTACCTTTTTTAATTATTTTTTTTTGTTGTTGCAGAGATTAGGTTTATGCAACTGGTCACAGCCATTCCTGGTCAGCGCTCTTTCGTGTGTATATATATATATATCTCCGAATGGCTGGAGAAAGGTAACCGAACGCTGAAAATCAGCGTTCGGTTACCTTTCTTGGCCATTCGGCTATTCAGCGAGCAGGCAATACGCCAAAACCTGGCGAATTGCCTGCACATTCGGTGCCTGTTTGGGGATTTCACTGCCCTCGAACAGGCACGATAGAGAAGCAATGCTTCGTCTATTCAGAGAACACAAACCAGCAGTGAAAGGTTCCCGAAATGCTCTGCCATTCGGTGGTTTAATTCGGGAAGTTTATTCAGGAGAATCCCATAGGCTTCAATGTTAAAAATATTCCTGTTTTAATTCAATATCTAATAAACCGTTCATTATAAAATTCTGCAGGAAAGAGTCTCTTTTATTTATAGATTTTTTTTCCGGATATTTTAAGCATTTTTCTTTTCTTTTTCTCTTTTTAAATTTCTTTTTTTTATTTAAAATTTATTTAATATATATTTTTTAACTTATTTTTTTCTGTAACAGCCCTCTTTATTATCATTCATTGGATCTTATATGTAAATTTCAGACATTTTCACTCAGTAGTTTCTTTGCAAACAGCGTTTCACTTTTCAATCATTCAAGCAAACTGTTTTGCTAATTTATTCACTCCATTCGTCTGCGGTTTCGGCTTTTTCCGGAGGCTGCGCTGCGTGTGATCGGCTCCTGCTCGGGTTTTTCCGGCGTCTTCGGCTTAATCCAGATGTTTTTACGGGTTTTCGGCGTGCATTCGCCGGTTTTTCCCTGCACTACGACAGCCCTGTGGTGCTTGCTGAATACACCGCAGGGTGGCCAAAATGGGAAAGCCGATTTGCACCGAATTGAAGAGAACAAAAAGTCACCAAACGTGCCGTGACTTTTCGAATCTCTTAGAGATAGATTATCAGGGTTATTCAATCTCTTAAAGGACACCCGATCACCCTTCCTCACCAAAAAAAACGAAATGACCCCTTCTTCTGGCTAGGGTTACTCTAGTTAGAGATATATCTCGGTCACGGCCAAGAGTAACGTCCAATGAAAAGACAGTGAGGTCTGCGCAGTCTTTCAAAGGGGGAAGAAAACGCATTTGTAATTTTTGCATTCCTCTTGCATTTTTAGAACGCAGATACATACATGTTCCCTCTGTGTTTAAAGCAGGAATCTCTTCTTTCCTAATTGCCTGTGCGATGTATTTCGCTCCTGGGGACAGGCAACCTTGAGCCCTGTAGGCGACTGCAGGCATAAATTCCCCGAATGCTTCAGCAGCCATGGGCATGCTCGAGATGTGTCCGGCGCACCTGCAGCGCTGCGAGTCGCTATGCCAGGTTTGCGGGGACCCAGTTTTAAATGGGTGTAAAGGGCCCAGGGGGAAAACTCCACAGACAAGCGGGAAAATGTAACATTGCCAAAACTACCCGCGTATCATTTTATCATGATGCTGGGCAGCACTCTAAATGTAATTCGGCGCAGTATGTAGCATTCATCTGCTGCTGGTAAAGAAATCCAGCTACTCCTGAAGAAGGGACACTGAAAGGTTTGCATTGATTGCGTGACGGGTTTGCGGCTCTTCATGCACATGAAAAAGCTGGGGGACTCAGAAATCATGGAAGAACAGGGTGACCCTAGCAGAAATCTCAATCACCAAGACTGGTTTAGTTGATCATTTCACCTAAAACAAGGTCACCATGAGCGAGGAGCAGTTTTGAGTTTTTCTGTTTAGATTGTCAGCTCTTGAGCGGAGTCCTCTTTTCCCATTGCTCTCAGTAGTCTGTCCTGTCTATTTTACAACGCTACAGATTTTGTTGGCGCTTTATAACTAATTGTAACCAATAACGTTTCCAAAATCTCTGAAACCCCCCCAAACAAAGCCCACTTCACTTTCCCTTCATAAAGTCACCAAAATTTCCACCCAGCCTCAAATTTATGCCAGGCACTTAGGGTTGCCGGATCAGCCATGTTTCCCTGGACACATATATTTTACACCTGCTGAGGGGCAATGTATGAAAAAATGCCACCCCGCAGTATATACAGTTGTGTTCAAAATTATTCAACCCCCACTGAAATTGAGTGTTTTGGCTAGTTTGACATTGATTTTGATCATTCAAAGAGGCACGTGTAGGTCAGACAAATATAACATTTATAATGAAATAACCACAAATGTCTTTTCTGTGCTCACATCATTATCAGTTTTATTCAACCCCCAAGTGACATTCAATCTTAGTACTTAGTACAACATCCTTTTACAGTTATAACAGCTTTTAAATGTGAAGCATAGCTTGACACAAGTGTCTTGCAGCGATCTACGGGTATCTTCGCCCATTCGTCATGGGCAAAAGCCTCCAGTTCAGTCACATTCTTAGGCTTCGCCCACTGCAACTGCTTTCTTTAAGTCCCACCAGAGGTTCTCAATCGGATTTAAGTCAGGTGACTGCGATGGCCACTCCAAAATGTTCCAGCCTTTAATCTGCAACCATGCTCTAGTGGACTTGGAGGTATGCTTGGGATCATTGTCCTATTGAAAGGTCCAACGTCTCCCAAGCCTCAGGTTTGTGACGTACTGCATCACATTGTCATCCAATATCTCCTGGTACTGAAGAGAATTCATGGTACCTTTCACACGCTGAAGCTTCCCTGTACCAGCAGAAGCAAAACAGCCCCAAAGCATGATTGACCCCCCGCCATGCTTCACAGTAGGCAAGGTGTTCTTTTCTTCATAGCCCTTATTCTTCCTCCTCCAAACATAGCGTTGATCCATGGGCCCAAACAGTTCTAATTTTGTTTCATCAGTCCACAGAACACTATCCCAAAACTTCTGTGGTTTGTCCACATGACTTTTGGCATACTGCAGTCGACTCTTCTTATTCTTTGGAGACAGCAAGGGGGTGCGCCTGGGAGTTCTGGCATGGAGGCCTTCATTACGCAGTGTGTGCCGTATTGTCTGAGCTTAAACTTCAGTACCCACATCTGACAAATCTTTTCTCAGTTCCTCAGCAGTCACACAGGGACTTTTCTCCACTCTACGCTTCAGGTAGCGCACAGCAGTCGAAGTCAGCATCTTCTTTCTGACACGACCAGGTAGCATTTCAACAGTGCCCTTTGCCTTGAATTTGCAAATGATGCTTCCTATGGTCTCTCTTGGTATGTTTAACATCTTTGCAATCTTCTTATAGCCATTGCCCTTCCTGTGAAGAGTAATCACCTCTTCTCTTGTCTTCCTGGACCATTCTCTTGACTTCACCATGTTTGTAACCACACCAGTAAATGTCTAGAAGGAGCTGAGTATCACAGTCATTTTAAAGCTGCCTAATTGGTGCTTATTATGCTTTATTGCTGCTCCGTGACATACACAGGTGTTTTCAATACCTGATTGAAAACACTTGAATGAACCTCTGTTCTTCAGAGTGGTAGTCTTTAAGGGGTTGAATAATTGTGTCAATGAAGAATTCACAAAAGAAACATTTGCTACTGTATTACAAAACCAATTGATGTCATTTTAGTTGCATATGGTTCTTTAAAAAGTCCTTGTAGGATTTCATTCTGAATACAATTACAAATGTACACTAAATTCCCTAAAACCCTTTACAGCATTGGGGGTTGAATAATTTTGAACACAACTGTAGGTCCCGTATGACGCTGGTATGAAATCAAAAAGGAATCCGATGTGACCTGCCTTGATTTCCTCCCTGCTGAGTATGAATTTATACATGTTGCAGGGCAGCACTTTCCCCTTTTGCTTCCTCTGTGTGAAAAATAATGTGTCCAGGAATACGTGGCAGTCGTCCTACTGGCGCTGTCCATACAGCGAGGCCGAGCTTTCCTCATTGGGCCTCACGTGTTTCTTATTAAAATGCTGCCCTCTTGTTGTATTTTACAGCTTTTTATGTAATTTATTATTCTCCAAATCGATCTAATCGTAATAATAATGTCCTGTGTCGTTAGGGAGTAAATGCTTACATTTCATCACATAATAAAATGCTAGGTATAAATCGGGAGGAAACTTTAAATTTTCCACATTACTGCCATTCTAAAAAGAAAGTGTGTGTCTTTCGACTTTTTCTCCTGGGAAGTATATACCACTTATTTTATAAGATATGGATTTATTACCGTTGTAAATTGAAGGCATTATAAAGTCTTTGGCGCAGGAGTGTAGACCCTAAAAACATACAGGGTGCAGGAATAGCCCGCAGGTCATACCCTGGTTTGGATGTAGAACTTTGTCTCCTGTGATGCTTTGCCACGTAGATGGGAAGTGGGGGATACATACCTTACAGGTTATCTCCTTTTTAGAGATATATATAATATATATATATATTTACAGTCAGGTCCAGAAATATTGGGACAGCGACACAATTGTAACATCTTTGGCTCTATACACCACCACAATGGAGTTGGAATGAAACAAACACAATGTGCTTTAACTGCAGACTGTCAGCTTTAATTTGAGGGTATGTACATCCAACTCAGGTGAACGGTGTAGGACTTACAGCAGTTTGCAGATGTGCCTCCCACTTGATAAGGGACCAAAAAGTAATGGTGTGGTATTCTAGTATGGCGTGGCATTGATTGAAGGGCTCTGTGTAAAAACAGACCCAGGATGCAAAAAAGTGAGACAGATGTCATTTGCATGTCCTACCCAGAGTTCCTTGCTGCATGTGGGGAATGTGGCACAGGAGCTCTGGGATGCAATTCATCGAATCGCTGTGATGTGCAAATGGCTTCTGCAATAATGAACTCGATTATAGCGTTGTGGAGGCTTTTTATCTCATTTTTTTGCCCTCCACCACAACCATGATAAGTACTAAATATATTTATTTTATGTGCAACCTTGATTATGTGCTTGTTGGGTTAGAACGCATGTGTCAGCAACCTTGGCCCTCCAGATGTTTTGAAACGACATCTCCCATGATTCTCAGATACTCCTCACATTGGTTGAACCTCTTGAGAGATGTAATGAGGTCCAAGGTTGCTGCGTCCTGGGTGAGTGCCTCATGTGTTGCGTCTTGATTTTGGAGTGTAATCATGTCTTACTATACATGTATTTTCCTTTTACTTTTAAATACACCATTCGCTGGAGTTTAATGCGTATTACTGACACATTACTCCTACATTACTGATACTCTTGCGTGCAAAGTGCTCCTGTCATCCGCACATAATGCAGTGACACTTAACAGGTAATTATATGTCATCTATATACCTCGCCAGCCAAACCACTACTGATATTATCTGCATTGCTTAGTCTAACAGCTACATTAATCCATCCTTGAAATTGGCTTGAGTGTTAGAGGTGCCTGTCTGGGTAAACCCCCCCCCCATTAAATAATTATATGATGTGTGTGTGTGTGTGTGTGTGTGTGTGTGTGTGTTTAGGTTTACATCTTTCTGTGTAAATGTAAAAATAATATATATATTAATACATTTTTTTTATTATCTTAATTTTTTATCTTGTTTATGAAAAAGGCTCCTAAATAAGAATAACCCAACTCCATATAAAATAATTATATGGCATATATTTTAGGTGTGTGTGTGTCTTAGGTTTACATCTCTTTCTGTGTATGTAAAAATAATATATACACGCGCACACACACTTTTTAAAAAAAGTCTGACTTTTCATCTTGTTTAATTATGAATAAGGCTCCTAATAAAAATAACCCAACTCCTATTAAATAATTTAATGGTATATGTTATATATACATTGTGTATACATATTATATATACATTGTGTATACATATTATATATACATTGTGTATACATATTATTATTTAAAGTATTTTACCAGGAAGGATACATTGTGATTTCTCTCGTTTTAAAGTATGTCCTGGGTTCAAGGACATTGAATTGTTACAGTTAGGGATGCACCGATACCACTTTTTTAAGACAGAGTACAAGTACCGATACTTTTGTTCAAGTACTCACCGATACCAATTACCGATACTTTTTCTTAAAGGGACAGGACACATTTTTTCTAAAGCAATACGAAATAATGAATTATTTTTCCATTGCTGAATAGTGATTAATAATAATTAATCACTATTGTATTCACTATTCAGCAAAGGGGAAAAAATTTCGTTTTGTTTATTCATGCTGTATTCACAGCATGGTCAAAGATGAATGAATATTAATTTGCTATAATCACTGTTTATAATAACTGCCCCAGCACTCAGTTTCCCCCCCCCCATCAATTTATTTTCGTTTGCTTAGGGGGTGGGGGAGAGAGGGGACAGACAGACTGAATATAAACTTCAGAGTCCTGCTGTCCCAGCACTCTGTTTTTCCCCCTATCAATTTATTTCCCTTCGTTGGGGGAAGGGACAGATAAACAATAAACTTTGCAGGCCTGATGCAGCGGTTCGGAGGCCTGTCCCGACACTCCGATAAATAAGTTGCTGGGCAAAATAAATTGTCGGGACAGGCCTCTGAGTCCGAACCGCTGCATCAGGCCTCCAAAGTTTATAGTATGTCTGTCCCTTCCCCCTGCAAACTAACAAAAACAAGTTGCTGGGCAAAATAAATTATTTTTTTCGTTTGGGGGGGGGGGGGAAGAGACAGCCAGAACATCCGCACCTGCTTCTAGTGAGACGTGCCACTCCTTTTATGACTAGCAGCCAGTCCCACGTGATGTGTTAGTCTCTCGCTGCGGTGATGCGCTGACTCGTGCGACGAACACGCATAGAGTGAGCGCCGGAGGTCTAGTTTGAAGCCACGGATGCCGCGATTCAAGCAGTTTCAAGCCCGGAGGCCGCGATTGAAGCGCCGGAGGCTGCGATTGCTGTCCCGCTGGAGCGGAAGTATCGGGCGATTTTTGACGAGTACTCGTCAAAATGGTAGTATCGGCACCGATACCGATACTGGTATCGGTATCGGTGCATCCCTAGTTACAGTCGTTGCATTTTATTACCACGTATTTCCGTAAGATATTAAAAAAAAAAAATACAGATTAATAGAAAATATATATGTAGGAAATAGTCATTATGTTACATGTTTACAGGCGCATTCTGTATATAGTCACTATGTCACATGTTTAGAGGCGCATTCTGTATATAGTCACTATGTTACATGTTTACAGGCGCATTCTGTATATAGTCACTATGTTACATGTTTACAGGTGCATTCTGTATATAGTCACTATGTTACATGTTTACAGGTGCATTCTGTATATAGTCACTGTTAAATGTTTACAGGTGCATTCTGTATATAGTCACTATGTTACATGTTTACAGGTGCATTCTGTATATAGTCACTATGTTACATGTTTACAGGTGCATTCTGCATATAGTCACTATGTTACATGTTTACAGGTGCATTCTGCATATAGTCACTATGTTACATGTTTACAGGTGCTTTCTGTATATAGTCACTATGTTACATGTTTACAGGTGCATTCTGCATATAGTCACTATGTTACATGTTTACAGGTGCATTCTGCATATAGTCACTATGTTACATGTTTACAGGTGCATTCTGCATATAGTCACTATGTTACATGTTTACAGGTGCATTCTTTATATAGTCACTATGTTACATGTTTACAGGTGCATTCTGTATATAGTCACTATGTTACATGTTTACAGGTGCATTCCGTATTGAAGTATGTTAATAGGGAGCTCTTAAGGGACTTTAGACTGGGGGAAGATGTGATGGCGTCTGGGAGGTTATTCCATAATTGCGGTGCTCTGTAGGAAAATGAGGATCGAGCCACTTTCTTTTTGTATTGTGGTATTGCAAGTAAGGTGCTGGTCCTGGATCGGAGGTTATAGGATGAGGGAACTGCTGGGCGAAGCAACCTATTCAGGTAGGGTGGTAGCTTCCCAGAAAAGCTCTTAAACACCAGGTTGGAAAGATGAAGGGTGCGTCTAGATTCCAGCGACGGCCAGTTTAGCACTTTTAACATGTCACAATGGTGGGTCATGTAGTTACATTGTAGCACAAAGCGGCAGAATGAGTTATACAATGTGGTAAGTTTCTGAAGGTGTGTTTGTGGGGCAGCTGCATACACTAAATCTCCGTATTCAATAGCCGGCATAAGCATTTGTTGTACAATCTGCTTTCTTACCGCGGGGCTCAGGCAGGATTTGTTTCTGTACAGGGCACCTAGTTTGGGGTAAAGTTTAGATGAGAGTTTTTCGATGTGGGGGCCAAAGGATAGATTTGGGTCTAACCACATACCATGATATTTGAGAGAAGTGACTGTGGTCAGCGTGTCATTTGATTTTATCCTGACACATAGAAGGGGAGTTTGCAATTTATGTAGTTTAGGTGCTGTTCCAAAGAGCATTGTAACAGTTTGTGTGTGTTTTTGTTTAGGTTTAAATCTTTCTTTGTATATGTATAATATATATCCAACATATTTTTTTTTTAAAATTTTGTTAAAATCTTGTTTAATCACGAGAAAGGCTCCTAATAAGAATAATCCAACTCCAATATAAAATAATTATTAATTCCCAGATAGGTTCACAGCAGGGCATGAGTCTGTGGCACCTGTCCTCCAGGTAGTCATCAAGAAATTTTCTGGTTATACTTTAGTTTTCCTTGTTTCTCTCCCCACCCCACTCCCTATTTTTATTTCGTCACCCCCTACCTCGTGCAGGTATTTAAATAATATAAAGTCTTTAGAAACTACCCGGGAATAATTTTCATTTTGAAACTAGGACACTCGTAGTTGGAATGACAATTAATTCTCCCTGAATATGGTCCCAGTCGGGGGCCGGGGTCTGAATAGGCTGAAAACTCCATGTACAACATTAACTCTGAAGAGCCTTTGCTTCCGTTTTTAATTAGCAGTCCGGCAAAATTTAGCTTATTGTGCAATTTCTGGAGCTTTGTCCTTGGCGATATCTTAAGGTTTGTTCCATCTCCCAGTGACAAGGCTGTTCTCTTTTTTTTTTTTTTTCCCTTTTTCTATTTATTTTTCGTACTTTTTTTTTTTTCCCCTTCTTTCTATTTAACGGGGAGGCTTTTCCAGGATCTGTGGGATTAAGCTCATTGTTAGGAGGCTATTTAGAGCCAGCTGCTTACATTCGACTGAAATTAGGTAGCGCACACTGCAAACGTTGCGTTGGTGTCCTTTTTTTTTTCTTTTTTTTTTTTCTGTTTTGTGTTTAAATTTTTTTTATAAATGTCAAAATTAAAAAAAAAAAAAAAAAAGAAAACGTAAATCCGAAGACTAGCAGACCCTATGAGGATGTCTCCTGGTGTTTCATAAAATGTTCAGAAGTGTCCTTTTAGCATCAATTTGTGGTAGCAGCACTTTCTGGAAGGTCAGTTGTGTGTTGCCGTGGAACGCCTTCTTTTTTTTTTTTTTGTCCAGTTGTTCCTAGGGTGATGTCAGAGAGTAGATTTTAATTATATTCTTTGCTTTAATTCAATTTAATTCATCCACCTGCCTCTCACTGACAGAATTACCCTTTTAATGGACTTCCTACTTAAATAGGACTTTTCTTTTAATGCGGTGAATGTACGACTGGATTATCCAGTGCAGGCTTTATTTTTTTTTATTCACTAATTAACACTTTTTTGGGGGGAGGTGGGGCTTCAAATTACCTCAACCTATCCATCCGGCAGGTCATCTCCCCAGTGGTCAAGATGCCAGACATCTGGAAAGTTCTCCTGTCTTGGTTTGGGACAGCTCTGGGGGGATATGATGGGCAGCTCTAGAAATGCCCAAAATTCAGGGGGGGGGGTGATTCAATGGAGTCCATGGTGGTTTTGCAGAAGGTTCATCTTGGACATTGTTATTTTTTCAACCTATATTACCAGGTAACTTAAAGAGCAAGGTGAAATGTCATCTCCTAATCCATGACTCCCTGATGTTTTGGGAACTACATCTCCCATGATGCTCAGGCACCCATTAGGCTGACTGAGCCACATGGGAAATGTAGTTCCCAAAACCTCAGGGAGCCAAGGTTGCTGACCCCTGTCCTAATCCATGCTGCCAACTGGGGACTGTCGCGCAGCAAGGCTCAATTGGCCCTAATTGGTGATGTCTGAGCACGGACATGTCAGTCACTGCGCTGACAGCTAATCAGAAGTGGAGGGCTGTCCAGTAGGATGCCTCTCTGAGAGCTGTCCATCCACCTTCCGCCATGCCGCTGCGAAGTGACGGACGGGGAAACGTTGACAGTGATTAACTCCCCCATTTTCCTTTTTATGCAAAAGGAGAAAAGAAAATGCTGATCCTTATAAATGGAGTGATTCCCTGTCAGATGAGCCCAACTTACTTTGGGCATGACAGGTGCACATTAAAGTAATTTTTCATTAAAGAGTAGTCAATCCTCCTTTTAGGATCTTTAGTTTACGGCTTTCCCTCCTGTAGCGTGGGGATCCTACATACTGTACTACTCGCCAACACTTTACACTCTGTGCCCCTCCTGAAGAAGCAATGTCTTATGGTGGCCTAGGAGGACATTACTGACAAGTGCTAGTCTGGAATTTAAAGTGGGGCAGAATTTATATCAACTAGGTTATATAAGGGGTTATTCACTAAGCCCCAAACTTGCCATCGAAGTGCACCGACTGGTTAATTTTGCAGTGCAATTTAGGGGCAGTTTGTCTATTCCCAAAGCTGTCGATTCTTTAGGGGCGAATTGACGGCGAAATACGGTGCAGTACGGCAGTCGTCAGCGGCACCAAAATCGTCCCATAGAGAAGTAATGGTCCATCTATTCACAGAATGCTGAACTTCACCGACATGACAGGGAAATGATCTGATTTTTTTTCAGTGCTTCGGTTTGACTGGTTGAAACGAGGCGAATCCCATAGGATTCAGTGTAAAATGTAATATTTAAATTATTTTTTTTTTTTAAAAAAAAAAGGTTTATTTTCATTTTTAGCAAAGCTATTATTATTTAATTTTTATTTATTTTTTAGAACACCTTTTTGTATTATTTTTTTTAGACAAAATTTTTGTTTCCCAATTTTTTTAAAAGGGTGTTTTTTATTTATTTAAAAAAATTATTTATTCTTTAACAAAACTTTTTTAATCTTTAAAGGACCTTTTTATTCGGTAGACACCTTTTTTAAATACATTTTTATTGGTTTAGACACCTGAGTTCTGTGGGTTGTTTTTTTTTTATTTTATTTTTTTTAATATAAATTCAGTTTGGATTTCGTCAAGACCAGTTTTGCTGCCCTACGGCGAGATTTGTCAAATTTTTCATGAGGCTCCGGCGCACTATGGTGACCCTACGATGAATAGTGAATTTGTAGTTTTGGTGAAATGGAATCACCAACATTTGGGTGAAGTTTCAGTGCTTTGTGAATAATCGCTATAATTATGTATCTTGTGCTAAGTATTTTTTATTTTTTCTTTATTTCTAAAGCCAAATTAATTCATAAAGTTGTAAACTGCAGGACAAACACAAACCGGTAACCTTTACATGTGCCTCTAGCAGCTCTGTTCCACAGAAAGGTATTTTTAATTATTTTCTTTATTTTATACCTTTTTTAATTGCTTCCCTAAGATTTTTTTCTTCTTCTTTAAACTATTTTTGGAGGAGGAACATAAAGCATCGTGTACAGGCTGGTTAAGGAGTCCACCATGGAGCGAATGCAATAAATAAATGACACATTCTGTGATGATATATTCTGGCAATCCATCCCTGCGCGCTCCAGGGTGTGCGTTACCATCTGTACAGCCTTTCTGACACTACCTAAATCCAGAGCTGATGAGCCCTCAAGCAGATCAGCGTTCACCGTTTGCATGTTGATTAAACATTAAAGTGTTGCTGCAAAGAATATAAACTGTATATCATGTCCTCCTCAGACCTAACCACCTCATTGGTGATATGGCTCATTTGGTTAATCGAACTTCATTCCCCATGGATAGCTCTAGGGAACTTTTTTTAATGCTGTAGTCACTTGATAGCGCCAGTATTTCACAATATAAAGTGTTGGTGACATTATATACATAAAAAAAAAATCACAATCTACTCCGTGGCGGTGGAGAGTTGGTCCAGTCGACTAACAGTCAGTGTGGGTTTTTTTTTTTTTTTTTGGTTTGTGCGGAGTATATCTGTGCATCCCAGACGAGCCACCTGACCGGTTATTGTTATCATCCATTTATATCATGTCCTAACCATATAGCAGGCGATGGATTATATGAAGTACCAAAAATGACACGAGGTATTCTAGAAAACAGAAATAAGAGGGATAAAAGCGCTTCCAAAGATTTCTGAATAATGAGATCGATGAGCTTTTCACTGCTTGGGCAGTTCCTGTACTCGGAACATAAAATCTGATATTCCCATTTGATATCAGTGTTCAATAGATTTGAGGACCATGATTGAGATCTTTCTGTAAGTTGGCTGCACCAATCCCCACTTATATCAGCCATTGCTCTCCACATCAGTGTTGGATGACCTAGAGCTTCTTAAGTGTATGGTTTGTAGAATAGTAGAACTTCGGAAGTTGAAAATGAGGGAAAATGATCAGATGTGCAAATTTATTTTCACCATTCATGTTGGTTGATTTGAGGGTTTAGGACCACCATTGGTGACCTTGATGACAATTGGAATAGCCTTGATGGTAAGTCTTCGATCCCTTTTTGGTGCTGGCTATGGCCAGTTTGGGGGCCTTTTATCGTTGACCTTGGTGGTAAACCTTGGTGACCTTTTTATGACTAGCCATGATGGACATACTGACCTTCAAGGCTAATCATAGTGTCCTCTATATTAGGCCGCTGTGACTTGGATGGCAGGTTTTGGTGTCCTTGATGGCAGGTCTTTATAATCGACTGGTCCTGGTGGTTTACATGGCTAATCCTAGTGTCCTCTGTAGCTGGCCTTGGTGACCTGGCTGGCTAGCCATGATGTCCTTGATGGCTGAACTTGGTAACCTTCATGGCTCCTCTGGCAACCCTAACATCTACTTTTGGTGTCCCAGTTCTCCATTGACAAAGGCTAATATGTATTGTATGAAAGGCTGAGAGAACATCACCTTAAGAACGTGTGGGATACCAAGGTTTTCAAGACTGGTTTGAACATAGAGCTGTTCTACCTGGAATGATGTCTGCTCCAGCACCTTCTTGTCCTCATTTCCTCTTCAGGTAACTGTGTTTGTGTAACAGATACTTGGTATTCAAGACGTTAAAGCTCATATAAGACGCGTAGCGTTTCCAGTCTGTGACCCTGTATAATCTGAGGAGACATTAACCCGATGCCCTGGGGGCTACCGGAAGCAAAGATATTAATTTCACTCCCTTTGGAGTCTCTTTAAAGGAACTTCTTACATAAATTGTTTTTTTTCCACTGCTTTCATGACCTAAGCATAAAAAGGTTATGCGTCTATTAAAAAACCCCACCTATGAATGAAAATACAATGTTATTCTATCACTGCGGTTGATGCTCAATGACTTTCCAGAAAGGCGCCCCCATGTTTAATTAAACAGATTGCAGTAGTGACCTCTGGTCAGCCTAGGGACCTTGGGGTTAGGTCTTTTGCAACCATAGGAATAAGAGGAGAAAGGCGTAGCTATTACAACCTGCTACCTAGTCTAGACTTTATCAAGTCCCAAGAGGGTAGAAACATCGGCACTGATGCTGTCGCAACACACTTTACGAAGCAAAGTGTTAATTTATGACACTGGTTGTCCCCCCCCCCCCGAAATCAACATCACACTGCCACAATCGCAAACCTAACAATCCTGAAATGGCTGTCCGGGAGTGACTTTGTGTCTTGTTGCACGGTCTGACCTAAGCTTGAGGCCATCTAGCATAACATCGCGCTGGCATGAACTACAGCTGACTTTATGATGCAAAAAAAAGTGTGAAATTGTGGCCTTCATTTGCATGTCCTACCCAGAGCTCTCTGCTGCACAGGAGGCAAAGCAAGTGTCTTGGACGTGTAGATGTTTTTTGCTATAACTTTTATTATATCTTCCAGTTTGTGTAGTGGAGGCTTTTAATCTCCCAAATTTAATATAAATAAATTAAATATTTTTATACGCATTATCTGTTGCCACTAGTACACAGTTAATCTGTGCATGTTCACTGAAAGAGTGGTTATATCTGTAACCAGATGTAATGATTGGTTTCCTTGTCCCCACTTTTCCAGAAACCTTGCACCAGACAGAAGGATTTATAATACATATATGTTTGTGTGTTTTTTTTTTAAATTATTTTTATTTAATCCAGTGAGCGTGTGCCTCAGGCCTCACATTGAGAGGTAATTGGGTGCCAAAAAATAGGTGTGTGAGTTGGCAGGGTGGTGCTTGCAGTGAGGCCTGACTGTAGCTCTGGGATCTTCTTGTAAGCTCTTCTGCCAAAGTCTTGAGCAACAGGGAGTGTGTCGCTCTATAGATTGCCAATACATTTATGTATTGGTAATATATTGCAATCTCCGTGTCTCCTTCTCTGTCACCAGTAATAGATTTAGGGCTGTATTCCAACTCTGGTGTAAACGCAAATAAAGCTGTTGTAAACGTAGCATCTTCATAAACTATAATGGCTCTGGCAAGCTGCCCTCCTACCTGAATAGGCTGCTTCCCCCAGCAGTTCCCTCATCCTATAACCTCTGATCCAGGACCTACACCTTACTTGCAATACCACAATACAAAAAGAAAGTGTCTCGATCCTCATTTTCCTACAGAGCACCACAAATATGGAATAACCTCCCAGACGCCATCAAATCTTCCCCCAGTCTAAAGTCACTAAAGAGATCTCTATTAACATACCTCAATACGGAATGCACCTGTAAACATGTAACAGTGACTATATACAGAATGCACCTGTAAACATGTAACATAGTGACTATATACAGAATGCGCCTGTAAACATGTAACATAGTGACTATATACAGAATGCGCCTGTAAACATGTAACATAGTGACTATATACAGAATGCGCCTGTAAACATGTAACATAGTGACTATATACAGAATGCGCTTGTAAACATGTAACATAGTGACTATATACAGAATGCGCCTGTAAACCTGTAACATAGTGACTATATACAGAATGCGCCTGTAAACATGTAACATAGTGACTATATACAGAATGCGACTGTAAACATGTAACATAGTGACTATATACAGAATGCGCCTGTACACATGTAACATAGTGACTATATACAGAATGCGCCTGTAAACCTGTAACGTAGTGACTATATACAGAATGCACCTGTAAACATGTAACGTAGTGACTATATACAGAATGCGCCTGTAAACATGTAACGTAGTGACTATATACAGAATGCGCCTGTAAACCTGTAACGTAGTGACTATATACAGAATGCGCCTGTAAACCTGTAACGTAGTGACTATGTACAGAATGCGCCTGTAAACATGTAACGTAGTGACTATATACAGAATGCGCCTGTAAACATGTAACGTAGTGACTATATACAGAATGCAACTGTAAACATGTAACATAGTGACTATATACAGAATGCGCCTGTAAACATGTAACGTAGTGACTATATACAGAATGCGCCTGTAAACATGTAACGTAGTGACTATATACAGAATGCACCTGTAAACATGTAACGTAGTGACTATATACAGAATGCACCTGTAAACATGTAACGTAGTGACTATATACAGAATGCACCTGTAAACCTGTAACGTAGTGACTATATACAGAATGCACCTGTAAACATGTAACGTAGTGACTAGGGATGCACCGATACCGATACTAGTATCGGTATCGGGGCCGATATTGCCGTTTGCACGAGTACTTGTTACTCGTGCAAACGGCCCGATACATCCCGCCGATACCGGAAGCCGGCGCTGGGCCGGCTTGCCGGTATCCGCGGGGCTGGGGAAGCTGGCCGCGTGCATGTAAAGCACGCGGCCAGCGTTCCCCTCTGGCGCGCCAAATACTCACCCTTCCTGAAGTTCCGGTCGCTGGGCAGTGATGCGTTCCCGCGGCCACTGGGCGCTCCTGTGACGCTGCCTCTCGGCTGGAGGCAGCGTCACAGATGCGCCCGGCGGCCACGTGACCGCATCACTGCCCAGCGACCGGAACTTCAGGAAGGGTGAGTATTTGGCGCGCCGGAGGGGAACGCTGGCCGCGTGCTTTACATGCACACGGCCAGCGTTCGAGCTGGGGGCCAATCCATGAGACCTGGGGGCCAATCCATGAGACCTGGGGGCCAATCCATGAGACCTGGGGGCCAAATCCATGTGAGCTGGGGGCCAAATCCATGTGAGCTGGGGGCAAATCCATGTGAGCTGGGGCAAACCCATGTGAGCCGGGGGCAAATCTCATATAAATTTTTATGAGGTCTGTTCCTATTGGAAAGCGTCACATGACATTAAATAAAAGTATCGGTACTCGGTATCGGTGAGTACTTTTAAAAAGTATCGTTACTCGTACTCGGTCTTAAAAAAGTGGTATCGGTGCATCCCTAGTAGTGACTATATACAGAATGCACCTGTAAACATGTAACACAGTGACTATATACAGAATGCGCCTGTAAACATGTAACGTAGTGACTATATACAGAATGCACCTGTAAACATGTAACATAATGACTATATACAGAATGCACCTGTAAACATGTAACATAATGACTATATACAGAATGCGCCTGTAAACATGTAACGTAGTGACTATATACAGAATGCGCCTGTAAACATGTAACGTAGTGACTATATACAGAATGCGCCTGTAAACATGTAACGTAGTGACTATATACAGAATGCACCTATAAACATGTAACGTAGTGACTATATACAGAATGCACCTGTAAACATGTAACGTAGTGACTATATACAGAATGCACCTGTAAACATGTAACGTAGTGACTATATACAGAATGCACCTGTAAACATGTAACGTAGTGACTATATACAGAATGCACCTATAAACATGTAACGTAGTGACTATATACAGAATGCACCTGTAAACATGTAACGTAGTGACTATATACAGAATGCACCTGTAAACATGTAACATAGTGACTATATACAGAATGCACCTGTAAACATGTAACATAGTGACTATATACAGAATGCACCTGTAAACATGTAACATAATGACTATATACAGAATGCACCTGTAAACATGTAACATAGTGACTATATTTCCTACATATTTATTTTCTGTGTTAATCTGTATGTTTGGGTTTTTGTTTTTAATATCTTGCATTTATTACTTTGAATTGTTAGTTGGTCCAGAAATACAATGTTCTTGAACCCAGGACATACTTGAAAACGAGAGAAATCTCAATGTCTCCTTCCTGGTAAAATATTTTATAAATAAGTTTACAAACACTCTGGTTATGTTTACACCAGGGTTAGAAAAGAGACCTTTTTTTGTGTCATATATTTCAAATTAAACACCAAATGCAGCTGTTTGATAGGTTCTTTCCCTTGTGGCCGCCTGAGCACAGTAAGAAATGTCTTTATTTTATTTATGTTTTTCCATGTGAAGAGATACAGACAAAAAAAAGGATTATTTATAAAAAATAACCACAATAATAAACACTCCATTAATAAGATTATGTAATTTTAAAAATGAAACTAATATCTGAAACATCCAGATAAGGAAGGAAAATCTGTTTAATGTATACTTACAAATTAGTGTTCATATTAAAAATATTTTCAATTTGAATTTTTTTTTGTAATGTTTTGTTTAGATTATTTTTATATGTTCAGAGTAGTTAATTGGTTTAATTTAACGAATTAATTTTCTTTTCCAAATATACTTTAAAAACAATATATTTCACCTGGTCAGGAATTCAAGACTTTTTTTGGGGGAGGAGGGCTTTCTCTTTTCTCAAAATGAGCTGAAGGGGATCTTGCAGCAGAATTGCTATTTTTATGGGGTTTTTTATATTCTTTTGGGACGTTCCGTTTCTGTTTTTCAAATCAATTTTTTCTTTTCCAAATCAACTCATTTTTTCACCGGTAAAGTAAAAGTTGAATTTTCTGCACGTTCGATCTTTTTTATTTTTTCCTTTTCCACCTTATCAGCATTCAGCAGTTGGGAATACAAACATCCGCTGGCACAGAGGGTTCCCTGCGTTCTGCGCTCCTATACGCTACGCTCCATGAATCGCAGAAAAATCTGTTCCAGCACATTCTAACACTCAGTACATTTTATCATTAAGTGGCACGGAAAAGCTGCATTGTCTGCCCTCGACGCGCTAACAAATGAATGGCGGGAGTCTTTGCAGACAGCTGTCTGTCCGCTCAGCCCTTGCTGGGAGCCCTTTGTGGCAGGAGCAGGTCTGGGGGTCTCGTCTGCTCTGTAAAGACCCTGCCAGAAGTGGTCCTTATCTCAGTAAAGAATGGCTCCACTCGCCAAGCGGGGGTTTGTTTGCTACAAACAAACCACTTGAGCCTTTTTTCCTTCTGTGGGCACATAGATTGTGACCCTCTAAAACACAGCAAACCCTCCTCGTCATCAAGAAGACCCCTTTAACCCTTTCACTGCTGAGGACGTGTGGGGAACGTCCTCATTGACTCCTAAGGAAAGATAGGGGTTCCTTTGAACCCCGATATCTCCTGACTGTTGGCAGCAAGCAGGGTCATGTTTGGTATCATTAGAAAGGCCAGAGCATGGCCTTTCCAATGATACCAAATATGACCATGTTTGAAGTAAAGAAAAAAAAATGTGTTTTTTTTAAAACATGAAATGCCTCAGCAGAGAAGGGGTTAAGGAACATATAGGGTAAAAGAAAGGTAATGGCATTCCGCATGGAACTTTGTATGTTCTCCCCAGACGGTGATTCTAAAAAATATAAGTGTTACTTAACTGCATTTTGTACCTTCCCTCTTTTAGTTCTTACATTAATATATATTTATATACACTTATTTGAGTTATGGCAGAGGACAAAAAAAACGAAATTAAAAGCCTCCACACTGCAAATAATAAAGTTTTATAATTGCTAGGGATGCACCGATACCACTTTTTTAAGACTGAGTACGAGTACCGATACTTTTGTTCAAGTACTCACCGATACCAATTACCGATACTTTTATTTTATGCCATGTGACGCTTTCCAATAAGAACAGACCTCCTATAAAGCCCCCAGGTCTCATAGATATGCCCCCTGCTCATGGATAATTGCCCCCCCAGCTCATGGATAATTGCCCCCCCAGCTCATGGATATGCCCCCCAGCTCATGGATATGCCCCATTGCTCATGGATATGCCCCATGCTCATGGATATTGCCCCCTTGCTCATGGATATGCCCCCTTGCTCATGGATATGCCCCCTTGCTCATGGATATGCCCCCTTGCTCATGGATATTGCCCCCTTGCTCATGGATATTGCCCCCTTGCTCATGGATATGCCCCCTGCTCATGGATATGCCCCATTGCTCATGGATATGCCCCATTGCTCATGGATATTGCCCCCTTGCTCATGGATATGCCCCCTTGCTCATGGATATGCCCCCTTGCTCATGGATATGCCCCCTTGCTCATGGATATTGCCCCCTTGCTCATGGATATGCCCCCTGCTCATGGATATGCCCCATTGCTCATGGATATGCCCCATTGCTCATGGATATTGCCCCCTTGCTCATGGATATTGCCCCCTTGCTCATGGATATTGCCCCCTTGCTCATGGATATGCCCCCTTGCTCATGGATATGCCCCATTGCTCATGGATATGCCCCATTGCTCATGGATATGCCCCATTGCTCATGGATATGCCCCCTTGCTCATGGATATTGCCCCATTGCTCATGGATATGCCCCATTGCTCATGGATATGCCCCATTGCTCATGGATATTGCCCCATTGCTCATGGATATGCCCCATTGCTCATGGATATTGCCCCATTGCTCATGGATATGCCCCATTGCTCATGGATATGCCCCATTGCTCATGGATATTGCCCCATTGCTCATGGATATTGCCCCATTGCTCATGGATATGCCCCATTGCTCATGGATATTGCCCCATTGCTCATGGATATTGCCCCATTGCTCATGGATATGCCCCCCCCCCTCCGCTCCGCTCCGCTCATACTCACCTTCCTTCAGCGCCGCCGAGAATGTCTTCGCGCGCGCGCGCTGGTTGGAAGGACCCCAGCCGCGACCACGTGGGACCATGTGATCGCGGCTGGGGTCCTTCCAACCAGCGCACGCGCGGAAACTTTCCCGGCGTCGCTGAAGGAAGGTAAGTATGAGCGGAGAGCAGCTGCAGGGCCTGTCTGAATGCTCTATCGGCATTCGGACAGGCCCTGCAGCTGCTCACTTTGTTTATACTTACCTTCCTTCAGCGACGCCGGGAAAGTTTCCGCGCGTGCGCTGGTTGGAAGGACCCCAGCCGCGATCACATGGTCCCACGTGGTCGCGGCTGGGGTCCTTCCAACCAGCGCGCGCGCGCGAAGACATTCTCGGCGGCGCTGAAGGAAGGTGAGTATCGCAGAGCTCCAGGGGCGGCTGTCCGAATGCCGATAGAGCATTCGGACAGCCGCCGCAGCCCCTCGGATACCGGAAGCCGGCTCAATGCCGGCTTCCGGTATCGGAAAAAAATATCGGGGGTACTGCACGAGTACCAAGTACTCCTGCAGTACCCGGTATCGGCACCGATATCGATACTAGTATCGGTATCGGTGCAACCCTAATAATTGCAGAAGTCATTTACACATCCCAGCTATTCAAAGAACTGCACCACAGAGCTCTTGTGCTACATTCCCCATATGCAGCACAGAACCCTGGGTAAGATATGCAAATGACGTCTACCCTACAGGTAGAGTCTATAAGAGGTGAAGCTCTGTTTTGCTTCTCCACTGACCAGGGGGCCAAGTAAACTGAGGCTATCATAGCTTGTGTGGAGGTGTGAGCCTTCCGTTGGCTTGTCGTTTGGCCTGGAGGCCAGGAGATGTGCGCTATCCATTAGCGTGTTATTAGGTCTGGAGGCCAAGAGATATGAGCAGTCCATTAGGTTGTCATTTGGCCTGGAGGCCAGGAGATATAAGCCTTCTGTTAGCTTGTTCATTGACTTTCAGAGATGTGAGCCTCCCCCGTTAGCTTCTCCTTTGCTATGGAGCAAAGGAGAAGCTAAGTCTTTAGTTGGATTTTTCTTTGGGCTGGTGGCCAGAAGGTGGTAGCTTCCAGTTGGCTCCTGATGTCGATGGTGTCAGCTTCCAAGAGCTTCCCCCAGTTAATTGGCCATTTGGTTAGAGGTCTAATGATATGACTTCTTAGTCCGCTCGACTGTTGGGCTGGAGGTCAATTGATGCGCGTCCCCAAATAACTTGCCCATCAGATGAGAAAACAGGAGACCAGCACCTTGTTAACTTGCTCCTTTGGCTTGGAGGCCAGGAGATGTGAGCCGCCCCTTTTTGGTCAACCTCTACAGAAATACCAGGGCCGTGACTGTGTACACGGTCTAAACGTGGTTGTCAGAACATGACTGATCTATTGCTCGGGGCCAGTATCTTCATCCCAGCTGTGCTTACACCTGCCTGAGTAGAAGACCACCACGGCACTCCTTATTGACCCAGAAAACACTCGGGAGCCTTGCAGACATTATTTATAGAGTTCAACATACTCTGTGGAGCTGTACAACTGGTATTTAATACAACCCCCCCGCCCCCAAAAAAAATCCCAATCAGAGAAGGGAAATATTTTTTGGGTCATGCTATAGTAACTGATGGGAGGGAGGGTTCCCCATAATATACATTTAACTCTTCACGTTCACCCTGAGCCTCGCAGGGTTCAATATTACATTGTCTGCAGAATGTGGTTTTTTTTTTTTTTTTTTTCTTGGTCCCCCCCCCCTCCTTCATTCCTCAGTTTCTTTGGGATTGAAAAGAAAATTGGCCGTTTAGCAGCAAAAAACTGTTTATCACTCGGATAATTATTCTGACAAGTTTGATCCTCGGGGTTGCACGCTGACAGGCCTTCTGGGCAGGTTTCAAGACCAAAAATATGTATAAATACCATCCTGACAAAAGCGTTTGACAGGAGCCATGAGCAGGATATAAATCTACTCACAATTTCACAGATTTCTGTTTATTTAGATTTTTCTCCCAATAGGTTTACATTTAACTCTCATTTCTGAGCAAGAGTATGTTTTCTTTTCTTTTTATACACGTGTGTGTTTATTGTCACTTTCTCTATTTGCTTTTTAATATTTTTTAACAAAGTTAAAAGCTTTTTAAAAAAATAATAATTTTTTTTTATATGTAAATGTTTTTTTTTTTTTTTTTGTTATTATTTATTATTATTTTAAATTATTCCTCCCCATTCCCTCAGGTGATTTAATGGTGCTGAAACTTTTTATTGAGGAGAAATAAATAACGCGGTGATCATCATTTAATTAACCATGTAAGTGGTTGTGTTGGGGCACATTAACAATAACTTGAAAAGGCTTGTTCTCCAATCTAGTAAAGTTAATTAAAGTGAAGCATGTGTTTTGACTGAAGCTTTGAAGCGACTCCGCTTGCCAATTTTGAGTTAAGCTGACAGGCATGTGCTGCGCTGCTGCCTGTAGGCATTTTTCGTTCACCGTATTGTGCTCAGAGTCCTGGCTCCGCTTTCTGGAGTCTTTTAATACAGTGTTTTCGTCTCCCCCACTCCCGGCAGCTACCGATAGAAACTCTGATTCGTTGGGAAATCAGATTCCGAGACAGAACGTTGACCGTTCTACCAAAAGTTCGGCTTTCCAAAACTGGAATTTCAGAATGAGATTTCGGTCGAGCCTTATGTACGTTTGACCTTCTGGCGTTTGGTGGAAATTCCATCGTTCTGTCCGGCCAACGACTAAAATTCTAGAAAGACTGATTCGGGAAAAGAAGCTTAAAAATATATAAGGAATCCCCTTTTTGATGTGGTTCCCAAACTGAAAAAAATAATAATTTTTGAACAAGATTTCTGCTTTGGATCTCCATCAGTTTTTGTTCTACAGGAGCCTCTGCCTTGGACCTCCAGATATTTTAAAACCACATCTCCCATGATACTCGGAAACTCATTGGCTCGGCAGAGGCTTGCGAGGACTGAAATTCCTAAACATTGGGAGGACCAAGGTTGAACATTCCTTTTCTTCTGGCAGTCAGAGTTCTGAGACGTCTAAAAGAATTTTCGGAAAAACCCTTGGGGATGATGATGGATACCCTACATCTGGTTTTAGGAGAAAAATGTAAACCTCCACTTTTGGATTAAAAAGTGTCAAATCTATCTCCAAGATCAGTGGTTCTCAACCCTGGCCCTCAGGTTCAGATTTTAAGGATCACCTTGGGGGAAATGCAGACTGAATCCTGCAATCGCTGAGCAGCAAATCATATCATCTGTGCTGTGCTTCACGTATCTGCAAACCTGGCCTGTTAGGGGGACCTGAGGACCACGTTGACTGTCCTAGATGATGGTGGGCATCCATAATTCCACATAAATGGATTGGAGAGTTATGAGAATCCTAGAAAAACCAAACAAAAGTGATCTAGAGTTGTATCCATCCTCCTCCTCCAGTTAAAGAAATATTGAAATAGAATTCTCTGTTTTTGGTTTACATACACGTTGTCGGGTGGGTTTCCGAGGTTTCTACTTTGGCGTACCAAGATCTGAGCTTTTGTTGACCTGTAACTCCCACCCCAAGAGTGTTATGGGAATTGTGGTTGAACGGCAGGTGAGGATGAAGGAAGGATCCCAGAACGTCATTTCAAAAATCTGAAATCCTCAGTTTTTGGATTTAGAAGGCGTCAAATGGTTTTCAGAACTAGGTCTCTGCTTTAGCTCAGGGATGTCTAACCTTTTGTCCAGCAGGTTTTGATGTACGACGACTCATGTCTGGCAGAGAGCGTGTGAATTGTCTAACAATATCTAGGGGTTCTACAAAGGATAAAAAGACATAATGAACTTCAAAATTTTAAAATCTTTATCTCCTTAATCCTTCGTTTTATTCATTTGTCGGATTATTTTTTATCTCTTCTGTTAATTTTAACCTGTGTATAAAAAAATTTAGGGTTGTGGTGGAGGACAAAACAGTGAGATAAAAAGCCTCCAAGCTATAATAAATTATGTTTATTATTGCAGAAGCCACTTGCACATCACAGCAATTCAATGCAATTCGTAATATCGCAAGTGGCTTCTGCAATAATAAACATATATATATATTTATTACGGGTAAAGCCCGAATTGCGGTTAATCCTAGGATTACCCGGGTAATCCTGACATTACCCGGGTAATCCTGACATTACCCAAAATCGCTGGGTAAAGCTGGAAAAAAATGAAAATTTTAGGACTAACCAACTGCCCTTGGGTAACGGTCTGTAAGAGCTGAAAAATCCGCACTTTACCCGGATAATGTGCAAGTGTGAAGCTTCACCCGGGTAATCTGGGGACTATCCACAGCTTCACCCAGGTAATCTGAGGACTATCCACAGCTTCACCCAGGTAATCTGAGGACTATCCACAGCTTCATCTGGGTAATCTGAGGACTATCCACAGCTTCATCTGGGTAAGCGGAGGACTATCCACAGCTTCATCTGGGTAAACTGAGGACTATCCACAGCTTCCCCTTGGTAATTTGAGGACTATCCACAGTTTGACCTGGGTAATCTGAGGACTATCCAGTTTCACCCGGGTAATCTGAGGACTATCCACAGCTTCACCTGGGTAATCTGAGGACTATCCACAGCTTCACCTGGGTAATCTGAGGACTATCCACAGCTTCACCTGGGTAATCTGAGGACTATCCACAGCTTCACCTGGGTAATCTGAGGACTATCCACAGCTTCACCTGGGTAATCTGAGGACTATCCACAGCTTCACCTGGGTAATCTGAGGACTATCCACAGCTTCACCCGGGTAATCTGAGGACTATCCACAGTTTCACCCGGGTAATCTGAGGACTATCCACAGCTTCACCTGGGTAATCTGCAGAGCATCCAACCCCGCTTGGGTAAAAGTGAATTTTGCCATTATCTATGGGTATTATCAATGAAAATGGCAAAAGACAAACATTAAAATGTATTGAGGATATAATGAATATGCAGAGTAACAGGATATGTTTCTTATATGAATGTGAAAGAGTTACATGATCTTTATTATCAGGGTTATTCAAAGAGATTCGAAAAGTCCCTGGTGACTTTTCCTTCTCTTCAATTCGGTGCAAATCGGCTTTCCCATTTCGGCGACCCTGCCGTGTATTCAGCAAGCACCACAGGGCTGTCGAAGTGCAGGGAAAAGCTGCCGAAAACCCGGCGAATGCACGCCGGAAACCCGCAAAAACATCTGGATTAACCCGTCGAAGACTCTATAAAATCCCGAGCAGGAGCCGGTCACACGCAGAGCAGCCGCCGGAAAAAGACGACACCGCAGACGAAGGCAGTGAATAAATTAGAGAAACAGTTTGCATGAATGATTGAAAAGTGAAACGCTGTTTGCAAAGAAACTATTGAGTGAAAATGTCTGAAATTTACATATGAGGTCCAGGGAATGATAATAAAAAGGGCTGTTACAGAAAAAATAAGTAAAGTTAAAAAAAAAATTCCAGAATAATGCTTAAAGTATCCTAAAAAATCTATAAATAAAGAGACTTTTTGCTGCAGAATTTTATAATGAACGGTTTATTAGATATTGAATTAAAACAGGAATATTTTTAACATTGAAGCCTATGGGATTCTCCTGAATAAACCTGTCGAATGAAACCACCGAATGGCAGGGCATTAGGGGAACCTTTCACTGCTGGTTTGTGTTCTCTGAATAGCCGAAGCAGTGCTTTTTTATGGGGATTTCACTGCCCTCGAACAGGCACCGTATGTGCAGGCAATTCGCCAGGATTTGGAGTATTGCCTGCTCTCTGGATAGCCGAATGGCCAGGAAAGGTAACTACGCTGATTTTCAGCAATTGGTTACCTTTCTCCAGCCATTCGGATCTCTTTGAATTACCCTGTATGTGTCATATGTGCTTATATATTATTTATAAAACATAATAACCATTAGGTTACTCGTTATGTAAGATCTTTAATCTTCATAAATTAATTTTCAGACAATTAAGAGTAGCCTCATGGTTATTAGTGAGGTTTGTGACTGGATACAAATTCATTAAAAATAACAAAAAAAACACTATTTTGTTGTCAGTCGGATAACCGTTTGCAGCTTTACCCGGGTAATCCTCGGAATTCAGTCAACTGTAACCTGCTGAAAACCCAAGAAAAGCCGAGCACCCAGAGGCGTTTGGATACTTTGCAGATTACCCGGATAAAGTCTGATGTTTCGTTGCATATCACACTTTATCCAGCAACACTAGGGTAATGTGTGAATTACCCGGTTAAAACAGAGCAGAAAAGCGGATTACCCAGAGGCCTCTGGATACTTTGCAGATTACCCGGGTAAAGTCCGAAATTTCATTTCACTTCGGACTTTTGCTAATGAGGCCTGGGTAAAGTCAGGATTAACCGCACTTCGGGCTTTACCCGTAACATATAAATATATATATATCTATATATCGGACTGTTCAATATCTATATACTGAAGTTACTCCTAATCAAAACTCTGCTCTGTTTGCTGTTACAGACGCAACATTTCTGTTTTTTCATATATAGTTTTCTAGAATTTCCAATGGATCGAAAACGAGGAAAATACTTTTTATAAACTTACAGGGTTATTCAAAGAGCACCGAATTGGCCACGAAATTGCAGCGACCAGTGAATTTCCCTGTACGGTGCAATTTCGTGGCCGTTCAGTTATTCGGAAAGCTGACAATTTGCCAAATTATCAATGTAATAAAAATTCCATGCTTTTCTTAAATATTTAATCAACCGTTTATTCTTTACGTTTGCAGCAAAAAGTCTATTTGCTTTTAGGAATGTATGGGATTTTTCCGACAACATATATATATATATATATATATTTGTTTTATTTTTTCTGTAACAGACCTTTTGTTATTCACAGGACCTTATATCTTTTTTTCATGCAGTAAAATTTTTTTAAATACCTTTTTAAAGGTTGCAGTGTTTTTTTCTTTTTTATATACCGGTTTGGCAGCTTTTTATGGATCGATTCGCCGCACTTGGGGACCTTGTGGTGAAGGCTGAATTCACTGTAGGGTCAGCAAATTTAAATCGCCGAAGTGCGGCGAACAGGAGAGCACCAAAATGTCGGGGACCTTGCGGTGCTCTCCGGATAACGCTGTTAATCGTTTCACAATTTGAAGCAATTTTTTTTTTTTTTTTTTAAAAAGGCAGAAATTTGAACAATTATTATTAAAGTATTGATAACCTTTTAATCGTAATTTCAAACATAATTGTTAAAAAAATCAAACGCTCTCTTTAATGTTAATTCTATAATTTTTTTTATGTTTTCTATAGAGTTTGGCAGAATTTTAAATAAATCACTGTTGACCCTGCCCTGATTTATTTATTTTGTAATGTGTAATTCTTTGTTGCTGTCACCATTTGACATTTGGTGAAATAAAAAGATTTTAATAATGTTTATTCAAGCATCGGACACCAAGAAGCAAAATTGCTGGCTCACTTATTTAGTTCTTTTTTAAGTGGCAACAATTCTGGTCTGTATCGCAGCAATATGGGCACCATAAATAGTGTCTGTCAAGGTAATTGTCTCCTCTGGAGGTGTTTTTATCACCATTAAGAGTGAAAGGACTCACTTAAGTGCCTGAACGTTGACAGGACAACGAGCTCGCTGGCGCTAATTAGCAAGGGTAACCTTAAAATTATACCTATTAAACCACTGGGCTGAAAAGGCGCACTGCAGCGCTAACCTATTGCAGCAGGGGTGTTTTATATCATCATATCAATGGGTTCCAGGATCATTTATCCAAAAAAATACTTTAATGGGGGAAAAAAAAAAGTTTTTGATTTTATAAAAAAAAAAAAAAAAAAAATTCCTTATGTATACTGGACTATATTCCTACTGAGCTGCTAAGAGGGGGAAATGGTGCGGACATTCGGTATTGGCACAGAAGTCGGCGACCTTGACCCCCCCCCCAGATGTTTTTTGGAACTACATCTCCCATGAAGCACAGCCACTGACTCGCTTGGCTGTGCCTCATGGGAAATATAGTTCTAAACATCTGGAGGGCCAAGGTTGCTGACCCCCCGTCATGGTGGCTCTCCGTTACTGGCTGTGTTACGAGCCAACCAGTAATGGCTCAGCTCGTAAAATGTAGTGCAGTGCAGTCAAACTCCGCCCCCCCCCCAGATTTACTGAACTACAACTCCCATGATTCCTCGGCCATCTATTTCATTGAAAGAATTTGAGGGAAATGTAGACATCAACATCTGTAGGGCCATGAGTTTGACAGCCCTGCACTAGTGGGTACAGGCAACGGTGCTACAGCCATCATCCTCTTCGGTGTCTGTAGTATTCCACGGAGAGTCACGGAAAATAGTGCCGTTCAGCAGAATTTGGCAGGAAACAAGCTCAGAGCGTAAAGATGTAATGATGCTTTTTTCTCAGATTTAAAGAGAACCATGACAGTAGATAGAATATATCTAGGCTGCGGTCACACGAGCGCATTGAGTGCATCTGTGTGACCACTCTTCCCTGCGTCCGTCGCAGCTTTGTGATGGCTTGACGGAGAGGGCAACACGTTATAACGTGCACACTAGATGCACACGTTATCACTGGACGTGCTGTCAGCCCCCACGTAAAAAAACTACGACGAACATAGGTGGCGCTATAAAGCGTGATCTACCATAGGAGGATCGAGCTTTGTAGCGCTGAGCGCACTAATCGCGCCCAGCGAGGTGGCCACACGGGCGTCAGTGGAAGGAACCTCCACTCTCATGGACATTCCTTCCACTCTTAAAAACGCTCGTATGACCCCGGCCTGGGGGTGTTATTGAAAGCTACTACCTTTTGCTTTTTAAACTCCATGGTTCCTTCTTTTGCATGCGGTCACACTCTTTGGTTTCCTCTTTTACGCGATCCTAAATGCATTCGATGCAGGAGCAATTTTTATTCTTCGTGCAAAATTAATAGACAAGTGATTTATTGAGGTTTTGTTGGTTGTCATCGTTCAAGACACAGAAGTCCTAGATCAGTGGTTCCCAACCACGGTCCTAAAGTACCCCCAATAGGTCAGGTTTGCAGGATATCTGAAGCACAGCACAGGTGATATGATTTGCTGCCCAGTGATTGCAGGATTCGGTTTGCTTTTCTCCAAGGTGATCCTTAAAACCTGGCCTGTTAGGGGAACCTGAGGACCAGAGTTGGGAACCACTGTCCTAGATGATGGTTAATTCTAACCATTAATTGTATGAAAATCTGGAAAGTGTCATAGAAAGGGGCTCAGGCAGTGAATGATCGTAGGAGTGAGTGTATGCAAACCTATCGTTAGACTTTAGATTTTGAAGCCGACTCCTTGTTGGTGGTAGCATTGGTACATAACTAATTCACACATTTGTTGTGGCGAAACATCATGGCGGATCATTTCCTTTTCTATAAATTTATGGATCTCCTTCTCAAGCGAAGAGTGTTTCTTGTTGGTAGAGGTTTGAAAGGACTCTTGGTTTCAGTGCCTCCATCGCATCTTCATCCTTGACCTACTTGACGTTTACTGATCGACTGACTCTTGGCCTGTATCAAGGCCCTATTTCCAGGTCGATGAGACTTTTTAGGCTGAAGGCCTGGTCACATCCTTGACGTCATTTTGCAGTCAACCATGTAACACCAAAACTAAAAAGTTAGACGTTGTCCATGAAATATGATTTGTGGAAAGCTTTGATAACTCTAAGGCCGGTTTCCCGCAGCTTTGGGATCTACCTACGAATAAACAATCCGCTGATTTATTCAAGTGGTCTCACAGTTGTGCATAATGTTTGGATTTTGACCAGTTCCCCATTTTTATTTATTTTTTCCTCCAGTCATTGCAGAGATTGTAGCCAACGAGTTCTTGGCATGACAAAGTGACGTTTTACCCAAGAGATCACATTATATTTGCATACGTTTGTGAGGTTGTTGGCGTCCATGAGCATTTTGTTAACCATGTGCCACCTTTTTCCCTCTAGATTATCTCACCGAAGAGCCGGCCCCACTCGATGAACTGGTTTTCGGGATCGAAGAGACCATAGAGTTGGCCTGCAGCATGGAAGGCTCTTCCATATCTACCTCATGGTTCAAGGATGGCGCTGCCATTTTCCCAAACAACAGAACACGCACGCGACAAAACCTGCTGAAGATCATCAACGTGTCCTACGACGACTCTGGGATTTACAGCTGCCGAGTGTGGCCTTACAACGAGATATTTCGCAACTTTACCATCAGAGTGGCAGGTACGATGACATTCACTCAGCATTGTCTTCTCCCTTTCCATATTTTGTAGAGACCAGAGCCGGAGATGTAAACCTAGGGCTTCCATGTTCTTCTTTCAGTCATGGAGTTTCCTTGCCATCCTGTTTCCTTCCTGATGATGTGTCAGATTGAGTCAAAACAAAGTGTACTGGTAACGGTGATGGGTTTTCTGAAATTGGCTACAAAACCTTTATATTGCTGCGTTTGAAATTATTTATTTATTAGATATCGCCCTAATGTTTCTCTCCAAAATGGTCATTTACATGTTTCCTTTGCAAAAACTCACAGTAATGTGCAGTGTGTGTGTGTGTGAGTTTTATTGCTGTGGAGCTCTGTGATACAGATTCACTGCAATGTGTGGTGTGTGAGTCTAAAGCCAATGGCAAATTGGGCAGTAATCATGATGCATCACGGAATCGAACCGTGAGACCAGTGGAGATGCGTAGCCCTAGTATATACAGGGATCGGCGTTTTGTATAGCCCGACGCCCTGGACAATGTTTTGGCATTGCTCAACAGCTATACACAGAACTCGGATCCTTCACGCTGCGCGGAAGGGAGCTGCTAGTCCGCAACCCTGGCTGCTGATTGGCTCACCACAATGCCAAATGAAAATTGGGCTGCCAGTTCAGCGCTGGAGCACCCTCTGCTGGTCTAGGCGGGAGACTTAAACGTTTGTGTCTCTTGTGCAGGGAGTCATACAGCTCGGAAAGGGGGGGGATGAAGAGGGGATGGGGAAACTAAGCATCTGCTTGTATTTTTGATGTACCGCGCCACAGAATATGTTGGCATGCTAAAACACCATGCAGAAGCTGTAACCCTAATAAAATAACATGTATTTATAAAGTGCCAACATATTCTGGAGCGCTGTATAATGGAAATGCAAGCAGTGACCCTAAAAGCAGTACCAGTAATATGGTAAATATATATAATTTTTTTCCATCAGGACAAGTTTTCTTGAGGGACAAGCAGATCAGACGCCACTTTAGTCTTTAGGACAAGTAGATATATTTTTTTGAAATTTCCCCACAACCCTAATATATATTTTTTCCCCCGTGTGCGCATTTTTGTTTTTGAGAAGCCTGCAGAGGTTGCTTGGTCCCTTGTAGATGATGGGTGCTGGTCAGTAGAATATTTTAGATCTTCTGGGATCAGAAGGATAAAAAAAATTGTAGCAATAATTGTTTCTGTTAAGCTGCGTATGATGCCTTGGTTTGTTGATCTCTGGTCTGTAATGCGGCTGTATTAAATTCCTGTATCTTATGTCTGTTTATAAAAGAAGATACAGAAGTGCGTAAAGCCATTACGTCTTTAAATCACATCAAACTCCGGGGTGCCGCTGAGCGTTTACTACATAACCATGAATGAGTCCATAATTAGCCACCCTGGCAGACACCCCATCCTTGGCGTGCTGGCATTCAGCATCAGTGGGGGGTTTGATGGTTTCACGTCCAGTCCAAGCGATGGACACCGGGTTCCTCTCGAGTGATGGCTAGTAGCAGGATTTGTGGTGCGTCTGTGAGATCTCCCGGGGAGTCACTGTCTGCGATCAGGATTAAAAAGAAAAAGAAACAAAACGTTTCAGAGAAAGTGGAATTATTTTTTTTGTTTGTTTTATTTTCCCTGTTCTTTCGTCTCCCTGTCCTACATCTGCTTTTAATCACACGTTATTTCAGAATCCAACAGACATTTTGAGGTCACATCAATTAAATGGCAAAAAAAAATAAAGCATTTGGGGGTTTTCTTTTTTCTCTCTCATCCTCCCCCCTTCCTTTTACACCCTTCTAAAGACGTAACAGGAGAGGAGTCCAGAGGACTCGCTTAAAAATGTGTTTGTTTCTATAAAATTACATTAAAATGCTTTCAGGATCAAGGGGCGACTTTAGAGGCAGCGATGGGGCAGCTGGTGGTACGGCAATGGAAACCAGCTGTGAGTCCAAGAAGGTGAAAGAGAGAAAACATTTTGATGGAGAGAAGAACAATAATCAGAATGATTTAAAGTATCAAATCCCCAGGTGTTTGTTATTTTTTTCTAGGTCCTGCGATATTAACGCAGTGGATCAAAAGGCATGGGTTATAGACGTTTACTTCTGTTCACATCCCACCAAGATTTCTAGTGTGTGTGTAACGGAATGTGTCAGATCTACACCTTTTTTTGGATTTGTACACCGGGGCATATTTTTTGGCATATTCAAAAATATTATATATAGATTTACAGCAACCACGAGGGCAGCTCTCTTCCTGTAGTAAGCATGACACGTGGTTGCTACTCAAGACGAATAGACACAGCAAATCAAGTGGAGAGTACTCAGTTACACATACCACACAATCTCACAGCTCACAAAATGTAAAGATTTTTGGCATGATGGGAATTTATTTCACAAAATATGGCCATATCTTTAATGGATCTCATCCCAGCGCGTCTCTTGTATCCAAGCACATTGCACTGTGTATTATTTGTTGTTTTTATTGGTCCCGTTAGCGCCCTTATATAAAATCCATGTTTAGGGCAGCCTCACCCAGTTTTCTGTGTTAAAAAAAAATAGAGATATATATCTCTATCTCTACTGAGCATAGCGGGCAGGTGAGTCTCAAGACAAAAAAACACAACAAACCAGGAGGAGAGCACACCATCTCATTTATTCAATAGGGATGCGCCGATACTAGTATCAGTGCCGATAAAAGCATTTTTTTAAATTTATTTTTGAGAAAGGATTTTACCAGGAAGGATACATTGAGATTTCTCTCGTTTTCAAGTATGTCCTGGGTGGAGAGTATGTACCGTTAGGTGTCTTGCCCAAGGACACATACTGGAGAGGTGCTCTTGCCGGGATCGAACCTGTGTTCCACAGTCTCTCTCCAGTTATAGAGCAGTGATGTTACCTCTACTCCACCCAGCCGGCTTTGAGTACTTTGTACTCATGCAAATGCCCTGATACCCGAAAACCATGGCTTGCCGCCATCCGAGGGTGCTGGGGCTGTTAGTGTAATGCATTGAGCGCATTCCCCTCAGGCTGGCGATCCCCACGAGAGAACACTGCTGGAGGCCGCATCACAGCCCAACAACCGCTCGGAGGACCAGGTGACGCGGCCAACCGGCGCACGGACCACGCGTACAGTCAGAGGGGAATGCCAGCGGAATGCTCTTAATGCATTCCGCTAGCATTGAGGTCTGTGTGGGGTTTACATGTGTCTGAGGTTAGGTCTGGTACGTGTGGTCAGGGTGTGTGCAGTCCTGTACAGTGGGTAAATGGGGTGTATGGCCATAAATTTCAATATTAATATAAACAGGACAGGCTTTCAGCAAAAATCCTATTTTATCGGAAAGTGTTCACATGACTTTAAAAGTATCGGTACTTGTACTCTTAGAAAAGTGGTATCAGCGCATCTCAGATACTCAACATTAACAGTATCTCTCATATTTAAAGACTAAGAGCTACATTACAATCTCCGCGTTAAAATGGGGGCGGTAGGGAGAAAAACTGCGTCCGCAGGTTTCCCCCTACCGCCCCGTTTTAACTGGGGATTGCAACGCAGGCGCAAAAAATGCTGCCTGCATTGTAGCGGGCGCTACGCCCGGGATGCTCGCGGCAGCGCTGAGCGCAGCTGCGACCATCCACTCGATGGACTCCATAGGATTGAGCCAGACGCTGGTGGTCACATGACCTGCCGGATCTCGCCTCACAAGATCCGGCCAGTCGGCATAGTGATCCGCAGGGGGAGACTGAGGAACTTTTTCCCCCAGTCTCTCTCTGCTCCCGCCGGACAGAGGAGGCGGTTGGAGCCGCGGTCCTCGCCGCGGCACAGGAGGTGAGTATATCATTCTTTTATTTATTTTTTTTGGATGGTGCTGACTGTTTCTGAAGAAGCGGTATCCGTTAACACCAACTCCTGGCTCTGGTTAACTTTCCGATAACCAGAGCCGGACATTAATCAGCGCTGGGACTTTGTAATACTAACGCTGGTTAACACTTTGCGCTCCCCATGTTAAGTATAGGGAGCGCAAAGTACAGTAACCTCGTGCTGAAAAGCGCCAGATTCCAAACGCTAACGGGTTACTTAACCCATTAGCGTTTGAATTGTAATATGCGGTAACATGCGGCTAACGTTAATGCTCACGCAGGTGAGCGTTAAAGTTAGCACCTACATTGTAATGTGGCCCTAAATAGATTTCCAAGACTCCAACTCTTAACCCTTTCAAGCTTTTAACAATTTTTAACCCATTAAAGAATTTTCAGAAATGTGTAACCCTCCTAAACTCTGTTAAAAAACTATGGGAATTCAGTTCACAAAATATGGCCATATATTGCTTAAGCCTGTCACCTAATGACCAGCATTATGGCAGAAATGACTCCATTGCTATCAGATGTGTGATTTAATTTATGAGTGAAACCCACCAGCAGGACGCAGTGAAAAGTGAAGCTTTTATTCCTAGGAAGCCGCGCCGCCGCTGCCTTACCAATATGTCCTCAGTCGTGACCGCTCTCGAATGGGCGCTGAGCATTATGTGACAGGGATACGGTTTATGTGTTTTTCGAGTGGAAATTTTCCTGAAGAATCCCCTTAATGCGAGCCGGCGTAATGAGATTTCAAAACATTATAAACAGGGCAGCGTGAACGGAACACGCCGACATCAATATGTTAATGTGGTTACAGCGCGTCAGCCTGAGGTTCTGTGTAACCGTGCCGAATATTCCCTTTGATATGTAAAACATACTGGAGGGGACAAAAATAACTCCATTCATGCTTTTCCTCTTGATATAGATGGATAGAATTTATAAATGTGTTTCTCTGTGCTCCATATCCCTGGGTGAAGGTGGACTCCTTGTCACTGGTGGCCTCATTGTCACTGGTGGCTTATCCTGCTGAGCTCCTGGTCCTTCTGAGCTGGATACAATGTATTTTATTGAGTTGGCTTTCAAAACGCGACTTCTGTTTAGAACTACGGCTCCCATAATGCCTTGCCAAGCACATGGTTGATAAGGCATCACGGAGGTTGTAGTTCTAGAACAGAGGCTCATTATTTTGGTTTGCCTTGCTCTACCTGTTGAGGATAATGGGAGTT
This sequence comes from Leptobrachium leishanense, assembly GCA_009667805.1. Lineage (NCBI taxonomy): Eukaryota > Metazoa > Chordata > Amphibia > Anura > Megophryidae > Leptobrachium > Leptobrachium leishanense. The sequence goes on along the minus strand of CM019063.1, from coordinate 513,245,424 downwards.
GCAGTCTAACCTATGCATTCTGCAGACCCCCACCATTGCTACTCTGCTTTACGTCCAATCTGGCAGATATGCGCATGGTGCGATGTGTTTACTGCCCTGGCACTCCATCACTTTCCAAATGCCCATATACACAAGAGACAGACCATCTTCAGGGCCAAAATCTCAGATTTACTATACCTTTTTTTTTTTTTCTCTCTTGCTCCCAGTTTCTTTTTTTTTTTCCTCCCTTCTTTTGATTGGGGGGGTCTTTTCATACTATCGGTTGTGCGGGTCTAATAGCAGAGCTGTAAATCGGTAAAAGTCCCAGCATTGAATCTCTAAACCGGTAATCGTCCGACTCGGCCCTCTAGATGTTGTGGAACTAAATCTCCAATGATGCTCAGCCACTCACTATGGGCAGTATTACAAAGCTGGTGCTAACTTAACCAGAGCTGTTGTAAACGTAAAACCTCCATAGGCTATAATGGCTCTGGGAAGTTTACAACAGCTCTGGTTAAGTTAGCACAAACATTGTAATATGGCCCTATGTTGGCTGAGACTCATGGGAAATGCGGTTCCGAAGCATCTCCCGGAGCATGGTTACTGACCCCTGCTCTAAACTATAATAAGTGTCAGAAATTGACTGTGTACATAACATACGTTACTCTTGTGCTAAATGGCCGTTTTATTGACCTAAATGGTGATCGCGATAGGTTGTGATGTCATCCTAAAAAAGTCTGGGAGTAGCCTAGCGTCTTGCTCCGCCTCCCGCTCCATTAGGACGCTTACTTTTCTCCACACCTCGACAGGTTAATGCAGGCCCCAATCTCTACTGATAAAGAGCCTTCTCAAAGATGTAGCCGTACGGAGGATACAAACCTGCTACTCTTCAGAGCTCGGGTGACTTGGACGGCCCAAAGATTGAGTCTTCAGAGTTTAATGACGATGCTCCATTTTTAATTAATCCATTTCCAAGCTTTTTGATATTAATATATAACTCTTTTCTTTCTTTCTAATAGATCTGTCGTCGTCTGGTGACGATGAAGATGACGATGATGAGGAAGCGGTGGAAGACAGAGGTAAATGTGACCCGTGTTTATTCCACCCTTCGTTTTTCTGGATATGTATTGATTTTTATTATGTATTTTTTTATATATACTGTATATATTTTTTTATTTACTTCATTAAGCTTTTTTTCTGTGTTGCCGTCTGAGGGCAATATTCCATTCCTGACGCTAACCTGGAGATGGTAAACAGGATAATTTGCGTCTGCAGATTTTCCGTTAGCACCGTCCCTGGAATACGACGTTATCTCGGCACCTCTCCCCGGAACACTGCGCTAACCACCCGGATACCCCAGTATCGCTTCCACACCACCACGAGTATCAGCTCCTGGAGTCCATAGGACTTGCACTTCCAGGCCGCGAGCTCTGCGCGACCTCACTCTCTCGAGATTTTTCTTCGCAGCATACGGTTGAGGAAGACTCAGTCGACCATTTTCAAGGCCCGTTTTTAAACCAACACCAAGGACTGTAATTTGGCAATCGCCTCCTCGCTGTCTTTGAGGTGACTCAGTGCTTCCATTCGTGCTTTTGTTTTACTGTACTGTTTAAATGTTGATCCCCTGTCCTGGTATTTTTTATAGATCTCGCCTCTTGTCCCTTTTATATTGGATGGGGGGAGCTTGTTTTTCCATGCTGTTGGTGGCATCTCGCGCCAACTTCTAACCGTCCGCCACCCACAGCGTTCCTACAATGTTCATCGTTCCGATCTTGCCAACCACAGCAGCCTGCGCCGGACTCCTTTTAACGCTCCCTTTTAATGTGTGCACATTGGAATTTAATGCTCCCTGCTCAATGTGGCCACAATCCCAAATAATTCTCATTATTCTAACCACTTTCCTTGGCTCCTAACTCACCCGATGCCTCTTTAGCAACGGAGTATTTTGGGAAAGTTCCTAGGACTTTGCTTTCTGATGGAATAAATATCTAGCGAAAAAGCTGGAACTTCAAATGACTATGTTTTGATCTTGGGGTGACGTGGCCTATATGTATTATTGCTTGGTACAGTTTTTCCCATGAGGCGTCCAACCAATGGCAAAGATCAGTCATGGCTACCTTCTCACAAATTATTATGAAGATTGTTCCACATGCCAACTCTGTGCCAAGGTCTTTCAACTTGCCCTTGCAACTTTGGTTCGTACACGTTTGCTTAGCGGTGACTCCAGCGTCACAGGACCCAGACGCGCTTTTCCATATAGGGTAATATAGAGGTTTAGGAGTAGTAGTAGTCTTTGGCTGCTTGGACCCTGGGTTTGCCAAAGTTGACCTTGAGTTTTGTTTCATAGCGGTCCATTGACAGGCATTTTATTGCAACCGTAGTCCATTCTTTTAGAGGACCTGAGGACCAGGATTGGGAACCACTGGCTTAGAAAATGTCTAGATTGTGCCGTTTGCCAAAGTAGCAGAGTCGTGGCTAGCTCACATCATATGGCTACTGGCCAGTAGAGATTTGGAGCAGTCACTCCGTAGGAACATTCCACGGGTTACCAGAGTCTTCCACTTGCAGGATTTTAATCTATAGTTACAATTACAAGTATTTGTAAAGCGCCAACAAATTCCTTAATGCTGTACAATGGGAGAGACCGAATAATAAATATACATACATGTTACACACAGAAAAGTAGGAGGGAGGACCCGGCTCGAGAGCTTACAATCGAAGAGGAGAGGGGTGATAACACTAGGTGAGGGTAAATAGAGGACCTGAAGTAGCGGGTGGGGGGGGGCGTGTGAGCTATGTGGGAAGATGGTGTAAGAAATAAACAATGGGGAGATCATGGAGTGAGATGATAGGCTTCTCTAAAGTAATGGGTTTTCAGAGACTTCTTGAAGGACTAGAGAGACGGGGAGAGTCTAATGCTGCAGGGGAGGGAGTTCCATAGAAAGGGAGCAGGTCGGGGGAAGGCGGGAGTTAGGGCAGCGGGTTGAAGAACTGATCGCATCAGATCATTGGCCGAGTGAAGTGGTCGGGATGGGATGCACCTGCTAATAAGGGAGGAGATGAAGGCAGGGGCGAAGTTATGGAGAGCTTTGTATGTGAGCACCAGTATTTTGAAATGGTTTCTATAGGAGACAGGGAGCCAGTGTAGAGATTGACAAAGGAGTGAGGTGTGAGAGGTGCATGAGGTGAGATGTAGGAGTCTGGCATAGGCATTCATTACAGACTGCAGAGGGAGAATCTGGGACCTCTTAAGGCCAGAGCGAGAAGGAGGTTACAGTAGTCAAGGCGGGAGATAATAAGAGCTTGGATGAGCATTTTAGTAGAGTCTGGATTAAGAAAGGGACGGATGTGTGCAATGTTTTTAGATGGAAGCACCCTAGGGTTCCTCTGGTGGGAACGTTTGTCTTGAGCACCTTGCAGGTCGCAGGTTGTATGTTCTCCTGTCGGAACGTCCTTTCATACCCTCTGTGTTTCTCAAACAATCCGTGAAAGAGCCGTGTGAGAGTCGGCTGAGTATTTACTCAGATGATATTCCCGCTGTCGTTAATCTCTACAAATATTATAAAGTTTGATCTCCTAGAAACAAAAACCCATCGTTTCTTGATTTGTAAAACCTGTTATACGGTCTCCGAAGTCGCTCGCCCGGGTGTAGCATGTTCTCTCGGCCAACGCAACCTGTCTCGACTCGTAGTGAAAGCAGTTTATTCCAAAAAAAGGAAACTATCACTGTAATGCAGGACTGGCAACTTTGTGTTACGCTTTTAACCCTATCTTGCTGCCACCCAAAAAAAGTCACTTGTCCAGTCAGTTGCCTATTCCTCGGCCGCTCGAGTGGCCAATACCTATTCACCTGTTCGTTTTGTTTGAAACCTTTTCATTTTTTAAAACCCAATCATATTATAAGAAACTTCAACCTACACATTTGCATCTCTGTGCGTCTTCCCAGTGGTGAGGGGGGCCAGTAATTGTTGTGTGGTGCTATTAGTTGCGGTTTTTGATTGACCGTCAGCTTATTGAGACTATATAATAACAGAAAATATCAAAAATAAAATAACATATTCTTATTTGATACAAGGTAGCAATTTACCTCAAAGCCAGAAGAATTCACGTGTTGATTTCATGTCAGAGGAGGATAATGTGTCCTGAAAGGGGAATACCGTCATTAGAGTTCACCATGCGTCTTTGGGAATTAGCGTTTTGCTCCAGATTTTCAATGTAGTAATTTAATTATTTAATGGTTTTAAAAAGTCATTAAGGCAAAACTATAAAGTGTCTCTGTGACATGGAAACGATGTTAAAACAGCATTACTTCTCCTCAGAACATTATGCCACCGAGCAGCAACCTGTACAGAAGGCTTGGACCTGGGTGGCTCATCGCTTACGTGTGTGTGTGCTTATATCCAGTGTGTGTGCTTATATCCAGTGTGTGTGTGTGCTTATATCCAGTGTGTGTGTGTGCTTATATACAGTGTGTGTGTGTGCTTATATCCAGTGTGTGTGTGTGCTTATATACAGTGTGTGTGTGTCCTTATATACAGTGTGTGTGTGTGTCCTTATATACAGTGTGTGTGTGTGTCCTTATATACAGTGTGTGTGTGTGTCCTTATATACAGTGTGTGTGTGTGTCCTTATATACAGTGTGTGTGTGTGTCCTTATATACAGTGTGTGTGTGTGTCCTTATATACAGTGTGTGTGTCCTTATATACAGTGTGTGTGTGTCCTTATATACAGTGTGTGTGTGTCCTTATATACAGTGTGTGTGTGTCCTTATATACAGTGTGTGTGTGTGTGCTTATATACAGTGTGTGTGGGCTTGTATACAGTGTGTGTGTGTGTGCGTGTGTGTGGGCTTGTATACAGTGTGTGCGCATAGGCGGGCTTGTATACATTGTGTGTGTGTATAGGCGGGCTTGTATACAGTGTGTGTGTGTGTATAGGTGGGCTTGTATACAGTGTGTGTGTGTATAGGTGGGCTTGTATACAGTGTGTGTGCATAGGCAGGCTTGTATACAGTGTGTGTGTGTGTATGGGTATAGGTGGGCTTGTATATAGTGTGTGTGTGTCCAAGCCATTCAAGGTGTTGTTGTTATCTGCTTCTGTTTTAATGAGATGCTCAGGGAGAAAACTGAAAACTAATCATCCACACGCGTGTCCTGACTTGTCGCACCATGATATGAAAATGTCATTCCTCATGATAAATATCTTCAGTGTTTTTTTTTTTGTTTTAAGTGTTTGGGAAAGCGTCCATTGGCGGTAATGTTTAGCTTTTGGATTCTCCGTGCGGAACGCCAGCAATCCTGCCGAATTAAGGCAGTGATGGTCCAACTGCAGCTAGAAGTAATGCTGTTTTCCCGCCCTTATTACAGGCCCTTATCACAGGATATTATTACTGTAGGAATGAGACGATCTCAGTAGCGCAGCAGCAAATATCTGCTCTGTGACCCACAGACTCCTTGATCTCATTAGTTCAGACCTTGCTTTCTCGGCTTGTGATCATTCAGAGCCAGTCTGATTCCTTTGTCACAAAACACATAATAAATCTCATTAAAACGGCTATAACCGTTGAAATTGCTTCAGGACGGCCCACAAGGAACAAGAGGGGAAAAATAAGCTGGATGGGTAGGGCTGTCAAATTCCCAGCCCCTCAGTTGTTGATGGTGCCTACAATTCCCAGAATTCTTTCAGTGCAATAGATGGCCAGGGAATCATGGGAGTTGTAGTTCAGAAACATCTGGGGCGGGCAGCCCTGCTGTAAGGGGCGTATCACTGGGCAATGAAAGAGCGTTGCTAAGGATATGAGCATTTTTGCTGAATTTGAACGTTTCTTCTGGGGTTTTTTTTTTTTTTTCTTCTGCTCAATTTTGTGTAGCCTAAAGTTCTTAAGTAGCCCCACCCCCGAGGACCTTTTCAGATACTTTTCAGCACGCTACAAAGTGTCACAAAGCAGAATTTGGTTTTCGAGCGGATATTCGTGTCACACGCTTACATGGATGCGCGTGGAAGCAGGAGGCGCGGTTTCTTACAGTTTTTATATTACATTTACTATTTTATATTTTTTATTTAACCTTTAAATTGTTTGTAACTCACGTAAATACAGGGTTGTAAATTATCCACATGTTCCCCGAGTCCCAGGAAACCTTTAAAAGTGGTTTCCGAAATGGGGGGGGGGGGGGTGAAAACCACTGAAATAGAGGAGCGCTTCAACGTGTAGGTTTTGGACTGGCATCAATCTATGAGGCCTTGACAACACTCACGGCTGAGTTTGCACTAAATGACGGGAATGGCACCGTCTGCTTGTACAGTAACACAGTAAAGCTCTTTGCCAATTTTGGTTACAGCGAAATGCGATGAGTGTTTTTTCATAGAAGTGCAGTTGCAGAGTATTGGAAGATGGTCACAGGCTAACATGCCAAGAAAAAGCCCAGATTACCCTATTTTATGTTCCTTTTGTTTGTTCGTGTGCCCGATTGTCCAGTTCTTGGTCACTCGTTTTTTTATTTGTTTTTTTACTTTACTATTTATAATTTAATTTAGATTTTTTTTTTTTTTTTCTTCAATGTGGGGAAAACAAATATATAATATATTCCTTTACCCACACCCATCATATTTCCAGACCTCTTGTCTGTTTTCTGCAACCACAATTATTTCCATGAGATAAGTTAAAAAAGTAAAGAAAAATCAAAAAAAAATCCTTGAAGACGCCAAACCCAAAGCATACGTGAATATACAGTATATATGCTAGATATATCTTCCTAGTGAAACCGTTTATCGGTTTAATGTTTTGCTTGTTTATTTACATGTAAATACAGCCTGTTTTACCTCATGAAAATCAGAGACACGCCCCCTAGATCCCCTGAGGCCCCATTCACACGGAGCGGGTTGTGCAGCGATTTCGCTCATATTTCCGCTCGATATCGCTCTATGTAGCTTCTCCCATGCATTTCAATGGAGCTGTTCACATCTCGTCGCTCAATGTCGCTGGTCGCTGTAGCTCGACGCTGGTACATGACCCCCTTTTTTCCCGAGATTTGCCGATTTAAGGCCGCATTCACACTGAAGCGACATGAAAATCGCTCATTTTTCCGCTCAATTTTCATATACGCAACATTGAGCGATATTGCACGATAACATCGGCAATATCACCGTTTTGCACGATATTGCACACCACCAACATCACCACCAATGCAAATCGTGGAAAAAAAGGATCATGTACCAGCGACAAGCTACAGCGGCGAGCGACGAGATGTGAACAGCTCCATTGAAATGCGTTGGAGAAGCTACATAGTGATATCGCGCGGAATATGCGCGCGCGATAAATCGCTTAGTGTGAGCGGGGCCTTAACATTGTGGTGTCGCACAATTTCGCTCATAAATGTGGTATCGCGCGATATTATCGCTCAATGTCACGAATATGAAAATCGCGTGGAAAAAGCACGAATTTCATGTCGCTCAGTGTGAATGGGCCTTGATGCTTGTTCAGTTCCTCAGCCGCTGCAAGTGCTAAGGCTAGGGTCAGACTAACGCAGTATTAACGTGCATTTTAGCAACACTAAATCACGGCCGTGCTAGCAGCAAATGACATCCAATGCCGGGCAGCATACGAAGAACGGCCGCACAAAAGTGCAACTGCGCAACGCAAGTGGCAAACGAACACATTTTTTCGAGAACGTCAAACCGCTAGTACTGATGTACAGAGTGCGCTGCGTCCGCATAGCGGCGTGTGTGCGTGATTGGGAGACGCCAGACGCTGCTAATGTCCAGCCTACATAACGTCCAGACACAAAAAGTGTTTTATTGATGATCCGTACAAAATCATGGATGCAAATGCGCATCGTATGACCGCTATCGCGTATTCCGTGAAAAAATACGTCCATTCGTTCAAACGCACTTTTTCACGGACAATGCGAAAAATGCGTTCGTCTGACCCTAGCCTTAGTTAGCGACTTGGCACTGAATGCTGTGCTGCCGTTCAGCGCTCAGCACTGCTAACTTAGCACTTGCAGCTGAGTGTGACGTGGGAAAGATGTCCGCCTCCACGGGGCAAATAATCCAATAAGGAAATGTTCAATTTGACGTTTTGGTGGAGTAAAACACCAAATATTTATTGGAACATGGTAAACTTTAACACTAAAATGGACAAGTGGATATTGCAGAAACAGCACCTTTCCTTAAGCAATCCTCTGCCCTTTTGCGTCAATATTCACAGCCAATGCGTTCAGTGAGATGGCTGCAGCAAACTGAACTGCTGCAAAGGAGCAATTCAGCAGCTGCTGAGGAACTGAACAGACCTCTGGGCTGAAAAGCTCCACCTCACAGATGTTTTTGAATGACAGCTCCCGTGATTCAATGACCATCTGTTAAGTTTAAAGAATTCTGGGAATTGTAGGCCATCAATAATGCAAAAGTGTTACTGTAATTTCCATATTCTTACAACCGCCAACACATTCCGCAGTGCTGTACAAAGGAGCAGTGGGTAAAGACAGGACAATTCTACAATACATAAAGGCACGTCAGTATCAGGAGGACATAAGGGCCCTATGAAGGCGTTATTGTATTATATTGGTATTTTGTGGAAGCCGCATTGCTAATAATCTCGTTATGATCACCACAAACCACCATAAGCAGGAGATCTGGGCATTTTTATTATCTTTATCACTGTATTCGACACAAAGGCCATTTCTGCCTGTATGCTGATAATGCAGGGTCTGTTTGCAGCGTGGAAGATGAGGGACACCATCTGGAGTTTAGAACCTTTCATCCCAGCAATATTCCTCCTAAAGGATAAACGAATACAATAAAAGGCAAATTTACATTGTTATTAAAAAAAATCTCGGTGCAAAATTGCCATTTTTAACCCCTATTTAATTGTTAGTTTCACATCCCATGTTTCAAGTAAGTGTTGATAATTTTTTTCTGAACAAAAAGCACTTGGCAGACAAGGGGTTAAATGTAGGACAGCCCACGGTGTAATAATTTCATCATGCAGCAGGAAGGGGTTAATGAACAGGTCCTGCTTAATGTTTTTAAACCCTTGGTAAGGTATCAGTCTTGTTTAGTCATATGATTTTTAGGCCGGTGCACACTAGCATTTTCTTCTGCTCACTAGCGTGCGTTATGAAGCTCTTTATGACGTCCGTTGTAGCATATAATTACGCGGATAGAGAAGAACACACGTAGTACGCGCACAACGCATAACTCGCGCTGAAGACGTCTGTCATGGAAACACCAAGGCTTTTGAAAGCGCTAGGATTGACGCCGTCTAGACGAGGTTGGCCACGTGCTGAACGTCAAATGAGCGCGCCTGCGCACTTGAACGGCCGCATTCAGTTTTTACGACCTGCGTCAAAATTAACGCATCATCTGGCGTCTACCAATCTCTTCCTTCATAAAGTGCGTCATTTTTAACGCACGCTAGTGCGCAGAAGAAAAGGCTAGTGTGCAGCCGACCTTAAGGTATAAAAAGCGCTTCGCTACCGATAGGCGTTCTTGTAGCTGTGTGTACGGTACGTAATAATTCAAGCATTGTGATGGAGGTCTCCTAACTCGCTGTGGCGTGTTATTCAGAGTTAACAATACATTCTCGTTTATCCGTCACGGTTATATATTATTTTTCGTTGTTACGGAATATGCAAGGCCGTGCTTGTATTATTTTCGAGGTGATGCCCCGAGCCTCCAGGATCTGTATTTTTCCATGTCAGACTCCTGTAAGCGAGCGACTCCATTGATTGATTGACATGTATTTACTGTCACCGAGGAGAACAGGTCATCTCTCCCAGCCAAACTGTAAATTGTATGATTTTCTCTGTGGGGGGAAAAAAAAATATGTTCTGGCTCCTTAACCCTTGCCGAGTGATGCATCGGAGAACTGTCTTGTCCTTTTTTGTTCCTTTTTCAGGCTATGTCCCTGTCCCATGTGAATTTTGCTTGTAATTAAAATGTCGTAGTATTTGATACATTTTGGTGCATCCACATTTGTATTATAAAATGATTAATATTTCCTATACTTCACAGTGATGTGGACTTTTTATGGTAGAAAATGAATTGTTTACTCTCCATATTCTTATTTAATTTGTCAAAAAACATCAAAGGGTTATTCAAAGAGAGCCGAATTATCCACCAAATTGCACCGAACAGTGATTTTTTTTCCTGTACGGTGCCATTTCGGGGCCATTCGGCTATTCAAAAAGCTGTCAATTCGCCAAATATTGCCGAATTCACTGACATTTCTCTGTTCGGTGTCTCAAAATAGATTAACCATTACTTCTCTATGGGGAATTTAACTGGCGAATTGCCAGTGAAATACGGTGCAAATCACAGCAGCAGTGAAATCCCCCATAGAGCAGAAATGGTTAATCTATTCAGAGACACCGAACAGAGAAATGTCAGTGAAATGCCCTGACTTGCCGTGGGTTTTGTTCGACGGGTTTAAACAGGCGAATCACGTAGGTTTCAATGTAACAAAAATTCCACGTTTTTTCATTTTTATTCAACCAATTTTTCTTTTTTCTCATTTGCAGCAAAAAGTCTCTTTAATAATAAATTGTTCAGACCACTTTTTTTTTTTTTTTTAATTATTATAATTCTGTAACAGACCTTTTTATTATTCATACAACCTTATATATTATTTCCATGCATTTTAAAGTATTATTTTTGTTTAAAACGCCCTTTTAAATTTTTTTTTTTTTTTTACCTCTGTTCGGCAGCTGGTTGGCTTTTTTTGGCCGTCTGTTCGGCAGTTTCAGATCAATTCAGTGATTTTTCGGCTGCGTTCAACGGGTTTATAGGCGGCATATGGTAGATCGATTTGGCTCACTTCAGGGTCCCTGCGTTGAATGCAGAATTCACTGCTGCACCGGCGAGTTGAGCTCGCCAAAGTACGCCGAATGAAAGAGCGGTGAAATTTCGGTGCTCTTTGAACTACCCCTCAAATATTCTTATTTTAACCAAAACTCTAAAGATTACATGACACACACACCTTTTTATGTGATTTCCTCTCCTTTTAATATATAATGTTGTTTGTTTTTTTGGTGTTTTTTTTTTAAATTTATTTTACGTCAAGTTTTAGGACTTTTAAGGGTTAATTATTCACTAGACTGAAATGTCAGCAAATTAGACCTTTTCAGGCCAAAATCTATTTTTGAAACTTTTCCGTCTCTGATGTTCCTTTTAGAATTTTGACCATTTGATTTTATTAGAATTTTTTTAAGGTCCCATTTTGACCTAAAATTTGCAATTCTCCACCCGTTTGCTGCTTGGAGAATAACCCCTTGGGTTTCTATTCTGAAAGCAGCTTTAAGAAGTTGTTGGCAAGTACCGTACCGTTTGCCGGAATCGCTTTGTAGATGGGGCTGTTGGTAAGTGCCTAAGTGGGTGATAGTTTGGGAAGCCACGCTCATGAATCGTCTCGTTTTTATTCGACAAACACAGGCTGACAGCAAACGTACACAGACAAAGGTGATAGATTTTAGAAGAGGTGACTTTTCGACGATTGGTAAATATTTGAGCGATTCCTTTTGGCGAGTAATGGAGCACGGAGATACATTTAAAAAAAGCACAAAACTGTTGAAAGCCATGCTGAAAATTGTGTGTAGTGTGAGAAGAAAAATCAAGTTAACCCACTGGTTCTCTAGAGAAGCGCGGAATATTTTTAGGAAGAATAAACGGGTCAAGCTCCTGGGAAATTACACTTACAAAAATGAAAAGGGAAAAAAACGTAATTACATTTGACAAAAATAAAGCTAGATCTAAAAAAATCTTTCTGTATAAATGTGAGACGACACATTAGATAAGATTTCAAGTTGTCACCTCCTCCCATACAGATTAAGGCTAGGGTCAGACTAACGCATTTTTCGCGTTGTCCGTGAAAAAGTGCCGTCGAACGAATGGACGCATTTTTTCACAGAATACGCGATAGCGGTCATACGATGCGCATTTCCGTCCGTGATTTTGTACGGTTATCAATAAAACCCTTTTTGCGTCTGGACGTTATGTTAGCCGGACATTAGCAGCGTCTGACGTCTCCTAATCACGCACACATGCCGCTAGCGGACGCAGCGCACTCTGTACGTCAGTACTAGCGGTTTGACGTTCTCGAAAAAATGCGTTCGTTTGCCACTTGCGTTGCGCGGCCGGACTTTTGTGCGGCCGTTCTTCGTATGCTGCCTGGCATTGGACGTCATTTGCTGCTAGCACGGCCGTGATTTCGTGCTGCTAAACGCACGTTAATACTGCGTTCGTCTGACCTTAGCCTAAAGTGCTGTTCTTGCCACCAGGGGTTCATATTTGTCATTCCTCCACTTTTGGGAACCATGGCCCCATCCACAGCAAAATGCTAATCTTTTATCTTGGAATCCTGTACAGTCGATATTTTGTATATTTTTTTTTTCGTATTTTGAGATCCGGCATCCCCAGGTGACTAGGTGCATAAACCTGCTTTTTTTAATTTTTTTGTCCCCCTTTTCTATGTAGTTATTGTAATTGTAACCGGCTGGTTGGAGTAGAGGTAACATCACTGCTCTGAGTGGAGAGCCTGTGGAGACATGGGTTCAATCCCGGCAAGAGCACCTCTCCAGTAAGTGTCCTTGGGCAAGACACCTAACGGTACATACTCGCCACCCAGGACATACCTGAAAACGAGAGAAATCTCAATGTATCCTTCCTGGTAAAATACTTTCACAAAAAAATAAAAAAAAATTAGTCATAACCCAAGGCTTGACCATTTTTAAATAAATAAATTAAAAAGTGTAGGAGGCAATCACAGCTTTGTTAGGAGCCAGTTACAGTTTCCGTATAGATTTGGTAGAATAAAGCAGAAATGTAGGAACCTGCAGTCGTCCATGGTCTGACGATCAGCCAGTCGTTGCTGACATGTAGTCGTTCGTGTTAGTGCGATCTGTGTCGTCCGTAGCCTGACGACCCGTCAGACGTAGTGGGCGACACTAGTCCTAAATAGCCGTAGCACCAGGGTCGTCCGTAGTCTGACCGACAGTTGGTCATCGTGGTGTAGTAGTCTGTATTTGTATGATCTGGGTCATCCATCGTCTGATAACCGGCCATTCCTAGTGGATTAAACTAGTTGTATGACCTGGGTCGTCCGTAGTCTGCCAATCAGTCTTGGTGGACGTGTAGTTGTCTGTATTTGGATTATCTGGGTCGTCTGTAGTCCATTGTACAGCGCTGTCGAGCTCGTTGCCACTTTATAAATACTTGTAACTGTATCTGATGACCAGTTGGTTGTAGTGGACGACACTAGTCGTGTGTAGTCATTATTATTATTATTATCGTTTATATGGCGCCAACAGTTTCTGCAGCGCTTTACAATAACCAAAGGACGCGAGAGACAGAAAAACTGACATAGGATGGAAACAAGAGGTGTGTAGAGGGCCCTGCTCATAGGATTTTACAATCTAGAGGGATTGGGGTGAAGGAAGACGAGGAGAATTTTACTGGACGGCAGGATCATTAGTGCCAGCGGTTTAAGAATGGTGGGGCCATAGAAGCCGCTTCAATCATGATGTGTGAGTAGATGAGCAGAGGGTGCAACAGTGATGTGGTACGGTCATCTGAAGAGATGGGTCATCTGTAGTCTGATGACCAAGTCTGAGCCTGCATCTATGTGACTCTGTTTTTAAAAAATATATATGAACGGCCTCATCCCAGAGTACAATACAATTTAACTGTAAAAAATTAAATCTAACAAAACAACTCTCTTCCTTAACTGGGGAACCCAGCCTAAAATGCTGGCCCGACTCACTCTCAAAATCCAATACTAACCCAAAATATCTTCTCCTACCCTCGTACTAGCTCAATCTTTAAAAATTATTGGTGGCCCTAAACTTTAATTTAACCTGAAAACCCGTGAAAAGCTGATTCAAGAAAGATGTGATGAATTGTGCGAAACGTGACGGCACATTGATGACATTCCTCCCCCCTGTTATGACAATATTCGTGAGCAAAGGCTAAAAGTGTGTGTGTGTGTGTGTGTTTTTTAGCTAGATCTGCTAAAAATGGATCCCTTATTACCTGAAGGCTTGATTCAGAAAATATCAATGAGCCAATGTATATGCTCCTTGGTTTTTTCCCCTCACCGATCAATGCAACCTCCCATGTTCCCTCATCGCTGCTACGTTCCTCTATATTAAAATATAATCACAAATATAAATAAATAAATCTCTTGTTTGTGAAATGCTGAAATCCAAACACGAGTTGGCTGAATGCACCCTTTCTGCCAACATATAAGGGTTTGGCCAAAGGTAAACAAGGCAGTAAGGTATTTTGTAATGGAGTCTCTGCGTTCCGGCATGGAATGTTTCTAGAATTGTGAAGGTGTTTATTTGTGGAGTTTTCAGGGGAAAAACATTACGAAATCCTCTTTTAATTGAGGGGAAATAAATATTTCGATGTTGATTGCCGCCTCAAACATGACAAGTTGATTTGCCTAATTACCAAATCCCTGGTTTCATTCTTTCCGTGTAACGATCAAATCTCCACGTGTTGCGCATAAGACTGGTAGCGTTATGAAACCGTGCCATCAGTAATCTGGACTCCTGGAAATAAGTTTCACAGGAGCTCGATTCCAGGCGTTTGGAAATCCGTTACCAAGAGTGGGTCGGGGGTTCTCGGGCACAGCTTGTTTGAGGGGCGTTTAATAAATAAATATAGCAGTAGAGTAGAAGTCTTAATAGGTAATGCAGTCACCACGTAAGGTTCTGTAGTGTCTATGGTACGGATAAAGTCCAAAGTCCGGATAAAGCCTTAAATTAAATCAATCTGGCTTTATCCAGGTAATCTGCAGACTAACCAACCAAAAGGTATTTCTAGTGTTTGGGTTAGAGTTAAGTTTAGGGTTGGGCTAGGGTTGGCCATGGGTGATCCTAGGTTTTGCGTCTAACCATTAGCCACTTCAGAGTGTCAGAAAACACATTACCCGGTGTCATTTGGGTAGACCTGGGTATACTTGGGTGAGGCCACTATGAACATCCAGATAAAACTAGGATTACCTGGGTAAAGCCTGAAGTTTGATCTTTTGCCCGAAGCTTCCTGGTTAATGTCAGGTTTACCCAGACTTGGGTCTTTACCTGTAACATTTATACTGAATGATTTGAGCACCATGGTGCGTTCTCCGTTCTTTGATTACTATTCCACTTTTCTATTGTCGACACTTGTCAAACTATCCATAGACTCCGCCCCTGAGGTCCCTCTCTCCTTTCCAAATCTTTTAGGAACTCCCTCTCTGCCACTTTCTTGCTTAGTAATACTTTTAGAACTCTTTCCCCCCCCCTCCCCACCACCATCACCACGTGCGATTTGACTGCAATACCAATGTATAACAGAAAAAAGGGGGCTTTACCCGGCCAGAGAGTCACCGGCACCCAAATCCCGGGAAGAATCATTTCAGTTTTGTGAGGGTTAATGTTTATTCTGTGTTGACTGGCAGAGATACAAGGTATCCAAAACATATTTGCCATCAAATGTAACGCTTGGACAAGAGCAGGGAATGGCCTTTTGCCGAGCACCATAGTAGTAACCAAGTGAATGAGACGCCTGCAGATGGCTGCGACATCCCAGCCAGTTCCTGGGTGATGTCAAAAGGTGCATAAAAGTAGACATCAGCGATGGTATAGATACACTATATTGCCAAAAGTATTGGCTCACCTGCCTTGACTCGCATATGGATGGGTGAGCGAATACTTTTGGCAATATAGTGTATGTGGAGCTTGCAGGTTAGAATTCACATCAAATAGGGGAGTAGGTTTTTTTTTTTTGTGCAGAATATTCTCAATGCCCTGACCATCTGCTTTTGAGGTTTTCTTTTTTTAATTTGGCAAACGCCAATTGCCAGATGGCTGCGGTGTTTTCCAAGCCTTCACAAGTAGAGAGCGTAATGCTGACACAGGTATATATTAAATAAAACACCTGCTGGTACATGGTTCTGTAAATTTATTACATGGGTAGGGATGCATGGGGCGTAGACCTTGTTGGTATCATTCATTCGGGCGTGGAGCGCTTGTTGGGTGCCAAGTCTCGCTTTGCCTGCTGTGCCCCTCACGTACAGTAAAACTTTTTTACCTTACGCCAGCTAAGGATGCCCCCTGGCACGGCGCCCGCTAACGTAGGGCAGTGATGGCATGCCTTTCATTTGACAGCTGCGTCTAACCACTCCAAACAACCATATGTCTCGCTGGAGTTAGTGGTCCAGGACAGACGTTGCGCCAATGCGCCGCGGCCGATTTTATAATACTGGGAGCTGGGCACGATCGTATATAAAAGGAGTCACCCCGTGTGTTCAAAGAAAATCATTACTGTCGTTCACGTGGATACAGAGTTGGCGGAGGCTCCTCTCGTCAACAGATTTTTACTTTCTAAAATGTAGCCATTAAATTGTGACATTTAGCTACGGTTCATCAGGGGAGCGCATTGTGCCTGTCCGTACACGTCTGGGAAGCGGGACAAACACATCTGCTCATATGCAAAAATGGAAATAATGAAGGGAGAATAAACCTGCCTCACGTGGACTCCCCCATCCTGTGCAAGATACATTAATGATATAAATATTTGTTTCAAAGAACATCCCGTGGTCTAGTTTATTTTTTCTCTTGTGACTTTTTGTGATTTGTCTGTCTTTTTTTTTATTTTGTGTAATTTTTACCTTCTATATGAAGAATATAGTACAGCTATCCTTACGTCCATTCATCATACGCTCACTTTCTTTAACCCTCATTTATCAATTTAATAATATATATTCTATATGAAAACAGACCCAGGATGCAAAAAAGTGAGGCGGATGTAATTTGCACATCTTACCCAGAGTTCTGTGCTGCTTATGGGGAATGTATCATAGGAGCTCTGTGATGCAGTTCTTTGAATTGCTGGGATGTTTAAATGACTTCTGCAATCATAAACCTTATTGGTTATTGCGTGGAGGCTTTTTATCTCATTTTTTGCCCTCCACCACAACCCGTGTGTGTGTGTGTGTGTGTGTGTATATATATATATATAATATATATATATATATACACACACATTATATTGCCAAAAGTATTCGCTCACCCATCCATATGCAAGTCAAGGCAGGTGAGCAAATACTTTTTTAATTATAAAGTTTATTATTGCAGAGGCCATTTACACATCTCCGCAATTCAAAGAACTGCTTCACAGAGCTCATGTGCTATATTCCCCATATACAGCACAGAACTCTGGGTAAGACATGCAAATGACGTCTGCCATTTCTCATTTTTGGATCTTGGGACCCAGGAAATTGCAAAATGCGTCGGATCTGTGATATATGTCTGTATTTTATTACTTGTCACAATGTTTGTATGTCCTGAGGAAAGCCCCGGATAGGGGCTGAAATGTTGCTACCTATGGAACAATAAAGGATTATTTTTGGTAATAGACCTGAGTGCCGCAGTCACTTTGGAAAATCGTTTGTGTGTGTTTATATATTACAGACACACACACACACTAACAAGAAGTGTGAGCACTCTGGGACTTCTTAAACAATAATTATTAAATATGCATTAAAAAGCGAGAACTGACATTTTGGCTCCTCAGAGCCTTTCTCAAGGTTTAGGACCTTGACATAGCCTCTGAGGAGCCGAAATGTTGGTTCTCATATTTATTAAATATGCATTAAAAAAAAATCTTATTTTTTTTAAGAAGTCCCAGAGCGCTCACACTTCTTGTTCGCGTGTATATCTTTGTTTTGGGCAAGCACCCGCGCAATTTACATTGCTATTTTCTTGCTTTTTTTGGACTGAGTGCTCGTTTTACCACGTTTGCTGTTTTGTGTATGGAGATTGAAATTATATATATATATATATATGTCAACCAAGAGAAAGAAGAGTCTCATTCAATTAAATAAGGGACCTGCTTACAGCTAAAAAAAAAAAAGAAGTAATAATAATTTTTTCACTCTTTTGGAACCACTGCAAAGAAAAAACAAAGAAAACAATTCTAATAAGACAGAAGAAAGATGTGCGGAGGAGTTTGGGT
Source organism: Leptobrachium leishanense (assembly GCA_009667805.1). Taxonomy (NCBI): domain Eukaryota; kingdom Metazoa; phylum Chordata; class Amphibia; order Anura; family Megophryidae; genus Leptobrachium; species Leptobrachium leishanense. The sequence continues at coordinate 513,227,450 of CM019063.1, read as the reverse complement.
GTACACGTTTGATACGCAGCTGGCGAGACGTACTGCTTCTTTCCTCCTTTCACGCGGGGTCTAGGAACATTGGTACAGCGAGACGTGGTCTGGGAACGTTCATTATCTCCAGGAGCACATTTTCCGCCTGTCCTCAGTTTCTGGGGTTAGACTGATGGAAATCATTAGAACTCTATGTAACAAATCAGAAAAATGTCTGTCGTCGTCGTCCTCCTCCGAAACACTCCGTCCCTCCTTACCACCCCCATTGTATAGGGAGGCGACGGATAACCTTGACGTGCAAGCTGGTTCGTAAACGTGTTTCTGTTTCGCGGCCAGCATGAGCATCATGGGGCATGCAGTCCCGAAATATCTTGGAGTATCCGAATGCTGCGTGAGCTTCAGAGCCGACTGATTTGCTTTTTCTTGGCAAAAGAGGTTGAAAAGATTAATCACCTTACCGTTTAGCGAATAATCCCCTAGAAAAAAATCGCTGCCTTATGTTGTCATTAAGTTCCTTACCACCACTCCAAAAATAACTTTTTTTGTAAGAGGCCTCATACCCAGTTTATTTAGAAAGAAGTGTGTGTGTGTATATAGTGTGCCTACCTCACCCCCTCCCCCAGACTATAGCATGGCATTGGCCTGCTGCCAGATAGTTGGAGCCCGCGCCCGTTATGTGCAGTGATGTGCACTGATTACCGGCCCTCGGCTGTGCACGGCTCAAGTGAAACTCTAATATTTATCACTTTACACGTTATCAATCTGAAAATTGAGCTACCTTATGCCAATATTGTTCTTGGGCGGTGACCGTGCCAACGCAGGGTTGGTAAACAGAGCGTGCGATAAGCCAGCTCGCTGGGGATCCAGGGGTGTTCTGTAACCTGGGTGCAGGCATACCTTGTGTGAGATTATTTGAGAAAAAATGTCAATATTTGGAATGTTGGCATTCAGCGGGCTGGCATCGGGATATACTGTCAGAGCTGCGCCCATGGGTGACCCAGGGCAGTGATCCAAGCGATGCTTAACGTTCGCCCTGTTCTTCTTTGCGGTGCAAGGGTCTGCTGCCGCCGCGCTATGTGGCCGGTACGGGCAGCTTAGGGGTTAAATTCTTCAGGAATATCAGAATTGCCAAACACTTGGCAGATGAAATGTTTTTTTATCTCCCTCACCATTAGCAGTATCTCATTAAAAAAATCTAAATACCACAGAAAATGCAAGCATGTATGGGGGGGAGGGGGCGCAAAGCGCTCTATAATTGTCTATTGTTTTTGCATTTATTTGCTCCCTTTTTTTGTATCCTGAACCCGGCCAAGCCCGCGTGTATTTATTTACTTATTTGGTTATTCTAGAGCCTCCTTATTGGACGCAACCGGAAAAAATGGAGAAGAGGCTGACCGCCGTGCCTGCCGCCAGCACCATCCGCTTCCGATGCCCCGCCGCTGGGAACCCTACTCCTACTATATACTGGCTGAAAAACGGAAAGGAGTTCAAGGGCGAGCATCGCATCGGGGGCATAAAAGTAGGTTATGTGTGTGTGCGTGTCATGGAGTGCTGGTGCTATCATTTGGCTTTTATACCTATATTTACGTGTGTTTATTTGAGCATGTATATATATGGTTTTATTTAGACTTCAGAAGTGTCTGTAAATATATGCATATAGCTTTAATTGTTATTTATGAATTATTTTTATATATTACAGTAAATATTTCTAAAAGTTCACAAGTGTGTGTAAAATATATATATTTAACTATTTGTATAATTTTATAACTATTTACAGCTCACGTGTGTGTGTATATACAGTGGCAAGAAAAAGTATGTGAACCCTTTGGGATTACGTGGAGTTTTGCATGAATTGGTCATAAAATGTGCTCTGATCTTCATCTAAGTCACAACAATTTGAAAAACACAGTCTGCTTAAAATAATACAACACAAACATATGTTTTCATGTGTTTATTGAACAGAACATGTAAACATTCACAGTGCAGGGTGGAAAAAGTATGTGAACCCCTAGCCTAATGACTTCTCCAAGAGCTAATTGGAGCCAGGAGTGAGCCAACCTTGAGTCCAATCAGTGGGATATTATTGGATGTGTTGCTGAAAGCTGTCCTGCCCTTTAAAAACACACACCAGTTTTGGGTTTACTGGTTTCAAGAAGCACTGCCTGATGTGAAACATGCCTCACAGGAAAGAGCTCTCAGAAGACCTACGATCAAGAATTGTTGACTTGCATGAAGCTGGAAAGGGTTACAAAAGTATCTCCAAAAGCCTTGATGTTCATGTGTCCACGGTAAGACAGACTGTCTACAAATGGAGAAAGTTCAGCACTGTTGCTACTCTCCCTAGGCGTGGTCGTCCTCTAAAGATGACTGCAAGAGCACAGCGCAGAATGCTTAATGAGGTAAAGAAGAATCCTAGAGTGTCAGCTAAAGACTTACAGAAATCTCTGGCACATGCTAACATTTTTGTTGACACAAGAATGGAGTACATGGGAAGACCCCACGGAGGAAGCCATTACTGTCCAAAAAGAATATTGCAGCACGTTTGAAGTTTGAAAAAGAGCACCTGGATGTTCCACAGCACTACTGGCAAAATATTCTGTGGACGGATTCCAAATTGAGTTGTTTGGAAAAACACACAACACTGTGTGGAGAAAAAAAGGCACAGCACACCAACATCAAAACCTCATCCCCACTGTAAAACATGGAGGAGGGAGCATCATGGTTTGGGGCTGCTTTGCTGCCTCAGGGCCTGGACGGATTGTTGTCATTGATGGAAAAATGAATTCCAGAGTTTATCAAGACATTTTGCAGGAAACCATCTGTCCGCCAACTGAAGCTCCGCAGAGGATGGGTGATGCAACAGGACAATGACCCAAAGCATACAAGTAATTCAACAAAAGAATGGCTTCAACACAACAAAATACGCCTTCTGGAGTGGCCCAGTCAGAGTCCTGACCTCAACCCGATTGAAATGCTGTGGCATGACCTTAAGAGAGCGATTCACACCAGACATCCCAAGAATATTGCTACACTGAAACAGTTTTGTGAAGAGGAGTGGTCCAAAATTACTCCAGATCGTTGTGCAGGTCTGATCTGCAACTACAGGAAACGTTTGGTTGAGGTTATTGCTGCCAAAGGAGGGTCAACCAGTTATTAAGTCCAAAGGTTCACATACTTTTTCCACCCTGCACTGTGAATGTTTACATGTTATGTTCAATAAACACATGAAAACATATAATGTTTGTGTTGTATTATTTTAAGCAGACTGTGTTTTTCAAATTGTTGTGACTTAGATGAAGATCAGAGCACATTTTATGACCAATTCATGCAAAACTCCACGTAATCCCAAAGGGTTCACATACTTTTTCTTGCCACTGTATATATATATATATATCTATCCAAAAGGTGGGAGCACTCACGGTCCTGTTAATAAAAAAAAAAAAAAAACTTTAGTCAGCGATACATTAATAAAATTATATTAATGTATGGTTAAAGTTTTTTTTTTATTAACCGGACTGTGAGTGCTCCCACCTTTTGGCTATATATACAACATTTAGGGAAACTTGCACCGCGGCAACACAGATCCACAAAGTGTTGTGCTAAAGAGTTGGAGAGCGTATGTGTATGTATGTATGTATGTATGTATGTATATATATATATATATATATATATATATATATTAAAAAAAAATTTATTCATAGACTTCATACGCGTGTTTATAAATAAAAAATATATACACTTATTTAAACACGCGTATGAAGTATATAATTAAAAAATATATACAATTATTTAGACTTCATACGCGTGTTTAAATAATTGTATATGCATATATATTTACAAAATATTCTAAATATTTGTAAAAGTTTGCAACTGTGCGTTCATATATGTATATTTGTTGGTATTTAAATGCTGTTATTATTTATTGTGACGTTGGAGTATTGGTGGTCCAGATAATCATCATTTTAAAACCATTTTAGTACTAATCCTGTTTCTGGTAGTGCTTGAGGCTCGAAGAGCTTAAGCAGAATTATTGGATCATTACGCGTTCTGTCTGGCGGTTTAATGCTGTAAATAAATAATGGCGCTACAGAGAAAAATAAAAAACTTTTACTTCATGAGGTAAAAAAGTCACCTGCGTGACTGCAACGGGGACATAATGTCTCATTAAACATTCGACAAGCCGTGATGTCATAAGACGCTGCCCATTATGGCTAGACTTATATTTTTTTTTTTTTTATTATTTTTTTTTTAACCCTTTGCGGATGAGTCAGGCTGGGGCCTTGTTAACAGGTTGTCACATCAGGGGTTTCTAAGCGGTAAATACCGTCAGGCTGGATATGTTAAGCTTAAAAATGGATTTATAAACCACAATACCCTTTTTTTTTTAAAAAAATTGTGAGAAACCAACCCTCAGGGTCAGGGGGATGATTAACCGTTACTCAGACTGCTGTATCTCTTCTTTAAATCCATTCACATGCTCGTATGACGCGTACATGAGGAGCGCTTGGGTCACGGTCTGGTCACATGACACGCGTGATCGGCAGAGCGGTCGCAGCGTATCTGGTGCCAACAGGTTCTGCATAATCCTCTTAGTACACATGGCGGAGCTGCCAACCCCAGCCGCGTACGTTTTGGAGACCAGATTCTTTAAATGACCGTTGCCACCCACATTGTGAAGCACGTCGTTAAACATCTTGGGTGCCAAGGTGTCTGTTTAGGGTTACGCAGAAGTTCTTTCGGATTCCTGTGTGGAGAAACGTCGCCCTTAAAGCGGCTGAGCAATATATTCTCAAGGTCTCCAGCCCTCAAAGGGTTAACAGGCCTTGTACAATGCCATATGTCGTTGTCCTGGCCATGTTTGTATCGTCCTGCCGTGCCAGGATCAGCTATGGTTTGAGGAAGGAAGCTTATGAGGTTATTCACAAAGCACCGACATTTCAGCGCTTTGCACTACGGCAATTCCATTTTGCCAAAACTACGGTGAATTCACTATTCACCGTATTGCACCGAAGACGGAGTCGCCAAAGCCTCACGAAATAGTTGGAGAACGTTGCCGGAGAGCGGTGAACTGGCCTTGGCGAAATTCACCGGACTGCAAAAAAAACAAAAACGGAACTTACCTATTCTCCTAACGGGTGTTTAAACCAATAAAAAGCATTAAAATGTGTCCGATTAATCAAAAAGTCCTTTAAAAATATTAAAAAGGTCTGTTACAGAATTTTAAAAAAAATCCTTTAAAAAATCTGAGCAACAAAAATGTCGTCAAACGTGCAAAAAAGACTTTGCTGAATATGAAAAGCATAAACTTTTTAAAAAAAATTATTTATATATAATTAAAATATTGATGTGCATTGAATCCTATGGGATTTGCCCATTTAAACCTGTCGAACTGAATCACCGAAAATCTGCCCATTTCACTGACCCTTCGACGCAGTTCGGCGTTTTCTGAATAGATTAACCGTTGCTTCTCTTTTGGACATTTTTTGCCGACGCCAAGATCGCTGATCCGCACCGTATTTCGCTGTCAGTTCACCAGTATTTGGCAAATTGACAGTTTAGTGAATACACGAACTGCCACAAAATTGCACCGTTCGGTGGCAAGTTCAGCGCTTGGAGAATAACGCTTTTAGACCCCACGGGGAGGCTTTCTGCAAGTCCTCCCGAATAGCGCGCTCTACAGCGTGTGACCGGCCCTGCCAAAGCGTCACAATGCTGCGACGGACGGCAGGAGGCACGTTCGTTCGTACGGACGCACGTAGTGCTCTTGTCTGACCCCGGCCTTACCCTCCTCTCTGTGTGTCAGCTCAGTCATTTTGAATTGTAAGCTCTTCAGCAGGGTCATCTTTCCTACTGTTCTCAGTGTATAAATTGATTTGTTAATTTGTTTTGGCCCACCCGTTGTACAGCGCTACAGAATCTGTTGGTGCTTTATAAATATTTGTAACTGTAAAGCTGCTGCAGCACCATAATTAAAGAAGTTTGAACTCCGGTGCGTCCTGAAAATCGCACCCTTTGTTTTAGAAGTTTGAAGATGCCGGACTCTCTTTTTACAGAGCGTGGTGTTACTATTTCTAGATTGTAAGCTCCTCCGTCTTTTATAAATTTTTGCTGTTTCATTTGCCTGTTTACAGTGTAAAATGCGTTGTGGGAATTGATTGCGCTGTGTATGGGACGATGATAATAAGTGAGGTGCTAAAGATGTATAAATAAAGCCGTTATCTGCTGGCGAGACCTTGTTTCAGTAGGAGAGAAGAGGTCTGCTGGCGCATGGTGTCAGCATGTGTCCTGCTATCCGTGACCTATGGACCTGTGTCCTTCATTGTCCAAGATGCAGGAGGGGGTGGTAAATATTTTTCTTTTCCTTTTACACTTTCTCCTTGAGATCTAAGGAATGTCTAAAAACAAAGCCCTTTTGACAAGATGTGTGCACCATGGAGAGTTGAAGGGGGGGGGGGGACGCTTTGTCCTGCACTGTCTGCACCTTTTACTCCAGCCGTGAATACCGGCAAACACACACAAACTCACACTGGCGATGGAAACCGCACGCAGCACCTTCCCAAAAAGCGTGATCGTGTCTCTACATGCACTAAAGAGACACTACCACTTACATCAGCTGTAACTGGATTACTTGTTCATGGCAAACAAAACCACCTTATAAAACACACGCTGCTGTTTTTTTTTTCTTTGCAGTAATTGCGGATAAAAAGGAAAAAAAAAACAATGCATGGTTTTGATCTCTTGTTTCCAGTTTGTGTATTTTTTCCACAATGCAACATTTACCAAACGTTTTGCTTTGTGGCTCTTGTTTATTTAATCTACAGTATATAACAGTCAATGAGGTCTAGGAGGGAGAGTTTAGAGAAGGATGCAGGAGGCTATTGTTCTTTGGGCTGAGATAAGAGCTGGCAGCTGAATGAGCTAGGACAGGGAGTTTACAAGACCTCTAATCTATGCCCTGGTGATGTCCTTTTGAATACATCCCACACAATACAATGATTTGAGTCAGTGACTGACCCATTCACTCCATTCTATGGCCAAAAACACACAGTGAGGAGCAAGTGATGGAAAGATACTGTGGGGGGGGGGCATTTTACAAAACAAAATATCACACAATGGATGCACCCAGTGACACACATAGAGGAAAATATTACACAATGGATGCACCCAGTGACACATATAGAGGAAAATATTACACAATGGATGCACACAGTGACACATATAGGAGGAAAATATCACACAATGGATGCACCCAGTGACACATATAGGAGGAAAATATCACACCATGGATGCACCCAGTGACACATATAGGAGGAAAATATCACACAATGGATGCACCCAGTGACACATATAGGAGGAAAATATCACACAATGGATGCACCCAGTGACACATATAGGAGGAAAATATCACACAATGGATGCACCCAGTGACACATATAGGAGGAGAATATCACACAATGGATGCACCCAGTGACACATATAGAGGAAAATATTGTCTTAACTAAACATGCAAGAGAAAAACAAAGCACATGTAAGATATCAGAAACATCAAATAAACACTAAGGACATTTCATTTTTTGGTGCTAGTGGCCCTTTACTTAGGACTCGATTTTTACATTGACACGAAGGCTGAAATGCTGACATTTTATCTTTTTTTTTTTTTTGTCAAACTTCTTTTTTTCCCAGCCACTTTACGGTTCTGGGGATTTAAATTTGCGTTTTTCGTCAGTTTAATTCCCAATAAAAATTCTGGTTGGATATCGGCTCTCCCGGCTATGCTTATTTTTTAAGGGCTTGATCGATTCCGTTCCAATTTATCGATTTGTGACGATTTCTGCAAGGTATTTCAAATGCTAAAAGGTGTTCAATGTATTTTCAGGGAGGGAAACGGCAGGAATCAGACTGGAATTTTTTTGTTATATATTGGATTATTCTCCTAGCTGTGTTTTTAAAGGCAAAAAAATGTGTGATGCCGGCTGGAAAGGAGACTTTTTATTTTGTTATCAGATCCAGGAGTCCATAGGACTTCACGGAGCGGAGGGAGCTCGCGCAAGTGAGATTCGGCAAGGTATGAGGAGGAACACTTGGAACTACTTGTTCCCAGTGTTCCTCAGTCCGCAGTGCGATCGCACCACGCTCGCCACCGACGGATCTGAGGTACGTATGGGATTTTTGGATGGGTTTAAATTTGTGTTGAGTGATTGAGCTGAAAAACATCCAGCACAGAAGGAGAACGAGCTGGTTGTTTTAGCTAACCGGTCAGGGAATTGCTGATTTTAACTTAACCCACAAAGTTAGAAGTCACCCCCCCCCTTTCCCAACCCTGCTAAATCCGCGTCAGGCCGGGGTCAGACGAGCGTTTTGCAGAGTGGAAGGAACGTCCGTGAGAGTGATGTTCCTTCCACTCTGACGCCCGTCTGGCCGCCTCGCTGATAGTGCGCTCAGTGCTGCAAGGCTCGACCCTCCTGTGGAGCATGGCGCTTTGCAGCCCGTCGAACACTCGTAGCGCTTCGACGGGGAGGCTTTCAGAATGCCCGCTGTAGCACACGCAATTCGTGTGCACGATACAGCATGAGGCCGGCTCTGTCGTGCGTAACAGCGCTGCAACGGACGACTGGAGGCACGTCAGTACGGGCGCACATAGTGCGCTTGTCTGACCCGGGTCTAAAAGTTGCTCGTTTTATGTCAATTTTCACAGATCTTTCGTTTTGGGAGAGAAAAAAACGTTTAACCCGACGTATGAATCTCACAGTAGTGTTTTGTTACCTAGGAGCACAATTTTTATATATTCAATAAACTGTGTATATATATATATTCTATATTATTGTCTTTTGGTGCCTTCTTATCGCTGAGATCTTTCACTGAAAGGTATCAGGACCCTGTTAGATTTGGATATCCTTTGCCTCCCATTAGGAGCGAGACGAGCAGTCCCTTCCACCCCTGTCATAATATTCCGTACGCCGTTCAAACAATGGCGGCTGTATGCGGGCGAGAGGATCCAGACTGATACCATCACCTTACTGGGAAAAGAGAAACGCGAGCAGCCGCCATACATAAACCCTGCGTTCATCATCTCGCTCATCAAAACACGAGCAGACACTGGATAAAAACAAATTCACAAACGAGTGCACTGTGCGCACTACAACTCCTATCATCCTGTATCACAGACCACTTGATCAGCATTGGCGGATGCAGCGGTTTGTTCCTTACGTGCTCCTTTGCCCCTCAGCGGTCTAGATATTCAGCGTTCGCGGTTTTACTGCTATGAAGACAAAATCGAGCAAGTGGCGTCTGCTGACGCTACTGCTGCGGCCCCGCTATAGTATTAATCCTACGGGACAGGAGCTGCTTTAATTAACGAGAGCATATCTATAGAATTAGATATAGAATTATTAACATAAAATGTGGCTTCAGAGAAGCTTGCCTTGTAAGCGCGCGGGCGGCCTTGACGCGGCCATAGTTTAAATATCGCTCCGCTAAAATCGAAAGGAAGGAAAAAAAATATTTCCGGCACAAATTTAATAATAAAGAAATCTGAGGTGAAAAAATTTGTCCACTTTGGTTTTATGCTTGCTGGCTTTGGAAAAAGAGTGCGCGCCGGGGCAATCTGCGGTTATAAGCCACTATTTTGATTATCGTTTATATACTGGAGACACCAGACGGTAGTGAACAAACTCCTAAAAAAAACATTAAGTCGTAGATGTGTCATCATGGAGAAAAGCGATTTATAAAATGTGATACAGATGATGGATCTCGAAAGAAAAGCGTGTGAGAGCGATCTATTCTAAGGATCTATGGGGGAGAAAACAAGAGAGACGGACATTGTGGTTTTTGGGTTTTTTCCGTCTCGTGTTGAGGGGAATAATTCGCATGGAATGTCACACACCGCGCGCTTAATATTTAAATCCTGGCTGGAATTCATATTACAGTAAGCCTGCGTACAGCCAATGACCCTAAGAAAAGAAAAAAAAATGGGTGGGAAAGAAGGCAACCTGCGAAGGATTATCCCATCCCGAGACGTCTGCAGAGTGCAACGTACCCGTGTAACCTCACCTCGGACCCGCCACGTGACTGCGCTCATTGTGTCCGCGGGAAGCCGAGCCACAAGGAAATATAGACCCTACTTACTCCTTTGTAAATCTGTTAATACCTGCCAGGCTGAACACACCACAGATTACTTGAGGGTGTCCAGTCATGCACCACCACTGCCACAAGGAGGCCCAAACTGTTAATGTTTGGAGAAAGTATTTTACCAGGAAGGATACATTGAGATTTCTCTCGTTTTCAAGTATGTCCTGGGTGGCGAGTATATACCGTTAGGTGTCTTGCCCAAGGACACTTACTGGAGAGGTGCTCTTGCCGGGATTGAACCCGTGTATCCACAGGCTCTTTCCACGCAGAGCAGTGATGTTTCCTCTACTCCACCCAGCCGGTATAATGTTCCACCCTGACAACTGTGGCAACCCCTTTCCTGCTATGCTCTGCAGTCTCCAGGTCAGCATTGCAGCAGCCACACTTTCTCCAATCACTGCCCTGTGCTTCTTCCCTATTTAAGGGTGGACCTTCCATACTGCCATGCTTCTGCATTACCAAGCACTTGGTGGATGTTTCCACTAGAAGCCTGCTCCCAGTTTACCCTGCCTCCTGAAGCTTGCACCATGTTCCCCAAGCCTCCGGGCCCTCTAGCCGTGTCCGGGCCCTCTAGCTGTGTCCAGACCCTCTAGCTGTGTCCAGACCCTCTAGCTGCGTCCAGACCCTCTAGCTGCGTCCAGACCCTCTAGCTGTGTCCAGACCCTCTAGCTGTGTCCAGACCCTCTAGCTGTGTCCAGACCCTCTAGCTGTGTCCAGACCCTCTAGCTGTGTCCAGACCCTCAGGGCGTGTCCAGACTCCAGACCCTCAGGGCGTGTCCAGACTCCAGACCCTCAGGGCGTGTCCAGACTCCAGACCCTCAGGGTGTGTCCAGACTCCAGACCCTCAGGGTGTGTCCAGACCCTCAGGGCGTGTCCAGACTCCAGACCCTCAGGGCGTGTCCAGACTCCATACCCTCAGGGCGTGTCCAGACTCCATTCCCTCAGGGCGTGTCCAGACTCCATACCCTCAGGGCGTGTCCAGACTCCAGACCCTCAGGGTGTGTCCAGACTCCAGACCCTCAAGGCGTGCCCAGACCCTGTCTGCAGTGCTGTCCAGCAACACCCAGCATCTACCAGAAATCCCGCATCTACCAGAACCAGCTTTTACAACCTGTGTCAAGCTCTGTTCGTTCCCTGTCCACTGCCTGTATCCAGTCCTATGCCTGCCCGGTCCCTTGTATGTTCTACCGGTTCATGCCTGTTCCCTAATAAACCCTCATTGTTCTGTGGAACCTGTCCGTTTTGCCTCTGTGTCACTGCATAGTGGGCTCATATCCTTACCCACCGATATGTATCCCTGTCACCATGGCCACCAAAAGCTTGAAAAATGGTTCCTGTGGAGCTGAAACGTTGCCAGTAATTTCCATTAAACCTGTGTTTTTTGGCGACTGAGTGCCTGGTCCTCCACCTCTGTTCTTCATCACCAAGGATTTACAACGCAAGAGATTTTGAAGATCAGTGCTATAAAACAAAAGTAGGGAAATACATGTTGATAACATTTCAGCTCCATCTGAAGCTTTTAACACAATGAGCTTGATTTAATAATTCTATCGGCTGATTTTTCTGATCTGAAGAAAAGTTGGAAAATCGCCCCAAAAAGCTTATTTTTGGCCAGCATCATACAGATTTGTGCTTTGAAAAATGTCTATTAGAAATATCCAATGTTTAGAAAAAGATTTTGGTCTTATTCCCTCTATCAACACCATTCGGCGCTTTTAATTCTCTTGGAAATTGACTTACCGAGAAATACAAAGTGAGTTGCTATAGCAGATATTTCCAATGAAAAGTCTAGCCGCGAGAGCCGATACTTGATCAGTATTTTTTTTCCCCAGGAATCAAAATGCCGGTAAAACCTTCATTTTAACCTTTTTAAACGGAATTTTAGGCAACGTGTCGGTCTGGCTACTCCAGCCATTAACAGTTGACCTCTTGAAACTCGCCCAAAGATGTGGCTAGCAGTGAAATGGTGGTGTTAGAAAAGCCAAGGCTTCGGTATACACACACCATGCATTTTTTTTACTGAGGGATGTCAAATCCACTTAGATTATTGTTTTTGGCACTCTGGCTGGTTTTCAGACTGGTTACTGTGATCCTCAGCCAAGTGAGCATCCGAGGAACCATCCATCATAGTGCAGCCAAGTGAGCATCCGAGGAACCATCCATCATAGTGCAGCCAAGTGAGCATCCGAGGAACCATCCACCATAGTGCATCCGAGGAACCATCCACCATAGTGCAGCCAAGTGAGAATGCGATGAGCCATCCACCATAGTGCAGCCAAGTGAGCATGCGATGAACCATCCACCATAGTGCAGCCAAGTGAGCATCCGATGAACCATCCACCATAGTGCAGCCAAGTGAGCATCCGAGGAACCATCCACCATAGTGCATCCGAGGAACCATCCACCATAGTGCAGCCAAGTGAGAATGCGATGAGCCATCCACCATAGTGCAGCCAAGTGAGCATGCGATGAACCATCCACCATAGTGCAGCCAAGTGAGCATCCGATGAACCATCCACCATAGTGCAGCCAAATGAGCATCCGAGGAACCATCCACCATAGTGCAGCCAAGTGCGCATCCGAAGAACCATCCACCATAGTGCTGAAGGCCAACTATCGCAGGTTGTTCGTACAAAAACCCAAAAGAATAAGAGAATCTCGCCATGGACGTAAGGGGTTATTCAGAGATCACCGAAATGTCCCCGCACTCCGGGGAATCAAATTCCCCTACCCTGTGGTGAATTCAGCATTCAACGCAGGGTCCCTGAAGTGCAGGGAAAAGCCGCCGAACGGGTCCAAAAAATCCGCTGGTAACCCGCCAGTACGATCCGAAAACATTAGGTCTATTCGGAACACCACAGAGAACCAGACGATCCGCCGAGCGTGTCTGAAAACAACCTATGATCCACTGAACACCGTGCCGACCAGCCGCTGGAAAAATCCGACAAGCCGACAAACGGGGTAAAAAAAAACAACGTAATCGTTTATACCTTCAAAATTTTAAACGCTGTCTGAAATAAATAATACTGGATGAAAATGTCTGGAATTAACATATAAGGCCCTATGAATAATAATAAAAAGGGCTGTTCCGGGGAGAAAAAAAAAGGTTATTTTTAAAAAATATCAGAATTTTTTTTGCTGAAAATATCACAAAAAATGCTTTAAAAATCCCCAAAAAATTACTTTTTGCTGCAAATTAAAAGAATAAACGGTTTAATAGATATTGAATAAAAATGGGAATCTTTTTAACATTGAAACCTATGGAATTCGTCTGATTTAAACCTGCCGTATGAAAACACCGAACATCAGGGCATTTCACGGACATTTGTCTGGTGCTCGGTATCCCTGAATAGATTAACCTCTACGGGGATTTCACTGCCCTCGAACAGCACTGCGTTTCGCTGGCAATTCGCCAATATTTGGCAAATTACCAGGTTTTGAATAGCCGAATGGCCCTGATATTGCGCCATACGGGGAAATTTACATTTCAGGGCCAGTTCAGCTCTCTGAATAAGTACAACTCTCAGAAATCCAGGCAGCCTGTCTGTCAGGAAAAATACATGGCAAGAAAGAGGGTCCAGATGCCCCACATGGGCTTCAAAAGGCATTGATTATATTGGCAAATCTGCTACGTTTCAGCCATAAAATGGTCTTTCTCAAGCCCCTGTTAGGAAATGGGTGGAGTGTGTGATCAAGGATTAGAACCTCGAGCTACAAAGAGTAATTGATGGCAGAGATTCCTTTTAAATGACCCCGTTATTGGAAATGGCAAACCTAATGATGCGAACGGTTTTAACACAATACCTACTTTATCACATGAGTCAGATTTGCCTGGAAGAGCCTGACCGTCTCGATGTCTCTCTCAGACCTGTGACTCATTTGATAAACTACCCATTGTCTATTTTATTTAATTTGTTTTCAAATTGATAATATTTCAGTAAATGTTACAGATTTCTCATTATTTCGCATTCGTTCTTTTTCTTCTTTGGTGTATCTGTCATTATTTTCAAGAGGATTACTTTAAGGTGACCTGCCACATTATTCTACCGGGTACGGGGGCTGCGTTTGCTTGGTGTGCCGTCACCTTGGCCAAATTCCACAGCCAGAGATTAGATCATACACAGATTTGTGCCGTCTCCGAGATGATAAAATCATGCAACACTAACAAAATATTTGACAAAAGGACTGGATGAGAAAATTACTGGCTGGCTATCAGGAATGTGGGGGGACGACTACTATGTATGGGTCTACTTTAACGTTTTGTAGGCCGATTGCTGCCATTACTTTTCCCATAGCTATATTTGTCATGACACATAGTAAGACAAACGAAGACGACATTCAGATTTCCATTTTCCCCCTGAAGAGTCCTTGATTGAGTGTTTGCTGATTCAGTTTATCAAGATTCGTAAACGAGCCCGTATTGAAAAACGCCAGAGATAAATCAGCCTGTATCTCCTTGTTGCTAGGCAGAATAAACAATGGGATATGTCTTATTGTTGTATTAAAATAAAAAGTAATCTGTTCCACATTCTTTTAATTTTTTTATTTTTTTTGGTCTGCCCTGACTTTTTTTAAATCTCACCGTGTTCCATGGTTTTATCTTCTACGATGAACGGCTTCCTGTGCTAATATCGTTACCTCCTTTTTGTTTTTTACCAATGAATATAAGGCCTTGATGGACTCGCAAGATGCAATGAACGCGACGAGCAGTGCGTGTAGGCTGCGCTGCGTGTCAAGATGCGCTCAGTGTATTCGGCCCCTATCTTCTCTGCGTGCTGAGCTGGCCTCGGGCCACGTGGCTGAGCTCCCAGAGTTGAAAATAGCTGCTTTGGCCGCGATGCGACGCAAACGCTTCGCACGGCAGCGCATTGCGGCCGGTGTATCTCTGGCTTAAAGCAGAAAAGGTGGTAGAAACGCTCAACAGAATTGTACATTTTAGGCTAAAATAAGAAAGCTGGAAACACAGCTGATAATGAGACTTAATCCTTGGATAATTTGTGTCAGAGTTAGTTTATTTTGGCTTGAATTTTGCCATTCTTCAAATTATCCTGCTTGTAGTTTTATTTACCGTGAGATTGTAGGATTACGTTGAGGGCCATCTCCATGTTATGAGGTGATCACTGAACATCTTGAGATATTCCAATATCTTCACCATTCAAGAAGATTGAAAAGTCAAAGTACACAAAAAATGGGCACTCAGTCTTCCAAAAAATGGCAGGTTTATTTGGAATCCATGGCAACGTTTCGACTCAATGCTGTTTTTTGAAAGACTGAGTGTCTGGTTCTGTTTTGTTCTTGAACTTTGCGCTGGGCCTTTCGAGGACTTTTTGCACCTGCCGGCCATGTCCATTCAAAGGTGGTGTGCTTCTCCTACTTCATATGTGTACGAAGCTCAAAAAGTCATCAGCCCTGAAGATTTAAAGACCATCATTTTGCTGATTACTTCACAAGCATGAAGATACTGTAAAAGTTCTATTCAAATCTCTTAAATATTTTATACTATTGGTTTACGTCAAGATCGCTTCGTTAGACAAAATCCAAAGTCGAGGTATAATATGTCATGAGCATGTGAATTTTTTTTGCCTAGCCGTTGTGGTCACATTATTGAATTTAACATGAAGTCCGAAAGGCACAACGTAAGAAACCATTCCTGATTTTTGTTTTATTCATTTTTTATTTATTTTTTTTGTTCTTCTTAGCTTCGACACCAACAGTGGAGTCTTGTGATGGAAAGCGTGGTACCATCGGACAAAGGGAACTACACTTGTGTGGTTGAGAACAAATATGGAAGCATCCGTCAAACCTATCAGCTTGATGTCCTTGGTAAGTCTTCCGTGCCAATGCTGTTGGATGAATAAAAGGGCATTCAAGAGACTTTTGGAAGGCCAAATTACAGTCCACTTCTAATCATTTCATAGCATGAAAATTGTACTATTCATAGGCATTAGAAGTTGTGAAAAAGGGCCTTGTTTGTGACCCTCCAGTCCTTCAATACTGGTATTAATGGTTCCTGTTTGCTTCATTTGGTCGTACAATACTGGGTTTGTTGATAAAGCTGTTTATGCGTTCACTGCTGTGGTTCGGCAAAGAAAATCATGTTCCTGGAAGCCTTATAAATCATAGAGGACTTAGTGTGGCTCAATACGAAATCCAGAATATAATGAAGTTGTTGGCATGACTAAGGACTTCTGCTGGACCAGTCTGTAAAGTCTTCATAGACGTCTAGGCTTTGACTGGCACAATGATGCTCCTCAGGAAAGTCCTTTTTGAGGGCTCCAAATCTCACATAGAACAACATCTAGGTAAGGCTTTCATGTGGGTCCAATGAGAGGTAAAGAGAAAACCAGCCAAACGTCTTGGCAAAACTCACGTTTAATTTAAATGGTTTGAAAGGACCTCAGTGTAAGTGAGATGGAAAAAATACCATGGCTTTATTGGTGTTCTGGTCTAGGTTAGCTTTACTAGTGTGTTCTTTAAATTACGCTAGGAACAGATGATGGGGGGGGGAATTACTGTAACATATTGTAGACTGTCATTATAGCCAGATGTAATACTTAAGAATTATAGAGGTAGATACTTTTGTTTGTAGTTCTCCTACATTTTTAATGTTGTGTCCACCCAGGTTACTCAAATGGAGTTTGTTGCCAGCTGGAATTCACCAATGCTTTGAGTAACCCTTATTTATGATTGGACTGAGAGACTGGTTTTGCCAGACGTTTTGTTAATTAAATGTAAAACAGGGGTCCACTTTAGAACACAACGAATGACCATCAGTGGTTCACAATGGAGCCCGTTGTAAAAGTATGCGTGTCTTAAAAATGTCAGCCATTGCCTATCCTGTGTGACCGTAAACTATGGTTTTAAGTTTTGGTTGTAGAGGAAACCTTTTCTATAAATGCACATTGTCCCAGTGTATTCCATTAATCTAATAAGTCTACCATGGATGGTAGTGTTTGCCATCAACACGATGGGTGCACCATCAGTAATACGAGTGCCTGCCATCATAATATTGATATGCGTGTTTGTCGTCAACAGGATATGTGTCATCAATGTGATTGGTGCTCCACTGTTACAAGTGGGACATCAGTATAGTGAAAGCATGAGTATTTGCCTTCAACTTGATTGGTGCACCATTCTTATGAGTGTGCCAACCGTATAATGAAATCATGACTTTTTGACCTCAACTTGATGAGCGTTGTCATTGATGTAACGAGTGTCTTATCGCTAGAAGTATTTGCCATCAGCTTGATTGGTGCACCATTCTTATGAATGTGCCATCAATATAATGAAACCATGAGCGTTTACCACCAACATGAGCAAGCCATTCATGTAATGAGTGTAATATCTATTATTAGGCTTGAAAACTTTGAGTGTTTAACATCAACATTGTGACTTGTCAATGACTATAGTGAGTGTGCTATGAACATGATTTGTACGCTTTCAATACGTGTGTGCCATCAGTGTTATGAGTGTGACACCATCATGGCGGGCATGCAAATGATGATTGTGCCAACTAGATAATAAGTGCATTTGTTTTTGGATTTTGTAGAGCGTTCGTCACACAGACCCATCCTCCAGGCAGGATTACCAGCTAATCAGACAGTGGTCGTTGGAAGCGACGTGGAGTTTCACTGTAAAGTCTACAGCGATGCTCAGCCCCATATCCAATGGCTGAAGCACGTTGAGGTTAACGGAAGCAAGTTTGGTCCCGATGGTGACCCTTACGTCTCTATCTTGCAGGTAGGTTCCTTTTTGAGGGTTTTTGTAATGCAGATTCATTTGAAGGTAGTTTTTTTTTTCCATGGGGAGCTGGGGCAGGGGGAGATGGAATCTATTCACTTTTGGTCTAGAACTGTTGTGATTTTGATTTGGGTTGTGGTTTTAGTAACTCAAACACCCACTAGAAGTGGCTTTACAGTAGCTATGGTCACCATTTTTGAAAGCGCTTCGCTACAGTAAACGAGGAGCAGGAGAAAAACTCCTAGTCGTGTTTTCTTAAATTTTAAAGGCTGCAGAATAAACATCTGGCTTTCTTTTATTTATTACAACTCCATGATCTGCTCCTCAAGCTTCTTCAAAATGCAAAGAGATGACCAAATGGTAGACTACCAGCTACTGCGGAGCTACATTTTTCACGGCGGTCGTCTTGCAACTCTTGGGATCCTACCAGTTGGCCTTAGAAGACAGGACCCTCTGTTGTATATACTTAATAATATCTCTCTCCTTGGCACTGTGAGGATAAGAAACCTGAGGGGGCTGAGATTGAGGGGTAATGTAAGGGTTCCCTCGCCGAACACAGATAACTTGTCACTGTTTATTTGCAGGAAATGTCTGCTGATGTCCCATATAAGCATAGACTTTATGTTCACAATGTCCACCTCCCAGGTCGGCTTTCTTTGTAGTGTTCGGAGCCTGCGTCCGGTAATTCTGGAATGCAGTTTCATGTAACATTACTTGAATGAAAGGGAAAATTTCCCTCTATATAGTAGCCTGTAAATCTTAACTTATTCTATGTTTTAATGCACAGATTCTTAACAGACGATGACAGGAATATAAACTGCACGGCGGCCTCTCGTGGGTTCTGCCTCCTACACAAACCCGTTCCTTTGCTTTGCTTAGGGGAAAAAATCCATTTAGCGCTATGGAAAAACCTGCTGTAAATTTATGAACAAATCAGCCCTGTGCAGTTACAGACCAAATCTCGTCTACAAAATGCTATTTTCGAGTCATGATAATTGAAACGGCATTCGCTGAGTTGGGAAAATTCTTGCAATCCGCTGCTAAACTGATTTCCTGATGCCGCGGCAACGGGACAAATTAATCGTCTATACAAAATGTATGTTTTTAATTTTGTCTTTACTAATTTTTATTCACTTTTTTGCTGGTTTTATTTTAACTTTTTTATGATCAGGAATATCTACATAAATTCTTCTTTTTTTATGTTCTATTGCATAATTCTATAGTTTTTTTAGGAATGTTAAACTCATGACGTGCAGCCTTGCGTGACAATATTCACAGACTCACGTTTTTATTTCTTATGGTTCTTTTTTGACGAAATTCAGATTTGTTAAAACCAGTGGTAATAAAAATAATACTAATAATGGCCTTAAGTAACCAAAAGCTGTCAATTCAAACACAACATTTCACTGAAGGCCGGAGTCAGGCGAGCGCACTTCAGAGTGG
Source organism: Leptobrachium leishanense (assembly GCA_009667805.1). NCBI lineage: Eukaryota > Metazoa > Chordata > Amphibia > Anura > Megophryidae > Leptobrachium > Leptobrachium leishanense. The sequence continues at coordinate 513,208,157 of CM019063.1, read as the reverse complement.
AAGTTCCTTCCACTCTGACACCCGTGTGGCCACCTCGCTGAGCACAGTTGGTGCGCTCAGTGCTGCAAAGCTCGATCCTCTTATGGATGATCGCGCTTTGTAGCCCCGTCGACCGCGTGTCGCAGGATTTCGTCAGGGAGGTTTTCAGCACGTCACTGTGTGGCCTGCTCCCTCACAACGTTGACTGACGTCAGGATGCACGCACGTAGTGCGCTTGTCTGACACCGACCTAAGAATTTATTCACAAAGTGTCTGTGTTTGCACATACCAGCAAAAGTCGTCGATAGTGTGGCACCATCAAAACAGGTGCCTTTCACAAAACTAGAATCCATAGAGTGGTCGGAAAAGCTTTAATGTGAAGTTTCTCCTTTCACGCTTCTGGATATTCGTTTGGGAAATGCCTGTGTTTGTCGGCGCTGCAATATGGTCAATTTCCAACTGTATTTGCAACCCCAGCGTTTGTGAATAAACCCTAGAGCGTATCACAGTTGGAAAATAGTTTTACTGGTTCTTGGTGAAAACACAGATTCTCTCGGTAGGGATGTGGTGTTTGATAATTACCTGGAAAGCCCCTAAAACTGGAAACTAGGGATGCACCGAAACGGAAATTTCCGCCCGATACCAAAAATTTGGGGACGTTTTGGCCAAAAAACAAAACTGAAATTCAGACATGAGAACCTGGGCCTGGAGGCCGGGCTGAGCCACGGACTCGCCTGATCCCGTAGGCCGACCTATACATACTCCCCTACATCCAGTGCCTGCTCTGTGTCGGTCGCCGGTATGACGTCACGAAAGCCTTTGACCCAGAATCAAAGGCTTCCGTGACGTCATACCGGCGACCAACAGAGAGTGGACACTGGATGCAGGAGGACTGCCACCGGTGGAGGACTCGGGGCCGATGTAGGTGAGTGTGTAGGCAACATACTCTCCTACATCCTCCTACTTCGGCCGTGAGCTCCAGCAGTGACCGTCCTCCGGCTGTTGCAGGCTGCTCGGCCAGCCTCCAGGCTCAGGCAAGCCCCCGGCTCGGCCGGGCCTCCAAAGGGAAATTTTCAGCCCTTTTTTTTTTTTTTCCAGCTGAATTTTTCATTTCGGCCGATAATTTTCGGTGGCTGAAATTTCGGTGCATCCCTACTGGAAACCTTGGTCATGTTACAAAAGAACATGGGCCAGCACTCCTCCAATTTACAAGGAACCTTTATAGCCCGGGACATAGTTTTTTTGACAAGATCTGTCAGGTCTTCACATAGACCATGGACACAGTCAAGACGAGTCGACGCATATTTCTACTTGAAATTGTAGCAAGTCTTCAACTTATATAGTATTCTATCTTGGGAACTCTTTACATGCAAGTGGCTCTAAATTGCAAGATGATGGTGGCCGTGATTTTAATTATCCATAAAGCAAAATCAAGCAGTACATCGAGCGTTGACATCTATCATGTTACATACGTATTTCATAATTCTTACAGGTTATCCGCTGTGTGACGGTCATTATTAAAATTGTAAGAATATTGTGGGAAATTCTGAAATGTAACACAAAGCTCATGATTCTGCTGACACTTGGACGTTGCTGCATTTTGATAGATTTGCCTTTCATTAGCTGACGAACTTACTTGAACCCCAGCTTTGGTAAATGTACAGAAGTAGGTTATTTCAACAGTTAATACCTGGGGTCAACTAAAAATCGTATTGCAAAATTCGGGCTAAAATAATAGAGTGGAAAACCTGACAATGCTCGAAATCTGGTTATTTTAACATGACTTTTGCACAAAGAAAATAATAATTTTTTTCTTTTTAAAAACTGCATAATTTGTGTTTTTGTGAATGAATATCCCAGGTTTTGTTGTGTTATTCTGAACTTTGGCATAAAATCACTACTTTTTACTTTCTTGTACTGAAGTCCAAGTGTTTATCTGTTCCTGCAGTCCAAGATCAGCACAACCTCTGAAGCTGATAGTAGCCTAAAATTACATAATGTGACAGACCAAGATCAAGGAGAATATTTGTGTAGAGCCATCAATTCCATAGGCGTAGCTGAGGCACCCTTTTGGCTCCACGTTTACAAACGATCGGCAGGTAAACCATAGACTCTGTCCCAAAAGTCTTAAAACTCAAGTGAATCATACGACAAGAAATTAGACAAAGCTCTGGATTTTTTTGGGATCTGTGGTTACTGTCGCTGGATGAACATTTTTGCTGCTTTTGAGCATTTATTTCCTTCATCCCCCAACTCTCGTCTTTTGTTATGAAAAAATGTGCCCACAACCAGCTGCGACCATTGCTTCCAGTAGGAGCAGTAACTTTTGGCAGCCAATGCTGCCCCCATGTTTCTTTATTCAAGTTCAATCTCCGTACCATAACTCAGTCTATTTCATTATTTTAATTTGGAGGCTACGCCGAGATTCACAACGGTGTTTGAGTCTATGTAGATAAACCCGACAGATCACTTTGGTCCTTGGCTCCACATTATTAGGGAATCCGGAATGGAAACACTACTCTGGAACCTCCGGTCCAACGATGGCCCAAAAGTTGAGGAGCAACTCCAAACATCGCATTGCTTACCGTTACAGTAGAGCGCATATTATGAGAAATAGCATTTTGGCCAACCCTGCTTTTGACGGATGATAGAAAGGTGATTCCAAGTTCCAACAGATCCACAAAATAATTCACATTTCTGATGAAAATGTCTACAGGTTTGGCTTTTTTGAGCAAACCTTGTCCTTGCCCCCGATGTCCACAACCTGATTGTATTGTGTCGGCACAGCTAATCTCATAACCAAATGACAGCTGGCGCAGATAAATTGGCTGACGTGACACTGACAAGTGCATCTTGGCTTTTAGTGGACGAAGCCCATTGTTGTTGTGTTTTTTTTGGGGGGGGTTTTACAGTATGTTGTGGTTGACGTGGTTGTACTCCTCATGATGTCCAACCACATAGGTGAGAATTATGCCCATGACATCTGGTTTGCCCTAGAAACCTTTCCGATATCTAAATGATCTATGTAGGGCTCACATCTTCTATCTTTCTTCATTAAGATTGATTGTTTTATATTCTGTAGTGTAGACTTTTTTGACTCTTGGCTTCTTTTCGCTATATGCTTTCTCAGATTAGGTGCACTTCTAACAGTAGGTGGAGGAGCAGTCTTTTATCCATAATATGTATTATTCATCTGTTATTTAACCTCTGTAACTGTACTAGGATAAATAGAGGCGTCCAACTATTCAACCAAAGCCAGTTCAGTTCAGGTTGCTATCACCCACCTTCGAGCTGCCACTGGAAAGTCCTCACTCCCAAGGACATGGCACAATATCAAGAAAAAATTACTCCAGCAGAGGGCATTAAATTCTGGCTTTATTCCATCAGCATAGCAGAACAACGTTTCGACCTGCAACCAGGTCTTTGTCAAGACTTGACAAAGACCTGGTTGCAGGTCGAAACGTTGTTCTGCTATGCTGATGAACTATTCAACCAATGCTGTTTGGATTAAGTCACTCAAGTCGGAGATTACCGAGCAATATTCCGAATCTGCATTTTATGCAGCACTGCAAGGTTTAGATGTCGCTGGTCACAAGCTGTGTTGTGGGTCCATTTTTTCATGACGGAACCGTTTGCATGTCTAGTCATTGGGACAGGGTGTACCTTGCCTGGTGATGGGTTTCTGGTGTCTGATCTCTTACAGGTGGTATCGGTGTTCGCAAACCTCATCTGCTTGAGTTCTCTCTTGGGTTCTAAGTGATTCACATTGCGCTGGAATCTTTGCTACCTCTCGCTGTGTACATTTTATTTCCTGGTGTTCTTCTCCTCTGGTGTTTGTCCCATTCTATCCCTTTTATATTATTTTCCTCTCTTTCCTTACTCTAGCCTACTGGTGTTTACTCCTCGGATAAGGACATTGAGATTCTGGTTTTGCGCAATGTATCTTTTGAGGATGCTGGGGAATATACTTGCCTTGCTGGAAATTCTATTGGCTATTCCTTTCACACTGCTTGGCTGACGGTTCTACCAGGTACTTCCATCCTTCTGTGGGGTCTTTTTATTTGCCAGTGGTTTGCACCATGTTCCTGTAGAATGCCAAACTGAGAGCCTTGAGACCTGACCAGAACGCACCGGGATACCAATTCCAACCCTGATCAAGCATAATTAGTGACATTGGAAGTGGATCCCTGTTTAATGTAGCTACAAATGCAGATAAGGTAAACGTTTACACATCCTGGTCATTTTTTACACTTCTTTATCCAAAATAATGTATTACTGTAGATACTCGAGTATACCGCTAGATTTTGGTGACAACATTTTACCTTAAAATTGGAGAGGTTGCGTTATATTCGAGACATCTGCATCGCGTGTAAAAAGTAAAATAATAAAAAAAAAATACACAACTTGCCTTGCTCTGGATCCCAAGTCTCCTGGAAGTTCGGGTAGTCTCACTGAAGTGAATGCGGACTCCCTGATGCTTGCAAACACTTCAGGAACTCCCGGATTCGGGAGAGGTGGGATCCATCACGCTCGCTTTAAGCCAATCATTCACCTTGCCTGCCTCCGTCGCCATCTAATCGCTAGTAAAGAAGACAGGTGGCCGGCGACTTCAAACTTAGCAACTACTGCAATCATTCTAGAGCAGAGCACCCTGGCCTGAGGGGGAGCCTGACTGTTAAGAGAACCTGGAAGGATTTTAATTGTTTACCGGTACAGTAAAATTTTGCTCCTCGCGTTATATTCGAGTCTTGAGTATTCTCTCATTTCCATAATAAATCTCTATCCATCGCGTTCTATTCGGGTCGCGCTATACTCGAGTATCTACGGTATTACTCATTAGGCCAGTGGATCGTATTCTAACCTATCGTTTTAACTCCTTAAATTCCAATAGAAATGGAACATTATCCTTTATACATCAGTATCATTTTCTGCTACATACTCTACGGGGACTTGTGTATATTAAATAATAAAAAAACTTTAATTCTGTGCCATTTATGCTTCTGGAGCCTTCAGCAGGGAAGACATGCTTCATATGCCAGATAGATGAGATATTTGGCAGGCTAATGTGCATTACTTAAATTACTAGGGTAAAAAAAAAACACTTAAAATCTCTTATCCTTCATTCAGTTTGGCATTTCAGAACATGTGAATCTCTCTGTAACCTGACCCTCCTGTAACTGCATTGTAGATCAAGCATGAAATATGTGTGATTAATAGCTGATAATGGGAAATTATCATTATAAGTACTATATATACATATCTGCATTTTGCATTTCTCATTTTGCGCCGGGCCTTACAACCCCATTTCCCGGGCCTAAACCTTATAACGCAGGACCAGAACAATAAATCGGGTTATATTAGAAAGGGCTGAGCAGTCCTGTAGAAAAATACGAAATGTGGTGCAATTGGCTAGAAGCTGGTCTCCATGGCGATTTTTTATTTTTTATTTTTTTTATTATTATTTTTTTAATTTGGACTCGCGCTCTATTTGGGTTTTCACAACTTTTATTGAGTAACAAAATCTTATTTGTAAAGAAGCACAGTTTGACTAGCAACATGGCTATTGCCAAAGATTTCTACTTTAAGTTTTATGGTGATAATTTCCCTATAAAAGCAAGATTTGGTATTTTTATAAATGATAATAGAATATTTTATGTGCGTCGTATACTCGCAAATGTCTGTCTTTGCAATGGATTTTTTCTATTCTACGTGCTCCGTTTTAATGTGTTCCATGGGAATTTCAGTGAGCGCTGTGTAAATGTTTCTATGTGGTGTCCTTTATTGCATTAAGCACATGCCTTATGATTATCCCACTTCACACAAATACACCTAGTAGGCGTGACGTGAATCCTTTACTACTTTTATATCTTCTCCGCTCTTCCAGTAATCTGTCAAAGCGACATTCTCTTGCTACAAATCACTGCTTAGAAGTGCAAATGTAGTTAAAGGGCCACTACAGCTTCCATAAACTGTAACTAGATTACTTGTGCATTACAAACAAAACCACCTTATAAACACATTATAAAACACATGCTGCTGTTTTTTTCTTTGTTTGAAGTAATTGCATGTAAAAAGGAAAAATAAAGGGTTTTTTATCTCCTGTTTCCATTTTGTGGATTTTCCACATGAGGCAACATTTACCAAAGTCTGCAAAAGTTTTACTTTATTTCTGTGTTTTAGCTTCTACAGTATTTAACAGTAAATGAGGTGGAGGATTGCATGTTTAGATAAGGCAGCAGAGGGTGTATTGTAGGGATGCACCGATACCACTTTTTTAAGACCGAGTACCGATACTTTTTAAAAGTACTCAGCGATACCGCGTACCGATACTTTTATTTAATGTCATGTGACGCTTTCCAATAAGAACAGACCTCATATAAAAATGCCCCCAGCTCACATGTATATATCCCCCCGAGATGTATATATACAGAATACCCCCAGCTCACATGTAGCTTGCCCCCAGCTCACATGTAGCTTGCCCCCAGCTCACATGTAGCTTGCCCCCAGCTCACATGTAGCTTGCCCCCAGCTCACATGTAGCTTGCCCCCAGCTCACATGTAGCTTGCCCCCAGCTCACATGTAGCTTGCCCCCAGCTCACATGTAGCTTGCCCCCAGCTCACATGTAGCTTGCCCCCAGCTCTCATGGATATTGCCCCCAGCTCTCATGGATATTGCCCCCAGCTCTCATGGATTTGCCCCCAGCTCTCATGGATTTGCCCCCAGCACTCATGGATTTGCCCCCAGCTCTCATGGATTTGCCCCCAGCTCTCATGGATTTGCCCCCAGCTCACATAGTTGCCCCCAGCTCACATAGTTGCCCCCAGCTCTCCTGGATTTGCCCCCAGCTCGAACGCTGGGGAAGCTGGCTGCGTGCATGAAAAGCACGCGACCAGCGTTCCCCTCCGGCGCGCCGCATACTCACCCATCTTGAAGGTCCGGTCACTTGGCAGTGATGCGATCACGTGGCTGCCGGGTGCATTTGTGACGCTGCCTCCAGCCGAGAGGCAGCGTCACAGGAGCGCCCAGTGGCTGCTGGAACGCATCACTGCCAAGCAACCGGACCTTCAGGATGGGTGAGTATGCGACGCGCCGGAGGGGAACGCTGGCCACGTGCTTTTCATGCACGTGGCCAGCTTCCCCAGCCCCGCGGATACCGGCAAGCCGGCCCAGCGCCGGCTTCTGGTATCGGCAGGATGTATCGGGCCGTTTGCACGAGTAACAAGTACTCATGCAAACGGCAATATCGGCCCCGATACCGATACTAGTATCTGGTGTCGGTGCATCCCTAGTGTATTGTGTGGTGTATGCTATGCAATAGAAGAGATGGCAACTGAATGAGATAAGACAGGGAGCTTAAAAGACTTCTAATCTACACCCTGGTGATGTCCATTGAATACATCCCACACAATACAATGATGTGACTGACCCTTTCTCTCAATTTTAAGGCTAAAGCCACACAAGTGATGTAAACTGCCCCTTCCAGTATCTATACAACACAAGATATCACACAATGGATGCACCCAGTGACACATATAGAGTCAAATATTTTCTTAACTAAACAAAGAAGAGAAAAACAGAGCACATGTAAGATATCAGCAACATCAAATAAACACAATAAGGACATTTCATTTTTTTGGTGGTAGTGGCCCTTTAAAGTCGCAAAGGAACATCGTTTCCATGAAATAAAAAGAGTGCTTAGAGTTTAGTAAAAAATGCTAATCCTACTAGGGAAATCAGGGACCATTGCAAATTTTTGTCTTAAATAGTAAATCTGAACAAACCTCTAAACCTGTAAAAAAAAAAAAAAAATTACATGCTGATAACTTGGCCGAAAATGTGCATATTCCCTGCATTTCCAAACCAATTCACTGCTCAGCGAATAGCTCCCTTAAAGGAGCTGTACGTCACAATAACCCCTATACTGGTAAAAGGGGTTAACAGGCTTGTTAACTGGCTTAGTATTCTTTTTATGTTGTCCATTGGTCCATTCCAGTAGTTCCCATTGGGCTCGAAAAAAACAGTAGCAGTCAATTAAAATCCCCATGATCCTTCACCAGCTTGTCACTGCAACTCTTATCATTCCATGGGCTCTGTAATCTATAAACTACAATTCCCATGGACCTACACCACCGTATATCACGCTTATTCATCCATCTCGAAAGGAGAATCCGTGCAAGTGCTCCTCATGCATGAATTGTCCATAAAATTACCAGATGTTTTGGAACTACTTCTCCCATAATGCTTAGCAACTCATGAGGTTGACTGAGCATCATGGAAAATGTAGGGCTGAGGATGGTGACCCCTGCTTCAAGAAATGGTTCCTTATAATTCTAGGAATGACAACAATCTAAAACATATAAAATCATACCACGAGGGACATGCCACCCCTCTCCTGTATGTTCTAATCATCCCATTGAGTGTTCGTCTTGCCTCGTGCGTTTCTCTGCTCCGTCCTGACTTTCTTTGTGTTTACGTGTTTCCAGAAGAGCCGGAGGAGAAAATGAACATGGCGTCCTCCAGCTCACTCACCATCCTTATCGTTGTCACATCGGTTATTGTCTTTATTTTGCTAATCTTCATCATTGTCACCTACCGAATGAAGGTCCCCTCCAAGAAGGCGATGAACACCCCGACGGTGCAAAAGGTCTCGAAGTTCCCTCTGAAGAGACAGGTAACAGAAAGTAGATACAAGATTACCAGCGTCCCTCTCAGGGTTCCTTCTTTCTTAAACAGCCATTCCATGTCTTGAAATTCCTCAGGTTCCTAGAGCTGATGTTGCTCTATAACATTGGGGTAGAAGGGTTGGGTCAACCAAGCTGAAATGACTTCTGCCAAATACTAACTTAATTTGTGGTCACAGGAGATGGTCTACGTGAACTAATTAAGTGTACTGGTCTTAAATCGTAAAATTTTCCCCCAAACCCAAAGTTGTTGTGACATTAAAGTAAAACTCAAATGTTCCCGGGAATAATGCTACCTAAAGACCTCGGGCTATATTACAAAATTGGTGCTAACTTAACCAGAGCTGTTGTTAACTTAACCAGAGCTGTTGTTAACTTAACCAGAGCTGTTGCTAATTTAACCAGAGCTGTTGCTAATTTAACCAGAGCTGTTGCTAACTTAACCAGAGCTGTTGTTAACTTAACCAGAGCTGTTGTTAACTTAACCAGAGCTGTTGTTAACTTAACCAGAGCTGTTGTTAACTTAACCAGAGCTGTTGTTAACTTAAAACCTCCATAGGCTATAATGGCTCTGGTTAAGTTAGCACCAACTTTGTAATATAGCCCTCATGTCATGTCATGAAAACGTGAGAAATCTCAATGTATCTTCCTGGTAAAATACTTTATGTAGAGGAATAGTTTACGTGTTTATTTGTATTTCAGGGAAGACACTGGTCAACAACAAAAGGCAACCTGTTCTCTACGGCAATGACAATTGTTAAAATTCACCAGAATTCATTTTATATACAGCTTTTTCCTATAAGCACTCCCTGTAATGAATCTCCTGCACACAGTACTGCTCTCCAATACTACTCGCATTCCTTGTATCTTGGTAATTCCAATCATCACCTTGAGAGGTGTTGAAGGCCCGAGGATCGGTGTGAAGAGAGTACTGGTGTACGGAGCTGCCCGATGTCTTAATATAAAGGAGTATATTTAAAAGGAAACAAAGTAGCAAAACAAGAGGACATAGTCTTAGATTAGAGGGGCAAAGGTTTAAAAGTAACATCAGGAAGCATTATTTTACTGAGAGGGTGGTGGATACATGGAACAGTCTTCCAGTAGAAGTGGTAGAGGCCAAAACAGTAATTGAATTTAAGCAGGCATGGGATAGGCATAAGGCTATCCTAAACAAAAGATAAATCCAGGTAAAGTATCCATGTAATTGGGCAGACTAGATGGGCCGAAAGGTTCTTATCTGCCGACATTTTTCTATGTTTCTATTAGGATATCATTTAGAGCAGGGGTGTCAAAATGATTTGTTATGGAGAGCTGAATTGTCCTTGAAGGAGTAAACTAGGGCCAAATGTATAAAATCTGTTTACACACGTAGAAAAAAGAAAAAAAAATCAGCACAAACAACAAAATGTCATAAAAGCATCCCAGAAAGGATTATTTACTAAACCTAAAATAATGGACTAGTAATTCTAAATCAGCAATTTTGGTTTTAAATATATTCTACTATACATCTTATATTTTTTGTTAATTTAGCATAACTTTGTGTATACGTGTCTCATACACACCGCACATTACTGTGAGTTTTATTGCTGTGCAGCTCTGTGATACGCTCATACACAGCGCACATTACTCTGTGTCTTATTGCTGTGGAGCTCTGATATGCTCATACACACAGCACACATTGCTGGTTTTATTGCTGTGGAGTTGGCGTGTTTGTTTTTTTTTCTATAAAAGCAACTTGTCGTGAGGGAGTTTTCTTTGCGTATATGTTAAGGTGAGCATGCATGTCCAGTCCGCGTTCAGTTTTTATATCCCTTTTAACCCTATTTTCTTCTGTGATGGTTTATTTTTAAGAAGTGAAAGCAGTCGACAATAACGCACATTTGCCTTTCTCTATTCAAGCAGGTGTCTCTGGAATCCAACTCTTCCATGAATTCCAACACCCCACTGGTGAGAATTACCCATTTGTCCTCCAGCGACGGAGGTGTGCTCGCAAACGTTTCGGAGCTCGGCCTTCCTCCCGATCCCAAGTGGGAGCTCTCAAGAACCCGGTAAGCACGATATCTCCCATTAAATGAGTGAATGTAGTGTGGCTCACTTCAATTCAAGTCATTGGTGAATTTTGTTTATTCTTGCAGACTCACCCTAGGAAAACCTCTTGGAGAAGGTTGCTTTGGTCAAGTGGTGATGGCGGAAGCGATCGGCATCGAGAGAGATAAACCCAACAAAGCCGTAACCGTAGCTGTGAAAATGCTGAAAGGTTAGGACTCCTCATCGTTGAGATTATACATTGTATATAGATTTTGATTTCCGTAACGCGTTAGGGTCTGATTTATTATCGACATGGAAAAGTACGGATACCACACAACACGTCAGTTACTGGTACAGCCGGGTGTGACATCGCTTTTTGGAATAACTCTACACCATGTTCAAATGATCTCCTCTCTCCTCACCTGCAGATGATGCAACTGACAAAGATCTCTCCGACCTGGTCTGTGAAATGGAAATGATGAAGTCGATCGGAAAACATAAAAACATCATCAATCTACTCGGCGCCTGTACACAGGATGGTAGGTCTCCAGCATATTCTTAAACCACCAAATTTGCTCAACACCGTTGATCACTTTGAGACTTAAATCTCTGTGTATATTTGATATAAATTTTGCTTAATATCGACTGCTCGTTTAATACTGACAGAACAAGACTGCGACATGACAGCAATGTGTAACGAAGAAGGGATTAGGCAGACATATGGTATTTGACACGAGACGGCTCCTTAAATCTATGCTGGAGAACGTAATAGATTATGAAATCTTGCTGCCAGCTGGTTCTGTACCGTCCCCAATCTCCAGCTGTTTTGGTTGTAGCATTTCTAGGACTGGCAAAGGATGACGGTATTCTGAAAAGAACAGAAAAAATCTTAAGGACACTGGCATGCGTTTGATAGTTTCTTGACACCATTGTTTTATTTTTATTCCTCCTGTGAGGAGATGCCGGTGGAGTTTTCCAGGCCGCAGTCATGAAATGGTGATCGAGCTTGGTCATTCCGAAAGAGCATCGACCTTTAACTTTAATTCATTCTGGATGTTTGTTATGATGAAATCCCAGCTCAAGCCTTGGTTGAAGCCAGGGCTTTCTCACTTTGCCAGAGACTTTGCATTCGGGACATGTTTTCCCTGAAGATACTGGCATTCCCAGAGAAGTTGTTTCTATATGACAAGGTTTCTGCGCATCCAGGAAGAGCATTTTTATGAAATTGTCCTCTATTAATTCTCGGATTTTCATCATTCAAGTTCCTCGTTGACATGGTCAGGAATTCTGTTCCAGCTCGTTACTCACTTGGAGGTGTGATCCTTTGCTGTCGGACTGCAAAGAGACTCAAGATGAAGTCACGTTTTGCAGTCAAAGTCTTCTTTCATCAATGTCTGGTCCTGTAAAAGCCAACATCTTTTTCCATAGGTTTGCCATGAAGGATTAGCACTTTCATCTTCAAACACCCAACACAACCTGCTCATTTTGAACGTTTTCCTACCGACCTTGTTGTAGAGTTTGGGTTGGCTGTGTCTTTCATGACCTGGGCATCATCATTCAATGTTGACTGAGGAGAAAGGAACATTCATTGAATAATTTATTCTGAAATGTTGTCCGGTCATGGCGGATTTATCAAGTTGGTTCTTCCACTAAAACCAAATGGTGTTAAGTGGGGACATAGTGTGAAACTCTGTAGCAATTCACAGATATGACCGGGACCCTGTCATCTTCAGTGGGTCTGACCAGACAGGCCCAGTGGTGTCTGAGACCCCTAATGATCTGTTTTAAACAGACCTGCGGTCTCTGAAGAAATGGATAGTGCTGGGTCATCTTTGAAGAGAATTTCCCTGTCATCGCGGCATCTACACATGCCAGAGGAGATGATCTGGATTCCTAGTTTCTTGGTTGATCTCTCCTAGAATTACTAGAAGAAAAATCTGGGTTGGTCTCTTCTCGCATTAGGATTCTGTGTGTGTGTAGATGCGTCTATTTTTCCAAAAATGATGGCACCACTCAAATGAAAAGTTGAAATAAACTAGCTTGTCAGAGTTGCAGCTGGCTCCCGATGAGGCTCAGACGACCGGAAAACTGTGGCAGTAAGCGACGGTTCTGCAGTCAGGGAGTAAATAACATTTGAGCTGGTAAAAGGATACAGTTTTGTGATTTAACGTGCCCCCCCTGACTCTCCTCTAGGAAACAGGACATTCGGGGAAATCCAATTAACAGGCTTCTTGACTGGGCGCCAGGTACTAGACTCGCGTCCAGATCTGTCCAGATTTTATTAGCCGCTGGAAAGGTGCAGTCTTGCTTGAGGAAATAAAAAAGTTAAATAATGATATAAAGTGACAGCTTGTGCGAGGCCTATAAAAAGATGATATACTGGACTTTCTGAGGATTTATCTCCTTGGTTTATTTAATACTATATTCTCTATACGAAAATAAAATTTTGCTTCAGTTCATTCTGTTTTCTTTTTAATTTTGTAAAATATTGCTGATTAGGACGCCCACTGTTCAGAATTAAGCCCTACTTTGGATACATATAAACAGTGGATGTCAGGCTGACTGTTGGTTGCTTTTGTCTATATATAGGCAGGTTTACAACTAGGCGTGAAGTCGAGCAGGAACAATTGGGAACGCCGTTCCTCCGCCATCTTTTCAGGGGGAGCAGAGTTCCCTTTTAACCAGAAATAGTAGATCTAGAGGAAATGTGGTAAAAAAAAAAACAAAAAAAACAGTGCTTCCTTCAAATGATTCCGTATACTTATCCTCCAAAAAAAAAAAAAAAAATTCTTCATGCCTTTTTAAAGGAAACAAAAAAGCAGAAACCTAGTGCAACCAATTTGGGCAATCAATAAAATAAATAAATGGTAAAGGATACACACTCACAGGTTTTTTGTTTTTTTGTGTCACCGATCGGACACCAGATATAACTGGAGCCGGCAACTTAGTAAGGAGTACCGGATCCCCTCTCAACGATCGGATACCTGCCGCGTTCTCCTGCACAGATTCACACCAGGACTGTGAATTAAGAAGTTAAAATGATTTATTCCAAAATATAAAATACAGCTGACACGCGTTTCGCGATTAAATCGCTTCCTCAGTCGGTCTGTGTTTGTAATAGTCCGGTGATGTGTTCCCTTTTGGCCCACACACGGAAAAGCTTTTGAGTTTCAGTCATATGTTTCCTTATTAAGTCACCAAAAGCATATAATTATTATAATTATCATCATAATTGCATAAAATCAAGCATACCGTGATACTTATACATAATACCAAACGCGAGTGTGGGGTTGGAGGGTTAAGTGCGAAATGTCAGTGGTTAATCAGGGAGCAGAAACTTTTGGAGTGATCCCACACTTGTTGTTTTTTTTTTTTTGTTGTTTTTTTTGTTTTTTTAGGACTAGATACCTGTTAACAAAATTCTGAGATGCTAAGATTTGAAGTCCTAGTGCAGCTTCACCCATAAAATGGGCATTGCTGTAGTCTTTGGCTCCTTGTGGAGACTTCCCGATTATGGAAACATACCTTGAACTGACCTTTTATAACTCTATGGCTCAAGTTGTGCTCGTAAGGGTCCTTTATTCTTTTCTGCTGTTTTCGTAGGTCCTCTGTATGTGTTGGTGGAATACGCATCCAAAGGGAACCTCCGAGAGTATCTCCGAACGCGACGCCCACCCGGCATGGATTATTCCTTCGATACTTGCAAAATCCCCACGGAGCAGCTGACGTTCAAAGATTTGGTGTCCTGCGCTTACCAGGTCGCCCGCGGGATGGAGTATCTGGCGTCTCAAAAAGTGAGTTTCTTTAAGGCTGGGATCCCACCTGAGCGTATCTCATATGCGCATTTTACGCGCGTTTTTTGTCGGGTGTTTTATGAGCGTTTTTGACAATTAGAAACGCGCGTCGTACGCGCGATTTTTGAAGTCTATGGCTGCAAACGTGCTGTAATACGCCCCAAAGAAGCTCCTGTACTTCTTTGGGCGTAGGGCGTTTTACAGCGCGTTCCTACACGCTGTAAAACGTCCAGCTGTGAACCATACCCATAGGAAATAATGGGATTTCAGTGTTTGAGCGTTTTACAGTGTGTAGGAACACGCTGTAAAACGCCCAGGTGTGAACCCAGCCTAAACCTCTGTATTCATTTCGCTATCCCAGTGATATGACGTCCCTGAGAAATACTCTGCTCAGCAGAAGGGAGTGATGGGAACATGTGGAGCTAGTAGATCCTTCTACTGATGAAAAGGGGAGGCCTTTTATTTAACATTATTTTTACCTCCATATAATATATACATTGCCCGGCCAACTAAAAAAGTCACACAATCCAATAGCAAAATGCGCTCCAATTAAATACACAACATGCATCGGCCGTGATATTGTTTCATTTTTGACAACATTTATTTGCGTCCAGAGTGGCATTAATTTGTGACCAAGATCTTGTATTGATGATGGGAGAGTCGCGGCGCTGCGTAAAGTCTTCTCCAGCACATTATCCCAAAGATTAACCTCAATTGGGTTAAGGTCTGGACTGTGTGGTGGCCAATCCATGTGTGAAAATGATGTCTCATGCTCCCTGAACCACTTTTGCACAATTTGAGCCCGATGAATCCTAGCATTGCCATCTTGGAATATGCCCGCTGTGCCATCAGGGGAGATTAAACTTATTGATGGAAAAACCTGCTCAATCAGTATATTCAGGGAGTCACATGACCTCATTTTTTGCAGCTGAAACCTATTAAACACTGCAGTAATTATCCAATGGAAGGCTCACACCTATTGGCTTAGCTAAATCCAAGTGGTAACTTATCCTTATCTACTTTGATCGTTGCCGCTGGTTTCAATGTTGGGGAGGAGAGGGGAGAGGGATTGACATCTTACAAAGGTAGAAGATGTCAGGAAACAAGGTTAAAGCTCTGGGTATTGAAGTGAACATATTCATTATTTGGAAACCTTTTAAATGATTTAAAGAGCATCCCGATGCAGTTGGTAGTAATTATGTTACCACTGATCACTGCAATGACATCACTTTTATGACTTTTGAGAGGAATCTGCCCAGTCAAGCAATCCTTGCCGCAGTCGCAGGTGATGCTGGGACTCTCCTCTGGATTGGCCTCCTGGCATGGAGTTAATAGGTTGAAGGGGTTTGAGAAAAAGTTCCCTGGGGCATATCTTGAGGTTTTCCTGGATATGCCAACTGCGAGATTCTGTGGCACAGACACCTATTACATGTGTCCTCAGAACATCTGGTGTCCCTGCTTCCTTTTATATTATCTATTTTTCATTTCTATAACGGTGTTCTATGTTCTGCATCCGTAGAAATACAATCCCATTATTAATTTGTCCTAAAGCAGCCAGTCTCCCACAAAGCAAACCATGCAGCACTCACTGGGGGGGGTCCTCATTCAGGGTTAGAGAGATAATGTCACCATCCATGTCTGTCCTCTCCATCTGTGCAGTGTGACCACTTGCAGCCATGTAGATACACAGGGTTATTCAGAGAGCGTGAAAAGCAGGAGAATGACTGGAGAATGAAAAATTCTAGGTCAAAATAGCCAAACCAGAAAAATTCTCCCTTTCATCTCACTTTCCAACTTGGCTATTTTGACCTAGAAATTTTCATTCTCCAGTCATCCTCCAGCCATTCTCCAGCTTTTCACGGTTCTGAATAACCCTGACAGCGTGTTTGGGAACGGGCGTTCTGTAGCAATGTAAACTATCACAGAGTACCTTAAGGGAGCTACTCCTATCTTATTTATTTATAAAGTATTTTACCAGGAAGGATACATTGAGATTTCTCTCGTTTTCAAGTATGTCCTGGGTTTAAGAACGTTGAAATTTTACAGTTGTTATAGATATACAAAGTAATAAATGCAAAATATTAAGAACAAAACACAAATATACAGCACACATTCCATAGCTGGAAATGGCTAACATAACCCAGCCAATACACCTATCAGCAGATGGCAACATATAAACATGGACCATAATGATAGGCAGATAAACAAGAACATTATTCATACCTAACGGATTAAACAAACACCCTGCATCCTACGGGCACAGGTGACTTCAACGCAAGAATGGTCAGGGAAATTCTTCATACACGACATCAAAGAATTGGACGATTTTACGTCCAGGAGAACCTTCCCTCTTTCGTAACATGTATAGACCACTAAGCATCTCTTTAACCCCTTCACTACCAAGCACTTTTTGTGGAGAAAATTTTTATCACATTTATTTCAAACATGGGATGCGAAGTTAACAAATATAGAATAAAACAGAAATTTTGCTCAAAAAGTGTTGTTTTAGATTTTGCAAAATTAGAATAATGTAAATTTCTACATTTTTATACTTTTTCATCCATTCATTTAGCCTTCGCAGACATATTGTTAGAATGAAAGTTTCTGAGCTCTAGATGGCGTCCCTTATCTTGCACAATGTCACACAGGGTCTTCATTATCAGCATACAGGCAGAAACGGCCTTTGTGTCAAACACAGTGAATGTGATGCAGATAGATGATAAAGTGATCAGATCTCCTGCTTATGGGTATTTGTATTGATCATAATGAGATTAATAGTAATGCAGCTTCCACAAAATACCAATATCTGTATGTGCTTCATAATGCCTGTGTATGGCAATTACAGCAACACCTTGTATCTGTATGTGCTGCATAATGCCTGTGTATGGCAATTACAGCAACACCTTGTATCTGTATGTGCTGCATAATGCCTGTGTATGGCAATAACAGTAACACCTTGTATCTGTATGTGCTGCATAATGCCTGTGTATGGAAATAACAGTAACACCTTGTATCTGTATGTGCTGCATAATGCCTGTGTATGGCAATTACAGTAACACCTTGTATCTGTATGTGCTGCATAATGCCTGTGTATGGAAATAACAGTAACACCTTGTATCTGTATGTGCTGCATAATGCCTGTGTATGGCAATTACAGTAACACCTTGTATCTGTATGTGCTTCATAATGCCTGTGTATGGCAATTACAGCAACACCTTGTATCTGTATGTGCTGCATAATGCCTGTGTATGGCAATAACAGTAACACCTTGTATCTGTATGTGCTGCATAATGCCTGTGTATGGCAATTTCAGTATCTGTATGTGCTGCATAATGCCTGTGTATGGGAATTACAGCAACACCTTGTATCTGTATGTGCTGCATAATGCCTGTGTATGGCAATAACAGTAACACCTTGTATCTGTATGTGCTGCATAATGCCTGTGTATGGCAATTTCAGTATCTGTATGTGCTGCATAATGCCTGTGTATGGGAATTACAGCAACACCTTGTATCTGTATGTGCTGCATAATGCCTGTGTATGGCAATAACAGTAACACCTTGTATCTGTATGTGCTGCATAATGCCTGTGTATGGCAATTACAGTAACACCTTGTATCTGCATGTGCTGCATAATGCCTGTGTATGGCAATTACAGTAACACCTTGTATCTGCATGTGCTGCATAATGCCTGTGTATGGCAATTTCAGTATCTGTATGTGCTGCATAATGCCTGTGTATGGGAATTACAGCAACACCTTGTATCTGTATGTGCTGCATAATGCCTGTGTATGGCAATTTCAGTATCTGTATGTGCTGCATAATGCCTGTGTATGGGAATTACAGTAACACCTTGTATTTGTATGTGCTGCATAATGCCTGTGTATGGCAATTACAGTAACACCTTGTATTTGTATGTGCTGCATAATGCCTGTGTATGGCAATTACAGTAACACCTTGTATCTGTACTGTACAGGGATTTTCAGTCATTATAACCCCCTGAATCTTATCCCTGTACAGCAGTGAGTGACCCCAGAGCTCTCCCTGTATTCTGCCCTCTGCCTGGCTGCTGTAATGACGCAGGAGAGTTTCTCTACTTTTTGTTACAGAGGGTGTGGGAGCTGCACCTTGTAGTTTGTTTACAGTAAGATAGGGTGACAAGGAGAGCGATAAAACAGTGGATTTTGTTTTTCCAGAAGGCACACTAATCTTGCTTTTAAAAGGTGTGCATATAGGGTTTTGATATGCTAATAATTACTTTTCAATGTATTACAATGCACAGTGGAGTTAACTTGATTTTGGCAGTGAATGGGTTAAAATTGAAAGGATTGAGTATGTTTCTGTTATGAATCACCGGATTCGAACACCGTAATCTCCCCACTTTACCATAGAAATCCCATAACTATTAATTATTTAATTGGTGAGTTTTGGGGCATAACAAGTGATTATTTTTTTTTTTATTATTATTTTTGGGGGGGGTTATAATCCAACTCCCAGTAAATTCCATTTTATGTAATTTTACGCTAAGCACCATAGAAACAGATTCTAGGAAAAAATAATATATGATCAATCCTGTGTCACCTGTATTTAATAATTTAGAAAATATTAATTTTCATCATCTGATTGTGCATCAAGAAGTTGGCATTCCTCCTGTGTAATGTTCATCATCCTTCACATCTTCACCCTTCTAAAAGGTTTACTCCAATCTTTTCTGCTTGCAAATAATGATCGATTGTTTGGAGGCGCGCGCTCACTGACAGACGGGAAGCCATAACCTGTTGGTTTGATTTCCTGAGCATGTGATGGACATAAAAATAATGGCGATCCGGTCCTTGTAGAAGACAAACCTCAAACATTGGATGTTTATTATCCAAAATTTCTCACCACCTACACCAGAAATAGGATTCTATTCCATTCGATGTGGTAACAGTTGTGTGATGCTTCATACAAGCTTCATACAACCGTTCCATCACTGTTTGGTCGTCTGGCAAGTTGTGTTGGTTGCTGTTTGCCTTTTGCATGCCTATATCGCTGGTTTGTACATCCTTTACTTTGTATAGGATGCGTAAACCAGCAATCGGGCTGGAATGCCGAGCAATTCTAGATCACTTGTCATTCGTGTTGTGCGGACAAAAAGATGTGCCGGGAAATTGCCTTATACAGCCAGGTAGAAGCGAGAGCAAAATCACTTTGTACACTGTCTATAGAATAGCTCCTGCATACATACTCACCTCCCAGAGTCCCCCATGGTCCACGTCCCGGTCTGCCATCTCATTTCTGCAAAATCGGAAGGAGACTGGGGAGAAATGGCTCCTCAGTCCCCTTCTGTCAAGAACTTGCTCGCGCACAACTCTCGCCGGAACCACTCGATGGAGTCAGTGGAGTCCTACAGATATATTTATAGGGCTTATAAGCCAGCCTGTCCCTGGCGTTCCACCATTGTAGAGACAACTGCATCGCAGAGGAAATGTTACCTGATGCGTAGAGTTTCTTGGGGATTAGGCCAGGTTCTAGTTGTTGATAGAGATGTATTACTCTGGAGTTGTGGTGGAAGCTGGATTCTCTTAATGTTTCATACGTGTCAGGCAGACATACGTGTGCTCGCCTGGCGGGGTGATAACGGACAGGGGAGTCTTGTTTGTGCTGAAACCATGAGTGACACGGAGCGGATGTACAAGCGATACGCATGACAACTAGATAACACGCAAGAAACTGTTACGTTGGTTCATTTTAAGGTCAAGGATGATCAGGTTTCCGATACGTGTAGAGCGTGAGGTCAACTGGTGGGTGATTGGGAGTGTTACACCCCATCTTAGCTTCCTCCGGCTGTGTGTCCGAATCGAATCGATCTGGTCGGTCTTCCTCCGTTGAGTGATGACGTTACTGGTGATCATAGCTTGGCACCACAAAATGTGTATTTTTCTGTTGAATGAATCCTTGCTACGCTGTGTCAGAACGTAGAGTAATGTGGAAGCCATGTTATCTTCTATTTGAAGATCCCAGTGTTCCCCCATGTGGAGCTATTGTAAAAGTAAAGACTTAAAATTTGGTCAAGATAAACCGTCAATGGGTTGATGGTGTGTAAAGCTCTTGTCCTCTAAGGTTTACAATCTAAAATCATAAGCATGGACATGGGACCCATCAGCATGTCACAATTCCAGGTTAACCCTGCTATATTATGGCTAAACATTAATAGCGGTCTGCTGCTGTTCTTCTTGTTTGAAGGTCGGAGAACATGTTGTATTTCAGTCGGTCACTGTTCACTACTCGCCGCTTCTCGTTTTTTTTCTCATTGATTGACACAATGTTTCTTTATCAGTGTATACACAGAGACCTCGCAGTCCGGAACGTGCTGGTCACCGAAGACAACGTCATGAAAATTGCCGACTTCGGGCTGGCCAGGGACATCCACAACATCGATTACTACAAGAAAACCACGAATGTGAGTGCGCCGATTACCACTTAACATATTAGAATGCTTTTTTTCAGGTTTCTTTTGTCTTTTTTGTGAAGAATGGTGTCCGTGTGCAGTAGATGTTGGGCTGGCTTGATTTTTAACCATACCTGTATATTATTTTACGGATTCGTTGACTTTTAGATTTTTCACGAAACCATATGCATATCCTTTGTCTCTCGTAACCTCAGCGTTACAGCTTGCGTTCCCCGCAGGGGAAGAGATGGAGTCTCTACCCCAGGGTGGTAAAGATTTAAACCGGGGGCAATCTACTTTGGCCCATCAGATGTTTTGGAGCTACATCTCCCATGGTGCTCAGGTACTCATTCGGCCAGCAGAGCCTTGTGGGACATGTAGGTCCGAAACAACATCTGGAGGGCCAAGGTTGAGCACCCTTAGTTTAAAGCATCAGTTCAATATTATCCATATACTTCAAATTGAAACTTTGCGTTCAACCAGCGTTCCTCCTTGTGTCGGCATGCCATGCAGACGACCATTAATGTCTAAATTTAAAGTGGTACCCCTCTCCTCCCCAGCAGTATCCCTTAGGTTGCATATGTTGCAACCCCCTCGAGTCGTGCGTATAATCCTCGCGGCTGATACAGCTTGTCGCACAGCCCCGTTAATCTGTTGACTCAGCAGCCCGTCTCTTCTGCCAGAGGTCCACTAGGCACAGTGGATTAGTAGTAGATTGGATGGTGCCAACCTGGCTGCACGAATGTGCTGATGGATCGGTCCTCTTTGTCTCCCTGATTATAGGGTCGGCTGCCTGTGAAATGGATGGCTCCAGAAGCATTGTTTGACCGGGTCTACACTCATCAGAGCGATGTGTAAGCATTAACTTCTCCCCCACGCGATCTGCTCCACCCTTTGTGCTCAGCACTTTAAGGGGAAACCAACAATGATAACAGTATGAAAACATCACGCGGACACATTTAATTTACGGGTGAATACATCAAGGTTGTACCCCACCAGCGCCATGCCATTTTGGGTGCCACATCTGTAGAACGTGGCCTTTGTGTAAATTATATTAATTTAGCCTTTTCGGTCACATAATTGGCCACTGGTCGGGCGTGGAACCATCGAACACATCATGGGACTTTCAGACACCCCTGGATTCCTCTCCAGCTTTACGCTTTCAATACGTATGCAATATCCTTTCGAAATGCTGGGGTGGTTTCACTGCTCTCAACAGCTCAGATTAACTCTTCCCTGCACCCCTTCAAATCTTTGTGGTAGAATTCTGCTGCTCTGTGTCTGATTTTAAGCCTTCAGCGTTAAGTTCTGCTCTCGGTATCTTCAGTTAACCCTTCACAGCACAGTTCTGCCTCTTTCTGTTTCTCAGTTTAACCCCTCACGATAAAGTTCCACTGATCTTTATTGCTCTGATTAACCCTTCACTGTACATTTTAGGCTACCCCTTCACTGGAAAGCTTCTCGCCTCTCGATTTAATCTTTCACTGTAAAGTTCCACTGCTCTTTATATCTCGATTTAACCCTTCCATGTAAAGCTCTGCTGCTCTCTATATCTTGATTTAACCATTCCCTGCAAGTCTCTGCCCTCTATGGGCCCTATTACATTCTCTGCGCAATTGCGCTCGCGCAGCGCAATTTTTTTATTTTTTTTGCGCACGAAAAAAAACATTATCGCTCGAAAATTAACGTGGTATTCCGATCCGAGCGCATTTTTTCTTCCTTCAAGATTTTTCGTGCGCAAATCCGACGTGCAAAGCGGTTCGCAAATGAACGTTGCATGCAGGAATCGGTGGGCAAACTGTTTTGTCACGGGATTCAGCCAACATCAATCAACCATCTATAACATAAAGCAATAAGCTCCGCCGTGTCAGTCGCCAAAAAAACGGACTGCGCATGCGCACGCAACCAGCGGCGGTTGGCTGCGCGCGCATCCAACTGAAAGACATCCCCCCCTTTCTCTCCCTCGCCGAGCTGTCTCGGATCAGCCAATCGCGGCCGATTGACAGTGACGTTTGCGATTAGCCAGCGTGCACGATTGGCTTTTCTTTTTTTTTTTGGCCCTCGCAGAAAGAGCCTCTCCCTCGGCATGCTGTGTCCTGCTGATGGCCGGGGACAGGCTGCTGGGGAGCCTGATTACCATGATCCGACAGCAGAGAGAGGAGCACTTCGAAAAGAGCAACAGAGCTGCCCGATCTGCCTCTTCCGGGAGCTGGCTCTGCCACTCCGTCCTCCCCCCAGGCACAGGTGATGGTGAGCAGGCAGAGGGGTTGCCACCAGTTGTGCTGCCCCTCTGTCAGACAGAGCCTGGCTAAAATGCTTTCTGACCCAGGGTGAGAATCTGGCATTTCTCCGGGCAGCTGCTCTGAGTGCTGGGTCCTCATAGGAGGAGGAGCACAGAGAAAAGTACCCCAGTGCACCATGGGGCCTTATTAACTGGGGGGGGTGGTATATATGGAATAGCAGAGGGAAGGCTAAGGTGAAGGGGGAATGAGTAAAAACTTAACTTTTATTTATACGGGCAAAACAAATACAAATGGGTTAAAATAAATGTATTATAGCTGCCAAGTGCACTGGAGCTCAGTGAAAGTCCTGATAAAAGGCATAGGTATTAGTAGCTCTGGATATTAGGCTGCTGGAAACACAATATTCTATATAATTATAAAATCAGGAGCTGAATGCATATAATATTGTGTTTCCAGCAGCCTAATATCCAGAGCTACTAATATCCAGAGCTACTAATATCTATGCCTTTTATCAGGACTTTCACTGAGCTCCAGTGCACTTGGCAGCTATAATACATTTATTTTAACCCATTTTTATTTGTTTTGCCAGTATAAATAAAAGTTAAGTTTTTATTCATTTTTTTTTCTTTCACCTCCGCCTTCCCATTGCAATTCCAGAGAGCCCTGTGCCCTGCACATCATGCAGCTACTGGCCACCGGGACCGCTATTATTCATCTCTGTGTATAAAACTGTTTCCTCCATTGCCATCAAGGATGCGCACACATCTAACAGCACGGATGCGCACACAGCCCTACCAGTCGGCTTTGCAAGCATCCAGCACAGTTGGATGTGCGTGCTGGGACGAGGTGAGAGCTGTGCTGCACTGTATGGCCCATGCTGACAGCCCGCCCTCCTGTGCCCCCCCCCCCCCAGGTAACTCTGATGCCCGTCTGCCTGTCACTTCCACCACCGGCTCTCCCAAATCTAATCTTATCTTGCCCTGGCCACAGAGTAATGAATCCTGTTCCCAGGAGCTTACAATCTAAGGCTAATGTCCGATGAATACAGTCAGCACACTCTGCGTGCGTGCATAACGGACAGACATACTGACGGAAGATACTGTAGACACCACACGGTCTGTTTGACGGACGTAGAAAAAAGGGAACTATGGGAAATAAAATTAATATGAAAAATGATTAAATAAATAAATCGGG
The DNA here is from genome assembly GCA_009667805.1 of Leptobrachium leishanense. Taxonomy (NCBI): domain Eukaryota; kingdom Metazoa; phylum Chordata; class Amphibia; order Anura; family Megophryidae; genus Leptobrachium; species Leptobrachium leishanense. The sequence goes on along the minus strand of CM019063.1, from coordinate 513,183,807 downwards.
AAATGATATGAAAAGCCATTGTGTGCGTCAATGCGCTGCGTCTGACTTTGTGTCATCACGCACACAGAATGCTACGCGGACGTGGCGCACTCTGCACCTCCGTCTATCGTTTTTACGTTCTTGCCTAACTTGCGTCCGTTTGCCACGTGCGTTGTGCGTGCGCAGTTCGGTGCGGACGCACTTCGTGTGTGGGTCTTTATTGATCATGATTCTATGCTACGACGGACGTTAAAATGTGCGGCAACACGGACGTGATCACTGCGTTCGTCTGACACCGGCCTAAGAGGGGTCCTGTTCCCGTGAGCTTACAAACTAAGAGGGAAGAGGAACCTGCTCTAATATATAAATGCCTTTGTAATGCGCTGTCAGCTGCGCGCGCACCCATCAGAGCTGATCATTCGGCCGTCGCGGACGGGACAGCAACGGACGTGTTACAAACACAATTCTGTATAGAGTTACTCTTGGATAGGACATTGAAAAGCAAATATGTGGATACAAATTCTGAGTTGGCAACAACAATAGACTGCCCTCCGGGCAGGCTTTACAACTAGTTTCCAATAAAATATTTACAAACTAAAAAAAAAATATTAGCAACCACCAGCCACAAAAAGAAAAAATTTAACAATGACACAATTTATAAATTTTAATGTTTGGGTATGTGTAGAATGTGTACTGTGCTGTATTTTTTATTTATTTATTTTTCGTGCTGCTGTATTTCGTTTCGCCCAGAACGATCACATTTACAGTTACCACCTGCTTTTCAAAGATGTTCCGAAAATGCGCGCAAACTTTCGTTGCGCGAAGATTGTAATACCATCCGCGTACCAGCGCATTTGCGCTGACAATGTTAAGTATAGGATGCGCGCTGGGTCAATCGCGGTAGACGATTACGCGCATCGTTTGCGCAAATGGTTTTGCACTCTCGCAAATGCGCATTCGCGTGCGCGCGAAACAAATGCGCAAAGAATGTAATAGGGGCCTATCTCTGTTAACCCTTCATGGTATAGTTCACTGTGTGTGTCCGTATAAGCCTTTATTTATAAGTCTCCACCCTTAACCCTTTGTTATCAAGTTACTAAGGTCGATTATAGCTTGGCTTGGCCAACCACTTTAAAGTTTCCCAGCAGTGTGTTTATATGCGGAATAAATCACTATCACTATTGCTTTTTCTGGCCTGACTATATGTCGACCTAACCCAGCACGGTATCCATGCATTGCTGGCGTAACCCTTCAATGAAAATGTTTGTGTCCCGGTTTACTTTACTCCCAATGCATTGTGAAATGCGTCGCCTGCATACCACTCAGCCCTGCAATATAATGAATTAACCCCTTAAATGTAAAGGCTCTACAATGGCTGCACCTACACTTTATCCTGGGAAAAAAAGTGATAGAAGCTGAAGCATTTTATGCCTTTTTGGCTGTAAAACGAATGCCTTCTTGTGCCGCTGGAACTCAGTAGGTTAATTTTAGCTGATTGGACATTGAATTGGAGAACAATGATGTCATATTTAACCTGCTTTGGGTGTTAGACCATAAAATTTGCAATTTTACTCTGTGATGTAAAAAAATACTAAAATTACATAATGTTTATGATAATATATTTAAATAATAGTATAAAATATATAGTATTTGTAATATATAAAATATTTATAACATTTGTTATATATGAAATATAAATAACATAATTATATATAAAATATTAATATATAGTGTAATATATGAAATCTAAATAACATAATTATATATAAAATATTAGTATATAGTGTAATATATGAACTATAACATAATTATATATAAAATAATATATAGTATAATATTTGTAATATATGAAATATTAATGTATAGTATATATAATTATATTCTAACGGGTGACGTGTTTAAATAAGTATTTACTCTTTATTATCAAGTCTCCAGAGTGCGCTATTCATCCTCCATGATTCCTATAATTATAATATACAATAATATATTAGACTATATATTCTAAATAATAATTTAGAATCTTGAAGTCCACAAAAGACTGGGAAGTCAATGATTCCTATGTAGACCTAATATATTTAATTATACAAGACTCCTGGAGTGTACGGCTTCCTAGTGATCTATTAAATATATAGTACAATATTTATAATCCTGATATATAATGTTTATAATAGCAATAACCTCAGCTTCAATTTATAATCAGAACCAATGCATTAAGTGAAAGTAAAGCAATGATTAAGTGGTTTGACGCTCTGCCTGCATGCAGGATGTGTTAAAGCATCGCAGTAGACGTGGCCAGAGATCAGACGACTGCCCCGCATTACTTTCCTGATGCGTGAGCGCCGCAAAACGATATATTCAGACGCCATCTCTTAATTAATTTTCATTGGCTCGCATATTACTGGCTGCGACCGTAATGGGTCGCTATTGCTTTTTCTTCATTCATGTCCTTCGGTGCTGTGAATCTGTGCATGAATAATTCGATTTCTTCCATTGACTCAAGCCTGTGGAAGTCCGAGCCATGAATGAGTAAAATAATGAATGGCCTGTCACCCGTCTAATTAAATGCTCATTTCAATTTCAGACTCGGTGCCCAGATTTTTTTTTTTTTTCCTTCCCCCTTCTACTTTTCCTCTATTGAGCTGGATCAGCCCAGCTCTCTCTCTCTCTCTCTCTCCTGTAACCAGTGAAAATGGCCTGGGCAATTAGTAATGCTATTGATGACTCTGTTAGGTGCGCTCGACTGCACACCAATAGCGGATCCAAAAAAATAGCGGAAAAGGGGGAGCATGAAAAGAAGTTCCATGTGAATTTAATATTCTGTTCTTTTTAATTCCCAGATGGTCGTACGGGGTGCTGCTGTGGGAGATCTTTACGCTAGGAGGGTCTCCATACCCAGGGATCCCTGTAGAAGAACTCTTCAAGCTCTTAAAAGAAGGTCACCGAATGGACAAGCCGGCAAACTGCACCCATGAGCTGTAAGTCACCGCACCGAGCAATGACATCATCACTTTAACGTTACAGTCGTCTCGGTGGCACGAAAGAGAACTATTAAGATGGTTCCTGGGCTGTGTGTTTGTGTGTATGTTTATAATTGTAGAAGACTTTACACATCCCAGCAATTCCGAGAATTGCTTCACGGAGCTACTGTGCTACGTTCGCCATATGCAGCAAGGAACTCTGGGTAGGATATGCAAAGGAAGTCTGCAATTTTCCACTTTTTTCCATCCTGGGTCTAACTCCATGCCAGTGCAATGCCATACTAGATAGCTTTTTAGCAAAGGTCAGATTGTGCAATGAGTCACAGCCACTCCTGGACAGCTGTTTCGGGCTTATTATGCCCTCATCAGCAGGAGATAGACCGAGACTCTGTGACGTTTGATGCGTTACCCAGAGGGCAAATCAATACACCTTTAATTTATGGTGGTGGTTAAAAAGTGAGCTTAAAAGCCTCCACACAACAAATAATCAATTTTTTATATATATATCTCACATCAATGGCATGGTCACGGATGTATGTAAATCTGTATAAAGCTCGAAAAAAGTAATGTTTATTAATTTTTCATATATTATTTTGCATTTTTGCATATTTTTTTTTTTTTTTATGCAAACCTATCCTATATCCAGCTGATCCCCATACATTTTGCCGTTTATAACTATTTTCAAAGTGTTATACTGCTACACTTTCTGGATACATACCCAAACTCTGGAAGGGTGGTACCTATCCATAAAAGTGCAGTCAGGACTTTGGTATCCAACTACTGCCCGATATCATTGCTCCCTATAATGTCAAAAATTTGGGAAAATGTGTCTACACTCAATTATGTGATTATCAGTATTGGAACTATTTAACCCCAGATCAATCCGGCTTTCATCCAAATCATTCAACTACAACCGCCCTTTTAAAAGTTTGTACTGATATCCAAGCTGGCATGGAACAAGGAAACCTAACTGGAGCCATCTTCCTTGATTTTGCCAAAGCCTTTGACACAGTAAACCATGGCATCCTATTACAAAAACGTAAAAACTCTGGTATTGGTGATCGCACGCTAACCTGGTTTCATTCATATGTATCTGATCGGTTGCAATATGTGGCCATTTCTGGCAGCTCCTCCCTCCCAGTCACATGTGGTGTACCCCAAGGCTCGATACTCGGCCCCCTTCTATTCACAATATTCATAAATGATCTGCCCAATCTCTGCAAAGCCTCAACTGTACACAGACGACACTGTAATCTATACCAGCAAACCAAATCTCCCGCAGCTGGAGGCCGTACTGCAAGAACAATTCACAGAGGTAGAAAAGTGGATCGCAGATAACAAACTTTTTCTAAATACTGACAAAACTGTTACAATGCTCTTTGGAACAAAACCTAAACTACACAAATTGCAAAATCCCCATCTATGTGTCAGGACAAGATCAAATGACACACTGACTACAGTCACTTCACTCAAATATCTAGGTATGTGGTTAGACCCAAATCTATCCTTTGGCCCCCACATCAAAAAACTCTCATCTATACTTCACCCCAAACTAGGTGCCCTGTACAGAAACAAATCCTGCCTGAGCCCCGCTGTAAGAAAGCAGATTGTACAACAAATGCTTATGCCAGCCATTGAATATGGAGATGTAGTGTATGCAGCTGCCCCGCAAACACACCTTCATAAACTTACTACATTGTATAACTCATTCTGCCGCTTTGCGCTACAATGTAACTACATGACCCACCATTGTGACATGTTAAAAGAGCTAAACTGGCCGTCGCTGGAATCTAGACGCACTCTTCACTTTTCCAATCTGGTGTTTAAGAGCTTTTCTGGCAAGCTGCCACCCTACCTGAATAGACTGCTTCCCCCAGCAGTTCCCTCATCCTATAAACTCCGATCCAGGACCTACACCTTACTTGCAATACTACAATACAAAACGAAAGTGGCTCGATGCTCATTTTCCTACAGAGCACCGCAATTATGGAATAACCTCCCAGACACCATCAACTCTTCCCCCAGTCTAAAGTCACTTAAGAGATCTCTATTAACATACCTCAATACAGAATGCACCTGTAAACCTGTAACACAGTGACTATATACAGAATGCACCTGTAAACATGTAACATAGTGACTATATACAGAATTCACCTGTAAACATGTAACATGGTGACTATATACAGAATGTACCTGTAAACATGTAACATAGTGACTATATACAGAATGTACCTGTAAACATGTAACACAGTGACTATATACAGAATGCACCTGTAAACATGTAACACAGTGACTATATACAGAATGCACCTGTAAACATGTAACACAGTGACTATATACAGAATGCACCTGTAAACATGTAACATAGTGACTATATACAGAATGCACCTGTAAACATGTAACACAGTGACTATATACAGAATGCACCTGTAAACATGTAACATAGTGACTATATACAGAATGCACCTGTAAACATGTAACATGGTGTGAATATTTATTTTCTGTTTAATCTGTATATTTGTGCTATATTTTTTAATATCTTGCATTTTATTACTTTGAAATGTTACAGTTGTTACAGATATACAATGTTCTTGAACCCAGGACATACTTGAAAACGAGAGAAATCTCAATATCCTTCCTGGTAAAATACTTTATAACTAAATAAATAAATAAATATTTATTGTTATAAGGTAGATTTAATTAAAAAAAAAAATTGAAGGCTATACTATAACGCTATCAGCTGTACTTATGAAAGTGATGATATCTTGTTTTTTATCATCATTTTTATTGCTTCGTCACATCCCACGGAGCTTTTAGTTATAAAACGGGAAATTAAAATTAATACAACCCAACCAAAAAATAAGCAGCGAGAGAACGATAGGTCAATGCTCACAGGAGCTTGCAATCTAGAGGAGTTTTACTCGCAGAAGCACAGAAAGATCAATGATTTTTTGCTGGGGAGGAGAGATTATCTGTTATTGTGTCTGTAAAATGAATGCCGCCTGCTACATGCTATAGAACGGGAACATACGGGAAGCAGAAGAGGGTGTAAAGAGAGAGCTTACACCGGGAGGCGATGAGATCTCTGCTATAAACAGGCTTTTAAGCAGATTAACTACAACTCCCACGATCCTCTGGCCATCTTTCACATTCAAAGAATTCTGGGAACTGTAGGCGATCAACATCTGTGGGGCCAGAGTTTGACATCCCTAGTTTATAAGGACTTCTTGACTGACTGGAGATTAGAGGAGAGACTGATGAAGTCAAGTAGGGTCTTCCAGAGGTACACACTGCCGGCGGGCCTTGATACTCACACTTGAGAGTAACTGATTGCTGAGGCGTATGTTGGTGGCTGCTCATACATCACCCATCTAGATTGTAAATTCCCACAGGAATAGGGTCCTTAAGTCCTCCTGTATCTGTTGCCGGGATACTGACCTGCCTCCTTTATGTATTGTAGAATTGTCCTGTCTTTACCCATTGCACCTTTTGTACAACGCTGCGGAATGTGTTGGCGCTTACTAAATAATAACAGACAATAGGTTGCCCCTTATGATAAGGCACCAACAGATTCCACAGCGCTGTACAATGGGTAGGACAAAACAAACCAAATTAACAAACGAGTTAGACACACAGAGAACCGTAAGAACAGAGGTCTCTGCTCCAGAGCTTACGATCTAAGAGGAGAGGGGTGACACACTTAGATGAGGGTAAATAGCAGAGTATGGGAAGTAATGGGGTGAATAGGGACTGTGCGGAAAGATGGTCAGGTGCAAGGGGGGGGTTATGAGCCTTTGTTTTTAGGGACATCTTGAAAGATCCGTCACGGGGCGAGTTGATTTGTGCGATGCAGGGGGTTCCACAAACGGGGCAGCACGGGAGAGTGAGGGGTGCGGGTACGAGGGGAGGATAAGAACAGATCGTTGGCAGAGTGAGTAACTGATGTTGAGCTGACATGCATAATCATTTGTAAGAGATTACAACAGGGATAGACTGAACACCAAAAGAAACAGTGACAGCTTTTCAGAGACAGAAACGGACACAATGGGTTTTTTCGTGCTGTATTAAAAATTCCAGGTGGAGCTGAGGGAGGTGTGCGGGGGAACCCTTCACTTATTGAAGATATTTTGTTAATGCTGTGGGTGGTGTCTTTTTGTTTTACCGATGAATCACCTCAAATCCTATAATCCCTGTATGTTTGGCCAAAGAAATACCTTTCGGAATGTCACAGCTTCTACGTTTCCTTCTCCGCAGCTACATGATAATGAGGGAGTGCTGGCACGCTGTCCCGTCACAAAGGCCCACCTTCAAGCAGCTGGTAGAAGACCTAGACCGCATCCTCACTGTAACATCTACTGATGTGAGTATTCTACTGAAATAATACGGATTGTTCAGAAATACCTTTTTAAAGTGGCCATGCTGCGTGGAGACCCCTCCCCCGCTTTCATTCTGCCTCCATTCATATGAAAGAAACGTTGTGTGAAGCGGAGGAGTTTCTTAGGCCCACACTCGTGTCTCCAGATATTGAATTTCCCGGCTACCAATCAGATCGGTCACCAAGCATGGATAGGTCCAATCCAACATTCTGTGCAGCCACTATGGAACTTGCGTACAGAACGTATCCATGTTCGGACTGATGCGCAATTTATGAAGATATGCAAATTGCACGGGAAAAAAAACGACGGAGACTTCTGTCCAATAATTTAAGGGCAAAAGAGGGGGGGTGGTATTTTTTAATCAGTGTTCCTTTATATTCACATCTATGTACATGTTCTATGAAGAGTTTCCGCCACCCCACCCTGTGTCACCAGCAGCTAGTTACTCGTTTGCACACCGGGAGTGATCGGTCTCAGAGGCCGCGATGGATCGACTCTGCGCATGCATGCAGCTCTGATCCATCGTTCTGCGCAGGCACTACGGGACTTGCATACATAAGGTTCGCAAGTCCTGTTGCATTGCGCAATTTGCGTTTCCTACGCTGAGCAGGAAGCTCAAATTGCGCAGAGAAGGTTCAGGGACTTCCGGGTTCGGGAGTCCCTGAGCCGAAGAGGAGGATCTGCGTGCGGCGAGAGCTTTCAGCAGCCTCTGCCCAATTATTTAAGGGCAAAAAAAAGAGGATTCCACTTTTCAGTAGAGCGTTCCCTTAACATGTGCACAATGGGCCAGCATCCGTTATAAGGGGGCCCTTATAAGAGCCGGTGCCTCAGACCTCTCTAAAATGCTCAGTGGCTATTCCTTTTACATATCCAGGGATGGCTCTGCACAAATGGCTGCTGTGAGCTATCAAGGCATTTATTTTCTTATACTTAATTGATGCAATTAACATGCGAAGGCTGACCTCACTTTGAAATTTGCTGTCTTCTGATTGGTCTTCGGGGCTGTAATGTTTACTTTGGAGCTGTCACGCATTTGGTTAAAGGGCTTTTTTGTCAGGATAAACAAGCCCCGATTTACATTTCCAACGTACACATTACGCCCCGAATGCTGAATGTTACACTATGAGGTCACATTTCCCAGTATGAGATATTGTTGTGCGTTTTTCATCCTCCGAGGCTATGCGTTTAGTTCTTTATGTATCGAAGGCTTACAAAACCAGTCGTAACTAACAGCACGGTGATTCATTAACCATTTCACTACCATTATAGAGTATACTCCATGTTCAAAAGCAGCTGCAGGTGTCTCCCCCCCCCTCCGAGGTCGAGTATACTCGATCAGATTTATGGAGCAATGCAAAGGAATTTTTGTCTACTGCAGGTGAAATTTGTTGTCAAATGAGCTCCAGAACATGCCCCTAAATTGGCAAAACATCGGAATCGACAGCCGATGTTTTGAAATTGTTTCAAAAGCTTTGAGACCCATTTTTTTGCATTTTATTTTTTTTCCTTCACGTAAACACAGAGCCCAAGCTGTATTGTAGATGTAATAGCACTTTTTGGCCTCCACCTGTGAATAAGGCTTACCTACGGTGAACACATACAGAGGGACAACTCTGTATAATGCTCTCCATGTGAGTAATGGAAAGCGATTTTTCCATGAAACCCCTAGGTCCTGCCAGTGGTTTTATGGAAAATCACTTGCAGGGTTATTCAGAGAGCATTGAAATATCACCAACATTTCGGTGCTCTCCAATTCCTCGCACTTCGGCGAGTTCCATTCGTCGACCCTGCCGTGAATTCAGCACTCGCCACAGGGTCCCCGAAGTGCAGAGAACAAGCCACTGAACGCATCCGAAAAACCACAGCAAAACTGCTTGGAAAAACTTGGAAAAAGCCGAACGGGTAAAAAATAAAAAAAAACTGCAACTTTTAAAAGGTGTTTGCAAAAAAGCTACTAAATGAAAATGCCTGGAAATAACATATAAGGTCCTATGAATAATAATAAAAAGGTCTGTAGCAGTAAAATAAAAACCCACTTTTTTAAAAGTCGGGGGGGGGGAAGAATTCTAAAAAAATAAGTAAATAGACTTTTTGCTGCAAATTAAAAGAATAAATGGTTTAATAAATATTTAATAAAAACAGGACTATTTTTTACATTGAAGCCTATGGGATTCGTCTGAGTAAACCTGTCGAAAGAAACCACCGAAAATCAGGTCATTTCTCTGACATTTCTCTGCTGTTCGGTGTCTGTGAATAGATTAACCATTGCTTCTCTATGGGGGATTTCCATGCCGTCGAACAGGCACCGTATTTCTCTGGCAATTCGCCAATATTTGCACCTGTATCGGTGCAATTTCTGAGCCAATTTGCTTTCTTTGAATAACCCTGCTGGTATTGAAACTCGTCAAATCTGTAACGCCACTTTGTTCTCTTTTCCTGCCTTTACAGGAGTACCTCGACCTCTCAGTGCCATTTGAGCAGTATTCGCCTGCATGCCAGGACAGTCACAGTACCTGCTCGTCTGGGGACGACTCTGTGTTCACCCACGACATGCTCCCGGACGAGCCCTGTCTTCCCAAACACCAGCAATGCAACGGTGTAATCCGAACATGACTCCACCACCCTAAAAAACAAAAGGGACGTTGGCTCGAGGCTCGCGGACGGACAAGCCCAGGTGTTGCGAGGATTGTAATTGGTCTTTAATTATTTTTTTATTTTTTTTGAGCCTTAGAATTTACTTGCTGTACGAGAAGTCAAGAAGCACTGTTTGGCCTGAAGGAACTAATCTTGCGTCAAGAAGATAGAAAAAATATATATAGAATCAAAATATATACTATAAATATATATATATTTCAAAGCGATTGTTGAAAACTGGGGAGCCTTGTGATGCGACCTCTTGTTATCCACTGCTGAGCGACCATTCTGTGCCTGTAATACAAAGAAACAGACCTGAGAAAAACTAAATGGGGGGGGGGGAAACGCAACACACAAACGAGATGTTGTGTAGAAGAATAAGAGAGACTACACCGTTGTAAAGAATGTACACAAAAAACAACCTAAAAAGAATGTCTTTTATATGCAATCTCTTGAACCTTTTTGAGAGAAACTCACAGGCTATTTTGCCAGCTTTCCCTTTCCAGGACAATCGGATTACTTTCTAAAATTCTCATTTTTTATTTTTGGTTTATATTTTATCAAAAAATATCTGTACAATCACCGCAATGATAAGCCATGTCTTTGATAGGAAGCATTACACACGTACGATGCTGCGTTTACAACCACCGTTGGTGTCAATGTGAAAAGATAATATTGTTATAGAACTTTTTATAATCTGCTGAAGTCACATGGTAAGCATGCGCGCGCACCTCCAGCATTTTGTACGATCAAAGTAATTCCGAGCACGCGCCATATTTTGCTTTTGTATGGTTCGGCCCTCCATGTGTTTTCAGCCTTTAGAGAGTGAAGGAAAACATAGGGGTTGCGTGACTTTGACACGAAAGCGCACTTGCCATACATACTTATAGGGTTCCGCGGTGGCACAGCCCTGGCATAACAGTCTGTGGTCCAATCAGAGCTGTTGACTTTTACCGGTCAGATGAGACCAGGCGGGTCAGCCTATAGGAGACAGACGACAGGTGCGCTGCAGGCTAGTGTGACAGGGGGCGCTTTAAATGAGTCGATACTGAGTTACGGTGACCGGTTTAGCTGCTCTGCGTTTGCACGACTCAAAAAAAAAAGTGGTGTCGGCTAATTTTTCTCACTTTATGCTCTGTAAAGCTAGCTTTTGCTATCCTGTTGTGATCTAGCGAACAGACACCAAGCAGCCAGATTGCACTAACTCCCCGTCGACTCGGCTCGTTGTTTAGTGAATAGACCCCTGTGACGTAAAACCTGGACATTGAAGAGTTTCTAGAAAAAGCTTCCTGCAGTATAATGTTCTACTTCTGTACACAATCTACTGAAAGCTTCAGATTCTCATGGCCACGGAAAACTTTTTATTTTTTTAATCCTACTTTTGCACTGGGTTAGCCTGACCGTTCTGCTACATTCCTGTTCTGAGATGTACAGCATCCATTGCTGTTTTATTTTTTTTTGGGGGGGGGGGTGTAATGTGGTTTTAGATATTTTTAGTGCCGACAAAGACCGTAAAGTGTCAGGCCAGTGTTCTAAATTCCCACCATGTCTGAAGGTACCATTGTGATTCCTTTCAACTTGTTAGGCTAGGGACAGATGAGCGCATTTTCTGCGGCCACCGTCAAAATGTACATCGATGTGTGCGCACGCATTTTTTCACGGAATACGCTTAAGTGGTCAGACGACCACAGTCGCAGGTACTCACCAACGCAATTCTAGGGAAATCCGGCTGTTTGAACGTTATGTAGGCCGCACACTAGCAGCGTCTGACGTCTCCTAATCACGCACACACGCTGCCATGCGGCCGCAGCGCACTCTGTAAGTCTGTAGCAGCGGTTTCACGTTCTGAGAAAAATGCGTTCATTTGCCGGTTGCGTGGTGTCGGCGCACTTTTGTACGCACGTACTGCGCACGTACTGCGTATATTGGCCGTCATTGGCCGTTATGTGCTGCTACTGCCGCCGTGATTTAGTGCGCCTGCACGCGCGTTCCGACTGCCCCACTCTGACCCTAGCCTTAGACGGTGAGATTTATCGGAAGAATAGTTTTTGGACACAAATGTATCTGAAAAGTTCTGACACATTGTTACAATACTCTGCTATAATGGTATGTTTTAATTTTGTTCCAGAACTAGCGAACGTTGCATTAAAGCTGGGGCGTCAAACTCTGGACCCCCAGAAGTCTTTTGAATGCAATAGATGGGCAGAGAATCATGGGAGTTGTAGTTCAGAAGCATCAGGGAGGCTAAAGTTTGAGTTAGAATGTAACTCAATGTTATTGTAGTGGTCACAGTGACCAAAGTGCTCTCACCCCTTTCCCTCCCTCTGGAGAGCTTTCGGAGGTGCTAATTCAGTCCTGGGTGCGGGCAATTAATCCCGTCCAGAAGTTGAGTACAGCAAGTACTGATCTCTGCTTTTTAAGGATAAGGACTCTCCATTCTCTCACATTGGCCATTGGATTAGCTGGCCGCTCGCTCAAGCGTCCAACCTCCCGACGGTCTCTAGACAGGAAGCCGGCAGCTCATCATGTCAGACCAGCACTGAGGGAGCTCAAAGGGAAGGTTTAAAACAAAATCTATGGTTGAAACGAAAGGGGTTAATATTTAACCTCTCCCACTTGAACACCAGAGTAAATAGTTTACATCTCCGCATGGGAATGTAGCAGATCTGTCAGTCCAGTAACACTGGGACAGATTAATATTCTTCTTGTCGCAGTACTAAAAAAAAAAACATTTTTTTAATGTATTTTAAAACGTTTTGAGATCTTTTCGGCCCGTTTTCTGCTTCTAAAGAAATAATCCACTCACAGCTTCTACGAAAATTACCTTTTCATATTTAATAATAATAGAAAAAAAAAAAAACACAATGCAATCTAGGATAACATTGATCTGGTCAATCAATATTGGTTTTTTTATACGGTCACAGTTTTGTTTTAAAAATTGTATTTTTGTTAATCTTGTATATTTGTAAAGTTATTTATAGATTTTAACCTATGTTCTATGGCTTCGATAGGTTTAACCTTACTGTAAACACCGTATTTTCACAGATTTTAAGTTTTAACTTATTAACAGTCATAAATACTTATACAGTACATATAAATATATATATATTCTGCTTTTATTTGTATTCAAACATTTTCAGGATGCTAAGTTGCTGTTTATTAAAAAAACAAAATTAAGAAAAAAAGTCACAAAAAGCTGTATTACCTTTTTATTAGCTGCATTTAAACATCTTCGGAGCGGCAGAGGGTCAGGCGGAGCTGCAGGGCGTCCCGGCTGTCCCCTCCGATGCTCGATGGGATAATTGATCCATGTAAATGGTGATGTGTATATATTAAAAAAAAAAAATTGTAGAAGGGCTCGGAGCCGTGCAAAGCAATTCACGGGACTTTTGAAAAATAAAAAGATTAGTCTAATTTATATTGCCAATTTTATGCGTTTACTTTGTAAGATATCACCGTGGTTTCCTTAGTCGATTTAACCCTTGGAGGGCCAAAAGAGGGGAGCGGCAGAATGTTGCTGTGCAATGTGCGGCTCATCCCTCCAGAGCGCTCAAGTGTCATTTTGCAGTGCTAACGAGAGCAAAAAACTGAAAAATGTATACATTTTGTTTTGAGGAAAAACCAATAAATAAAAGGAAAAAAATAAAAAAATCATCCAAATATGCCTTTGTGTTATTTGGCGTCTTCCACGTGGGACGTTACAGCCTAGTGTAAGGGTATTGGTGGGAAAAAACCATATGGCGCATCAATAAAAAGTGAACATACAAATGCTTGTATCAATGGTTAGCAAAGTGCAATAGTGTTTATTGTCACTTTATCCATGCAACAGTGCAAGTGCAATTATAAGTGCGTAAACAGTCCGATAAAGTCCAATATGAATAGACTGTGTTAATAAAAGATATTCAAATAAGGTGCTATAGTGTGTAAATGTCCAATACTCAAAAGAATTAGTTGGTCCTCCTTAGTGCGCTGTTGTTCTCGATGTTTCTCAAAAAACAAAAGGGAGAAGCGCAGAAATAATAGTGCAGATAATCGTGGCAAAGTTAGCCAAAAAACCGACAAAAAGAGTATAGACCACTCACGTTTATAAGAGCCTGCAAATGTCCCGGCTCTAGGAGTAAACGCCTCTGGCCATATATAGAGTGGCACTTCCCTTCTTTCATCCGTGGTGGTCACTAGATAGATCAGAGTTGGAAGACGGTGCTCCCATAGCGTAATACTGTATATTGATGAAGTAAAATGTATTTAAAATACTCTCACCAATTCAGGAGCCTCGAGGAAATAGGCTCGGTCAGTAGTGCATTGGGCACTCTTGGGTAGAAGCCCAAAACCTCTTTGCCCCAGCAACTTGTTGTCCGTGTGTGGATCCTTCTGGAGATAGTAAATGCCCAGGAAGTAGGAGAAAGAGGCCAGTAGGAGGTTAAAAATCAAAATAGATTTTATTAAAATAATTAAATGGACATGCGGTCTACCGAGACGCGTTTAGACTTACTAGAGCCTTCCTCAGTCGGTATTTAATGTCCAGTACTGTCCATAGATAGTGTAAAATGAAAGTAAGTTGTCCTCTCTTTATATTGTGCCACCGATTATGCTCCTTCCGGCCACGTTGGCAGCATATCTGCTTCCAGTCACATGACTTCCGGTCAGGCGATTACCCAGTAATGCTTAACGGTTAACTTCTGGATTCGTCACAACATTGCGATGTTCTCTCGATCGCGAACGGATCACTTAGGATGGCCGTGCGGGGCTGATCATCAATATATACATAAAATAGACAATAAAATGCAAGTGGGTACAGAAAGGTCTTCTTAATCAATATTCTGGCTCGATGGTAACATAGTTAAAGGAAAACAGATACCACGCGACGGTATTTGGTTCCTCATCTATCTAAAGTGGCCCATATTCTTAATCGTGGCATGTGATGTTCAAACTACACGTAGCCAACTAAAATAAATCAATGCTGAGATCATAGATAATGGGTTATTAGATAAGTCAGGTCTGTGATGGCAAACATAAGGATATGCATATGTGGAATTAAAAAGGCCTTATGTCCATCAGATCCGTCTCCGAAGGATAATAATGTGCACAGACAACAGTGTATTGCGGCAACTCTTATCGGAGATAAAGTGTCTTCTATAGTTTAACCCCCCTGACGCTTATCCCGAGAGTGTCTCGGGGTTACTGCTCTCAGCGGTGAAATTTAACCCCGTTGTATACATCACTTCTCCGTGCGCTCCCTCTGATCTCTGCAGTCTCCTCCGGCGATCGCAGCGTTTTACTTCCTGGATTCTCTTTTCGCGAGGAGGGAACCAGGAAGTATGAGGTCGCGATCTCCAGAGGAGACTGCGGGGGACATCGTGGGAGAGGAGATGTATCCAGCGGCATCCCCGAGTGTTGCTCGGGGTTACTGCTTCCAACATTGGAATTTAACCCCAAGCCACACTCGGGATACCGCTAGGGGGGTGGAATAGACCACTTTTAGACGCGTTTTTTAAAAAAAAATAGACCGCCAGGGAGGTTATTATTCCCATGCAAGGGGATATATGTATCTGGTTAGGGTGCAGGATAGTAAATGCTCAGGGGGTGGGTCTGGTTAGTATTGAAGCTTATATTGAATTCTATCACTGAGAATTTCATGTTGGTGGACATATAACATTAGTGTATAGTTCTAGGGTCTATCACATATAGGGAGGTCTAAATATATGGTAGAACTAGGTATGGAGATATATTGGAGGAAATACAATAGATAAACTGAAGGAGTGATGGGAGAAATTCCGTGTGGCTAATGTGCTAAGGTATATAAATCAAACGAGGGGCGGTATATGAGGGCAATCGCATAATGGGTGGATATGGACAAATATCTGAAATATGGGGGGTATGGCTAAATGGGTTGGGACAAAATTGAAAATATTCAGTCGTTGAGAAAATGTCAAAGCTCGAAATCTGCATTTAACCCATAAGGTTGTAGTGCGTTCATTAAGAAGATCCACTTCATTTCTTCTTTAGTCGTTTCTCCAGGATACCACCCTCCAAAAAGGTTCTTTCTTACTGCCATGAAGGTAAGGCCCTCTGGATCCTGTCTATTTAATTACACTATTTACTAGCCTTTCACTTTATTTTTCATCTATATTAATTGACCCACTTTCAGGCGCC
Source organism: Leptobrachium leishanense (assembly GCA_009667805.1). Lineage (NCBI taxonomy): Eukaryota > Metazoa > Chordata > Amphibia > Anura > Megophryidae > Leptobrachium > Leptobrachium leishanense. Next base: position 513,167,687 of record CM019063.1, on the reverse strand, counting down.
CACACTAAATTGTATATATTTTTATATATTTATTTGCCTCATCCTAGTGTGTAAGGGTATGCCCAGACCATGTGTAAAATCAGACTATGGGGCCATTGGGGTTTATGAGCTATTCTCATGGTACAGTTTATCCTGGATTGCAATGGAGAAAGTTTAATTTATACTTGTATAAAGTAAAGGTTATGTCCCTTTTTTCGCTTTCCAAGTGGTTTGCTGTTTGCCGAAATTCTAGAAACACCAAGAAGAATGACACTGACTTTTACACATAAACCTTAAGTAAAATGTAAAAATCTGCTTTTAAACAAATCTTAGATTATTTGTGGGCGTTTCAGAACACTTTGAAAAGGACATAAATATTAGTGATGTTTTCTTGGTGTGTAATGTTATAAATCCAACGGACAAGAAATATATTTCTGTCTAAAACTCTGCAATGGCAGGAAATTGTATGTAGCCTAAATTATCTCCAAACTCCATCCCTCTTTTCCTGCCTCATAACCCCCCTCACTCCCTGTCTTCCTCCTCTGCTGTCTCGGCTTTCCACTCTGCCTACTCTATTTCTCGTGTCCCTTCCTGTACCTATAGATCCCTTTGCTTGTATTTCCCTCCCGGTCGCCATCCTTTTTTTTTTCTTTGCCTCTCTCTTAATTTTGTTCACGGTCTCCCTCTTGGACTTAATCGGTTTACCTGTCTTGCTTCCTGTTTGATTTTATTTTTTCTATTTCCTTCCCTCCTTCCCCCCCCCCTTGTCTCAATCTGTTTTCCCATCCCTCTCTCCCTTCCTGTCTTGATCAATTTCCCTGTGTCCCTTTGTCCCTACCTGTCACCATTTTGTCTTGATCGGTCTCCTTGTCTCACTTGTTCTTTTTCTCTACATGGCTTCTTTTCCCCCCTCTCTACCTGATCGCTGATTTCCTGCCTCCATCTCTGCCTAGCTCCTTTCTCTCCCTTCATATCTTGCTCTGTTTTCCTTCCACTCGCTTTCCCTGCTTGCCTTGATCCATTTCATTGTCTCACTATTTCCCTCCCTGGCTCCCTCTCTGTTTTGGTCTATTTCCCTGTCTCCCTCCCTTGTTGTCACCGCTTTTCAGGTCTCCCTTCCTGTTTTGATCGATTTCCTTCCACCTATCCCTAGCTGCTCCTACCTCTCCCTCCCTTTCTTCATATGTTTCCTTCTCTCCCTCTCTATCTTGATCGATTTTCTTGCCTCCCTATTTCCTTCGTCTCTCCATAGCTGCTCCTTCTTCTTTCCCTGTCTCCATCTTTTTTTCTGGTCTCCTGCCATTATTTCCTGTTTTGATGGATTTTTTTTTTCCTTCCATCTATCCCTAGCGCCTCTTTCCGCTCTCTTTTCCATTTCCTCTGTTTCCTTCTCTCCCTCTCTATTTTGATTGATTTTCTTGCCTCCCTATTTCCTTCGTCTCTCCATAGCTGCTCCTTCTTCTCTTTCCCTGTCTCCATCTTTTTTTCCGGTCTCCTGCCGTTACTTCCTGTTTTGATGGATTATTTTTTTTTCCTTCCATCTATCCCTAGCGCCTCTTTCCGCTCTCTTTTCCATTTCATCTGTTTCCTTCTCTCCTTCACTGTTTCGATCAATTTTTTTGCTCTCCCTATTTCCTTCATCTCTACATAGCTCCTCCTTCCTCTCCCTCCCTGTCTCGATCTATTTTCCTGTCTCCTGCCATTACTCCCTGTTTTGATCTATTTCCTCACCTCGCTATATCCTACCAGCATTTCCTGGCTCCTTTTTCCTCTCCCTCCCTGTCTTGATCTATTTCCATGTCGCCTTCCTGATATCCATCTCTCCATCCTTCTTTCCTGTTTTTCCCCCACCCTTCTGCTTTTGCTTTGTTCCTTGGGTATGGGGAAGGGGGTGTAAAATGCCTTAAATGTATGAGTGCCAAATCCATTGGATGCACCCTTGTGTGTTCAGAAGTAATACGGTTCCTGCAGATAGGCTGTGATTGTTGATACACTGACACTTTCGTACATCAAGACCGTGAACCCGACCATGGCCACTCTTGGCGTACAGCCTATATTAAACAGGGACGCATGCAGTCATTTTATAAGGCGATTGACAAGTGTTGGGTCATTTACTCCCGTAGGTCTATGCCATAATAATAAGAAAAAAAAATGTCACCTGCGCTCGTTTCTATACAATTCCATGTGCAACAAAACACAATTAGAGGTTTTAGTTTGCTCGAATGGCCTTTGAAGCGTAAGCTCACTCGCCCCATCAAGGCACCTCTTGGTAGAGTGAGTACCTAACTCTGCTGCTGTTCCTTTTTCCATATTTTTGTTTTCAACCCCAAATGGGAAGTGCTTGGTGCGTGTATAAATTTAACCCACCATTTTCTGCCTCTTAGCTGAAAAGCAGCAAGAGAGCGTGCAGCTGCTCAGAGGAGTGGATTTTTGTCACATTTGTTAGGTACTCTACCAATAGGTGCCGTGATGGGGCGAGTGAGCTTACGCTTCAATGGCCATTCGCGCAAACTAAAACCTCTAATTGGGTTTTGTTGTACATGGAATTGTATAGAAACGAGCGCAGATGACATCTTTTTTTTTCTTGTTATATTTTATACATGAAATGGATTGTTACTCCTGGTTGTTGCAGCCGCTCTGGTGAATACAGGCGCAATGCCGTTTTTTCTGTATCTATGCTATAATAAGCTCCTTTACATCCAAAACGGTTTTTAATTAAATGTATAATTTGATAACTTAAAAAAAAGGAATATTTTCTTACAAATGTCTGCTAATTGTGTACATTACAATACTGAAAAGAAAGGAAATCGAATTGTACAAAATTGTGCATGAATTGGATATTAAAAATATATAGAAGTAATTTATTGAGGTTTTTTTTTTTTAAGATTTAACTAAACAACTTTTTATATAGTTTTTATAGCCAGAAAGTACTATCTTAAATTTAAAAGTTTGATTATTTTTTTTTATTTATTTATTTAATACTGTTGAATTTGGATTACACGGGTTTTCCTGCGTAGCTTCATTCTGTTGAAACAGGATCAGGTTTTTTTTGTTTTCGGATTTATAGACTACAGTGGCAAGAAAAAGTAAGTGAACCCTTTGGGATTACGTGGAGTTTTGCATGACTTGGTCATAAAATGTGCTCTGATCTTCATCTAAGTCACAACAATTTGAAAAACACAGTCTGCTTAAAATAATACAACACAAACATTATATGTTTTCATGTGTTTATTGAACATAACATGTAAACATTCACAGTGCAGGGTGGAAAAAGTATGTGAACCCCTAGCCTAATGACTTCTCCAAGAGCTAATTGGAGCCAGGAGCGAGCCAACCTGGAGTCCAATCCGTGTGATATTATTGGATGTGTTGCTGAAAGCTGTCCTGCCCTTTAAAAACACACCAGTTTTGGGTTACTGGTTTCAAGAAGCACTGCCTGATGTGAACCATGCCTCGCAGAAAAGAGCTCTCAGAAGACCTACGATCAAGAATTGAAGACTTGCATGAAGCTGGAAAGCCTTGATGTTCATGTGTCCACGGTAAGACAGACGGTCTACAAATGGAGAAAGTTCAGCGCTGTTGCTACTCTCCCTAGGCGTGGTCATCCTGTAAAGATGACTGCAAGAGCACAGCGCAGAATGCTTAATGAGGTAAAGAAGAATCCTAGAGTGTCAGCTAAAGACTTACAGAAATCTCTGGCACATGCTAACATTTTTGTTGTCACATCTACAATAAGGAAAACATTAAACAAGAATGGAGTACATGGGAGGACACCACGGAGGAAGCCAATGCTGTCCAAAAAGAATATTGCAGCACGTTTGAAGTTTGCAAAAGAGCACCTGGATGTTCCACAGCACTGCTGGCAAAATATTCTGTGGACATGAAGTGGACAATAAAGTCCTTGGATGCCAGTCTCTGTTCTAATCGGTGGAGAAATCAGGTAAGTTACGGTGCGCGCTTAAAGAAATCACACAGACAATGAATGGGTCTATGCAGCCTCTCTGGACGAAACCAGTGATCTCTCTGTTTAATGATAGGTTTCGATACATGTTTTATAGTAGTTTGCTGCGTAAGCGAGTGGGAGTCAACTTAACATTTTGATTGACTTCAGCATAAAATTGTGGACATACAGTTTATTTATTAAATAAATGAGAATCAAACATCAGCTATTTCCAAAGGTCAAGGTATCATGCGTCAGCGGCGTAGTCAGCAGTTTTTCTACGTCCTGGGTGATGTCCTGTAATGTCCTGTAACAGGATGCAAAATGGGTCCTCCACCCAGCTTGTGGTCAACTATTCTGCAGAAACAGCGAAATTACGCAAGATACATTTTGGTTTTATCTGAAAAGACAGTTATATTAATTTCCTCTTCAAGACATAGAAAACTAAACTTAAATGAGCATTTTTCTAGGCCTTTGAATATTATTAAAGCAGATACATATTCTTGTCCACAACAGTCCCCCCTAAAAATGCACATTTCTCAAGTGTCCCCTTGGAGACGAGCCGCACCTTCATCCGCTCCCCTAATAGTCTCGCCAGCCATCCCAAATCTTCACCAAGTTTGAGACGAAGAATCCTATTGATCCAACCCCTTTGTACCTTGGACTACGGCATGATTAGACTGGTGGGTCAAGAATCAGGACTTCAACTCGTCTTGCAATGGGTCACTAACCTTGTCTCAAAGTTAAATCACATATGGGTTTCCCAAGGGAGGGGGTGCATGGATTCATAACTCTGGTTGCTTCATCACTGGTGGGTGGAGTTTGTCATAAATCTCATTCTTAGGTATCTCCATAAATTGTAGACTAGCATAGGAAGTGTCAATATTCTCCCCAGTGTTCCCACACAAGTGACTAAGCATAACAGGGGTAGTGGATTCCACAGTTCTTTCTACAACCTTTTTAATGCAGTGTAAAACACAACATCCAATCACCGCCAACAGAACCATTACTACCAGGATAACTATCCCTATTTGTGTGAGGATTTTCTGCCAGCCACTCATCCAACTAAAATACTGATCCCATGGATCCGTAATACCAAAGTTCTTCTTCAGTTCTTCAGACAGGTCTTCCAATTGTTTAATGGCTTTAGTGACCTTACCAGTGGGGCCTGTGTTATCCGGGATAAAGGTGCAACAGGAGCCACCAGTACCTTTCAGCATCTTACAAACCCCACCCCTCTCTGCCAGTAGCATATCGAGGGCCATGCGGTTCTGGAAGGTCATCACAGAGGTCGGGCCTAGCTGGTCGGCCAAACCCTGGAGGGCATCTCGGGTATGGTTAACAAACCTCTGCTGGTTGTAATAGATGTAGTTAATTCAATCAACATTCTTGTTGATGGTTATCATGGGGATTAAAGATCTGAATCCCGCCTTTACCTGGTCTCTAGCTTTGAACTCATTAGGCACCCCCCTTGGCACTCCTATGACATCAAGGTAGACATGGGGATCGAAACTGCCAGGTACAGGTTTCACCTGTCTCCTTTGTCTAGTGAGTCCGGGGGTGTGGGCTATTGGCAGATCATCATCAAAGGGCAGGATGTGGAGGGGCATGATGGCTTTAGCCAGAGCACACTCACCGTCCCACGCACCTACCAAGCGGGAGCGGACTCGCAGGTCACCGCAGATCCAATAGACATCTCCCAGGGATATCACCTGGTTTTGCACTTTCTCCTTCTCCACAGCGCTGTACCGCGCACAATATCCTTCTGTGAAGTTTCCAACTACCCAGCCACTGGTCCCCCAAGAGGAGTAACAGGTGTAGTTCCCGGTGTAGATGGTAATACTCTCTGAGAGTCTGGGGTTTTGTGTCTGGAGGGGGTATTTGGACTTCCATTCTTTGCAAGCATCGTGATTTAGAGTGGTGTTGGTAAACAAACTGAGAAAACATCCCTCGATATCCTCGGGGATATTGAGAGGTACCGTACCTAGATGAGGCCTAGCAGTACCACACACATAGCAATTGGTTCTGTTGTGGGATTGAGCGCTATATTTCATCCATTCTAACCAAACATTCATATCTGAGTATCCTGTTTCAATGGCCATAGTATCCTTGAACGTGGGATCAGCGATGGCTACTATACCATTGGAAGAGATCATCATGTGGTGATTAAGGGGTTTGGACTGTTGGTGTGGAGGGACCCATTCAGGGGCAAGGTACATATCTCGCAGGCGGAATTTTCCCAGGCTCCAGGGATTCTGACCCACCCCTTTTCCCATATTCCCAGAATATAGGTACCCGCATCCCCGGGTCCAGGATGAAACCAAAATTGAGTTGTTTGGAAAAAACATACAACACTATGTGTGGAGAAAAAAGGCACAGCACACCAACATCAAAACCTCATCCCCACTGTAAAACATGGCGGAGGGAGCATCATGGTTTGGGGCTGCTTTGCTGCCTCAGGGCCTGGACGGATTGTTGTCATTGATGGAAAAATGAAGTCCAGAGTTTATCCAGACATTTTGCAGGAAAACGTAAGACCATCTGTCCGCCGACTGAAGCTCCGCAGAGGATGGGTGATGCAACAGGACAATGACCCAAAGCATACAAGTAATTCAACAAAAGAATGGCTTCAACAAAACAAAATACGCCTTCTGGAGAGGCCCAGTCAGAGTCCTGACTAGACATGTACACAGCACAAAATTTCGTTTTGAACTAATGGATTAGTCCTAAAACGCAATTTATTTAGTTGCTAAAGAAATTCGTTTTCAGTTCTTTAGTATGGAAACTAATTTCATTCATCCTAAAACCAGCGGATACAATTACTATTGTAGTGGCTCCTCAGAGGGCTAAGATCGCTGCTTGTTACAGTATCTCTCACTCTCAGCACAATGTGTCAGGGAAAGCTGTTACAGTAACTGACTGCTGCTCATCACAGCGTTCGGAGTTTCAGTAAAACTAGTAAATAATATTTTTATATATAAGAGGTTATAACAATATTATTTCCTTGTTTTACTGAAACTCTGAGCGCTGTGATGAGCAGCAGTCAGTTACTGTAACAGCTGAGTCTGATGTATTGTACTGAGAGATAATGTAACAAGCAGACAATCTCAGCGCTCACAGCCACTGGATTAAAGGGCATTAAAAAAAATGTTCCTCCCTGTATATTGTATAGAACATCCTCCTGCATTAATTAATACCCCTCTCTGTATAAAGTATAGAACATCCTCCTGCATTAATTAATACCCCTCTCTGTATAATGTAGATAATATCCTCCTGCATTAATTAATACCCCTCTCTGTATAATGTATAGAACATCCTCCTGAATTAATTAATGTCCCTCTCTGTATAGAACATCCTCCTCAATTTATACCTTTCTCTGTATAATGTATATAACATCCTCCTGCATTAATACACCTCTCTGTATAATGTATAGAACATCCTCCTGCATTAATTAATGCCCCTCTCTGTATAGAACATCCTACTGCATTGGCATGTGGAGGGTGCAGAACTTCGGAATGCAATGCTTATCCAGCACAGGAGAGGGAACATTTACTTAAAATTTGTATCTCTGTGGGGTAGACGGACAGGATTATAAAAGCAGGGGAGAGGGAAAATATTAACGTAAATCGGTCTGAAAGCTCAGAGAAGAGATTACTGGCACAATTTTTTTTTTATAATGAAATAAAACACTTTAAATCCAGGGAAACATTCAAATAAATCACACTGAAGGCTCATAATGACAGAGTATTTGTGAGAGCTGGATACTATATGTATAAGGCTAGGGTCAGACGAACGCATTTTCGCGTTGTCTGAAAAAGTGCGTTCGAACGAATGGACGCATTTTTTCACGGAGTACGCGATAGCGGTCATACGATGCGCATTTGCATCCGTGATTTTGTACGGATCATCAATAAAACACTTTGTGCATCTGGACGTTATGTTGGCCGGACATTAGCAGTGTCTGACACCTCCAATTCACGCACACACGCCTCTAGCGGACGCAGCGCACTCTGTACAACCGTACTAGAGGTTTTACGTTCTCGACAAAATGCGTTCGTTTTCCACTTGCGTTGCGCAGCCGGACTTTTGTGCGACCGTACTTCGTATATTGGCCGTCATTGCCCGTCATTTGCTGCTACTACGGCCGTGATTAAGTGCGCCTGCACGCGCGTTCGCACTGCGCTCGTCTGACCCTAGCCTTAGACGTAAAAAAAACAACTTTATAACAAGCAGCACTGGGAGATGGACTTTATATAAAACGTTTATTATAGATGAGGAAAGGGGGATAGTGCTCCTGGATAATATAAAATGTATCAGACCTAAGCCCCTATTATGCAGAGCGGGAGGGGAGATAACACACGTTTTATAAAGTCCCTCTCTTCTCCCAGCACTGCTTGTTATAAAGGTTTTTTTACTACCCAGCCCTCCTCTGTCATTAGCTTTCAGTGTGATTTATTTGAATGTTTTTCTTCTCCAGCTGCTTTTATCATCTTGTCTGCCTCATAGACATGCAAGGGTTAAGTAAAGGTTTCCTCTCCTGTGCTGGCTGTTTGTGCTGCGAGTGAGTATTCTGGAGCTCTATCACTGTCAGATTTTTGGGTAGGGGTCGGGAAGGATTACGCATACAAACCTTTTCTGTAGCTTTGCGATGTTGCGCTCTTCATTGCTGGTCTCCTTCACTCATCCAATGTAATATCACAAAAAGGATTGAAACTAAAATGTAGTGCATTTTTTTTTAGTTTCTTTCGTTTTTTGTACTGAGCAGTTTCGTATCCCTTTAGTCATACTAAAACTAAATTATCCCAAAATTCGGACAAAATCGTTTTAGTACTAAAACGAATGCACATGTCTAGTCCTGACCTCAACCCGATTGAAATGCTGTGGCATGACCTTAAGAGAGCGATTCACACCAGACATCCCAAGAATATTGCTACACTGAAACAGTTTTGTGAAGAGGAGTGGTCCAAAATTACTCCAGATCGTTGTGCAGGTCTGATCTGCAACTACAGGAAATGTTTGGTTGAGGTTATTGCTGCCAAAGGAGGGTCAACCAGTTATTAAGTCCAAAGGTTCACATACTTTTCCCACCCTGCACTGTGAATGTTTACATGTTCTGTTCAATAAAAACATGAAAACATATAATGTTTGTGTTGTATTATTTTAAGCAGACTGTGTTTTTCAAATTGTTGTGACTTAGATGAAGATCAGAGCACATTTTATGACCAATTCATGCAAAACTCCACGTAATCCCAAAGGGTTCACTTACTTTTTCTTGCCACTGTAGTCTATAAATCCGAAAACAAAAAAAACCTGATCCTGTTTCAACAGAATGAAGCTACGCAGGAAAACCCGTGTAATCCAAATTCAACAGTATTAAATAAATAAATAAAAAAAATAATCAAACTTTTAAATTTAAGATAGTACTTTCTGGCTATAAAAACTATATAAAAAGTTGTTAAGGTAATGTTAGGTCAATGTCTACAATAGTTAAATCTTAAAAAAAAAAAAACCTCAATAAATTACTTCTATATATTTTTATGACCAATTCATGCAAAACTCCACGTAATCCCTAAGGGTTCACATACTTTTTCTTGCCACTGTATGTCTGACTGATGCTGCTGTAGTGATGGTGTTTCATGGACGTCGAGCCCTGTTTATTTTTATATACTGTTTTTGTTAATGTCACAAAATTAACTTTTACCAAAACCAATAAAGACCAACGTTGCTTGTTAAGAGTTGATGTTGTTTTGTCAAACCATCCCAAGCCACACGGAGAAAATACGGATTGGTATTCACTAGCTTGTATGTTCTATACAACCCTTCTATCTTCCACACCAAAAGTATGGCTTTATAAATAGTAAATATATTATGAATATAAAAAATGAACGAATGGTCTGGAATGATGGGTAAAAAAATTATGATTTAATTATAAAAGGAAATCGGGTATTTTTTTTATTTGCATCACTTTTTTTTTTTTTATTTCAGTTTTATTTTACAAATAAAGCCCAACCTGAAGATTGTTTTCTGTTTGAGACGTCATCAGTTACAGGTATTTATAAAGTGCTAACAAGTTCTGTAGCGCCGTACAATGGGTGAGACAGAATAACAAATATACATACAAGTTAAACACTGTCAATTCGCCAAATATTGGTTCAGTTCCACAGGCAAATCCTATAGGATTAAATGTAAAAAAAATAAAAAAAAATAGCTTTTTTATTAATGTTTTATTCAACTGTTTTTTCTTTTCATTTGCAGCAAATAGCTTTTCCATTTATATTTTTTTTTTCCTGGGGTTTTTTGGTGAAATTTTTGATTTCCATTTTTTGTTTTCTATTCTGTAACAGACCGTTTTTATATTTTTTATAGGACCTTTTTTATTCTTTCCATGCACATTTTTTTTTTTCTAAACACCTTCTTTTGGGGGGGGTCTTTACCCGTTAGGCAGCAGATCGGCTATTTTTCAGCAGCGGTCGGTGGTGGTGTTCAGCCGGTTGATTGGTGTTTGGATCCCGTTTGGCCCATTTCGGGGCATAGGGCGGCAGACGTCACACGGCGCACCTGTGACCTAATCAGAGGGGACTGCCCACAATTGAAGTCTGCAGGGCCACAGCTCCACGTGTGGTGAGCATGAAGACATCACACAGCTCCACAGTAATGTTCAGTGTTTACTGTGGAGCTCTGAGACATCCCATAATATGCAGTGTTGTATGGTGTCACAGAGCTCCACAGTAATGTGCAGTGTCTGAGGGTGTCACATAGCTCCACAGAAATATGCAGTGTGTATGAGGATGTCACACAGCTCCACAGTGATGTGCAGTGTTTGAGGGTGTCACAGAGCTCCACAGTACTATGCAGTGTTTACTGTGGAACTTTATGACACCCTCATAAACACTGCACTTTATGAAGGTGTTACGGAGATCCACAATAAAGTGCAATGTTGTATTGGTGTGACAGAGCTCCACAGTAATGTGCATTGCATATGAGGGTGTGACAGAGCTCCAACGTAATGTGCTGTGTATGAGGGCATCACAGAGCTCCACAGTAATGTGCGGTGTGCATGAGGGTACCACAGAGCTCCAAAGTAATGTGTGAGGTGTATGAGCGTATCAGAGCTCCACAGCAATCACAGTAATGTGCACTGTTTAGAAAAAAAAAAGTGGGCTGCTCAGTCCAAAATGCCCTGGTCTATATTTTGACCCAGTCCGGGCCTGACTGTAGGTGCACTATTCTGCCATCAGCTAGAGCATTGTTCCTCTAGTGACTGGTGAGGACATGACACAGAGATCCCACCACTCGTTCCCTTGTCATTGGTGTTTCTGGTCTGCCCCACTCGTCTATTATCCAGTAGGGTTCCCAGTCAGGGTTTATAAGGACTTCCACTTCCTTTTGCCTTTGTCTTTCGTAGTTTCTGCTATTCCTCAGAGGGTTCCTGTATATTTGTTCTCCAGCTTATTAACTTTTGTGGCTTGTTCCATGACCTTGTCCGATCCTTGACCCTGGATTATACGAGTACCTGCTGCTGTGTTACTGACATCAACTTGTTGCAGCCAATATGTGTACCTGTCCTGTCCTCGGGTTGTTCTCCTGGCTATTCTATGGCTTACCACTGTTACTACCCGGCCTTTTAAGGACCGACTCTAGTATGGGTTGTGTTTTCTCTGCTTTGCTTACTCATTGTGTAATAGGTCCGTTACTCACAGTTGTACCCAGCCAGCAGAAGGACCGGCTCTAGCATTGCCCTATTTGTTTATATTATGGTGCTTTCTGCCGTTTGTGTTTTGGGTCACATACATAGCGTTACAGGCAGTAGGCATGATATAGTCCAAGCTATGTTTTCTCTCTATCATTTCTACGTACCAGAGGAAAGGACGCGTTACTTAATTTAGGTGATCTCTAATGAGTCTCCGTAATTTTCCTAAAAGTTAGTTGTAACATACCTTTGTGTTACCTATATTTTATGCTAATATCATGAGCTAAGGAGTTTGGTTTTGTTGCACAATGTGAAACACCTCGACTTATTCATTAGGTATTGATTTTGTCTAATTATTAGTTGGTTTTAACACTATCTAAAGGTTCAAAAATGTGACCGGTCACTAGGGGTTAATATTCCATCACTCTGCCCCACACCACCCCATTTCAACCCTAGAATGTTTCTTTGATGTTATAGATGTCCTAACTGTGTGTATTGTGCTACGGGTAAGAAGAAGCCACCAATTCTTTTGTACAATGTTTCAACCTCCTGCTGTCTGTCCTGAGAGTCCTGTAAATCGTAGAGCTCTAGGGCTCTATTACACTCTTTGCGCAAAAACACATTAACGCGAGGGGCAAAACCCTTCGCGCTGACCGTCGTATTACGACGTTCGCGCAAACGATGCGTGTTAACGTCTAATGCGAGAGACGCTGCGCGAACCCAAGTTCGTGCGCGCATCCCATACTTAACATTGTGAGCTCAAATGCGTTGTGTGCTGGTACGCGGATTGTATTACAATCCATGCGCAATTTTTTACGAACGACGTTTGCGCGTATAATTTTAACTTTTTTTTAAAGCTGGTGGTAACTGCAAATCTCAACGTTCTGGTCGAAACGAACTACACCAGCACGAAAAAAAATACAGTACAGTATAGTTACACATTCTACACATACCCAAACAATAAAATTGAGAGGTTGTGCGTGTTTTTATAATTGCTGCAGCATATATACTCAGATTGATTTTGGCAGGCGCAAAAACTGAACAGGAGACAATTGTGGTTCTTAATTCTGATTGGTTGAATCGCATGAAAAAACAGTCTGCCCACCGATTTCTGCACACAACGTTAATGCGCGCGTGTTTTTGCGTGTCTTTTTTACGCATATTATTTTTTGACGGATGAAAAAATGCGCTCGGATCGTAATACCTGCGTTAAATTACGCGCGTTAACGTTGAACGCTGCGTGCAAATAAAATTGCGCTGCGCGTACGAATTTGGCGCGGAGAATGTAACAGAGCCCCTAGTGTACAGAGCCCCCCTTGTATAAAAGTTAGGGGAGATGGCTCATTTTCTGTCGGAGCTCTGGCGCTTGACCCCGGCTTCTCCTAGTTGGTCATGATTACTTGGGACCTATGTTGGTCCTGTCCATCAGATGGTGGGTATTTCCACTACTGGCCAGTTCTTCAGGGACAGAGTCTCATCTGGCCATGCTACCAAGAGGAGAGAGATAAAAGTAGGCACAAGTGGGTGAGGGCAACTGATGAGAGACCTGAAGAAGGAAAATAGAATCATGGGGCATGGGGAAGTTCGGAGAGAGATAAGAGCAAATGGGGAGAAGGACTTTAGGAGGATAGAAACCATTGGGAGAGAGATGTAGAATCTGCTATATCAGTTGCCCCTTGGCTCGGAATAAGACCAGCCCCTTTAGCATACCTCGCAATGTTGGAAAGCATGAGATCAGGATGCAATATGCATCCTTCGCACATCCAAAAGGGATGGTACCAGTCCCCTAGGCACCAATGAGATGGATGGTCCCACCTAGAAAAAGCCTGCAGGACGGGCTCTGAAATTCTGTACTTTCTAACCTAAGGAGGGACTTTTGGCAAGTATGTGTTAACATTAACATGTAATGGATTCATTATATATATATATATATTCTACAAGGGTTGTAGTGGAGGACAAAAAGTGAGATAAAAAGCCTCCACGCTATAATTAGTTATGTTTATTATTGCAGAAGCCACTTGCACATCACAGCAATTCAAAGAACTGCATCCCAGAGCTCCTGTGCCACATTCCCCATATGCAGCAAGGAACTCTGGGTGGGATATGCAAATGACATCTGTCTCACTTTTATGCATCCTAATATATATATATATATATATATATATTAGTGTCTACAAGGATTGTGGTGGAGGACTAAGGCTAGGGTCAGACGAGCGCATTTTCGCGTTGTCTGTGAAAAAGTACGTTCGAACGAATGGACGTATTTTTTCACGGAGTACGCGATAGCGGTCATACTATGCGCATTTGCGGCCGTGATTTTGTACGGATCATCAATAAAACACTTTGTGCATCTGGACGTTATGTTGGCCGGACATTAGCAGTGTCTGACATCTCCAATTCACGCACACACGCCTCTAGCGGACGCAGCGCACTCTGTACGTCCTTACTAGCGGTTTTACGTTCTCGACAAAATGCGTTCGTTTTCCACTTGCGTTGCGCAGCCGGACTTTTGTGCGACCGTACTTCGTATATTGGCCGTCATTGCCTGGCATTTGCTGCTAGTGCGGCCGTAATTAAGTGCGCCTGCACGCGCGTTCGCACTGCGCTCGTCTGACCCTAGCCTAAAAGTGAGATAAAAAGCCTCCACACTATAGTATTTTACCAGGAAGGATACATTGAGATTTCTCTCGTTTTCAAGTATGTCCTGGGTTCAAGAACATTGAAATTTTACAGTCGTTACAGAAATATATATGTCACGGGATGGCCCAGCACCCTCAGCCAGGGGCGGTGCAGTGACAGTGGTGACATGGACACTTGGGTGTGGTGGCACGCACCCCGTTTTACCAGTATTTTATTTAGATGTGATTATTGTGTGGTGTAATAAAGTGTTCCCCGTTGGTTTATTGTGTAATGTATTTTCCCTTTGTTGGCCTTGCTCGCCGCCATTTTCCGATCCTTGTGGCGCAGTCAGAATTCTCGATTCGGAAAATGGCCGATTCGAACCATCCGGTTCGAATCGTAAAATGGCCGATTCGGACCATCCGGTCCGAATTGGCGACTCCCTGAAGGCCAAGGGCCAATGGGTCCTGGGAGGGCGGGCAAGGAGTCCCATTGTATTCTAATTTATGTGAAGTTGTTAAATGCTTGAACCGTGCATAATAAAGGCAGATTTTGCAGTGCATCCAGCTTTGACTGATGTGACTTTGTCTCCGCCGTATTTTCGTATCTGAGAACCCCTCGTGGTCTCAGGGTGCGGCGTTCAGATCCGAACCGAACCGAGCGCTCTGTGCCTGCATCGAGGATCAGGGCAGAGGCGCAGCGGAAGGGGATTCGGTTCCCAGAACGAGAGATCCGAACCGAAGGGCGCGGCCGTGTCCCGCGCTTCGGTATTGCGAGGGATTGCGGTAAGATCCGAATCCCTCGCCAATCCCGGAGGATCCGAAGATTCCTTCATCCTCGATCCGATCCGAAAAGTCATCCTCTGAAGATCCGACTATTTTCCCGTACCGCGATCGGAAACGTTTCCCGCAAGATCCGAAACGTTTCCCACATCCGATACGAATATTCCTCCGCGGCAGAACCGATCTCCACAGACGTCCCACACCCACAAGGTCAGTG
This sequence comes from Leptobrachium leishanense, assembly GCA_009667805.1. Lineage (NCBI taxonomy): Eukaryota > Metazoa > Chordata > Amphibia > Anura > Megophryidae > Leptobrachium > Leptobrachium leishanense. Next base: position 513,152,460 of record CM019063.1, on the reverse strand, counting down.
AACCAGCTGCTCGGGACGCTGAGTGCCGTATGGCTCAGTGGTCGGGCTGGTTCTAGGCAGGGGTCCCCTCCACCGCCCGCTAACCCCTTCCCGGGGTCACGCCAGGCCGCACGAGACGCCGAGTGCGCGCCACTCGGTAGTCGGGCCAGCGGTAAGCGACGGGGTCACGCAGATTGAGCACACCCGCAGGCGGAACAACATCTCCATTCCGTCATACTGGTGGCAGCGGTGGGATCGCTCTCTGCAGGCCCCTAGGAGACCTACGCCATGGTGGTGTACACTCACTATGACCGGGACACCCTGTGTGGGATGTTGGAGAACCGGGGAGGAACGCCGGGGAACAAGAAAAGAAAGACCCTGATCAAGGAGCTGACTAGGATGGATCAGGACGAGGCGATAACGCCCGTCCCAGCCCTGTCCACGCGGAGGTGGAGGAAGATGCTGGCCTTCGAGAGGTGCGGCGTCGGATTGCCCTGCTCGGGGATGCCCCAGCGACGGCGGACAGATGCCGGGTAATCCGGGAGTTCTACCGGGAGGTTGAACAGGAAAAGGACCGGCAGCACGAGCTGCGGTTGGCAGAGCTCCGCGGAGCAGAGCCAGAAGATTTGGACCCCGAACCCTACCCCGTGGAACCCTGGGTCGAGACGCACAGCTCGACTGGAGCTTCACCTGGGGAATCTGCAACCCCCAGTGACTACGCTTGCGGGACTCTCAGCTCGCCTGGAGCCTGTACTGAGGACGTCACTTATCCCAGCGACCCTCGGATGAAGACTCACAGCCCGCCTGGAGCTGCATCTGAGGACGCCACATTCCCCACTGAGGAGCGGTGCTCCTGCGCTGGCACCTACGCCGACATGAAGGTCGTGTTGGCAAGAGAGCTGCAGGAGGGCCTGGAGCAGGACCAGAGGTCCACAGAGGAGCTGTGGTACGAGGCCCTGGACCATGAGCGGGACTGCCATGGGGTGTACATTCCCTCCGACGCTGTCGTCCATCGAGTGCAGTACGATGTGCGAGCAGCGTTCCTGCAGGGGCGGGCCCCAGAGGAGTGGAGGACGAGCTCCGGAGTCTGGTGCAGCAGGAGATCGCACTGGACGCCGAGTACCGCGCACTCCGGTGGCTAACCGCCTCCCCGACAGTGCGCCCTAGTGAAGGCAGTTCCACTGCAGGGCCTCGCTACGGGGGTACGGGGCTGCTCTACGAGGGCATGGCCGCCGACCCCGAGTTTGGAGAGGAGACAGAGGAACGGATGGAAGACATCCTGGAGCGACGGGAACTGGAGATCCCGTCAGACAGCAGGGACTCAGTGTTTGAGGAGCTGGAGTCCCTAGCCGAGCGAGAGTGGGAGCTCGAGGTGGCTTATCGGAGACTGTGGACGGCGTTCCGCAGTCGAGCCTGAGCTCCCCGTGGTGGGACGGGTCGGCGGAGGAAGTCGACAGTCCCCAGGTTTGGGACCTATGGGAGGCCGAGGCGGACCCATGGGTGCCCGTGGGGGTTTCGACTGAGGAAGTTACCCCCTTCACCCCGCAAGAGGACAGGGTGGCCGAGGCCACGGGTCCAGCGGGGGAGGAGACGGATGGTCTCCCCGGGATGGGTTGTGCGCAACCATTGTTTGCCCCGGGGGGTGAAGTGACCATCCTGCCCCAAGGAGATCTCCAACCAGCAGAAGAGCTGGCTACGGGGCAGAGCGCCGCTGGCCTCTGCCCGCTACTCAAAGTCTGCCAAGAGGAGCAGACGGATGGTTCTCCCGGGATGGGTTGTGCGCAACCATTGTTTGCCCCGGGGGGTGAAGTGACCATCCTTCCCCAAGGAGATCTCCAACCAGCAGAAGAGCTGGCTACGGGGCAGAGCGCCGCTGGTCTCTGCCCACTACTCAAAGTCTGCCAGGAGGAGCAGACGGATGGTTCCCCCGGGATGGGTTGTGCGCAACCATTGCTTGCCCCGGGGGGTGAAGTAACCATCCTTCCGCAAGGAGATCCTTCCCCAGCTGAGGAGCCGGCCACGGGGCAGAGCGCTGCTGGCCTCTGCCCACCACCCACGGTCTGCCAGGTGGGGCAGACAGGTGGTTCCCCCGGGCTGAGTTGTGCGCAACTGCTGATGGGCCTGGGGGGGAAAGAAACCATCCTCCCGCAAGGAGAGCCCCACCCAGCGGAAGAGCTGACACCAGGGCAGAGCGCCGCTGGCCTCTGCCCGTCTCTCCCAACTTGCCCCGAGGGGCAGAGTGAGGATGACCCCGTGCAACTGCGGTTGCATCCATTTGTCTCCCTTGTCGGCTACCAGGGAGAGCAGCCAGGTTTGGCCCTACTTGCTCCTTCGGTTGCCGTGTCCGTACCTGGCCATCCAGTGGAAGAGCTGGCAACGGGGCAGAGCGCCGCTGGCCTCTGCCCATTTCGGCAACCCTTGGGAGGGGGGGCCCCATGCAACCACGGTTTCTTCCCACGGCTGACCTGGGCACCCGGGGCGTGTGCAGTTAGCACCCGGGTTCCCCGGGTGAGCGGTAGCCCTGGAGGGGACACAGGAGGCACGCCGGCCCAGAGGTATGTCCTCTCGCCCAGCCGGGGAAACCCTAAGGACATGGGGTCCCGACCAAGCTGGCACGGCCGCAAGGCCAAATGGAGAGGCCTGGTGACTCGGCCTCCTCAGACTGACTATGGGCCTGGGAGCACCGACTTCCCCGGTATGACCCGGTGGGGTCAGACCAGGTGCGTCGAACTGGGGGAGGGGGAGGAGTGTCACGGGATGGCCCAGCACCCTCAGCCAGGGGCGGTGCAGTGACAGTGGTGACATGGACACTTGGGTGTGGTGGCACGCACCCCGTTTTACCAGTATTTTATTTAGATGTGATTATTGTGTGGTGTAATAAAGTGTTCCCCGTTGGTTTATTGTGTAATGTATTTTCCCTTTGTTGGCCTTGCTCGCCGCCATTTTCCGATCCTTGTGGCGCAGTCAGAATTCTCGATTCGGAAAATGGCCGATTCGAACCATCCGGTTCGAATCGTAAAATGGCCGATTCGGACCATCCGGTCCGAATTGGCGACTCCCTGAAGGCCAAGGGCCAATGGGTCCTGGGAGGGCGGGCAAGGAGTCCCATTGTATTCTAATTTATGTGAAGTTGTTAAATGCTTGAACCGTGCATAATAAAGGCAGATTTTGCAGTGCATCCAGCTTTGACTGATGTGACTTTGTCTCCGCCGTATTTTCGTATCTGAGAACCCCTCGTGGTCTCAGGGTGCGGCGTTCAGATCCGAACCGAACCGAGCGCTCTGTGCCTGCATCGAGGATCAGGGCAGAGGCGCAGCGGAAGGGGATTCGGTTCCCAGAACGAGAGATCCGAACCGAAGGGCGCGGCCGTGTCCCGCGCTTCGGTATTGCGAGGGATTGCGGTAAGATCCGAATCCCTCGCCAATCCCGGAGGATCCGAAGATTCCTTCATCCTCGATCCGATCCGAAAAGTCATCCGCTGAAGATCCGACTATTTTCCCGTACCGCGATCGGAAACGTTTCCCGCAAGATCCGAAACGTTTCCCACATCCGATACGAATATTCCTCCGCGGCAGAACCGATCTCCACAGACGTCCCACACCCACAAGGTCAGTGAACCAGCTGCTCGGGACGCTGAGTGCCGTATGGCTCAGTGGTCGGGCTGGTTCTAGGCAGGGGTCCCCTCCACCGCCCGCTAACCCCTTCCCGGGGTCACGCCAGGCCGCACGAGACGCCGAGTGCGCGCCACTCGGTAGTCGGGCCAGCGGTAAGCGACGGGGTCACGCAGATTGAGCACACCCGCAGGCGGAACAACATCTCCATTCCGTCATAATATATATAATATATATATATCATCCCACTTGTTAATGTGAATATTAATGTTCACCATGGGCGACTGTGATCAGATCAATAGTCTGAATTATTTTTTTTTATATTTACCGGTCAATTTAAGTGGAACAAATGGAATCGACCATTGAGGTTTTTTTTTTACTGTTTACTTAATACTTGTATTTTTCTTTTCCATATGAATTTTTCCAGTCGTCGTTCCTGTCATATGATGATTCAATATATTTGCATTGCAAGGACGACAAGGGTTAACAGTACTTCTTACTGATAAAAGTAGATAACTTGTTGGGGATATTCTAGAATCCTAAATTGTCTCGGCCTTCCAGAATGCCCCTATTAACTGAACATTTTGTACAATCAAGCACTTCCACTGAAGCGTTTACCATTATCCTACTGTACGTCTATAGGACGAGGCCAATTTACAAGTGCTTTCCTAAAGAGGAAATCAGAGCACCAAGGCAAATAATTATATTCGGAACTAGAGTCTGCAGCCAAAAAAAAAACCTAATTCCTCATGTTAAAGTGCTGTCAGATTTGTTTTCTCTCTTTAATGTTCTTTTATTTAACCCATCACTCCACTGTTACTGTAATCTGGGGACAGATGTGTCTTTTTTCTGGGGTGAAAGAGGAGTTAAGTGTATGCAGGAATGCACATAGACACGGAAGAATTTCTCTTGTAATACAAGAAAAACACAAAAAAAATGGGGGCTCTATGCCCTTGTTGACAGTAAAAGGGAGATGGTAAGTGAAAATACCGGCGCATGCTGATTTTCCTTACTTTGTTCCTTTTAACGCACCTATTCGAACTAGCTCTTTATTATAGGTGTGCACAGTTGGAAAATTTGTTTTGTTTCAAAATAATTTTGTTTTTCATATTTTGTAATTTTGTTTCGTAATTTCGTTTTGTTTCGTTTGGTATATCGGATCACTATAATCCCCATTGTAAGTTGGGATCGATTCGATATTGATTTGAATTTCTGATCACTAAATAAAATCCCAATATACCAAATCCAGCTGTTAAAAGGCAAGCTAGGGTTAAATATTGAGCTGTCTATTGACCTGTGGTGCTGAATACAGATTCGGCACCACAGGCCAATTTACAGGGACGGGTGCTTTGTGAAACAGTCAAGCGAAACTGATTTGGTTCATATTGTCATTTTCTTTAGTACTACTTGTATTGTAAGTTGGAATCGATTCGATATTTGATATTGAGTCGCATTTTGGATCACTAAATAAAACCCCAATACATAAAATTCTGCTCAGGAATCATTTAATCACTGGTTCTCTTGAAATAGTATAACCAATCAATTTTGTTATATACCGTTTCGTTTTCATTTCAATTCAGATGAAATCATTTTGCTATTTCGGAAGTACTTCCGAAACACGAATTAATGAATTTTCAAACGAATTGCGATTCGTTACGAAACAAATGCACACCTCTACTCTTTATTAGCCGCTGGCCTCAAAATGAAACACAGGCTCAGAATGATACCAGTAGCGGCAACGCTGGTGGTATAAGCTTCTGAAGTCCATAGGATTCCATGTAGCCCAGCACATCCCGAACTTAAAGGATCGCACAGGAGCCACGGCTAAAGCATGGACTTCTCACGGCGATAGGAAGCAACGGATCGTGCTGTTCTCTCCAACATGGGATGAGAGGTTTGGCCCTCTTTACATGTAGCGGTAAGGACTTTTTTTCTATGTTTATTACAGTGTGTTAAGTGATTTTGAAAAAACAAACACTTAACACCATGCTCTTCTAATCAATTTTTCTGTGAGCAGTACCGACTCAAGGATAGAAGAATGAGCTGTCATGGAATAGTTTGTCCTTCTAAACCCAGGCTCAAATTAATTCTTCCTATACTAGATATAGAAGACGTTAAGTTGCAGTAAGGATGGGCTATGCCCGAGCCTCAACACTAGAATAGCTGTTCCAGGTATTAAGGTAACTTTTGGAGCCGTTACGTAGAGCTCCAGAAGTTTTCTTAATGTCACAAGTGGAAGTGGGCCCTAGATATAGTGATTGTATACGGAAAATTTAGAGCATCATTTTTACAATGTTCTCTAAAAAATGGGGAATTTCGTAGAACTGACAGAGGTAGTGCACATTTCACAGGACCCTGCATAGGTGATATGGTTAATGTCACGCCACTACATTATTAAAATGTTTGCCGAGACCGCACTCAACCAAAATGGGAAGGTCCACAAGCAACATGGTGCCACAGGATTCTGGATATCAGCCCCCCCATATAGACAATATACAGAATGTGAATAGGAACCTTTGTGGTCCAAAACCGCTTTATTGAAATAAATTGAAAATAAATATTTAGTAATCTTTCAGTCTCCTTCTATAGCCTGACTTGACAAAAAAAATATTTTGGGGCTGAAACATTACTAAATCTTCATTCCTATTAAAGGGCCACTACCACCAAAAAATGAAATGTCCTTACTTATTTTATGTTGCTGATATCTTACATGTGCTTTGTTTTTCTTTTTAGTTAAGAAAATATTTTACTTTAAATGTGTCACTGGATGCATCCATTATGTGATATTTTGTGTTGTTAACTGCCCCCCCCCACAGTATCTTTATATCACCTGCTCCTCACTGTGTTACTGACCATAGAATGGAGTCTATGGGTCGATCACTGATTCAAATCATTGTATTTTGTGGGATGTAGTCAAAGGACGTCCCCTGTGTTACCTCATTCAAATGCCATCTCTTATCTATAAAGTAGCCTGTAGAACAATAGACCTCCTGTTGCTTATCTAAAAATTCCCACCAGTTCATAAAATGAGCGAAAGTTGAACAAGGTAAATATCGGGTAAACAAGAGAAACTAACAGTTATTGCCGAAGGAGCGTATTGTCAATGTTAAAATAGATACAAAATCCATTGTAGTACAGACTTACTTTAGGAAAAGCATATTATAGTCAAATTCATCTTCGGCCATGTCATGGCCATAGTCAACTGATGCCAACTGCCGGCATGCCCATTCTTGGTGCAAGGTGAGAAGATCCCGGGCTCCAGGCTTCACTCCTTTGGGGACACTATGACGAGAGAAATCGGTGTAAGACCATAGCTTGAATGGGGATCAATTGGTTTTACCATGGTATTCCACTCGGTCAACAACGGCCAAAGGTGAAGAGTGATATGCACGCACAAGTTTCATGAGTGGTGTGTTCCACCGGGAACGTATTCCACACCTTCAGCAGCTGCAAACAAGTCCTAGAGGTGCTTTGTGGAGGTCCTGAAATCACTCTTTGCTCAGAGTCCTGAAGAGATCAAGGATGGCCGTGGGAACCCAATGAGCCTTAAAGCAAAGTAGAGGTAGAGCGTGAACAAGGGCTTGTTGTGTTGCCAATTGCCCTCCGATACAGGCCAAACTGTAGAAGCAGAAACGGCAGAAACATTTCAACAGGTTGCTTCTTCAGGAGGTACAAATTGTAGATCAAACCAAGCAATTTCTTAAGCCGTAGATCATCCTGGTCAATGGGAGATCTCATCAACATCATCTTATATTCACGAAGAGCCAAAGTAAACCCACAGCAAGACTCGGACATTTAGGACTCCTTTATAGGATAAGGTAAATAAGCCCTGCAAGGAATGAATCTTGTGTTTGGAAAGCGTCCGGACTCAGTCTATTTTAGGGGAAATTAAATAAATTACCCTTCCAAGGGTTCTGATTTTAGATTATTTTTGATGAATTACTAAATACGAGCCCATTTAATCCCTCTATAAATGCAGAATACGCTGGTACTCTATAAACCTGTTTATTTCACGGTGGAGAATACGTGGCATGTTTCTGCGTTTTGTTTGCTTTTAGTTGTGATGTTAGTTATAGGGTTTAAAGACTAAAAGCAAGCAAAGGGCCTGTCATAAACCCTTGGCACGTATGGGTAAAATGTACACAATACTGTCTGAAAGGCTGGAGACCTGAAGAAAGAACCTGTGTGATCAAACCCCACTCATTAGTCAAAGCCACGACACAGGCACAATGCCCCTGTATGTGTTTCAGGAGGAACAGGGAACAAACTGTGATCACCGGCCCGGCTTAGGAAATTGCATTGCGAGGGGAAGTCACTGCCTGCCTGGCTCTATAACGTCTCATTGATAGAAAAACAGACAGAGGGGAAAAAAACACACAAAGTCCCCTTCAGCACCTTACTCGTTTTCTGTAGCGTGATGCATGGCTCGACAAGACAGCCCTAAAACCACAAGCATCTACACTGAGACCCCATACTCTGAGAAACCTGAAGGGAGACTGAAGAGGATCTGTATTTATCCATCCATCTGTCATGTATCTTTTTATCATCTTTCCATCTGTCATGTATCCGTCTGTCATGGATCTATATATCTAGTCATCCATCCGTCATGTATCTGTCATGCATCCTTGTGTCATGTATCGATCTATTTATCCGTCCATCCATCCATTATGTATCTGTCACGTATCCTTCTGTCACGTATCGTTCTATTTATCCATCCATCCATCCATCCATCATGTATCTGCCATGTATCCTTCTGTCATGTATCAATCTATTTATCCATCCATCATGTATCTGTCACGTATCCTTCTGTCACGTATCGTTCTATTTATCCATCCATCCATCATGTATCTGCCATGTATCCTTCTGTCATGTATCAACCTATTTATCCATCCATCATGTATCGATCTATCCATCCATCTGTCATGTATCTATCCAACTGTTGTGTATCTATCTATGACCAAAGCATTCACCTGTAATCACAGGTCTTTAAATCCACTGTTGCGATTTAATGGAACAAAATATCAAAGTTCCAAATCCCACTCCATACACTCCAAATACAGACTTACCTCAAGATCTATCTGTTTTGTATCTACCTATCATATGTCATATCCAGTGCTTTTTTTTTCTGGAAAAATAGGTGGGGGTACTCTCACGCCCAAGGAAAAACTGATTATTATGACGACTTTTTGTGTCCTAAGAAATACTCCTTTATTAACCCTTTAGGGACAGAGGCAATTTTACAAATCTGAGCGTACCACAGAATCCACAGCAATAAAACTCACAGCAATGTGCGCTGTGTATGATCGTATCACAGAGCTCCACAGCAATAAAACTCACAGTAAAGTGCCGTGTGTATGAGCGCATCACAGAGCTCCACAGAAATAAACCTCACAATAATGTGCGGTGTGTATGAGCGCAACACAGAGATCCACAGCAATAAACCTCACAGTAATGTGCGGTGTGTATGAGCGCATCACAGAGCTCCACAGCTATTTTTTTTACACCCCTGGCCAATCCCATTCTTCATTACACCCCCCCACGCCCCCCTCCAATTTTTTTTTACGCAGGTCCCCCGTTTTTGTGGCAAGTCCCCTTTTTTTAAACTAGGCAGGTCCTGTTTTTCTAGGCAGGTCCTGTTGTTTTAAACTAGGAAAGTCCCTGTTTTTTATTTCAGACTAGGGCAGGTCCTGTTTTTTTTAAATAAGCAGGCCCTGTTTTTTTAAATTAGGCAGGTCCCTGGTTTTTTTGGTTTTTTTTAATAGGCAGGTCCCCGTTTTTTTAAATTAGGAAGGTCCCTGGTTTTTTTGGGGGGTTTTTAATATATCTATTTATCTGTCTATATCATCTGTCATGTACAGTATTTATTAGTTTATTGCCTTCATCTATCCTATCTAATAGTGTTCGGTTCGCATTCGAACACGAACATTTGAAAAAGTTTGAATTCGAACGCAAACACGATTCGAACTCAATGCAAGTCAATGGGACTCCAACATTCGATTTTTAGAGTGCCCTCCAAAAGGGCATAAATGCAAGATATTTGCCATAAAAGGTGTATGGGGGTCCGGGTAGTGCCCTGGGGGACAGGAAACAAGGACAAAGTTTAAAAAAAAAACGTTTTTAAAGGACCAGTTATTTTTTCCATGACATAAAGGTTAAGAATAAAACCAAAAAATTCCTTCATATATCGTGCCTAGGTCCCCATAACCTGCCCGTGAAGTGGCGGATTTGTAGGATGTATAGAAACATTTTTAAAAAAGGAATGACGTTTCAAATGACGGTAAATGCTTTTCCTTTAATCTATTAATAAACAAGTGCTTGGGGCGGCAGCCTGTATGAAAATAAGAGATGTTTTAGGACACGCAGAACAAGATTAGAGATTTTTCGGGCTAAATCATGGTGAAACTTATGCAGGCTTTGGATGAAAGTAACAACAGGTGCATTAAAACTGGACCTTTGGTGCCAGCTAGTTCTTTCACACCGTAACCCCTCTGAGGTATTGTGGAAGAGTGCAGGGGTGGACCCTACCGTCAAATATTAAAATGATATAAATCTGGTACACGCATCAGTGCACCCAAATATTGGGCCTTTGGTGCCAGCTAGTGCCTTCACACCGTAACCCCTCTGAGGTATTGTGGAAGAGTGCAGTGGTGGAGGTTTTGGGAATGCAGAAGAGATCCCCGATCTATTCAGTTACTTCAGCATCAGGGGAGTGATAGCTGCTGATCCAGGACTGATTCATTTTTATAAATGTCAGCCGGTCTACAGAGTCGGTGGACAGACGCACTCTTTTGACAAAACCTCCAGCGGCACTGAACGTCCTTTCAGTAAGCACGCTGGATGAAGGGCAACCTAGTAGCTGCATAGCATATTGGCTAAGTTCTGGCCAGTGATCCAATCTCAACACCCAGTAAGCCAGTGGATCATCTAGTGTAAAGGTATCCAGGTCTGCCCTTGCCCCTAGGTAGTCCTGCACCATATGGTGAAGACGCTGGCAATGGGTGCCTACATTTGACGTCCCTGGGCGTTGTGGACTAAAAAAAAATGCAAAAGGCATCAGTCAAGCGACCCCCTTCACCGCTCTTCCTCTGATAAACCGCAGCCTCAGAAGCACCTGTGTCATCAGTTGGTAACCTACCAGTGCCTGTAAAGGTGTTACACAAGTGTCGCTTTAGAGCGTCCTCAAGTTGTTTCATCCTGTGCTCCCTCTGTGAGGGCAGGATGAGCTCTGCAACCTTAACCTTGTATAGTGGATCAAGAAGGGTTGCCAACCAGTAATGATCTCTCTCCTTGATAGCACGAGTCCTGGGGTCCTTTAGCAGGCTTTACAGGATAAGGGAGCCCATGCAATGTAGGTTGGAGGTGGCATTAGCTTCTGAGTGTTCCTGGTCACTGAGGATGACGTATCATGCACTACCTCCTCGCAGCCACGTACTAGTCCTTGGGTTTCTGGGGACACAAAACCCTCCCTTGAGGAATCCCCACCTTCAATCCAATTGATAAAGCCTACAGAAGTAAGTGAAACGCGTCTCAGTGTTTTTTGTACCCATTTTTATGTTAATAAATACCCTTTTATGCCACCATTGGTATAGTTGGTGCAATATCTATTTGAAACCTTCCATAATCAAGACGGTATCAAGCGGGAGAGACGAGGTGGGACCCCCTCTTGTAAGAGGTCCTATGCGCTTATACAGAGCCACCATATCTGGAGGCTCTTAAACACGTGAGTGCATTTTTCCTCGTTTTTACTATTTTGAATGATATACAGAATTACACTGTCTGTTTCTGTTTGAGATTATGTTGTACATCCTGGTCTGAAGTGCACACCCCGGTCAGAAGCAACCAAGTTTCCGATTTGTGTTGATGGGAGAAGCCCCCCTGAAGAGGCTTAAAGGCACACATTTAGAGTCTTGTAGACTCCTTCCTTGTGAGTGAAACTTTTATTCTATATTCTGCATCGTTTCTGGTGTAACCAAATACTGCGCAATGAGGTTTAGTTTCTGTTTTTACAGATATTGTTGGTCTAAACAACCGCTTTGGGATAGTACTTAAGGAACAAGAATTATCGCTTATTGTGTTTCCTTTTTATAATATTTGTGCGGTTGTTAATTCTCTATGAGCTCCTATACACCGCAAGGTGTTTTTTTCTAAAGTTCCATTTTGAGTGAAGGATACACTTTTTTTAGTGAGCTGCATTAAAGTATATCACCTTTTCACCAACCATCTATAGCACCTATCTATTGATAAGGAACAGTGCCCCGCACTTTCAGCCTGGCAGTGGGGAGGCGACCAGGGGGGAGAGCAAGGCCGAGGTGAAGGACGAGCCGCAGTACGAGAGAGCTGCCCCCAGGGATAAAAGGCTCAGGTGACGTGCAGCAGGCTGCTGTTTATACTCCCTCTCTGTGTGCACTGGCCGCACTGGGCTCTGACACTCTGCACGCGGCCACCTCCCATGCTTCAATGCGTCTCTCGGAGTCTCGCAGCAGCAAGTCCGACGAGAGCTACGTTCAAGCGCACGGGCGGCCTCGCACAGGGCACTCTCGCATTGTATGGAGCCGGGTGCACCGCACTCTTGAGGACCCGGCCATGCTGTTAGCAACCCCAGCGTTCTGGCAGCTTTCCACCTGTGGGAGAAGTGCGGGAACGCCGTTCCCGCAGGACTCGAGCCCTGGCTACTAATGTGGAGCAACATAAGGCGTGAGACGAGGTGCTAGAAGAAAAGTCATTAACGTGGAGCAACAATATAACTCTGTATTGTGCCCTTTGTATTAGATTGTAAGCTGTTCAAGCAGGAACCTTATTTCTCCGTATTGTACCATTTGTATTAGATTGCAAGCTCTTTTTCCAGGTGATCATTTCTCTGTATTGCATGGAGTGTTCAGGCAGCGGCTCCAGTGATATGCAGCTGTAAACATGCGGAGGCTGATCCAGGGAGTGAACCGATCGCCATTATTGGGGTCAGGGAGGAATTTTTTCACCTTCCTCTGGATTAGCCTTATTTAATTAATGCTGTTTAGTATAAAATTTACTTTTCTCTAAATTTATAAATAAATTATATCTAAAAATTGCCCTTTTCTGTTTGTCAATTATTATGAAAAATAAACCCTTTGTCATGGTTCATTTACTAGAGCGTAAGAAAGGGATTGGCATTCCAGATGTTTTCTCAACTACATGTCCCATGGGATTCAGCCATCTTAAAGAGTTACTGAGGATCATGGGAGATGTAGTTCCCAAACATCTGGAGGGTAAAGATCGCTGGCTCCTGCTTCAGGGGATCATTAGAAGGGTTGTCTGCTGGAGATATTTCCACAGCAATTACAGAGAACATCAATTTCAGGATAGCGGAATTAACCCCATGTGCCCCACACAAGGCCCAATGACCTAACAATTTACTTAACACCTTCACTTTTAATAATCTCTATCAATCAATTTACAGATCTATTGGCTTCAACCTCTTACAGGGTCTCAGTGACTGGATCAGACTCTCACGACCTACTAACTCACAAAGATCATGAAAATGCTGAGGCTGAAGCTTTAACTCTCATCCCATCACACTGAGCACGAATCACTCCCATACAGGACATTACTATCACCCTCAGCCTTTCCCTCTGCTGCAGAATCTCTAAATAGTGAAGGCTTAAGTCACACAGCAGAGCTACAGGGTAATTCATATCGAATGCAGAGGATCCTTTCCGGTAGAGGATAATTTGCACCCCCCTAGAAGGACCGGTGCTGTCACGGTGGTCATGTGACAGGAAGAGAGAAAGGGGAGACATAAAGAGACGGACACAATGAGACACTGAGAGCGGGATATAGAGAGACAGACACAGACAGGGGTGGATATAGAGACTAAAGCAGACAGGAGAACACAGAAGAAATCTAAAGGAATCCCTAACACTGGGGTAAAATCCTTGAATGGTCTTATGCCTATGGAAAACTAACAAAAGTATAACATTACGGACTTTGTTGTACCTTATATGTGTACAAACATTCACATAGGAGGACAATTTCATTAACGTTAAGCGGCGTATTTTTGCATTAAGCAAAAGCCACTATCTGTATTACAGCTACAACAGAACTGGTTTTATATGTATTAAGTCAATATGCATTGCCTATATAACCACTGTTGTCAGATATTGAATGTATTTATTGTCGTGAGTAGCGCCACACAGAGGGGTACCCATTCCTTTTATACATACCTTTGTAGCAGCTACAAGGCTCTGCTCCCACCTCACTGGGCAGCACACGCACAAACTAAGTCAAAGAGTTAATCCAGCAAGGGCTGCAGAGCCCCATATAGGGTTACTTTAATCCACTGTAAAAGAATAACAGAGATGGGAGAAATAGGAAGAGCGAGGGTTAAACAAGAAACAGCAATACGGGGAACCCTGAATAAGAATGAGGTCCTTATACTGGCCTCGCTGACACAGATCTACAGCTACTGGGAATACACAGAATATGAAACAAATATAGAATAGTCAGGACTGGAGCCAAGAATCAAGAACCAGAAGGGAATGTCAGACAGGCCGAAGTCGGAACTAAAGATATCAAAATATACAGAGTTCAGGGAGCAGACAAATAGAATAGTCAGGAATAAGCCAAGATCAAACCAGAAGAATCCAAGACAAGATGTGGGAAGCAGTAACATAGGAACCAGGAACAATAATCTCAGGAACCAGGAAACATGAACTCCTCAGGCGCTCTCTGGAACTAGAATCCATGCAAGAGCAATGGGCCTCTCTGCTGTTTGCATCTATACAAAGTAATAAATGCAAGATATTAAAAAAAAAAAACACAAATATACAGATTAACAGGACTGGTCAATTAGAACATGTGACTTCCAGTCCCAACAGCCACAAGGGAAGCCGGGAACAGCACAGAGTACAACGGCTGTCCCAGAACAGGAAAGCGCTGGCCAGGATCCCTCTCACCACCAGGGAACCTGGCTGGAAGGTGGAAACGTGACAGATTAACAGGGTTATTCAAAGAGAATCGAAGTCACCGCACGTTCGGTGACTTTTCGTTCTCCTCTATTCGGTGCGATTTGGCGATCCCATTTCGGCGACCCTGCGGTGTATTCAGCAAGCACCACAGGGCCGTCGTAGTGCAGGGAAATGCCGCCGCAAACCTGCCGAACACTCACCGCAAAACCTGGCGAACACACACGAAACTTGCAAAAACATCTGGATTAACCCCGCCGAACATGCCGGAGAAACCCGAGCAGCCACTGATCACAGCGCAGAGCAGCCGTCGGAAAAAGCCGACACTGCAGACAAATGGAGTGAAAAAAAAAACAGTACGCTTGAATGTTTGAAAAGTGAAACGCTGTTTGCAAAGAGACTACTGAGCGAAAATGTCTGAAATTCACATATGAGATCCAATGAATGTGAATTAAAAGGTCTGTTACAGAAAAAAGAAAAAACAATTAAAAAAAATGGAAAAAATATCTTCGCCAAAAAAATCCCGAAAAATGCCTAAAAGATCCTAAAAAATCTATAAATAAAGAGACTTTTTACTGCAGAATAGGGATGTGCATTTTGATTTGGCCCGATTTGTATTTTTCACGAACGGGTGCGATTCGGTGCTTCGGAGTCGGACGATTTTCCGAATTGGATCGGATACGAAATACTTCTGATACGAAATAATTTCCGATACGAAACGAAATAATTTCGGTATTTCGTATGAACGGGAAATGTGTAATATCACAAGTCATTTTCGTTCCATTCGTGATTTCGGTTCCATTTCATTAATTTCGGACATTGTATTTTTCGGTTCCATTGCTGATTCCGTAATTTCATATTGTTTCGATCAATTCGATAGTTACTCGATATCCATTTGAGAGTTCATTTCAAATTCGATAGTTGCAGCATATGAATCCACACACTGCTGGGCAGCACTCTACAGTATAATTAATGCAGCATATGAATCCGCACACTGCTGGGCAGCGCCTCTCTGCAGTATAATTAATGCAGCATATGAATCTGCACACTGCTGGGCAGCGCCTCTCTGCAGTATAATTAATGCAGCATATGAATCTGCACACTGCTGGGCAGCGCCTCTCTGCAGTATAATTAATGCAGCATATGAATCCACACACTGAGGGGAAGCGCCTTTCTGCAGTATACAGTTGTGTTCAAAATTATTCAACCCCCAATGCTGTAAAGGGTTTTAGGGAATTTAGTGCACATTTGTAATTGTATTCAGAATGAAATCCTACAAGGACTTTTTAAAGAACCATATGCAACTAAAATGACATCAATTGGTTTTGTAATACAGTAGTAAATGTTTCTTTTGTGAATTCTTCATTGACACAATTATTCAACCCCTTAAAGACTACCACTCTGAAGAACAGAGGTTCGTTCAAGTGTTTTCAATCAGGTATTGAAAACACCTGTGGATGTCACGGAGCAGCAATAAAGCATAATAAGCACCAATTAGGCAGCTTTAAAATGACTGTGATACTCAGCTCCTTCTAGACATTTACTGGTGTGGTTACAAACATGGTGAAGTCAAGAGAATGGTCCAGGAAGACAAGAGAAGAGGTGATTACTCTTCACAGGAAGGGCAATGGCTATAAGAAGATTGCAAAGATGTTAAACATACCAAGAGAGACCATAGGAAGCATCATTCGCAAATTCAAGGCAAAGGGCACTGTTGAAACGCTACCTGGTCGTGGCAGAAAGAAGATGCTGACTTCGACTGCTGTGCGCTACCTGAAGCGTAGAGTGGAGAAAAGTCCCCGTGTGACTGCTGAGGAACTGAGAAAAGATTTGTCAGATGTGGGTACTGAAGTTTCAGCTCAGACAATACGGCGCACACTGCGTAATGAAGGCCTCCATGCCAGAACTCCCAGGCGCACCCCCTTGCTGTCTCCAAAGAATAAGAAGAGTCGACTGCAGTATGCCAAAAGTCATGTGGACAAACCACAGAAGTTTTGGGATAGTGTTCTGTGGACTGATGAAACAAAATTAGAACTGTTTGGGCCCATGGATCAACGCCAGTGGCGTAACTAGAAACCTGAGAGCCCCGGTGCAAGAATCCATGAAGGGCCCCCCCAACCCCCCAACCCCCCCCCAAAAAAGATCCATATTTTTACCTTTTTTTTCTGCAATATAAAAAAGATAGTATTGCCCCAGCTCACATGGACATATATTGCCCCAAGACCACACATGGATATATTGCCCCAGGCCACACATGGATATATTGCCCCAGCTCACACATGGATATTTTTGCCCCCAGCTCATGGAAATACTGCCCCAACACATGGATATACTGCCCCAGCTCATGGATATACTGCCCCAGCACATGGATATACTGCCCCAGCTCATGGATATACTGCCCCAGCACATGGATATACTGCCCCAGCTCATGGATATACTGCCCCAGCTCATGGATATACTGCCCCAGCTCATGGATATACTGCCCCAGCACATGGATATACTGCCCCAGCTCATGGATATATTGCCCCAGCTCTGCCCCCCAGCTCATGGATATATTGCCCCAGCTCTGCCCCCCCCCGCTCATGGAGATATTGCCCCAGCTCTGCCCCCCAGCTCATGGATATATTGCCCCAGCTCTGCCCCCCAGCTCATGGATATATTGCCCCAGCTCTGCCCCCAGCTCATGGATATATTGCCCCAGCTCTGCCCCCAGCTCATGGATATATTGCCCCAGCTCTGCCCCCCAGCTCATGGATATATTGCCCCAGCTCTGCCCCCCAGCTCATGGATATATTGCCCCAGCTCTGCCCCCCAGCTCATGGATATGCCCCAGCTCATGGATATACTGCCCCAGCTCTGCCCCCCAGCTCATGGATATATTGCCCCAGCTCTGCCCCCAGCTCATGGATATATTACCCCAGCTCTGCCCCCCAGCTCATGGATATATTGCCGCAGCTCTGCCCCCAGCTCATGGATATATTGCCGCAGCTCTGCCCCCCAGCTCATGGATATATTGCCCCAGCTCTGCCCCCCAGCTCATGGATATATTGCCCCAGCTCTGCCCCCCAGCTCATGGATATGCCCCAGCTCATGGATATACTGCCCCAGCTCTGCCCCCCAGCTCATGGATATATTGCCCCAGCTCTGCCCCCCAGCTCATGGATATATTACCCCAGCTCTGCCCCCCAGCTCATGGATATATTGCCCCAGCTCTGCCCCCAGCTCATGGATATATTGCCCCAGCTCTGCCCCCAACTCATGGATATATTGCCCCAGTTCTGCCCCCCAGCTCATGGATATATTGCCCCAGCTCTGCCCCCAGCTCATGGATATATTGCCCCAGCTCTGCCCCCCAGCTCATGGATATATTGCCCCAGCTCTGCCCCCAGCTCATGGATATATTGCCCCAGCTCTGCCCCCAGCTCATGGATATATTGCCCCAGCTCTGCCCCCAGCTCATGGATATATTGCCCCAGATCTGCCCCCCAGCTCATGGATATATTGCCCCAGCTCTGCCCCCCAGCTCATGGATATGCCCCAGCTTATGGATATATATTGCCCCAACTCTGCCCCCCAGCTCATGGATATACTGCCCCAGCCCAGCTCTTACCTGCTCAGGGGGGCCCCAGGCCCAGGGCAGGCTCCGCCGGCGTTCTTGTCCTCCTTGGCGAGCGGCCGCTGGAAACATCCAGCTTGGCCGCTCGCCGGAAACCACCTGATCAGCGCGAGGTCCCGTGCGCTGGTCAGGTGGTTTCTCTCCCACGTGAGCGGCCAAGCTGCATGTCAGCGGCCGCTCGCGTAGGGAGAGGGACGGCCAGCGCGCGGCTCCCAGATTCCGGCGCTTTTTGCCGGAATCTGGCGGCGGCGCTGGGCCCCCCTCCAGTGGCGAAATGCCAGGGCCCGGTCGCAACTGCGAACGCTGCGACCCTGGTACTTCCGCCACTGATCAACGCTATGTTTGGAGGAGGAAGAACAAGGCCAATGAAGAAAAGAACACCTTGCCTACTGTGAAGCATGGCGGAGGGTCAATCATGCTTTGGGGCTGTTTTGCTTCTGCAGGTACAGGGAAGCTTCAGCGTGTGCAAGGTACCATGAATTCTCTTCAGTACCAGGAGATATTGGATGACAATGTGATGCAGTCCGTCACAAACCTGAGGCTTGGGAGACGTTGGACCTTTCAACAGGACAATGATCCCAAGCATACCTCCAAGTCCACTAGAGCATGGTTGCAGATTAAAGGCTGGAACATTTTGGAGTGGCCATCGCAGTCACCTGACTTAAATCCGATTGAGAACCTCTGGTGGGACTTAAAGAAAGCAGTTGCAGTGCGCAAGCCTAAGAATGTGACTGAACTGGAGGCTTTTGCCCATGACGAATGGGCGAAGATACCCGTAGATCGCTGCAAGACACTTGTGTCAAGCTATGCTTCACGTTTAAAAGCTGTTATAACTGTAAAAGGATGTTGTACTAAGTACTAAGATTGAATGTCACTTGGGGGTTGAATAAAACTGATAATAATGTGAGCACAGAAAAGACATTTGTGGTTATTTCATTATAAATGTTATGTTATATTTGTCTGACCTACACGTGCCTCTTTGATTTAATTGTAAGCAAGATGACTGAATGATCAAAATCAATGTCAAACTGGCCAAAACACTCAATTTCAGTGGGGGTTGAATAATTTTGAACACAACTGTAATTAATGCAGCATATGAATCCACACACTGAGGGGAAGCGCCTCTCTGCAGTATCTAATATCTAATAAACCTTTTATTATTATATTCTGCAGTAAAGAGTCTCTTTATTCTTAGATTTTTTTAGGATCTTTTTAAGCATTTTTTGATTTTTGTTTTCTTTTCTTTTTTTTGTGCCAGCCTCATAGGCTTCAATGATAAAAATATTCCCGTTTTAAACCAATATCTAATAAACCGTTTATTATTAGATTATGCAGTAAGGAGTCTCTTTATCTTTAGATTTTTTTAGGATCTTTTAAGCATTTTTTGTAAAGAAAAATCTGAGCCACAAGGTGTGGGAAATGTTTTATGCCCCATAGGCTTCAATGTTAAAAAACGTTTATTATTATATTCTGAAGTGTGCAGATTCATATGCTGCATTAATTATACTGCAGAGAGGTGCTTCCCAGCAGTGTGTGGATTCATATGCTGCATTAATTATACTGCAGAGAGGCGCTTCCCGGCAGTGTGTGGATTCATATGCTGCATTAATTATACCGCAGAGAGGCGCTTCCCAGCAGTGTGTGGATTCATATGCTGCATTAATTATACTGTAGAGACGCGCTTCCCAGCAGTGTGTGGATTCATATGCTGCATTAATTATACTGCAGAGAGGCGCTTCCCAAGCAGTGTGTGGATTCTTATGTTGCATTAATTATACTGCAGAGAGACGCTTCCCAAGCAGTGTGTGGATTCATATGCTGCATTAATTATACCGCAGATAGGCGCTTCCCCGCAGTGTGCGGATTCATATGCTGCATTAATTATACTGCAGAGAGGCGCTGCCCGTCAGTGTGTGGATTCATATGCTGCATTAATTATACTGCAGAGAGGCGCTTCCCAAGCAGTGTGCGGATTCATATGCTGCATTAATTATACCTCAGAGAGGCGCTTCCCAAGCAGTGTGTGGATTCATATGCTGCATTAATTATACCGCAGATAGGCGCTTCCCAAGCAGTGTGCGGATTCATATGCTGCATTAATTATACTGCAGAGAGACGCTTCCCAAGCAGTGTGTGGATTCATATGCTGCATTAATTATACCGCAGATAGGCGCTTCCCCGCAGTGTGCGGATTCATATGCTGCATTAATTATACTGCAGAGAGGCGCTGCCCGTCAGTGTGTGGATTCATATGCTGCATTAATTATACTGCAGAGAGGCGCTTCCCAAGCAGTGTGCGGATTCATATGCTGCATTAATTATACTGCAGAGAGGTGCTTCCCAGCAATGTGTGGATTCATATGCTGCATTAATTATACCGCAGAGAGGCGCTTCCCAAGCAGTGTGTGGATTCATATGCTGCATTAATTATACTGCAGAGAGGCGCTTCCCCTCAGTGTGTGGATTCATATGCTGCATTAATTATACTGCAGAGAGGTGCTTCCCCTCAGTGTGTGGATTCACATGCTGCATTAATTATACTGCAGAGAGGCGCTTCCCGGCAGTGTGTGGATTCACATGCTGCATTAATTATACTGCAGAGAGGCGCTTCCCAGCAGTGTGTGGATTCATATGCTGCATTAATTATACTGCAGAGAGGCACTTCCCGGCAGTGTGTGGATTCATATGCTGCATTAATTATACCGCAGAGAGGCGCTTCCCAGCAGTGTGCGGATTCATATGCTGCATTAATTATACTGCAGAGAGGCGCTTCCCAGCAGTGTGTGGATTCATATGCTGCATTAATTATACCGCAGGGAGGCGCTTCCCAGCAGTGTGCAGATTCATATGCTGCATTCATTTTTTTTTAGTTATTTTTCGTTTTAAATCATTTTATTTGTTCTGTTTTTTGGGTTTTTTTTCAGATAATTTTGTTCAGCTTTTTTTCCATTTTAAAACATTTTGTTCTGGTTTTTATTTTTAAAGTCAGACCATTTGGGTCAGTATTTTTGCGTGTTTTAAATCGTTTTGTTAATTTTTGTTCCTTTCATACCATTTAAGGCTAGGGTCAGACGAACGCATTTTTATGTTGTCTGTGAAAAAGTGCGTTCGAACGAATGGACGCATTTTTTCACAGAATACGTGATAGTGGTCATACTATGCGCATTTTCGTCCGTGATTTTGTACGGATCATCAATAAAACACTTTTTGTGTCTGGACGTTATGTTGGCCGTACACTAGCAGCGTCTGACGTCTCCCAATCACGCACACACGCCGCTAGCGGACGCAGCGCACTCTGTACATCAGTACCTGCGGTTTCACGTTCTCGAAAAAATGCGTTCATTTTCCACTTGCGTTGCGCAGCCGGACTTTTGTGCGACCGTACATCGTATATTGGCCGTCATTGCCCGGCATCTGCTGCTAGTGCGGCCGTAATTAAGTGCGGCTGCACGCGCGTTCGCACTGCCTCAGTCTGACCCTAGCCTAAATATGATTAAATAAAGTTGTGCAATGCATATTCATAAGAAAAAAAGGATCTTTAATAAAACCGTTAGAATCGTCAGAATTACCGTAGCGACCGAAATATCAGATTGACCGAAATATCGGATTATCCGAAATACCATTCGTTTAACTCAAAATGAATAGACACTTTGAAACGAAGGGAACAGACGATCCGAAAAGACCGAAAAATGCGATATCAGGAAAAAAGTCGATACGAAAAAAACGAGCCGAAACGAAAATTTTAAAGAGCCGAACCGAACCGAAAAAAAATCAGTGCGCATCCCTACTGCAGAATATTATAATAAACGGTTTATTAGATATTGAATTAAACAGGAATATTTTTAACATTGAAGCCTATGGGATTCGTCTGAATAAACCTGTCGAATGAAACCACCGAACAGCAGGGCATTTCGGGAACTTTTCTCCGCTGTTTTGTGTTCTCTGAATTGCCGAAGCATTGCTTCTCTATGGGGATTTCACTGCCCTCGAACAGACACCGAACAGGCACCTTATGTGCAGGCAATTCGCCAACATTTGGCGAACTGCCTGCTCTCTGGATAGCCGAATGGCCAGGAAAGGTAACGGTACGATGAATTTCACTGTTCGGTTACTTTTCGGCCACAATTCGGATCTCTTTGAATAACCCTGATAGAGAGACAGACAGAGAGAGGGGGATATAAGGAGACAGACACAGAGAAGGGGATATAGAGAGACACACAGAGAGGGGGATATAAAGAGACAGGGGGATATGAAGAGACAGACACAGAGAAGGGGACATAAGGAGACAGACATAGGGGGGAATATAAAGAGACAGACACAGAGGGGGGATATAGAGAGACAGACAAAGTGAGGGGGATAAAGAGAGACAGACGCAGAGGGGGTATAAAGAAACAGAGTGGCGATATAAAGAGAAAGACACAGAGAGAGGGATATAGCGAGACAGACATAAAGAGGGAGGATATAAAGAGGCAGACACATAACTATACAGGATTTTATACAGAGCAGGTTTGTCAGGAATAGCCAAGTCGGTACACAGGGCGGGTTTGTCAAGATTATAGCCAGGTCGGTACACAGAGCGGGTTTGTCAAGAATAGTCAAGTCGGTACACCGAGTAGCCAAATACAAAAGAAAGCACTGAGGGCTATGAGAACCACGTCAAGGCACTGGAGTGAAACACTGGGCTTTAAACCCAGCGGGTGCCGTGTCATCAAGTCGCACCCCGCCCCCTGGCGTTTCACATGACTGCAACAATCCTGCTCTTCATTCGGCGCCCTCCAGCGAGCAACGAGCAGGATGCTGCCGGGGGCCGTCAGAGCGGGAAATGACACATCTAATAGGATAATGTCTTCACATTCCAGAACAATAGTACAACAGTTTCAGATTTTATAGTATCTGATTGATAATCCCTACCTGGCGTGAGTTATCACATTAATTTAATAATAAACAGAAAGTACAAACAATAGCTTGGTCAGCAAACCTGTATCTTCCATGATAGCAGGAAACCCATACAGTAGAATAAAGTCTGCCATAAATGGAGCCAAGTGCACTGCAAACAATCTGAAAAGTTAACCCCTTTTGTAAATCCAGACCTGGAGTTTATTCGGCGCAAGGTCTTGTTACCAGTGGGGTACCTCAGGGGTCAGTACTTGGACCCATTCTCTTTAATATTTTTATTAGTGATATTGCAGAAGGTATTAATGGTAAAGTATGTCTTTTTGCTGATGACACAAAGATTTGCAACAGGGTTGACGTTCCTGGAGGGATCAGCCAAATGACAAATGAGTTAGGTAAACTAAAAAAATGGTCGGAGTTGTGGCAATTGAGTTTTAACGTGGATAAGTGCAAGATAATGCACCTGGGGCGTAAAAACCCAAGGTCTGAATATAGAATATTTGATACAGTCCTAACCTCAACATCTGAGGAAAGGGATTTAGGGGTTATTATTGCAGAGGATCTAAGGGTAAGTAGTCAATGTAATAGAGCAGCAGGAAATGCTGGCAGAATGCTTGGTTGTGTAGGGAGAGGTATTAGCAGTAGGAAAAGGGAAGTGCTCATGCCACTGAACAGAGCACTGGTGAGACCTCACTTGGAGTACTGTGTGCAGTACTGGAGACCGTATCTCCAGAAGGATATAGACATCTTAGAGAGAGTTCAGAGAAGGGCTACTAAAATGGTGTACGGCTTGAAGGAGAAAAGTTACCAAGAAAGGCTTAATGATCTTAACATGTACAGCTTGGAAAAAAGACGAGACAGAGGAGATATGATAGAAACATTTAAATACGTAAAGGGAATCCACAAGGTAGAGGAAGGGAGTATATTTGAAAGGAAACAAAGTAGCAAAACAAGAGGACATAGTCTTAGATTAGAGGGGCAAAGGTTTAAAAGTAACATCAGGAAGCATTATTTTACTGAGAGGGTGGTGGATACATGGAACAGTCTTCCAGTTGAAGTGGTAGAGGCCAAAACAGTAATTGAATTTAAGCAAGCATGGGATAGGCATAAGGCTATCCTAAACAAAAGATAAATCCAGGTAAAGTATCCATGTAATTGGGCAGACTAGATGGGCCGAAAGGTTCTTATCTGCCGACATTTTTCTATGTTTCTATGATCAAAATTAAAAGCAACTGGAATCCCAAATCCATCACAACGTCAAAAATCACTGGTAACAAATGACAGCATTTCACAACCCTAAAATCCAAAGCGTGATGAGAGACATTTCACAGGGTGGCTTCCCCTGGTGCTCTTTGGATCTTAGTTTTGGGAAATGCCAATAATTGCAATTTTCACCAGCAAAATTAGGAATGTGCATGGCTGAAAATTTTGTTTTGTTTCGTTACATTTTTAAATTATTTCGTTTTTGGAATTTCGTAACCAATTTCCTTTAGTTTCGGATCGATTTGAAATTTCAAATCAATTTGAATTTCATATATCAATTCGATAGTTGATATCGATTCGAATTTTGGATCAATAAACGAAACCCCAATTAATCAAATTTTGCCGTTAAAAGAAAAGCTAGGGTTAAATTTTAAGCTGTGTCACAGATTTAACAAATTAAACAGTGAAACAAAATGAATTTGTTTCATAAAGTCCTTTGCTGACTATTACTTGTATTGTAAATTAAGATCAATTCGATAGTTATATCAATTTGATAGTTCATTTCAAATTCAATAGTTGATATCAGTTATTCAAATTTTTCTTTTATGATGACACAGTGTAAAACTAAATTTGTTATATACTGTTTCGTTTCGATTTAGTATCATATCGATTCATTATTCAGAAGTACTTCTGGATACGAATTATCAAATTTCGTTCCAAATTTTTATTTTTTCCGAAACGAATGCACATTTCTACCAGCAATTTGCAACACTGGCTCTTTATAAATAACCTCTTAAACTGGGACTGTCAAACTCCGGCCATGCAGATGTTGACCACCTATGATTCCTAGAAGTATCTGAATGCAATAGATTCCAGTGTCCCTTTAAAACCTGCTGTAACAAAGCCTTCAATTTTCAGGCACATGGAAGAAAGTATCATTTCATAATATAAAACGAGAGGCACTTGATATAATATGGATTTGCAGCTTTCATTAACTTTAGTTTCTTCTTTGTTTGTTCATTGGTTTGTGAGCATTCTTCCTTTAAGAAAATGTAACTGAGCTACAAGGAGAACAAAAACATTCTGCCTCACGGTATATATATATATATATATGTTACAGTCAGGGTGCTGCGAGCTGTGAGATTAAATTCTATGTTGCTCTAACCTGTACATGCTCTGCTTTCTTTACGGGTTCGGAGCGTTGCTGATTACTATAAAAACATCTATAATGATTCGTTCAAATAAACCCTGAGATATTCATTTTGCCAGAGGGGTCACTCAGGCACATCTCGTTAATCCTTCGTCAAAACGGTTCTTCACTAAGCATTGTTGCGACACTGTATTTCATCATATGTGCTAACTATGGAAAATGACCGCTGTTGCAACTACTGTGCACTTCAGTGATGATACCACGTCCACCAATACTCTTCCATAAAACGAGTAACCTGCGTCTGTTCTCCATTTAGCATGGCGCCGGATCGCGGTCCGGCACCTCAGGGGTTAAAGACAGGCATCGCTTGAAAGGGCAGACACTCCCCTTCCAAGCGATGCCTGTCTTGAGCTTCTAGGTCCTCCCGATCAGCAGGGAGAGGGATCCGAAAGGATCGCCCCCTTCCTTCAGGCAATCGCCCGGCTTTGCTACGGGGCTCGTCTGAAAATGACATCCACGCGTCCGACGCAATGACATCATTACAGCGGGAGGGTCCATAAAAGTGGCGTCTGACTTCTAGGAAGTCAGAACGCCGTGGGACCCCGGACCTGAGAGGTGAGTATCTCTCTGGCTCCCGCCAAGCGGATGACATGTGGGGAACGTCCTCCGCATACAGCGGGAGTCAATGAGGACGTTCCCCACACATCATCCGCAGTCAAGGGGTTAACTCATTAAAATAATCCTTTTAAAAATGATGTCAAAATAATACACTTGGACCCAGCAGCGAGTTGGGGAATCTATTGTGTCCCCTCCAGTCTTACAAATGGCGACCGCTCTGCTGTAGCAGCCATCACCCACTCATTGCAGCTAAGGCTGCGCCGCGGCACAGAAAGTCCCTGTCGAAAATGTGGGAAACTGCCTATTGCTTTAAAGATACTGTACATTACTGACACACCTCACATTACAGAGCTCCACAGCAATAAAACTCACTGTAATGTGCGGTGTGTATGAGCTTATCAAAGAACTCCACACCAGTAAAACTCCCAGTAATGTGTATGAGTGTATCACAGAGCTCCACAGCAATAAAACTCCCAGCAATGTGCGGTGTGTAGGAGCGTATCACAGAGCTCCACAGCAATAAAACTCACAGTAATGTGCGATGTGTATGAGCTTATCACAGAACTCCACAGCAGTAAAACTCCCAGTAATGTGTATGAGTGTATCACAGAGCTCCACAGCAATAAAACTCCCAGCAATGTGCGGTGTGTATGAGCGTATCACAGAGCTCCAAGCAATAAAACTCCCAGCAATGTATCACAGAGCTCCACAGCAATACAACGCACTGAAATGTGCAGTGTGTATCAGCGTTAGATATGTGCACAGCATTATTAATTTTTCTTTTAATTTTGTTCCGGATTTTTTTGTCATTTTTTTTCCATTTCAGGTCATTTTAATCCGTTTTTTTTTTTCCATTTTGGGCCATTCATTATTTTACCGCTATTCATAATTTCAGACCAATCTGAAATTTTGGACACCCGGTTATCATTTCGGATCACTTAATTTTCCGTTTTTATGTGTAATTTCGAACTTTTTGGCGATTCGTAATTTCGGACGGCTGATATTTAGTTTTTCGGATCACTTCCTTTTTCCTTTTTATGTGTTATTCCGTATTTCTTTTTTTAGGAGTTATTTCATTTTTTTATTAGTTATTTCAGAATGTCAAATAGATTACTACCAATAATTTGAAAATACCAGCTGTCAACCGTTTATTTTTTTTACTGCAGCAAAAAGTTTCTTATTTTTTAGGCATTTTTCAGGATTTTTCGGGTTAAATTTTAAGTTTCCTAATTTATGTTAAAGAAACGAGGTTTTTTTCCCATAGGTTTCAAAGCAAAACAATATTCGTGTTTTTATTAAATATTTCTTAAACCTGTATTTTTTTCACGTTCAGCAAAATGTCATTTTGTTGATTTTTTTTTTGTGATTTTTTAATGAAATTTTATTGTTCCTAATTCATTTTAAAACGAGGCTTTTTTTTCGTTCTGCAATGAATTGAATAGATGTGATGTTTCAGCACCAAGGTGAGCTCCATAGCTGTCCATGGCCCTGAAACATTTTCAATGAATACTATCAGGGTTATTCAGAGAGAGGCGAAAAACAAGAGAATGACTGGAGAATGGAAAATTCTAGGTCAAAATAGCCGATTTGGAAAGTGAGATAAATTGGAGAATTTTTCTGGCTTGGCTATTTTGACCTAGAATTTTCCATTCTTCTGCTTTTCACCTCTCTCTGAATAACCCTGTATGTTTCAGATCAGCAGTTCAGCACAATGGACAACTATGGAACTCTCCATGGTGCTGAAACATCGTATCTATTCAGTTCATTGCAGACCGGAAAAAAGCCTCATTTTAACCTTTATGTATATTTGTTATTCTACCTCCCATTGTACAGCGCTCCGGAACTTTTTAGGGCTTTATAAAATCTTGTAACTATAGAATAAAACAGGAACAATAAAATTTCACCAAAAAAATCTTGAAAAATGCTTAAAAAAATCCAAAAAATAAATAAACAAAATGACTTTTTGCTGCAAGTGGAAAAAAATAAACGGTTTAATAAATATTCCATAGAGACACAAATATTTTTTTGTACATTGAAACCTATGGGGGAAAAAAAGCCTAGTTTCTTTAAAATAAATTAGGGAACTTAAAATGCACCCAAAAAAAAATGTTGCAAAAATTGCCTAAAAATTCCTAATAAATAAATAAAAATACCTTTTCCTGCAAGTGAAAAAAATAAAAGTTTTTCATTATATTTAATAAAAACGGGGATTATTTTTAACACTGAAACCTATAGGCGTATCCTATAGGATTCAATGTTTAAATAAATCTCACTTTTTATTACTTTGAAATCATTTTTTTCTATTTTTTTTCATTGTGGATCATTTTTGTTCCATTTTGGATCATTTTTTATGTGTTACCACTATTCGCAATTTCGGCCGATTCGTCATTTCGGATGGCTGATATTATGTTTTTCGGAAACATAAAAAATAACGAAAATTGTGATTTTCATCCGAATTTCCATTCGTAACTAAACGAAATGCACATGTCTAATGAGTGTATCACAGAGCTCCACAGCAATAAAAGTCACAGTAATGTGTGTGTCCATGAGTGTCTCACAGAGCTCCACAGCAATAAAATGCAAAAAAATATTAGATTTATTTATTTATTTATAAAGGATTTTACCAGGAAGGATACATTGAGATTTCTCTCGTTTTCAAGTATGTCCTGGGTTCAAGAACATTGAAGTGTTACAGTTACAGAAATACAAAGTAATACAATGCAAGATATAAAAGAATAAAAATTTACGTTATTATTTATTACATTATATATAAAATACAATATATTATTAAAATTTTTAGACTATTGTTAAATAAAATATAAACCTATATTATTAATAGACTTATTAAAATCAATTTAACTATAATAAAATTTATTATGAAAAATACATAGTTTAGTGCGGTGGCATTGATGACCTTATAAGCGGGAAAAACCAAAGCTTCTGCTTTTAGAAGCAAAATATTTATTTATTTTTTACACAAAATGACACGACAAAGATAGTCAGACTCTGTTATAGGATACACGGGTCCAGAGATACAGGGTTCTAAATGACGCCTGCATCTGCCATAATGGGATTTCCCTGCCCAGCAGGGGAAATACGAATTTGTGCAGTCATTTGTGACTCCCGCAGCCCGGGGGGCAGTCCCACAGCATGGCTGACACCCAAGGCGTCAGCCCGCTGTGACTGCAGTCCCTGCTCCGGTCCAGATCAGCACCGAGCACTGCAGCGACACAGGACTTCCGTGGAGCGTCCACCGAGTTGGGGAGGGAATCCCCATGATGCTCCATGGTTGTTCCAGCACTGCATGGGCAGCAAGGTAGACTGATGGGGCCCCAATCCGGGCCCCTCCCCCATCTGGGCCCATGAGTGCCCGATGGATCAATCTGCCCCTGTACCCCCGCAATGCTGTAAAACAGGGATCGCAAACTCTGCCACCGGCTGGGTGGAGTAGAGGAAACATCCCTGCTCTGCATGGAGAGAGCCTGTGAAGTCATGGGTTCGATCCTGACGAGCAGCCTCTCCAGTAAGTGTCCTTG
Organism: Leptobrachium leishanense; assembly: GCA_009667805.1. NCBI lineage: Eukaryota > Metazoa > Chordata > Amphibia > Anura > Megophryidae > Leptobrachium > Leptobrachium leishanense. The sequence goes on along the minus strand of CM019063.1, from coordinate 513,122,917 downwards.
GGCAAGACACCTAACGGTACATACTCGCCACCCAGGACATACTTGAAAACTAGAGGAATCTCAATGTATCCTTCCTGGTAAAATCCTTTCTAAAAAAAAAACAGATTTTGATTGTCTGCAATTCCCAGAATTCTTTGAATGCAACAGATGGCCAGAGAATCATGGGAGTTGTAGTTCAGGAATATCAAGGGGTTTCCGGAGTTTGAAATCCTTGCTCTAGAGGAATGGTCACCTTCTCTTACATATACAAGTACTGTACACCGCGGTGCCTCATGTATTACATCATTGCTTACGCTGTGTGATCTGTAAACAGAAAAACAACGTTATAGGAATATTCGAACGATTGACATACATTGTATCCATTAGTTAGGGTCCAGCAAATTTAATATAAAACTCCACCAAATGTACACATTGATGGTTAAAGGCCAGCGTCAAAGACCTATTGGACCATCTGCCCCCATTCTAAATACCGTGGAATTTCAACCAAGCCGTCAGACATCCATGAGAAAAATGCTCACCACCACGGTTTTCAAGCAACGAGGCTGAGAATGGCTTTGCACATGGCTGAAGGAAAGGCACTGAACGGCACCTGATTGGTAATTACTGGCAGATTAAGCTTGTTTTAGTGTTGTGGTATCACATCCCATACAGTGCCGTGCTGCGCTAAGAGGATTGGAATCAGCCGGTATCAACTGGAAACATGCAAAATTACTCCAATCCCATTAAAAGATTTAACAGACTGGAACTCTTTGCTGGCCGGAGCGCACGGTCACAGAACGCAGAGTCGCCTGCAAATTCCATTACAGTATTCTAATAATCACAGGACCATCAATTATTATAAGAGCAATGCGTTTTAGCTGAAATTTAAAGGGCCACTACCACCAAAAAATGAAATGTCCTTATTGTGTTTATTTTATGTTCCTGATATCTTACACGTGCTTTGTTTTTTAGTTAAGAAAATATTTTACTCGATGCGTGTCACTGGGTGCATCCATTGTGTGAGATTTTGTGTCGTAAACTATAGTATAATTAATGCAGCATATGAATCCACACACTGCTGGGAAGCGTCTATCTGCGGTATAATTAATGCAGCATATGAATCCACACACTGCCGGGAAGCGCCTCTCTGCAGTTTAGTTAATGCAGCATATGAATCCGCACACTGCCGAGAAGCGCCTCTCTGCAGTATAATTAATGCAGCATATGAATCCACACACTGTGGGGAAGCGCCTCTTTGCGGTATAATTAATGCAGCATATGAATCCACACACTGCCGAGAAGCGCCTCTCTGCAGTATAATTAATGCAGCATAAGAATCCACACACTGCCGAGAAGCGCCTCTCTGCGGTATAATTAATGCAGCATAAGAATCCACACACTGCTGGGAAGCGCCTCTCTGCAGTATAATTAATGCAGCATATGAATCCACACACTGCTAGGAAGCGCCTCTCTGCGGTATAATTAGGCTAGGGTCAGACTAACGCATTTTTCACGTTGTCCGTGAAAATGTGCGTTCGAAGAATGGACGTATTTTTTCACGGAATACGCAATAGCGGTCATACTATGCGCAGTTTCATCCGTGATTTTGTACGGATCATCAATAAAACACTTCTTGCATCTGGACGTTATGTTGGCCGGACATTAGCAGTGTCTGACATCTCCAATTCACGCACACACGCCTCTAGCGGACGCAGCGCACTCTGTACGTCAGTACTAGTGGTTTAACGTTCTCGAAAAAATGCGTTCATTTTCCACTTGCGTTGCGCAGCCGGACTTTTGTGCGACCGTACTTCGTATATTGGCCGTCATTGCCCGGCATCTGCTGCTAGCACGGCCGTGATTAAGTGCGCCAGAACGCGCGTTCGCACTGCCTCAGTCTGACCCTAGCCTTAATGCAGCATATGAATCCACACACTGCTGGGCAGCGCCTCTCTGCGGTATAATTAATGCAGCATATGAATACACACACTGCTAGGAAGCGCCTCTCTGCAGTATAATTAATGCAGCATATGAATCCGCACACTGCTAGGAAGCGCCTCTCTGCAGTATAATTAATGCAGCATATGAATCCGCACACTGCTAGGAAGCACCTCTCTGCAGTATAATTAATGCGGCATATGAATCCACACACTGCGGGGAAGCGCCTCTCTGCGGTATAATTAATGCAGCATATGAATCCACACACTGCTTGGGAAGCGCCTCTCTGCAGTATAATTAATGCAGCATATGAATCCACACACTGCTGGGCAGCGCCTCTCTGCGGTATAATTAATGCAGCATATGAATCCACACACTGCGGGGAAGTGCCTCTCTGCGGTATAGTTAATGCAGCATATGAATCCACACATTGACGGGAAGCGCCTCTCTGCAGTATAATTAATGCAGCATATGAATCCACACACTGCCGGGAAGCGCCTCTCTGCAGTATAATTAATGCAGCATATGAATCCACACACTGCCGGGAAGCGCCTCTCTGCAGTATAATTAATGCAGCATATGAATCCACACACTGCTGGGCAGCGCCTCTCTGCAGTATAATTAATGCAGCATATGAATCCACACACTGCTGGGCAGCGCCTCTCTGTGGTATAATTAATGCAGCATATGAATCCACACACTGCCGGGAAGCGCCTCTCTGCAGTATAGTTAATGCAGCATATGAATCCACACACTGCGGGGATGCGCCTCTTTGCGGTATAATTAATGCAGCATATGAATCCACACACTGCCGGGAAGCGCCTCTCTGCAGTGGTAATTAATGCAGCATATGAATCCACACACTGCCGGGAAGCGCCTCTCTGCAGTATAATTAATGCAGCATATGAATCCACACACTGCTGGGCAGCGCCTCTCTGCGGTATAATTAATGCAGCATATGAATCCACACACTGCCGGGAAGCGCCTCTCTGCAGTATAGTTAATGCAGCATATGAATCCACACACTGCGGGGAAGCGCCTCTTTGCGGTATAATTATTGCAGCATATGAATCCACACACTGCCGGGAAGAGCCTCTCTGCAGTATAATTAATGCAGCATATGAATCCACACACTGCCGGGAAGCGCCTCTCTGCGGTATAATTAATGCAGCATATGAATCCGCACACTGCCGGGAAGCACCTCTCTGCAGTATAATTAAAGCAGCATGTGAATCTGCACACTGCCGGGCAGCGCCTCTCTGCGGTATAATTAATGCAGCATATGAATCCACACACTGCCGGGAAGCGCCTCTCTGCGGTATAGTTAATGCAGCATATGAATCCACACATTGCCGGGAAGCGCCTCTCTGCTGTATAATTAATGCAGCATATGAATCCACACACTGCCGGGAAGCGCCTCTCTGCAGTATAATTAATGCAGCATATGAATCCACACACTGCTGGGCAGCGCCTCTCTGCGGTATAATTAATGCAGCATATGAATCCACACACTGCCGGGAAGCGCCCCTCTGCAGTATAGTTAATGCGGCATTTGAAACCACACACTGCCGGGAAGCGCCTCTCTGCAGTATAATTAATACAGCATATGAATCCACACACTGCTGGGCAGCGCCTCTCTGCGGTATAATTAATGCAGCATATGAATCCACACACTGCCGAGAAGCGCCTCTCTGCGGTATAATTAATGCAGCATATGAATCCACACACTGCCGGGAAGCGCCTCTCTGCAGTATAGTTAATGCAGCATATGAATCCACACACTGCGGGGAAGCGCCTCTTTGCGGTATAATTAATGCAGCATATGAATCCACACACTGCCGGGAAGCGCCTCTCTGCAGTGGTAGTTAATGCAGCATATGAATCCACACACTGTCGGGAAGCGCCTCTCTGCAGTATAATTAATGCAGCATATGAATCTGCACACTGCCGGGAAGCGCCTCTCTGCAGTATAATTAATGCAGCATATGAATCCACACACTGCTGGGCAGCGCCTCTCTGCGGTATAATTAATGCAGCATATGAATCCACACACTGCCGGGAAGCGGCTCTCTGCAGTATAGTTAATGCAGCATATGAATCCACACACTGCGGGGAAGCGCCTCTTTGCGGTATAATTATTGCAGCATATGAATCCACACACTGCCGGGAAGCGCCTCTCTGCAGTATAATTAATGCAGCATATGAATCCACACACTGCCGGGAAGCGCCTCTCTGCGGTATAATTAATGCAGCATATGAATCCGCACACTGCTGGGCAGCGCCTCTCTGCGGTATAATTAATGCAGCATATGAATCCACACACTGCTGGGCAGCGCCTCTCTGCAGTATAATTAATGCAGTATATGAATCCACACACTGCTAGGAAGCGCCTCTCTGCAGTATAATTAATGCAGCATATGAATCCGCACACTGCTAGGAAGCACCTCTCTGCAGTATAATTAATGCAGCATATGAATCCACACACTGCTGGGCAGCGCCTCTCTGCGGTATAATTAATGCAGCATATGAATCCACACACTGCTGGGCAGCGCCTCTCTGCGGTATAATTAATGTAGCATATGAATCCACACACTGCCGGGAAGCGCCTCTCTGCAGTATAATTAATGCAGCATATGAATCCACACACTGCCGGGCAGCGCCTCTCTGCGGTATAATTAATGTAGCATATGAATCCACACACTGCCGGGAAGCGCCTCTCTGCGGTATAATTAATGCAGCATATGAATCCACACATTGCCGGGAAGCGCCTCTCTGCAGTATAATTAATGCAGCATATGAATCCACACACTCCAGGGAACTTCCCAGCATTTTGTGGATTCATATGCCACATTAGGCTAGGGTCAGACGAAAGCATTTTTCCCCGCGAACGTGAAAAAGTGCTTCCGAATGCATTGACGTATTTTTTCACAGAATGCGCAAAAACGGTCAGACGACGCGCATTTTCGGGTGTGATTTTGTACGGATCGTCAATAAAACTCTTTTTGCGTCTGGACGTTATGTAGGCTGGACATTAGCAGTGTCTGACATCTCCTAATCACGCACACACGCCGCTATGCCGCAGCTGCACACTCAGTACGTCAGTACTAACGGTTCTGCGTTCTCAAAAAAATGCGTTCAAATTCCACTTGCGTTGCACGGCCGGACTTTTGTGCGGCCGTACATCGTATAGTGGCCATTATTTGCTGCTAGTGCGGCTGTAATTAAGTGCGCCAGAACGCATGTTAAAAGTGCGCTGGTCTGACCCCAGCCTTAATTATAACTCATGAAAAAGGAAAAACTAACTGATCAAAAAAAGAATCGATCCGAATCAATGAATCGATCTGCAGAGAGGTGCTGCCCAGCAGTGTGTGGATACATATGCTGCATTGAAACCTATGGGTTAAAAAGCCTTGTTTCTTTAAAAAAAAGTTAGAAAACCTAAAATGTCACCCAAAAAAATGTCTAAAAAATCCTAAAAGAATAAGTAAAGAAACTTTCTTTCTATAGTAATCTACTTTCCATTCTTAAATAATCAATAAAAAACAAAAAACCAACTGATCCGAATCACCCGAAATGATCCGAATCACCAAAATGATCCAAATCACTGAATGATCTGAATCATCGAATCGAATCGATCCGAAACTTCGGGTGGTCGATATTTCGTGTTTTGAAATGCTCCCAAAACATGAAAATGACGAATTTCGGCCAAATTTCAATTCGGAATGAAACGAATTGCCCATTTCTATGTATATGTATGTATTCCCTGTTAGAATTATAGTAAAATGTTCCCGTTTTGTAAGGAATTGTGTTCCCCCTGCAATGTCTCACACCGATCTTGTCTGTCGCAGCCGAGCTGCACGTTGCAACAATGTATCTATGTGTGTGCAACTGTATCCTTCCCTATGAGACGGCTCGGCTGCTGCGTTGTCTGTTCTATCCGTGTGCTGTTAATATTTCGTTCCTACATTATGATATTTTGTTTCCCTGATATGTGTAGATTGTGTCCCTGTGTTTGGTGCTGTTCCCCAATGCTTCCTGCTCAACCAGAAATTGTATTTCTCCTGCCCCCTGCCTGCACACATCACACATATCACAAACCGCCGCCGGCGAGACCTGGCAACTGCCCGCCAGACTTTAACCCTGAGCATTCCAGCCACTATACACTCCACCAGGGTGCTTTTTGGTAAGTGTGTCCCTAAAATCAGGAGCCTGATATGAGGTGATTCCTGTGGGGGAGCACTATCAGAAACCCCATCATCCAGCCTCCTCCTATGACGAGCACGGCCACTCTGCTACCCGGGTACATTAAAGCAGCGGCCGGACTTATCCAGTTCACGGTTCAGTCCCTCAGGCGTGAATCAGGACTCTCTTTTGGTATGAGTAGCCCGGGGACCAGAGCTATGCGTCAGTACCTGAGTGGTGCTGCCGCTCCACAAGGATCACCCCCAAATAACTCGGAGAATGAAAGTCGGGAGATCAGGCTGCCTGAGGGACCCTGAGCCAGAGCATCTAATGAGCCAGCCTGGAAAACTGGGATCAGTTGGGGGCGAATCACTATTTTCATTCACATTGTATTGTTCCAACACATTCCACAGTATGTAGTACATACGTAATTTACCTGCAAAGTGTCATTCATTCAATTAAACAAAGAATCAGCAACCTTGGCTTTCCAGATGTTTTGGAAGTACATTTCTCAAGAGGCTCTGCCAGCCTAATAAGTCACTATGCATTGTGGGAGATATAGTTTCAAAGCCTCTGTAGTGCCAAGGTTACTGAGCCCTGAACGTAACTAATGATTACCACCAAACAGAATACTGCTACCTGATACATATGACGGCAGTGATTGAAAATGCAAGGGGAGTCCTGGGAATGCTTTCCCTGCATCACGCTATCCCTGCATCACGCTTTCCCTGCATCACGCTTTCCCTGCATCACGCTTTCCCTGCATCACGCTTTCCTTGCATCACGCTTTCCCTGCATCATGCTTCTCGCTTTCCCTACATCACAGTTTCCCTGCATCGCACTTTCCCTGCATCACGCTTTCTCTGCATCGCACTATCCCTGCATCAGGCTTTCCCTGCATCACGCATTCCCTGCATCACGCTATCCTTGCATTAGGCTTTCCCTGCATCACGCTTTCCCTGCATCACGCTTTCCCTACATCACGCTTTCACTGCATCACGCTTTCGCATCACGCTTTCCCTGCATCGCGCTATTACTGCATCTCACTTTCCCTGCATCGTGCTATCCCTGCATCAGGCTTTCCCTGCATCACGCTTTCCCTACATCACGCTATCCTTGCATCAGGCTTTCCCTGCATTGCGCTTTCCCTGCATCTAACTTTCCCTGCATCGCGCTTTCCCTGCATCGCGCTTTCCCTGCATCGTGCTATCCCTGCATCACGCTTTCCGTGCATCACGCTATCCCTGCATCACGCTTTCTCTGCATCGCGCTATCCCTGCATCGTGCTATCCCTGCATCACGCTTTCCCTGCATCGCGCTATCCTTGCATTGCGATATCCCTGCATCACGCTATCCCTGCATCGCGCTATCCCTGCATCGCGCTTTCCCTGCATTGCGCTATCCCTGCATCGCGCTATCCCTGCATCGCGCTATCCCTGCATCGCGCTTTCCCTGCATCTCGCTTTCCCTACATCGCGCTATCCCTGCATCGCAATTTCCCTGCATCTCGCTTTCCCTGCATCAGGCTTTCCCTGCATCACGCTATCCCTGCATCGCGCTTTCCCTGCATCGCGCTTTCCCTGCATCACGCTATACCTGCATCGCGCTATCCCTGCATCGCGCTTTCCCTGCATCGCGCTTTCCCTGCATCACGCTATCCCTGCATCAGGCTTTCCCTGCATCTCGCTTTCCCTGCATCTCGCTTTCCCTGCATCGCGCTTTCCCTGCATGGCACTTTCCCTGCATCGCTCTATCCCTGCATCACGCTATCCCTGCATCAGACTATCCCTGCATCACGCTTTCCCTACATCACGCTTTCCCTGCATCACGCTATCCCTGCATCTCACTTTCCCTGCATCGCGCTATCCCTGCATCAGGCTTTCCCTGCATCATGTTTTCCGTGCATCACGCTATCCCTGCATCACGCTTTCTCTGCATCGCGCTATCCCTGCATCCCGCTTTCTCTGCATCGCGCTTTCCCTGAATCCTGCTTTCCCTGCATTGCGCTATCCTTGCATTGCACTATCCCTGCATCACGCTATCCCTGCATCGCGCTTTCCCTGCATCACGCTTTCCCTGCATTGCACTATCCCTGCATCGCGCTTTCCCTGCATCGCGCTTTCCCTGCATCGCGCTATCCCTGCATCATGCTATCCCTGCATCGCGCTTTCCCTGCATCGCGCTATCCTTGCATCATGCTTTCCCTGCATCGCGCTATCCCTGCATCGCGCTTTCCCTGCATCGCGCTTTCCCTGCATCATGCTTTCCCTGCATCTCGCTTTCCCTGCATCGCGCTATCCCTGCATCGCGCTTTCCCTGCATCGCGCTTTCCCTGCATCGCGCTATCCCTGCATCAGGCTTTCCCTGCATCGCGCTTTCCCTGCATCAGGCTTTCCCTGCATCGCGCTATCCCTGCATCATGCTTTCCCTGCATCGCGCTATCCCTGCATCGTGCTATCCCTGCATCGTGCTTTCCCTGCATCGCGCTATCCTTGCATCACGCTTTCCCTGCATCGCGCTATCCTTGCATTGCGCTATCCCTGCATCACGCTATCCCTGCATCGCGCTTTCCCTGCATCGCGCTATCCTTGCATTGCGCTATCCCTGCATCGCGCTTTCCCTGCATCGCGCTTTCCCTGCATCGCGCTTTCCCTGCATCGCGCTATCCCTCCATCGCGCTTTCCCTGCATCGCGCTTTCCCTGCATCGCGCTATCCCTGCATCATGCTATCCCTGCATCGCGCTTTCCCTGCATCGCGCTATCCTTGCATCACGCTTTCCCTGCATCGCGCTATCCTTGCATTGCGCTATCCCTGCATCACGCTATCCCTGCATCGCGCTATCCTTGCATTGCGCTATCCCTGCATCGCGCTATCCCTGCATCGCGCTTTCCCTGCATCGCGCTTTCCCTGCATCGCGCTTTCCCTGCATCGCGCTATCCTTGCATCACGCTTTCCCTGCATCTCGCTTTCCCTGCATCGCGCTATTCCCTGCATCGCGCATTCCCTGCATCTCGCTTTCCCTGCATCGCGCTATCCCTGCATCGCGCTTTCCCTGCATCATGCTTTCCCTGCATCGCGCTATCCCTGCATCGCGCTATCCCTGCATCATGCTTTCCCTGCATCGCGCTATCCCTGCATCGCGCTTTCCCTGCATCGCGCTATCCTTGCATCACGCTTTCCCTGCATCGCGCTATCCTTGCATTGCGCTATCCCTGCATCACGCTATCCCTGCATCGCGCTATCCTTGCATTGCGCTATCCCTGCATCACGCTATCCCTGCATCGCGCTTTCCCTGCATCGCGCTTTCCCTGCATCGCGCTTTCCCTGCATCGCGCTATCCTTGCATCACGCTTTCCCTGCATCTCGCTTTCCCTGCATCGCGCTATCCCTGCATCGCGCTTTCCCTGCATCTCGCTTTCCCTGCATCGCGCTATCCCTGCATCGCGCTTTCCCTGCATCATGCTTTCCCTGCATCGCGCTATCCCTGCATCGCGCTATCCCTGCATCAGGCTTTCCCTGCATCGCGCTATCCCTGCATCGCGCTTTCCCTGCATCGCGCTATCCTTGCATCACGCTTTCCCTGCATCGCGCTATCCTTGCATTGCGCCATCCCTGCATCACGCTATCCCTGCATCGCGCTTTCCCTGCATCGCGCTATCCTTGCATTGTGCTATCCCTGCATCTTGCTATCCCTGCATCGCGCTTTCCCTGCATTGCGCTTTCCCTGCATCACGCTATCCCTGCATCGCACTTTCCCTGCATCGCGCTTTCCCTGCATCATGCTTTCCCTGCATCGTGCTATCCCTGCATTGCGCTATCCTTGCATTGTGCTTTCCCTGCATCTCGCTTTCCCTGCGTCGCGCTATCCCTGCATCGCGCTTTCCTTGCATCTCGCTTTCCCTGCATCGCGCTATCCCTGCATCAGGCTTTCCCTGCATCACGCTATCCCTGCATCGCGCTTTCCCTGCATCGCGCTTTCCCTGCATCAGGCTTTCCCAGCATCGCGCTTTCCCTGCATCGCGCTTTCCCTGCATCGCGCTATCCCTGCATCGCGCTTTCCCTGCATCTCGCTTTCCCTGCATCGCGCTATCCCTGCATCAGGCTTTCCCTGCATCACGCTATCCCTGCATCGCGCTTTCCCTGCATCACGCTTTCCCTGCATCAGACTTTCCCTGCATCAGGCTTTCCCTGCATCGCGCTTTCAGAGACACAAACTTACTAAATTGCTATGTATAGTGACTATGAGACATCTGCATTTTCCTCACTAAATGTGTGAGTCATTTTGGCAAAAACAAAATTTTATTTGAAGTCAAGAATTATTATTTTTTCCACATAGGTGGACATTAATTCAAAATGGGCCTGGGAGGGAGGATGTCCACCTCCTACTGGATCCCTGGCAAGAACAGAGATAGGAAAGGTTAATCAGATGGATTTGAGTCTTTTTCCAGCCTATATTACTTCCACTGAAGGCAAATCTACAGCGATCAGAAACAGAAATAAATTCTACAATTGGGGGAAATGTAACATTTTGGAATTTGCAGATCAACACTGACAAAAAAAATCACACACTCTAATATTTGGTTGTGTCGCCTGTGAACCAAGACCTGACCAAGTGAAGCAACGCCAGATCATAACAGGCTGGTGGTATGCCAGGTGGTGAGGTTTTTACTGTAGGTGTCACATGCAGCCCGTACTGTACATCTCCAGCCGGTGGATTGGTTGCGTGTTCCGTTGGCTGATCTATATTTTCTAATGACTCTCATGGTTGTGAATGAGCAGTGTATTGGAAATCACTTAAGCTGATTCGCTACTGATACAAAATAATCCACTCCGGGAAGATTGACTGTTTTATGAATGAATGCTTAGCTGAAATAATGAAGTGCGCTTTGTATGCGCAGAGTGAACATCTGTTATTTTTAATTATAAACCGGATGGAAAGAGCAATATTTCACTCTGCTTCCAGTGATGCCATTATGCCGGGAAATCTCAGCCCAGGCGCTTAACCTTCACCCGAGGCTGAAACAAGGTAACAATAAGACAGCTTTTTATTTCATTCTTCATGCGATCTGTTATTCACCGAAAGGCTCACATGAGAGCATCAGCTGAGGAAACCAGAGGCTGAAATATCATATTAAAAACCAAAAAGCATTTTCGAGACATTTATTCCGATGGACAGAAAACCCAACATCTGTCATTGCAAATTACAAAGAAGCGTTTTAATTCACTTTGCAGAAACAAACGGCCTGCACGCACTAAAGAAACCTGCGGGACCAAACATTAAGCTCGTGAGAATGTCCGAGCTGGAAAATTCTGAAATTCACTAAAATCCATCACGCTGAATTAGGGCTGCAGGGTTAACCTCAATGTAAATATAAGGGCAGGAACACTTGGACGAGTCTGAGATTCTTTTGCTGACTCTGAAACAGTTGCTGAAGCTGAATGGTGACAGTAAATAAAAGACAGATTGCAGCCGATCCATATGATTTTTAGAAAGGTTTGCACCCAAAACAATTATAAAGTTAACCCCTTCACTCCTGAGATCGGGATAAATTAAAGTGCTCAAAGGCATCATCAGGTGCCTGATATCAACTTATCTCGATCTGCAGCTGAGCATGATAATATCAAATGAAATTTACTTCTTGCAAACAAATATTGTTGGCATTTGGGCTCCAGAAGGTACCTCCAAAGTTTTAGCACTGTGGATATGATTCCCGAGGCACTATAATTTTTAAATCCAGCTGTAGAATGTCTCAGATGGACTTTTTCCCAGCAGATCCTGCATGGAACCCAGAACTGCAGTAATTCCATTTGGCCAGGAGATGGTGACATTATTATTACAGTAAGGAATACATTGGAATATTTTCAAATATTCTTTACTATACAATTAATTAAAAACAATTTTCCAAAAATCTTGGAAAGTCAGGAGCCATCACGTGGTAGTAGGGATGCACCAATATTAGTATTCGTGCAGATACTGGCAGTTGCACATGTACTTGTACATACATACATACATACTTGTGTCTGAGGTCTGGTGTAGGTATACATGTATCTGAGGTCTGGTTACGGTTACAAGCATTTATAAAGCGCCAACAAGTTCTGTAGTGCTGATGTCTGGTGTGGTTATACATGTATTTGAGGTCTGGTGTGTGTGTATATATATACAGTTGTGTTCAAAATTATTCAACCCCCAATGCTGTAAAGGGTTTTAGGGAATTTAGTGTACATTTGTAATTGTATTCAGAATGAAATCCTACAAGGACTTTTTAAAGAACCATATGCAACTAAAATGACATCAATTGGTTTTGTAATACAGTAGTAAATGTTTCTTTTGTGAATTCTTCATTGACACAATTATTCAACCCCTTAAAGACTACCACTCTGAAGAACAGAGGTTCATTCAAGTGTTTTCAGTCAGGTATTGAAAACACCTGTGAATGTCACGGAGCAGCAATAAAGCATAATAAGCACCAATTAGGCATCTTTAAAATGACTGTGATACTCAGCTCCTTCTAGACATTTACTGGTGTGGTTACAAACATGGTGAAGTCAAGAGAATGGTCCAGGAAGACAAGAGAAGAGGTGATTACTCTTCACAGGAAGGGCAGTGGCTATAAGAAGATTGCAAAGATGTTAAACATACCAAGAGAGACCATAGGAAGCATCATTCGCAAATTCAAGGCAAAGGGCACTGTTGAAACGCTACCTGGTCGTGGCAGAAAGAAGATGCTGACTTCGACTGCTGTGCGCTACCTGAAGCGTAGAGTGGAGAAAAGTCTCCGTGTGACTGCTGAGGAACTGAGAAAAGATTTGTCAGATGTGGGTACTGAAGTTTCAGCTCAGACAATACGGCGCACACTGCGTAATGAAGGCCTCCATGCCAGAACTCCCAGGCGCACCCCCTTGCTGTCTCCAAAGAATAAGAAGAGTCGACTGCAGTATGCCAAAAGTCATGTGGACAAACCACAGAAGTTTTGGGATAGTGTTCTGTGGACTGATGAAACAAAATTAGAACTGTTTGGGCTCATGGATCAACGCTATGTTTGGAGGAGGAAGAACAAGGCCTATGAAGAAAAGAACGCCTTGCCTACTGTGAAGCATGGCGGGGGGTCAATCATGCTTTGGGGCTGTTTTGCTTCTGCAGGTACAGGCAAGCTTCAGCGTGTGCAAGGTACCATGAATTCTCTTCAGTACCAGGAGATATTGGATGACAATGTGATGCAGTCCGTCACAAACCTGAGGCTTGGGAGACGTTGGACCTTTCAACAGGACAATGATCCCAAGCATACCTCCAAGTCCACTAGAGCATGGTTGCAGATTAAAGGCTGGAACATTTTGGAGCAGCCATCGCAGTTACCTGATTTAAATCCGATTGAGAACCTCTGGTGGGACTTAAAGAAAGCAGTTGCAGTGCGCAAGCCTAAGAATGTGACTGAACTGGAGGCTTTTGCCCGTGACGAATGGGCGAAGATACCCGTAGATCGCTGCAAGACACTTGTGTCAAGCTATGCTTCACGTTTAAAAGCTGTTAGTACAACATCCTTTTACAGTTATAAGTACTAAGATTGAATGTCACTTGCGGGTTGAATAAAACTGATAATGATGTGAGCACAGAAAAGACATTTGTGGTTATTTCATTATAAATGTTATGTTATATTTGTCTGACCTACACGTGCCTCTTTGATTTAATTGTAAGCAAGATAACTGAATGATCAAAATCAATGTCAAACGGCCAAAACACTCAATTTCAGTGGGGGTTTAATAATTTTGAACACAACTGTATATCTGAGGTCTGGTGTGTGTAGTTAAGTATATAAGGTCTGGTGTGGGTATACATGTATCTGAGGTCTGGTGTGTGTATATATGTATCTGAGGTCTGGTGTGTGTATATACAGCCAGGTCCAGAAATATTGGGACATCGACACAATTCTAACATCTTTGGCTCTATACACCACCACAACGGAGTTGGAATGAAACAAACACAATGTGCTTTAACTGCAGACTGTCAGCTTTCATTTGAGGGTATGTACATCCAACTCAGGTGAACCGTGTAGGACTTACAGCAGTTTGCAGATGTGCCTCCCACTTGTTAAGGGACTAAAAGTAATGGGACAATTGGCTTCTCAGCTGTTCCATGGCCAGATGTGTGATATTCCCTCATATGTGCAGATAAAAGGCCCAGAGTTCATTTCAAGTGTGCTATTTGCATTTGGAATCTGTTGCTGTCAACTCTCAAGATGAGATCCAAAGAGCTGTCACTATCAGTGAAGCAAGCCATCATTAGGCTGAAGAAACAAAACAAACCCATCAGAGAGATAGCAAGAACATTAGGCGTGGCCAAAACAACTGTTTGGAACATTCTCAAAAAGAAGGAACGCACTGGTGAGCTCAGCAACACCAAAAGACCCGGGAGACCACGGAAAACAACTGTGGTGGATGAATGAAGAATTCTTTCCCTGGTGAAGAAAACACCCTTCACAACCGTTGGCCAGATCAAGAACACTCTACAGGAGGTAGGTGTATGTGTGTCAAAGTCAACAATCAAGAGAAAACTTCACCAGAGTGAATACAGAGGGTTCACCACAAGATGTAAACCATTGGTGAGCCTCAAAAACAGGAAGGCCAGATTAGAGTTTGCCAAACAACACCTAACAAAGCCTTCACAGTTCTGGAACAAGATCCTATGGACAGATGAGATCAAGATCAACTTGTACCAGAGTGATGGGAAGAGAAGAGTATGGAGAAGGAAAGGAACTGCTCATGAACCTAAGCATACCACCTCATCAGTGAAGCATGGTGGTGGTAGTGTCATGGCGTGGGCATGTATGGCTGCCAATGGAACTGGTTCTCTTGTATTTATTGATGATGTGACGCTGACAAAAGCAGCAGGATGAATTCTGAAGTGTTTCGGGCAATATTATCTGCTCACATTCAGCCAAATGCTGCAGAACTCATTGGACGGCGCTTCACAGTGCAGATGGACAATGACCCAGAGCATACAGCAAAAGCAACCAAAGGGTTTTTGAAGGGACAGAAGTGGAATGTTATGCAATGGCCAAGTCAATCACCTGACCTGAATTCCATGGAGCATGCATTTCACTTGCTGAAGGGAAAATGACCCAAGAACAAGCAGGAACTGAAGACAGTTGCAGTAGAGGCCTGTCAGAGCATCACCAGGGATGAAACCCAGCATCTGGTGATGTCTATGCATTCCAGACTTCAGGCTGTGATTGACTGGAAAGGATTTGCAACCAAGTATTAAGAAGGGAAAGTTTGATTTATGTTTATTATTCTGTCCCATTACCTTTGGTCCCTTAACAAGTGGGAGGCACATCTGCAAACTGCTGTAAGTCCTACACCGTTCACCTGAGTTGGATGTACATACCCTCAAATTAAAGCTGACAGTCTGCAGTTAAAGCACATTGTGTTTGTTTCATTCCAGCTCCATTGGGGTGGTGTATAGAGCCAAAGATGTTAGAATTGTGTCGATGTCCCAATATTTCTGGACCTGACTGTATGTATCTGAGGTTTGGTGTGTGTGTATATATGTATCTGAGGTCAATGTCTGTGTGTGGACAGAGTTTGTATATATGTATCTGAGGTCTGGTGCGGGTATACATGTATCTGAGGTCTGGTGTGTGGGTATACATGTAACTGAGGTCTGGTGTGTGGGTATACATGTATCTGAGGTCTGGTGTGTGTGGTCAGGAGCTGTATATATATATGTATCTGAGGTCTGGTGCGGGTATACATGTAACTGAGATCTAGTGTGTAGGTATATATATATACATATATGTATACACGCCATGACACTACCACCACCATGCTTCACTGATGAGGTGGTATGCTTAGGTTCATGAGCAGTTCCTTTCCTTCTCCATACTCTTCTCTTCCCATCACTCTGGTACAAGTTGATCTTGGTCTCATCTGTCCATAGGATCTTGTTCCATAACTGTGAAGGCTTTGTTAGGTGTTGTTTGGCAAACTCTAATCTGGCCTTCCTGTTTTTGAGGCTCTCCAATGGTTTACATCTTGTGGTGAACCCTCTGTATTCACTCTGGTGAAGTCTTCTCTTGATTGTTGACTTTGACACACATACACCTACCTCCTGGAGAGTGTTCTTGATCTGGCCAACGGTTGTGAAGGGTGTTTTCTTCACCAGGGAAAGAATTCTTCATTCATCCACCACAGTTGTTTTCCGTGGTCTCCCGGGTCTTTTGGTGTTGCTGAGCTCACCAGTGCGTTCCTTCTTTTTGAGAATGTTCCAAACAGTTGTTTTGGCCACGCCTAATGTTCTTGCTATCTCTCTGATGGGTTTGTTTTGTTTCTTCAGCCTAATGATGGCTTGCTTCACTGATAGTGACAGCTATATACATCTGAGGTCTGGTGTCTGTGCGGTCAGGTGTGTACAGGCCTGTGCAGTGGGTAAATGTGGTGTCTCTCCATACGTTTCAATATTAACATAAATTAGACAGGCTTTCAGCAATATCCTAAATTATTTCTTGGAAAGCAGTCACATAACATTAAATAAAAGTATCGGTATCGGTGAGTACCTGAAAAAAGTACTGGAACTTGATCTTAAAAAAATGGTATCGGTGCATCCCTACTTGGTAGTGAAGGGGGTTAATAAATATACCGGTCCTCATGGACTCCAGTTTGACCCAGGACAGCAAAATCCATTAAAAGAAGGCAGGCCAGGCACTTAGATGATAAAGTGGTAATTTTATTGGAGGATACCCGGATAACAATATTTAGGCTGAAATGTTGTCATCTAGGTAACTTCGTATAAAATTGCCACTTGTGACCTGAGTGCCTGTCTGCCTCCCTTCTCTTACTGGATCAATTAGATCTTGTCAAACTAAAAAAAACTTAAAATAATTTTTACAAATAGACACATATGCAAAAACCGAAAAGAACAGTAAGACCAATGCATCCTTAAACCTTCTGTGAATCTAAAAGAATCTAAGACAAATTGTAAATTTGGAGAATCTCGATTTGATTGACGGCTGTCACGTGTCTGGATAATATTTTGAGAGCAGATGTGCAAGTTAAGATATTGAGACTTTTTATCAAATCGACTCTATCTGAGCTCAATAATGGCATGTCCGGTCTACTAGATGAACTTTGTGATGTAACCTATTCACTTTACGTTGTGGCAGGCAAGATGCGTTGCTGCAAATAAGAGACACAGACACAGGGGTGGCATTACAGCATAGTCGGGAAGACAGAAGAAAAATTAACCCCTTCACTGCTGAGGCATTTCACCGCTGTGTGCTGAGCTCATTTTTACCGCTTTTGCTCATCATGTTTAAACGCGATTTGAAGCCATATTTTAATAAATGACCCAGACATATTATATATCGTTCTTTCCGGCAGACTCCGCAGATTCATAATATATCATTTTTATATGTATACGTCATGTCCTGTCTGTATATTATAACAAAAAATACAATAAAAATTTAGTTTTTAATCATCTGCAGTGTGTAAAGTGTTTTTTTTCACATTTTATTACATGAGCGTTTGCGGTTATGTTTTCTATGGGGTGCGCTTGTACAAAAATTAGAAATTGGGACTTGTTACATTTTGTGGGGGGATTTACGTGATTTTTAGCAAACGCACCCCATAGAAAAAAAATCATTAGTGCAGCATCATTGTTCACATTATAATTGAAATGTGAACAATATTGCTGCATTAATAAAAACAACACACAAAAAAAAACATGTTTTTTTTTTTTAATTTATTTATTTTTATTATAATTTTTTTTATAATTTTTTTACTTTGTACCTAGTCATGTTGTGTATCATTCGAAAGGCCATGCTCAGGCCTTTCAAATGACTCCCTCCATGACCCCCTAGCTGCCACGGTTCTGGAGATATCGGGGTTCACAAGAACCCCATATCTCCACCAGGGGATTTCCTTGGGAAATCCCCTGGCAGCTAGGGGTTCCCCGGCTATCTGACATCATCACGCTATGCATGATGACATCAGGCAGCGAGGGGAGACCCGGGGTGGAGCCGCCATCCAAGATGGCGGCCCCCACCGGAGCTAGGCTGCACTTCAGCGCCACAAGGCGCTGAAGTGCAACCCGGCGCTTGAGGGGTTAAAGCCAGGCACCGCTTAAAAGGGGAGACTCTCCCCTTTTAAGCGGTGCCTGGCTTTTGGCGCTGCTCCTTTCCGATCGGGAGGGAGAGGGATCCGAACGGATCCCCCCCTCCCTTCCAGGCTATCTCCCGGCATTGCCGGGGGGTCGCCTGGAAATGACGTCATCGCGCCAAGCGCGATGACGTCATTTAAGCCGGGAGGAGCTTGACTTCAGCGTCTGAGGATGCTGAAGTCAGAACACCGCGGGACCCCGGACAGAGAGGTGAGTATCTCCGCCGGGGGTCCCGCACAGCTGATGACGTGTGGGGCACGTCCTCAGCATGTAACGTGCATCAATGAGGACGTGCCCCACACGTCTTCACCAGTGAAAGGGTTAAATATCTACAATACAGATTTTTTTCTTATCTTCTACATTCAACACGTTCACTACAAGCGCATTTTGTTGGGAAAAGATCATAAGATGTCTTTGATACATGAGATGCGTAGTTAATACTTCTGAGTTAAAAGTTTTTATAATTTTTCATGTATTCCTTTATCCTTTACAGAAATATTGCTGAGATGAAAGGTTCTAAACTCCAGGTGGTGTCCCTTATCTTGCACAATGTCGCACGGTGTCTGCATTATTAACCTACAGTGGAAAATGGCTTTGTGTCAGAGTAAATGGTGAGATCTCCTGCTTATGGGGATTTGTATTGATCATAATGAGATTATTAGCAATGCGGCTTCCAAAAAATACTAGGGATGCACCGATACCACTTTTTTAAGACCGAGTACGAGTACCGATACTTTTCTTCAAGTACTCACGATACCGAGTACTGATACTTTTTTATGGCATGTGACGCTTACCAATAAGAACAGACCTCATATAAAAATGGCCCCAGCTCATGGATACTGCCCCCCAGCTCATGGATTTGCCCCAGCTCATGGATTTGCCCCAGCTCATGGGATATGCCCCAGCTCATGGGATATGCCCCAGCTCATGGATTGCCCCAGCTCATGGGATATGCCCCAGCTCATGGATTGCTCCAGCTCATGGATTGCCCCAGCTCATGGATTTGCCCCAGCTCATGGATTGCCCCAGCTCATGGGATATGCCCCAGCTCATGGGATATGCCCCAGCTCATGGATTGCTCCAGCTCATGGATTGCCCCAGCTCATGGGATATGCCCCAGCTCATGGATATGCCCCAGCTCATGGATTTGCCCCAGCTCATGGGTTGCCCCAGCTCATGGGATATACCCCAGCTCATTGGATATGCCCCAGCTCATGGATTTGCCCCAGCTCATGGATTTGCCCCAGCTCATGGATATGCCCCAGCTCATGGATATGCCCCAGCTCATGGATTCCCCCCCCCAGCTCACCTGGAGCTCTCCGCGATACTTACCTTGCTGGGCGACACCGGGAAAGTCTTTGCGCGTTGCTCTCGTTGGAAGGACCCCAGCCGCGATCACATAGGACCACGTGATCGTGGCTGGGGTCCTTCCAACGAGCGCACACGGGGAAACTTTCCCGGCATCGCCCAGGAAGGTAAGTATCGCAGAGAGCTCCAGGTGCCTGTCCGAATGCTCTATCGGCATTCTGACAGGCCCTGCAGCTGCTCACCGCATTGTTTCATACTTACCTTCATGGGCGACACCGGGACAGCTTCTGCGGGTGCGCTCGTTGGAAGGACCCCAGCCGCGATCACATGGTCCCACGTGATCGCGGCTGGGGTCCTTCCAACGAGCGCAACGCGCGAAGACTTTCCCGGCGTCACTCAAGAAGGTAAGTATCGCGGAGAGCAGCTGCAGGGCCTGTCCGAATGCCGATAGAGCATTCGGACAGCCGCCCCAGCCCCTCGGATGCAGGCAAGCCGGCTCAATGCCGGATTCCGGTATCGGGAAAAATATCGGGGGGTACTGCACGAGTACCAAGTACTCCTGCAGTACCCGGTATCGGCACCGATACCAGTATCAGTATCGGTGCAACCCTAAAAAAATACCAATAGAATATAAAAATATCTGTATGTGACATAATGCCTGTGTATGGGAATTACAGTAACACCTTGTACAGTGGCAAAAAAAGTATGTGAACCCTTTGGGATTATGTGGATTTTTGCATGAATTGGTCATAAAATGTGCTCTAAATCACAATAATTTGAAAAACACAGTCTGCTTAAAATAATACAACACAAATATTATATGTTTTTATTGAACAGAACATGTAAACATTCACAGTGCAGGGTGGAAAAAGTATGTGAACCTTTGGACTTAATAACTGGTTGACCCTCCTTTGGCAGCAATAACCTCAACCAAATATTTCCTGTAGTTGCAGATCAGACCTGCGCAACGATCTGGAGTAATTTTGGACCACTCCTCTTCACAAAACTGTTTCAGTGTAGCAATATTCTTGGGATGTCTGGTGTGAATCGCTCTCTTAAGGTCATGCCACAGCATTTCAATCGGGTTGAGGTCAGGACTCTGACTAGGCCACTCCAGAAGGCGTATTGTGTTTTGTTGAAGCCATTCTTTTGTTGAATTACTTGTATGCTTTGGGTCATTGTCCTGTTGCATCACCCATCCTCTGCGGAGCTTCATTTGGCGGACAGATACAGGGTTATCCAAAGAGATTCGAAAAGTCACCACACGTTCGGTGACTTTTCGTTCTCTTCAATTCGGTTCCTTTTGCCGATTGCATTTCGGTGACCCTGCGGTGTATTCAGCAAGCACCACAGGGTCCCCGAATTGCAGGGAAAAGCTGCCGCAAACCTGACGAAAACTAACCGAATGCACGCTGAAAACAAGCAAAAACATCTGGATTAACCTTCGAAAAAGCTGAACAGGAGCCGAACAGGAGCCGAACATGAGCCGAATCACGAATCACACAGAGCCGAAGCAGCTGTGACGCAGAGGAGGCAGTGAATAAATTAGAAAAAACATTTGTATGAATCTGGGAAAATGAAACGCTGTTTGCAAAGAAACTACTGAGGGAAAATGTCTGAAATTTTCACAGGAGGTCCAGGGAATGATAATAAAGAGGGCTGTTACAAAAAAAATAAGTAAACTGGAAAAAAAATAAAAAAAAATCGGACTTTTAATTTTTTTTTTAAAAAATCTGAAAAATGCTTAAAGTATCCTAAAAAATCTATAAATAAAGAGACTTTTTGCTGCAGAATTTTATAATGAACGGTTTATTAGATATTGAATTAAAACGGAAATATTTTTAACATTGAAGCCTATGGGATTCTCCTGAATAAATTTGCCGAATTAAACCACCGAATGGCAGAGCATTAGGGGAACCTTTCACTGCTGGTTTGTGTTCTCTGAATAGCCGAAGCAGTGCTTTTTCATGGGGATTTCTCTGCCCTCGAACAGGCACCGAACAGGCACCGTATGTGCAGGCAATTCGCCAGGATTTGGCGAATTGCCTGCTCTCTGGATAGCCGAATGGTCAGGAAAGGTAACCGAACACTGATTTTCAGCGTTCGGTTACCTTTCTCAAGCAATTCGGATCTCTTTGGATAACCCTGATAGTCTTACGTTTTCCTGAAAAATGTCTTGATAAACTCTGGAATTCATTTTTCCATCAATGACAACAATCCGTCCAGGCCCTGAGGCAGCAAAGCAGCCCCAAACCATGATGCTCGCTCCACCATGTTTTACAGTGGGGATGAGGTTTTGATGTTGGTGTGCTGTGCCTTTTTTCTCCACACATAGTGTTGTGTGTTTTTTCCAAACAACTCAATTTTGGTTTCATCTGTCCACAGAATATTGTGCCAGTAGTGCTGTGGAACATCCAGGTGCTTTTTTGCAAACTTCAAACATGCTGCAATATTCTTTTTGGACAGCAATGGCTTCCTCCGTGGTGTCCTCCCATGTACTCCATTCTTGTTTAATGTTTTCCTTATTGTAGATGTGTCAACAAAAATGTTAACATGTGCCAGAGATTTCTGTAAGTCTTTAGCTGACAGTCTAGGATTCTTCTTTACCTCATTAAGCATTCTGCGCTGTGCTCTTGCAGTCATCTTTACAGGACGGCCACGCCTAGGGAGACTAGCAACAGTGCTGAACTTTCTCCATTTGTAGACCGTCTGTCTTACCGTGGACACATGAACATCAAGGCTTTTGGAGATACTTTTGTAACCCTTTCCAGCTTCAAGCAAGTCAACAATTCTTGATCGTAGGTCTTCTGAGAGCTCTTTTCCTCGAGGCATGGTTCACATCAGGTAGTGCTTCTTGAAACCAGTAAACCCAAAACTGGTGTGTGTTTTTAAAGGGCAGGACAGCTTTCAGCAACACATCCAATAATATCACACTGATTGGACTCAAGGTTGGCTCACTCCTGGCTCCAAATAGCACTTGGAGAAGTCATTAGGCTAGGGGTTCACATACGTTTTCCACCCTGCACTGTGAATGTTTACATGTTATGTTCAATAAACACATGAAAACATATAATGTTTGTGTTGTATTATTTTAAGCAGACTGTGTTTTTCAAATTGTTGTGACTTAGATGAAGATCAGAGCACAATTTATGACCAATTCATGCAAAATTCCATGCCAAAGGGTTCACATACTTTTTCTTGCCACTGTATCTGTACTGTACAGGGATTTCCAGTCATTATAACTCCCTGAATCCAATCCATGTACAGCAGTGAGTGACCCCAGAGCTCTCCCTGTATTCTGCCCTCTGTTGCAATGCAGCGGTACAGTTTGTTGAGTATTTTGTTATAGTGATGGTGGGGGCTGTTCATTGTAGCTCCTTTACAGTAATACAGGGTGAAAGGAGTGAGATCTCGTTGGGAATCTCGTTTCTCCTTAAGGGGCACATTTATCTTGCATTGAAACGGAATGTAACTGGGGTTTAATGTATGAACTTTAATTTTTCGTTGTTTTACATCGTAGATCCCTGTATACATGTTCTTGGTAGAGAACGGGTTAAGGTAAAACAACAGCCATCTCTTTCCTGAGAGTCGCAGGTGCTGATTATCAGGGTGACGGGAGGAAACAGAGGAGTCAGAGCAGCCTCTGGAAATTATACGTTAGAAACCTTCAGATATTATGAATAATGTCATATCTATGGCATCTGAAGTTCACACGCAGGAGGGTTTAAGGTTCTGATCTTGAGCGAAGTTCAAACTAATTGAAGCCCAATGCCTTGAAAAATCTAAATTAAACATAGCAGAAGTGAGGTTTTTGGGGATAAAGGATCCCTATGTCTGCTCGATATTGAAGAAGTGACAGAATTACTCCTCATCACAGGTTTATAAACAGGACTAATTGAGGTTGGGTTGGACTGGGTAGTACACTCATGTTTGAATCCTTGTATTCTGGATTCTGAAGTTTTTCGCTGCTGTGTAACACAGGTACTCAGACATGCCAACTTCGGCAGGTCTAGATTTGGGTGAGAGGGGTGTTTGAATGGTGAGGGGACCTGGCCATGACAAGAATCGCACCATTGACATAATGGCCATGCCCCAAAATTGGTGTGACACGGCTCTCCTGTGGCACGGCGACCAGTAACCCTGTGAGCAGCTGATCATGACTGCTCATACATGAATGTTACATGCAGCACTCATGCATGAGCTTCAAAAGCCCCCCTTAAGCCCTCCAAATACCAGGTGAAAGACTAGGGCTGTTGGCTGATCAGGAGGTCTAATGGAAAAATTAGGTGTCATGTGGCCAAATTATGTAAGATACTGGGCTCCAAAACTCTAATGTTTTAAGTCATTGTATTCTGGCTTATAAAGCACCTGCTATGAAACTATATTCCAGGGCCCCAACATAAGATTTCTCCGTCTGTCACTGGTCCAGACCATAGATGTGTGCAGAGGGTGCGACTAGTGTAGGCGCGCACAATATAATTCTCGGTGAACGGGTCCTATGTTTCACCCATTAGGTCCCTACAGGCAATTTTTGGAGGTTCCTTAGTGGGTCATGATAAAGAGTCTACTACAAAGAACTATAAATCTGTATACAAATGGGTTATTTCTAAGGCGCATACATATTATTTACTGAATTTTTTAAGTATATGTATGTCCTTAATAAATGTTCCAAGGGTTCACATCCTAATGAAATGACTTGTCGGCAGCCAAGAAGGTGACTAAGCCGGTTATTCACCAACGTCTGGATTTGCCACAAAATTGTACTGAATGGTGAATTTCATCGTTCGGTGCAATTTCAGGTCACTTCGTCTGTTCGCTAAATACTGATAAATTGACAGCGAAATATGGTACATTTTGACTCAATTTGGTGGCGTTCAGTGGCACCGAAATTGTCCCGTACAGATCTAACGATTTGTCCAGTCACAGATCTCGGAAATGCACCGACATTGCGACAAAATGACCTGATTTCAATGTTTCAGTGCGACATGTTTAAACAGGCGAATCTAACAAGTTTTAATGTAATAAAGGTAATTGTATCAATATGTATATGGAACCAGAACAGAGTGTGTTTGGTTCCAGGGGACATTTAATATATGTTGCACTGCAGTTAAGCAGGACGTAGTTAATCAGGAAGTCACATGGACACTGACTAGAAGTTAGAGCTGAAGTTTATAGATCTTCTTGTTATAAGTTATTCTGTTAATATATTTACCATAGCACTGCAGCTGGAGTCTGAGAAGCTATTTCATAAGCAGCAACATTTATACAGTAATAGGTTTTAAAAAAATGTAAAGACCATTTATTATTATTTTTAACAAAAACCTTTTTTTTTACTTTTTAAAAGACCTATTTGTAATTTTTGTATTTTTTTTATCAGACTCTTTTAACCACTTCAATGCGGAGGACGCGCTCAGCGCGTCCTCCGCATGGCTGCTGGTGTGCGGAGGACGCGCTAAGCGCGTCCTCCCATTGGGGTCAGCGTTCGGCCGGGTTCCGGCCAATCGCTGGCCCCCCCGGTGCGGGCTGACATCCTCGATGTCAGCCCAGCATCCGGAACCGCAGCCGCTGAAATTAGGTGTCATCGCGGGGGCGCGATGACACCTAATTCAGGCGCCCCCCCCCGCATGTGCGGAGGAGGCGCCTGAAAGGGAGGGGGGAGGTCCTTCGGACCTCTCTCCCTCCCGATCGGCGGCGTTGCGGGGGTTAACCCAGGCACCATTTGGAAGGGCACAGCCTGCCCTTCCAAATGGTGCCTGGCATTAACCCCTGGGGAGCTGGATCGCAAATCGGCGCTGAAAAGCGCCGGTTCGTGATCCTTTCCCGGAGCTGGCCGACATCTTGGATGTCGGCCAAGCCTCCGGGAACTCCCCCTGAGGACTGGCGTCATCGTGCATAGCACGATGACGCCAGTCCTAGAGTTAACCCCTAACTGCCACCAACGGTGGAGATAGGGAGTTCCAATGAACTCCCTATCTCCCGATCCGTGGCAGCTAGGGGTTAAAGTTTGGTATGGTTGGATCGGCCAGAGCATGGCCGTTCCAACGATACCAAACACGAAAGTGAAAAAAGTTTTTTAAAAGAAATAAAAATTAAAATTAAAAATAAAAATATATTTAAAAAAAAATTATAAAAAAAAAACAAAACATTTTTTTTTCTTTTTTTTGGTTCGTTAATGCAGCAATATTGTTCCCATTTCAATTATAATGTGAACAATGATGCTCTACTAATGATTTTTGTATGCGGTGCGTTTGTTAAAAATCACGTAATTTTCCCCAAAAAAAAATGTAACGAGACCCCATTTCTAATTTTTTTAACAAGCGCACCCCATACAAAATATAACCGCAATTGCTCGCATGTTAAAATGTGAAAAAAAACACTTTACACGTTGTAAATTATTGAAAATACATATTTTATTGCATTTTTTGTTATAATATACAGACGTGACATAACGTATACATATAATAATGACATATTATGAATCTACCGAGTCTGACGGAAAGAACGATATATAATATGTCTGGGTCATATACTAAAATAAGCCTTCAAAACACGTTTAAACATGATGAGCAAAACCGGTAAAAATGACCTCAGCACAGGGGTGTGAAAAGCCTCAGCAGCGAAAGGGTTAAAGATATTTTTTATTATAACACACTTTTTATTACTTATTTATTATTTAGACACTTTTTTGCTTTAAGAGAATAGGAGGACCTCCTTCTTTTTTTTTTGGAATTTTTCTGAATTTAATTCGATGCAATTCGGCACTTTTCTCCAACATCCGATGACTGCTTCGGCGACTCCGTTATCTGCAAAATACGATCAACATTCAATAAATAGTAAATTCACTGAATTTTCAACTAAATGGAATCGCCAAAGTGAGATGAAATGGGGCAAAATGTGAAGCCTTGAAATTGAATTACATTTCGGTGCTTAGTGAATAGACCCCCATGTTTCTGGATCTTAGGCTGCAGGAGGAACGGGCATCTATAAGGGGAAATAGTAATATCGTTTCCATGAATACAGCAAATAAGACTAACTTGCTTGCTGTTTTAATATTTTTTTATTTTTTTTACACACACTAGAATCAAGCTCAGAATCGCGACACATTGTTTTCCGCGATTCTCCTCTGAGCTGCTCTGGAAGGATGACGCACATAATCCTCAGGATTTACCATCACTTTCAATTTCTTATGAATTAGCCTTTTTCTTTTATTTGCCAGATGTGTCTAAAATTGTAAATCCGCAAGGTATACAACAGACTCCACTGGTGAATGTATCTCACAATATTAATCATTCTCACCAAGACAGCTTCAGATACATCAACACTTCCAAAAAAACTGAAAAAGAAACCAATTCTCCTCTCAGAGTCCTTGTGATACAGTTTGACTGATGACATCCTAATTTTTTAAACTATCCCTGGAGCAGTAACATCTGTTTATATATATGTGTGTATATATGTATATAAATTAACTTCGAGTTAAAATATGGTAAGGATAGGCAGATATTTTTATACACATTGGAAGTCAGAGGGTTGATTTAGCTTCAGCTGTATGATAATACTGCGATCCATCTCATATAAAATGATTGACAGCGCAAGCCAAATCATGTCACATGTCCAAGATCTCATATCATTCTATAATATTTTTTATTCTTTCAAGAGTTTATGTTTGCAATTAAGTGTTGGTACAGAATGCAGCGTTACCTGCTGTATAATCTATCTATCCATCTATCTATGTGTCTATCTATCTATGTGTCTATCTATCTATGTGTCTATCTATCTATGTGTCTGTCTGTCTGTCTGTCTATCTATATCTATCTATCTCTATCTATCTGTCTATCTATCCCATATCTATCTATCTATCTATCTATCTGTCTATCCATATCTATCTATCTGTCTGTCTATCTATCTATCTATCTGTTTGTCTATCTATCTATCTATCTGTCTATCCATATCTATCTATCTATCTATCTATCTGTCTATCTATCCCATATCTATCTATCTATCTGTCTATCTATCTGTCTATCTATCTATCTGTCTATCCATATCTATCTATCTATCTATCCATATCTATCTATCTATCTATCCATATCTATCTATCTATCTATCTATCTATCTATCTGTCTATCCATATCTATCTATCTGTCTATCCATATCTATCTATCTATCTGTCTATCTATCTGTCTATCTATCTGTCTATCCATATCTATCTATCTGTCTATCCATATCTATCTATCTGTCTATCTATCCCATATCTATCTATCTATCTATCTATCTATCTGTCTGTCTGTCTGTCTATCTATCTATCTATCTATCTGTCTATCCATATCTATCTATCTATCTATCTATCTATCCATATCTATCTATCTATCTATCTGTCTATCCATATCTATCTATCTATCTATCCATATCTATCTATCATCTATCTGTCTATCCATATCTATCTATCTATCTATCTATCTGTCTATCTATCCCATATCTATCTATCTATCTATCTATCTATCTATCTATCGTTTATCTATCTATTGTCTGTCAGTACTGCACTAAGGGCTTCATGGACCTGGAACTGGAAATTTAGGTTTGCATTTGTCACTTCCCACTCACCTACATTATGCCTCTGCTATATTCTTCTCACCTCCCTATGTTCACCTGCCTCATTCTCTTCACCTCCCATTGTGCCTCTTCCTCTTTCTTCTCACCTCTCATTCCTCTGCCTCGGGCTTCTCACTTCTTTTTCTTCTCACTCATTTTTTCTTCCCACATCTGGTTCCTCTTTCTCATTTTTTTTAATCTCTGGTTCATCTACATCATTTTTCCCAGAACTTGTTCCTATGCCTCTTTCTTCTCACTTGTCGTTTTTCTGCCACATTATTTCACCTCTTGTTCCTCTGCCTCACTTTTCTCACGTCTCATTCCTCTGCCTTGTTTTATAACCTCTCATTCCTCTGCCTCGTTTTATCACCTCTCATTCCTCTGCCTCAGTCACTCTTCTTACATCTCAATGCTCTGCCTCGTTTTATCACCCCTCTTCCTCTGCTTTGTTTAATCACCTCTCATTCCTCTGCCTCGTTTTATCACCTCTCATTCCTCTGCCTCGTTCCATAACCTCTCATTCCTCTGCCTCGTTTTATCACCTCTCATTCCTCTGCCTAGTTTAATCACCTCTCATTCCTCTGCCTCGTTTTGTCACCTCTCATTCCTCTGCCTCATTTTATCACCTCTGCCTAGTTTAATCACCTCTCATTCCTCTGCCTCGTTTTCTCACCTCTCATTCCTCTGCCTTATTTATCACCTCTCATTCCTCTGCCTCATTTAATTACCTCTCATTCCTCTGCCTTATTTATCACCTCTCATTCCTCTGCCTCATTTAATTACCTCTCATTCCTCTGCCTCATTTAATTACCTCTCGTTCCTCTGCCTCATTTATCACCTCTCATTCCTCTGCCTCATTTATCACCTCTCATTCCTCTGCCTCTTTTATCACCTCTCATTCCTCTGCCTCATTTATCACCTCTCATTTCTCTGCCTCATTTTATCACCTCTGCCTAGTTAAATCACCTCTCGTTCCTCTGCCTTATTTTATCACCTCTCGTTCACCTGCCTCATTCTCTTCACCTCCCATTGTGCCTCTTCCTCTTTCTTCTCACCTCTCATTCCTCTGCCTCGGGCTTCTCACTTCTTTTTCTTCTCACTCATTTTTTCTTCCCACATCTGGTTCCTCTTTCTCATTTTTTTAATCTCTGGTTCATCTACACCATTTTTCCCAGAACTTGTTACTATGCCTCATTCTTCTCACTTGTCGTTTTTCTGCCACATTATTTCACCTCTTATTCTTCTGCCTCACTTTTCTCACGTCTCATTCCTCTGCCTTGTTTTATAACCTCTCATTCCTCTGCCTCACTCTTCTTACATCTCGATGCTCTGCCTCGTTTTATCACCCCTCTTCCTCTGCTTTGTTTTATCACCTCTCATTCTTCTGCCTCGTTTAATCACCTTTCATTCCTCTACCTCGTTTTATCACCTCTCATTCCTCTGCCTCATTTTATCCCCCTATCGTTCCTCTGCCTCGTTTTATCACCTCTCATTCCTCTGCCTCGTTTTATCACCTCTCATTCCTCTGCCTCGTTTTATCACCTCTCAATCCTCTGCCTCATTTTATCCCCTATCGTTCCTCTGCCTCATTTTATCACCTCTCGTTCCTCTGCCTCGTTTTATCACATCTCATTCCTCTGCCTCGTTTTATCACCTCTCATTCCTCTGCCTCGTTTTATCACCTCTCATTCCTCAGTCTCCTTTAGTCGCCTCGTTTTGTCACCTCTCATTCCTCTGCCTCGTTTTATCACCTCTGCCTAGGTTAATCACCTCTCATTCCTCTGCCTCATTTTCTCACCTCTCGTTCCTCTGCCTTATTTTATCACCTCTCGTTCCCCTGCCTCATTTATCACCTCTCATTCCTCTGCCTCGTTTAATTACCTCTCATTCCTCTGACTCGTTTAATCACCTCTCATTCCTCTGCCTCATTTTATCCCCTATCGTTCCTCTGCCTCATTTTATCACCTCTCGTTCCTCTGCCTCATTTTATCACCTCTCGTTCCTCTGCCTCATTTTATCACCTCTCGTTCCTCTGCCTCGTTTTATCACATCTCATTCCTCTGCCTCATTTTCTCACCTCTCGTTCCTCTGCCTTATTTTATCACCTCTCGTTCCCCTGCCTCATTTATCACCTCTCATTCCTCTGCCTCGTTTAATTACCTCTCATTCCTCTGACTCGTTTAATCACCTCTCATTCCTCTGCCTCATTTATCACCTCTGATTCCTGTGCGTCGTTTAATCACCTCTCATTCCTCTGCCTCATTTATCACCTCTCATTCCTCTGCCTCATTTTATCACCTCTGCCTAGTTTAATCACCTCTCATTCCTCTGCCTCATTTATCACCTCTGCCTCGTTTTCTCACCTCTCGTTCCCCTGCCTCATTTATCACCTCTCATTCCTGTGCGTCGTTTAATAACCTCTCATTCCTCTGCCTCATTTTATCACCTTTCATTCCTCTGTCTCATTCTTCTCACATCTCCTTCATCTGCTCCATCTCTCTTAATTTCACTGTGTTGGTGGAAATGACGGCTGACAAAGTTAACCTTTCACTGGGATTATATTGGAACCTGACTCTGGAACTGCAGCTCCATTAGCCCTTCCTTTAATTCATGAATCCTGTGTCTGTCTAAGTACCTCGCCATTAACATTCTGGTGAGAAGTTGTCTTTTTTTTCTGTAAAATTCTGGTCAATTTCAAATAAAGCTGTGATAGAGCGAAGGAAAGGATTTTAATCTGGTGAAAAGGTATGAAGCGCAGGCGAACGCTCAGTGTATTGTTGCCATGCTCAGACTCTGGCATGCACACGGTTAATATGGAGGAGGTTAATATCTAATGATGCTAATAGATATGAAGCCTCCCTCCCCACATGCTGACACGGAGCTATTTCTGTGCGAAATCGCCCATCAAATCGTGCGTATTTTCTATTCTTTATTGAAACTCAGACACCTGATACGGCATAAACTTCCTCTACTTAAGTGTAAATGGGATTTGAAGTGATTGATGGATGCTTTGATGGGAATAATAAAAAGCACCATTAATGTAATCTTCATACAGGGCGCCTGCAATGCCTGCACTTAGCACATGCTCCAATATATTATACCATTGTACAAACTGCAGAGAAGAGACGACGCTGAGACACCACCAGGTATAAAATCACGATCCGAAAAGGTAATTATTTACTTGAAAGCAGGTTTAAAAATCTACTTGCACAATATAGAAATAATGCGCGCTTTTACAAAAGGAAAAGAAAATCATGACTTTTTTTCAAACTGATCGCCAGCTCGCCTCATCCCATTATTTAACCCTCCACACATCACATCCAAAGTAGTGTTAAATGTATTTTGCATTGTAATACACTGAAAAGAAGCCATTAGCATATTAAACCCTATTTTCACACTTTTTTTTTAAAGCAAGATTAGCCCGCGCCCCCTTTGTCGAAACAAAATCCACTGTCTTATGTTTTTCCAGCCACCCTGGAGGGAGATAAAACAAGCTGCAAATAGCAATCTCAAACCTCACTGTAACAAAATATTCAAACACTTTGCTGCTGCATTACAGCAGTCAGGCAGAGGGAAGAATACAGGGAGAGCTCTGGTGCCACTCACTGCTGTACAGGGATAAGATTCAGGGGGTTATAATGAGTGAAAATCCCTGTACAGTGCAGATACAAGATGTTGCTGTAATTCCCATACACAGGCATTATGCAGCACATACAGATATTGGTATTTTTTGGAAGCTGCAGCTAATAATCTTATTATGATCACTACAAACCCCCATAAGCAGGAAGTGTCACCCGTTTTTATTATTAATCTGTATCGCAGTTACAGTATTTGTGTCAGGCTCACTCTACGATGGAGCCATGGCGGGGCCTTATGGTTTATTTTCCCAAGTGCTGGGGGAGAGCAAATCAGGCAGACACAGGAAGCTGTATAAGTATATTAAGTGTATTCCAGAAGGTAAGCACGCAGCAACAGTCTTATACACACTAACAGAGTACTGAAAACAAATAGACAAGTCTTTCTGCACAGAGGTAGTGTCTTGAAGCACCAGGGATAGTGGGCTAGGCAGTGTCTGCTGCAAACAGGATCCACAGGGCTGGAACCAGGAGCTCTTCGCAAAGGTACCTGGAGAGCAGGATGCAATGCAGAAACACTTGTAGGCACAAAAGATCACAATACAAAGGATATTGGGGAATAAGACAAACTAAGGGAGAGGGGGCTCACAGGACCTCACAGAAAGCCGGATAGGGACCACAATGAGAGAGCATTGG
This sequence comes from Leptobrachium leishanense, assembly GCA_009667805.1. NCBI lineage: Eukaryota > Metazoa > Chordata > Amphibia > Anura > Megophryidae > Leptobrachium > Leptobrachium leishanense. The sequence continues at coordinate 513,090,501 of CM019063.1, read as the reverse complement.
AGGGAAGGGTGTGTCCAGGTTATATGGACTACCACACAGGAATTAACCCTTGAGAGGAATGCAGGTATGTAGCAACAGCAAGATTCGTGGATATAGGCTTCCTCCTGGAGCTGGCATGACAACCCCCCACCTTAGAGGAGCAGTAAGGAGGTTACCACCACCTATCAGAGTCAGGATCCCTGTAGATATCCCCATGGGCAAGAAGGGCCTTTTCAAAGATTTCAAGGTCCTCTTTGCGGACCAACGTTCCATTAGATGCCCAAACGCAACCCTCAGGGGTAGGGATGTCCACAGGTAGAACAGGCGTGAGAGGAGTACAGGTGACGACCCCCGCAATGATGGGTGATGGGTCCTTTTCCTTGGTTGCCAACCATTGCTCATAGGCAGCAAGGTCAGAGTCCAGTATAATGAAGCCATCAGAGGCTATTGAAAAAGTCCTGACATCCTTGTGAGAACAAGAAACGGTACTATCAGGCAGATCGTCACAGCCATATATTATTTTGGGGTCTGAGAATTGCTCTCCTGGACCACCTCTAGGGTGCTTGGCAATCTGGATAGGAGATTCGTGGGTCACAGCCACCTCCATAGGTACATGGGGTTCAGGTTCCATAACCATGGATTCTGCGTCAACAAGCTCGGTAGGCAGGGTCTCTATGGACCCAGAAGGTTCTGGGGTCAAAACCTCCATGTCTTCGGCATAGGATTCATCCTCTGTAACCTCCTCTGACGACGAGACATCACAGAAAGCATACCTTCTTGGTACAGGGGCTTGACGAGGATTGCCAATGTTGGTAGCCTGGCGGGACTTGGCAGTGGCCTGGTGAGGCTTGGATGCGGCCGGAGTCTGGCGTGGCAAAGGAGCAGCGGCTGGTGTCTGGCGTGGCACAGGAGCAGCAGCTGGAGTCTGGCGTGGCACAGGTGCAGCGGCTGGAGTCTGGCGAGGCTAGGTGGGTCTGGTGGGGCAGAAATCAATTTTGTGCAGATCTGACCCGCAGTAGAAGCACAGATTCAGCCTCCTACGCCTTTCTCTCTGTGACTCCACAGAAGGTGCCTGGGTTCTGCATTGAGGTGGAGAGCGATTGGGCTCAGCTGGTTGCTGCGATGCTCTGCTTACTGGTGAAGGCCTGAGTCCATAAGGTTCCATACATCCTCTACCACAAGTTGCAGTTGATATACAATATCATCCAATGCAGCTTTGACCCCCACAGGCCTGGTATTTGGCTCTCTCATTCTGTCAGGCTCGTGCCACGATGGAGCCATGGCGGGGCCTTATGGTTTATTTTCCCAAGTGCTGGGGGAGAGCAAATCAGGCAGACACAGGAATCTGTATAAGTATATTAAGTGTATTCCAGAAGGTAAGCACGCAGCAACAGTCTTATACACACTAACAGAGTACTGAAAACAAATAGTCTTTCTGCACAGAGGTAGTGTCTTGAAGCACCAGGGATAGTGGGCTATGCAGTGTCTGCTGCAAACAGGATCCACAGGGCTGGAACCAGGAGCGGATCCAGAGACTAGTCTCGGGAGGGGCACTGACAGAAAATAAGGTGTTTTAGCAGAGACACACGGCCCACAAAGAATTTACACAGGGTCTGGCTCACAGGAGCTTACAATCTAGAGGAGCAGAGTGCCCTGCTCACAGGAGCTTACACTCTAGAGGAGCAGTGGGCACACAGGAGCTTATAATCTAGAGGAGCAGTTTACAGACTTGTATCTGAGAGGTTTATTACTGTGCAGGTCTAGCTTTCTTATACACCCTGGAGGAAGGATCAAACTCTCAGGGACCCATTACTTACCTCCCTGGTGTCCCTGCATGGAGGCTCCAGCCTCTCTCTCCTCTGATCCTGTTGCTCAGTGCAGCCTCAGATCCAGCCCTTTCCTGTGGCTGTCAGGCAGGCATGGAGGGAGACAGGCTCTGCCACATGGTCACCGGGAAAAGGATCACCATGTGACACGCACCTGACACAGGACTGGGTCTGAGCCACATGGGATGGGAAATGTAGTTCCCAAAACATCAGGGAGCCAACCATGAGAAGAAGATCTATACAAATTAAACAAGTTCCTGCTGGGTTCATTCAGTGACCCCCCCCCCCACCCCCCAGCCAGGTACCATAACCGTGACGCAGCGCAGGGCCAGGGCCCAGGTGGAGGTACCTTGAGACAGAAACAGAATAGATCAGATGGAACTCTTGGGGGCAAAGCTGGGCCGACAGGGGGGCTTTGAGCTCGATGATGGGGCAGATGGGCATTTCTTATATATGCAAGAACTAGCCACGCAATAGTTTTCATGTAGTAATTGTGCAGTCATTTCATTTAACCTCAATGAAAAAACCCAACAGGCAGTTGAAGCCTGTGATTAATCAAATCGGAGGCCATTTATCCATTTAGAAACACAAGTTCATATTTAAACATTTTTTTGTAAGTGTTTGTGACCCTCCGTTTCACAGGTCTGAATCTGAATTATTAGATTATTTTGTCCCTTGCAGGGTAGCAGCAGCTGAGAGTTTACCTTTCAAAAATGAATCTGTAGCCTAGTATCATGACATGGACACTCAGCGCTAGCGGGTCACTCGGCTGAGCTCGGCCCGAATCCTTCCCGATCAAGATGAGGACCTGTCCTCACCGTCACCGTGGCGTGGGGCCGGCGATGATCAGGCGGCTGGTGTGGCTGTGGCACTAGGCAGTACTGTGCATGAGATGAGGGCAGCCAGGCAGGCACAATCACATCACGACACTCACTGACACTGTCTCTGTCAGACAGACTGTGTGTCATCAGTGAGTCAGTGTCCTCCTGTCACTCTCAAGTCTCTCGAGACTCGAGTGCGACTGTGTCAGCGGAATTCTTTTAGCCACAGCACGTGACTGACAGCAGCAGAGAGTCTGAGACAGTGTGGCACCTCCTGCTTACTAGCATGTGACCATGTGACACTCACCACCAGACCAGTCCAGCGCCCGCCCCGGATTGACACGTGACGTCTTCACTTGAGTCGCTCACTTCCTGCTCGCCTCGCTGCTCACTCACATTGAGTCATGCGGCGGCAACAAGCCTGCTGGCTCTGGCCCAGCGTGAGTGAGTGGCGGCGCGGCGGCGTTCATTTCATCCAGCAGGAGACGGTTTACATTATTTTTTTACCGAGATGATAATGATCCTCCTCATCATCCTCCTCGTCAGGCAGGCAGCGCGCGCCGCACGCTGCTTCAGTTTGGCCGGCCCAGCAATAAATTAATTTTCTCAGAATCTCGGGGGGCAATTGCCCCGTTGCCCCCCTGGATCCGCCCCTGGCTGGAACCAGGAGCTCTTCGCAAAGGTACCTGGAGAGCAGGATGGTGGAGCGAAGCTTGAAAGCTGATAGCCACAGGTGTAGTCTCTATACACCAGGGATAGTGGGCTAGGCAGTGTCTGCTGCAAACAGGATCCATAGGGCTGGAACCAGGAGCTCTTCGCAAAGGTACCTGGAGAGCAGGATGCAATGCAGGAAGACTTATAGGCACAAAAGATCACAATACAGAGGATAATGGGGAATAAGACAAACTAAGGGAGAGGGGGCTCACAGGACCTCACAGAAAGCAGGATAGGGAACACAATGAGAGAGCATTGGAGGGAAGGGTGTGTCCAGGTTATATGCACAACCACTCAGAAATGGGCACATGAATTAACCCTTGAGAGGAATGCAGGTATGGAGCAACAGCAAGCTTTGTGGATACAGGCTGGCTCCTGGAGCTGGCATGACAATTTGGCACAAAGGCCATTCCTGTCTGTATGCTGATAATGCAGACCAGTGTGATGTTGTGCAAGATAAGGGACACCATATAGTTCAGAATCTTTCATCCCAGCAATATTTCTGTAAAGAATAAACAAATTCATTAAAATTTAAAAAATTTGCATATTTACATTTTTTTTATATTTTTCTCAGAACAACTATTTGTGCACAAATTTTCTATTTCATACTATATTTGTTAGCTTTGCATACAGTGTTTCAAATAAATGTTATAGTAAGTTTTTTTTCCTCAACATAAATAGCTTGGTAGTGCAAGGGTTAAAGAAAAAGCACAATAAACTTCAGGTTAAATTCCATTTGTCGCGCTGAGGTTTGGGATGGACTTTTTCTTAATAAGTGATATCAGTAGGAGATTTTGTATATTAATATTTCAAACACACTATAGCAGTATTACTATTATTGGTATTTATTTAGGCTTCTATATATACATGGTATATGTCCTTCTAGCCTGTAGGGCTCCAGAGGTACAGGGGTCTAAATCAGTAGTTCCCAACCACGGTCCTCAAGTACTCCCACCAGGCCAGGTTTTCAGATCACATTGGGGAAAAGCAGACGAATCCTGCAATCACTGAGCAGCAAATCATATCACCTGTGCTGTGCTTCACATATCCTGCAAACCTGACCTGTTGGGGGTACTTGAGGACCGCAGTTGGGAACCACTGGTCTAAATGCTAGGAATTTGTGCATTTTTTTTATCATATATTGTGATGGGCACCTGTAGGCACATGCCTACTCTGCCTAATTCTAAATCCGGCCCTGTGCTCTTCTGACTCTACATCCCAGATGTCAGCTCACCTGCCAATGTCAAAAGATTCAGTTCGCCTCAAACAGCAGTGCACAGCTGAAGCAGGTGTCGGCACAGGGGAGTGGAAGGAAAGCGCATGCATTTAGGTCAGGAGGAAGCAGTCCGCGGACTTTTAAACAGTAAAAACTCGCTGAGGTTAGAAACTAAATAATGGATGGTATATTAGGAAATGCTTGTTTTAATGTGCTGCATTGATTTCAGTAACTTAAAAAAAAACCATAGTATGTCTCTTTTCTATTAAAAAAGAAAAATAATACAAAACATTAACGCCATTTTCTTTTTTTGGTTCGCGCATTATAAGCGAGGGAGCGCGGAAAAAGTCCCGTTAAACAGAGACAAATGTGTAGGTGTGAAATTAGCAGAGACGCGTTGTAATCCGGTCTCTTCTTCGCGCTGGCAATAGATGTATAAATTACAGACCAACGAGTTTTGCCGTCGGCAGGTTGTGCTAACCCCGTCCTATATTAATCCGTCCTATATTAATAATGCACAGATTCCTCCACGCTGAAAATCCTTGGCAGGGAGAGCGGATCACGCTTCACAGCTGTCCGTGTGCAACTCGCAATAGGCTTGTGTGAATAAATCAATACGAATTCCCAAGATTATCGTAATTACAACCTGTTTATATCACATTACATAATTGGTTGGAGAACTGAGTGGTTCCCGATCCCTTTCTCAAACAGATGGAGTTTGTCGGAAATCCGGAATGTTTCAGTTTCCTTGAAAGAGTAAAAGGACGTTATGTCGAGACATATCACTTGTATCAGTGTTAAGCATATCTAGGAGGGTTTAGATACAATTGTGGCTCCTGATTGGAGGAAAATCATTATTGGGTGAGAATGTTTGACATTCTGAGCTTGACCTTTATATTAAAACAGATCTTCTTCTATAATACGTCCAGGCCTGAATACATCTGCAGGTTATGCACCCCCGCAATGGAATTCCGAAAACCCAAAGATTCCAAAAACCAACGTTTACAGCGCTTTTTGGTCATCGTCCTTACTCACTTTCTTGTACCATCCTTGTCCTTTCCCTCATTCCTCCTGGCGGGGTCAGGGCCGGCGCTACCGCTAGGTGAGCTAGGTACCCACCTAGGGCGCACTACAGCCTAGGACGCATCTGGCCCGACCCGGGTTTCTCATTGTGCGGCTTGCGTAGCCGGCAGTGGTGGCTCGCTGACCCACGCGTGGAAGGTAGGCATGATGACATGCAGGGGTGCCATTCGATGACGTGGACGTGCATGGAGAAGAGAAGAAAGAAAACAATAGGCAGAGAAGAAAGAAGCAGATGACGGAAAATAAAGAGGCAGAATAAAGAAATGAAAGAGGCACAGGAAAAAAGAGGCACAGACTGATCTCGGGGCCCGACCAGCAGAGGGGTTATTCAGAGAGAGCCGATCTGCCCCTGAAATTGCACCGAACAGTGAATTTCCCCATACGGTGAAATTTCGTGGCCATTTGGCTATTCAGAAAGCAGGCAGTTCAAATTTTGGCGAATTGCCAGCAAAATGCAGTGCTGTTCAGGAGCAGTGAAAGTCCCCATAGAGAAGCAATGGTTAACCTATTCAGAGACACCGAACAGCAGAGAAATGTCAGTGAATTGCCCTGCTGTTCTGTGTTTTAATTCGGTAGGTTTATTCGGGTGAACCCCATAGGCTTCAGTGTTAACAAATATTCCTGTTTGATCAAATATTTATTAAACCGTTTATTCTTTTAATGTGCAGCAAAAAGTCTATTTATTTTTTAGGATTTTTTTAGGCATTTTTTGGGGATTTTTTCGCCAAAAATGTGTTTTCGGTGTTTTGTAGCGACTTTTCCCTGCACTTCGAAGACCATGCGGTGAATGCTGAATTCACTGCAGGGTCTGGGAATTTGATTCCCTGAAGGGCGGGGAACGAGAGAGCACTGAAATGTGCCGAACACACCGACACCCCTACGGGTCGCCGCATTAATAAAAGCAGACATCGAGGACATCCCTATCAAACGTGTCTCGCGAGAATCTCAATGAGCCAGACCCCCCAACATATCCAACGTGGGTGAGCAATAGCGCAACACAGTGAATAACAATTTTCAAAGAAAAGAAAAGAAAATGGGACACTATACAGTTAAGAGCGATGTACAATCCCTATCCCTCCCTAACCCCTCCAACAGAGCAGACCCCAACCACCATGTCAACAGTACAGTAAGGTAAACATCAACAATTCCGGGACTATAATCCCTAAACTACTATCTAACCGAATCCCCCCCAGATTGTTCAGGAAACAAGCCAAAAGAAAACCAGACCCTATTCCCTTTACTGTGTACCAACATATTTATTTATTTTATTTATTTATAAAGTATTTTACCAGGAAGGATACATTGAGATTTCTCTCGTTTTCAAGTATGTCCTGGTTTCAAGAACATTGAAGTGTTACAGTTACAGAAATACAAAGTAATACAATGCAAGATATTAAAAAACAACACAAAAGCATATAAAAGCAGTCCCACTCACATGCCAAGAAGGTTCCCACCCAATCCCCTTCCCCATCCGTAGTCCTCCCCCCACCCCCTGTCCGTACCCATCCTCCCACTCCCCAAGGCTGGGGAGAGTCGCGGTATTTAAGATGAATGTCCTACCACGGCTGCTCTACCTATTTCAGGCTGCCCCGGTGGCGATACCGGGCTCCTTTTTTGCTGCCTTCAGGGCGGAGATGATTAAATTTGTATGGGCAGGCTGGAAACCAAGGATCCGTCCCTCGGTGCTGTGTCGGGCTAAGATGGCGGGTGGTCTTGCCCTCCCAGACCTTGTAACCTATTATAGGGCGGCCCAGCTTAACCGGTTGGTGGACTGGTCCTCAATGGGAAGAGGTAGTGGCTGGCTGGATATGGGTGGGGCAGATGTGATACCATTGTGCGTGTTGCCTTGGCTTCCCCCATGAGCAGTGCCAAAGGAGGCGCGCACTCACCCCTTGATAGGCACCACCCTGCGATTGTGGGATCGCTTAAAGTTTTCGCACGCCTTATCTTCTAGTCCTTCACCTTTACTACCACTGACCTCAAATCCCCTTTTTCCGCCCCGGTGTCTGGAGAACTCTGCAACATCATCTTACAGATGGGGATCGGCTTTTAGCCCTTCACGTGGCACACGTGCCAATGATACACGCCCTGACCTCCCGCCTGGCCCTTCCTCCGCTGTTGGATAGGTTTAACTTCATGCAAATCTGACAGTTTCTGGGCTCTCTCCCTGGATGGCATAACCTAATGCGTGCACTCTCCCCCTTTGTGCGCTTTTGCTCTCTTCAGCTTCCTTTGGAGCACGGAATCTCCACTCTTTATGCACTAATTCAGTCCAGATACTTGGAACTACCTTTGTTCATGGGTCATTGGGAAACTGAATTGAACCTGTCTCTGTCAGACTCTGAATGGGGAACGATCCTGTTCTTGACTCATCATGGCATTCAGGCGGTCAGATTCCATGAATAGTCCTGCAAGATACTAACCCGCTGGTACTGCAGCCCGCTTCGCCTGTTTCAATGTGTGGGGATAGCGGATCCCAATGGCTGGAGATGTGGCACGGAGCTGGCCTCCTATCTCCATATCTGGTGGACCTGCTCCCCTCTGCAGATATATTAGAAATGGATCAGAGACGCGGTCAGGGAAGTGACGGACATTACATTGGACCTTAAGCCTCAGGTCGTCCGTTGTTGCTTACGGGCCAACCGACGACCTCCTTTCGGAAGTCGTGGCATTTCGCCTTTTGTTAGCAGCACGCTACCTGGTTTCTGCGACATTGGAGACGGAGAACAGTTCCCTCACTCAGGGAATGGCTGACCCAGGTAGACGAGATATACCGCATCGAGTAACGTATCGCTTCCCGCAATGATGACCTCCTTGATTTCCATCTCACCTGGTTCTACTTGACGCGGTTCTCTACCTCGGCCTCTCTTCGTCACTGACTGGACCTTGAACTCCCAAGGCTGGGAAGTGGAGACGATGGTGGACAGGCACCTCCTTAGGATGGCTCTTCAGAATTAGGTAGCCTTGTTATCTTCGTTGGGAGTGGGTCTCCTGTGGCTGTGATGGATACTGGAGCACGGATTTGGGCTCTCTTGAAACAGATCATAGTGTCCCCCCCCTACTTTGGGTTGATAGGGGGCTCTTACCGTGACGATTGTTGTGTGTGTTTTTGTCTTTGTGTTATCTATATTCCCCTCACATTCACCCCTTCCCCCCCCCGGTACTAGGGTGATTTTTTTGGGGGGGGTTCCCCTCTTCTCTCTCTCTCCTCGTGCTCTCTTCTTCTCCTCTCTTATCTCTTTCCTCGCTTAGACTGTTCTATTCTTTTCTCTGCTCCACTATCTCTCACCCTCCTTTGCTCGCAATTTAGGTATCAACTCTGATTTTTCTACTTTGATCACTAGCCTTCCTACTGGTTCCATGCTGTTCTTTGCACTTTCACTACCCCATCCCGGCACACAAGCAGACCGCGCAGATGGATGGAACTCGTTTGGGACTCTCCTAAGGACCCACTACAGTACGATGATAAATGTCAATTGTTTATACGTTGCTTTCACTTGGTGGCCCTGTTTTTACGATGTCATGTACTGTTGTCACACAATCTGAGGTTTACGGTATTACCGTATTGTTTTCTGTCATTCCTGTCTGATTCTCTATAATAAAAATCTTGAATACAAAAAGAATCTGAATGGAGATTTACACTTTTTTTTCCTACTTTTTTGATATAGCATCTTGACGTGACATGTCATACCGATATATATTTTAAATCTGCCCTTTGTAAGTTTCTCCTGTCCCCCATATGACTGCGGCATGCCGCAGTGAGAAGAATGGCTGTGAGCAGAGAGACTTCCTACAGGACCGCCCTCTGCTCGCTGTAAGTGCCGCACTGTCTGCCTGTCACGATCTGAGTGACAGCTGTGCAGGGGGCCGTCCTGTAGGATAACTCTCTGCACTTTGCACTCCCCCCCCCCAGCAACATGGCGCTAGCTTCGTGGAGAAGAGGAAACTTCATAACGGAATACCTACAGGGTTATTCAAAGAGAATCGAAAAGTCACAGCACGTTCAGTGACTTTTCGTTCTCTTCAATTCGGTGTGATTTGGCGATCCCATTTCGGCAACCCTCCGGTGTATTCAGCAAGCACCACAGGGCCGTTGTAGCAGGGAAAAGCCGCCGCAAAGACGACGAACACTCCCTGCAAAACCCGGCGAACGCACACCGAAACTCGCAAAAACATCTGGATTAACCCCACCGAACACGCCGGAGAAACCCGAGCAGCCGCCAATCAGAGCGCAGAGCAGCCACCGAAAAACCCGACACGCAGACGAATGGAGTGGAAAAAAAAAGAAACAGTACGTTTGAATGTTTGAAAAGTGAAACGTTGTTTGCAAAGAAACTACAGAACGAAAATGTCTGAAATTTACATATAAGATCCAATGAATGGAAACCACCACAGAGTGTGATCCTGACAACACCATGGACATTGCCTCTGCAGAGCCTCTGGAGATGGCACCCACCACCTCCAGTTGGCGTAATATGGCTTGTGCTGCTGCCACCCCGGAACCTGCATGCAGAAAAAAGTTTACTGTTCCAACCAGCGATGTTTCAGATCCTGTATTACCTGAGTGTGTATATGCCTCCAACAGAACCCAGGTTCGTAGAGAGGACCTGGAAAGGTTCGAAGAGGTGGTGAAGTTAAGAAAAGCTGCAAGGCAACTCGTGGACTGGGCTCATACCACCCAGACTGGTACCCCACCAGCGTTGAAGCCTGACAGTATCCCGACCATCGAGGAGTTTGGTGGAGTTTGACTGCCAGTTCATCCATTGTACACGTTAGCTGAATGGTTTGTACAAGACGTACATGCGACAGCATCTCCATAACCCCAGGTTTTCGGGCCGCTAGCATGATTTTAGTCATCAGGCGATTGCTTTTAAGGAGGCGTGACAGCAATGATATTGCAAAAAGATAAGACCAAGTGTCAAGTTGGATGAGAACCTACAGTATTCTATCGGCCAAGTCCCTCACGTTCTGCCAAAGATGCTGAATCTACAGGAGGAACTACCAGCTGTGGCCAGGAGTGCCGCACTGCCTGCATTGTCTCCAACAGGTATCCGGTATAGATGGATCAGTTTGATACAAGAAAGCAGATATAACATATCACCTCATCAGGGTTTTTATGGTTTTGTTCCTGGAGGGTAACAAAAATCAAAGCTTTCGATACTGCATCACAAAAGTTTAACCAATCTTCCGCATCCGCGGTGGAATTGAGATTGCGTTACCACACACCAATGTAGTGAAGAGTCCAGATCAAAAATTGTAGATGGCAATATGTGAGTCCAACATGGAAATAAGGCCCTATGAATAGTGTACTTCCAGAGATAATTATTAAAAAGAAATGTTGGTTTGGTTTTGGCCTCCGTTCACAACTCCAGGAGGCCATAGGATGGCAAACACCTGTTTTCCGAGAGTCAAATAGGCAAATCAAATGACCCATCAAGTACATGTCACAGTGCAATGCAGACCACAATCCTTCGAGTGGGAGAAAGGGTCCAAGAGGAGACCCGGTGGAAAGCCCTGATTGCATAGAAGCAGTATAAGAGGCGAAATGGTGCCTAGGAGCTTTCCTTTCACCACCAGCTTTTCCCATGTACAAGGAATGTTTTACAGCAATGGGCAGTTCTGCGAAGAGGTCGATGTGCTAAAGTCCCTGCCATGTTTTTTAAAAAATCTTTATTTAGATTATGCAGGCAGGAATACAAGCAATAATACATATTATTGGCCTTGTTCGAAAAGTACAAAATATTAAAGTGCATCAGGTTCTGAGTTGGACAATTTCAAACAATGTATCACCTGAACCCAACAGGTGATGGGTCAGTCAATGTCCCTGCCATTTTTATCTTCCAGATGCCACAATCAGTTGAGAAGATCAGTCGCTCTATATCTAAGTCATGCCGCTCACACATGCAGTGCTCATTCTGTATGAAATGTATGTGCGGGCACAATGTGTAACCTACACCATCCATGGGTTCTTCTAACGACTATAATTTATTTACGGCTCTCATCAAATGTGATGAATCTTGGTGAACATCACATTTTAGCAGGTTTGGTCTGTTTGGCCTTGATTTATGATTATGCCAGTCATCCACAAATTAAAAATGAATATCAAATATCTTAATTCCCTTTTTCCTCCAACCTTTGGTAATATACTTTTGCTCTGGCATTCTTCTCTTGCACCATTTTGACATAGCTTGACTCACAACCTCTATAAAGGGACACTCTATCCATCATGAAGAGGGGGAGCTGCACCCGGCGAGGGACAAAAGTTCAGTAAAATCACCTGAAAATAAGAAAAATAAATAAAAAACAATTGGGCAGAGGCTGTCAGCAGCTTCTGCTCAATTATTTAAGGGCAAAAAAGGGAACCCTAGTTTTTAATAGCATATCCCTTTAATGTATATAAGTGATGCCATCTTTAATGAGACTATAAGGGCTCGTCTGTCTTTATGTGCTACTTTTTTTAAAGCATCCCTCAGCTAACAAAATGTAAGGCCCACTGTATTACAATTTAATATCTTTCCTTTTTTTGCTTTTTTTTTTTGGAAGGGATGTTGCGGATGACAGGATCATAACGCTCTCTGTCCCCCGCCTGCCTGTAAATCTTCCATTCCCATTCAGCTGTAGATTTTTCGTTGTGCCGAGCCAACGACATCTGATGCACAAGCACGAGTTCTTCCACCATTGGACAAATGTCAAGAGACTGTGAATGTCGTTTTAAACCAGGTAAGGACACCATTGGGCCCTTTGCCCTGTCACCTTGCTGCAGGCTAAGGGCCAAACACCTTCTGCCTCTTCTTTAAAAGGACAGAAACCTTTAAAACAAGATGCAAACTTGTATCCAGAGAAGGTCAAACGATAAAGTATCCCACTTATTCTTCTTAGCAGGTGTCGGAAGTTTGTACAGCCGGGGTCTGGCGGGGGATGTAAAGGGGTGTTTTGGAGGGGCCAGATGCAGTAATTGTTCCCAGATGGGACGAGATGTGCATTCCCAAGCATTGCAACATTGCATGAGGATAGTGGCAAGGAGTGGAAGGACAATGGTTCCAAAAGGAAGTAATGGCGGCAGGAGTCATTTACAGTGCTGCTGCAGAGTCACTTTATTGATGAAGCTCCTGCCACAGCCAAATAATGAATAATAAATAATAATAAACAAAATGAAAACAGAAGGGAGGAAAGGACGGAAGGAAAGAGAAATCTTGAGTAAGACAGGCTGAAAAAAGAATAAAAATGGTTTGACTCAGAACGTAGTAGTGTTTGAGAGAAGGGAGGACAAAAGACTGAGCGAAAAGAACAGCAATGGGAAAGAGAGGTGACAGACGGTTCCAGAAGAGTTAGGAAATAAAGGAAAGACGGATGAATGAGAATTTGTTTATTTATAAAGGGCTATATTACAAAGTTGGTGTTAACTTAACCATAGCTGTTGTAAACTTAAAACCTCCATAGGCTATAATGGCTCTGGGAAGTTTACAACAGCTCTGGTTAAGTTAGCACCAACTATGTAATATGGCCCAATGTATTTTACCAGGAAGGATACATTGAGATTTCTCTTGTTTTCAAGTATGCCCTGGGTTCAAGAGCATTGAACAGTACGGTCGTTACAGAAATACAAAGTAATAAAATTCAAGATATTAAAAAACACAAATGTACATATTAACACAGAAAATAAATATGTAGGTAATATATTCACTATGTTACATGTTTTCAGGTGCATTCTGTATTGAGGTATGTTAATAGGGAAGTCTTAAGGGACTTTAAGGGACTGGTGGAAGATTTGATGGCGTCTGGGAGGTTATTCCATAATTACGCTGCTCTGTAGGAAAATGAGCATCGAGCCACTTTCTTTTTGTACTGTGGTATTGCAAGTAAGGTGCTGGTCCTGGATCGGAGGTTATAGGATGAGGGAACTGCTGGAGGAAGCAGCCTATTCAGGTAGGGTGGCAGCTTCCCAGAAAAGCTCTTAAACACCAGGTTGGAAAGGTGAAGGGTGCGTCTGGATTCCAGTGACGCCAGTTTAGCACTTTTAACATGTCACAATGGTGGGTCATGTAGTTACATTGTAGCGCAAAGCGGCAGAATGAGTTATACAATGTAGTAAGTTTCTGAAGGTGTGTTTGCGGGGCCGCTGCATACACTACATCTCCGTATTCAATGGCTGGCATAAGCATTTGTTGTATAATCTGCTTTCTTACCGAGGGAGGGAAGGCGGAAGAATGACTGGAGAGAGTGTAGTAGAGAGATGGAGAAAAAAAGAGAAGAGTGACAAAAGGAGAGGAAAAAAGTAGTGAATAATGAAAGACGAAGATTAGAAGAGTTAAGTTTGATTTTTGTTCAACCTATTGTACGGTGCTGTGCTTTATAAATGATTGTGATTATCCAGGCAGAGGCAGCTCTATAATTAGGCAAACTAGGGCCTCATCTGATATGGTTTTATGGAATTTCAGCCCGTACGTGTTCGTGTGGCTGCTGATATTCCCCATAATACACTTTTTCACCTACGTACAGTGAGGGAAAAAAATTGTTTGATCCCCTGCTGATTTTTTTTGTTTGCCCACTGACAAAGAAATGATCAGTCTATAGTTAGGTTTATTTTTTTAACAGTGAGAGAGAGAATAACAATAAACACATCCAGAAAATTGCATTTCAAAAAAGTTATAAATTGATTTGCATTTTAATGAGTGAAATAAGTATTTGATCCCCAATCAATCAGCAAGATTTCCGGCTCCCAGGTGTCAAACTCTCCACCATGACCAAGACCAAAGAGCTGTCCAAGGATGTCAGGGACAAGATTGTAGACCTACACAAGGCTGGAATGGGCTAAAGGTCCATCGCCAAGCAGTTTGGTGAGAAGGTGACAATAGTTGATGGGATTATACGGAAATTGAAGAAACACAAAATAACTGTCTATCACCCTTGGTCTTGGGCCTTCAAGCAAAATCTCACCTCATGGAGTTTCAACGATCATGAGAACGGTGAGGAATCAGCCGAGAACTACACGGGAGGATCTTGCCAATGATCTCAAGGCAGCTGGGACCATAGTCACCATGAAAACAATTGGTAACACATTACGCTGTGAAGGACTGAATCCTGCAGCGCTCGCAAGGTCCCCCTGTTCAAGAAAGCACATATACAGACCCGTCTGAAGTTTGCCAGTGAACATCTGAAGTGGGGAGGAGAACTGGGTGAAAGTGTTAAGGTCAGATGAGACCAAAATCAAGCTATTTGGCATCAACTCAACTCGCCGTGTTTGGAAAAGGAGGAATGCTGCCTATGACTCCAAGAACACCATCCCCACCATCAAACAAGGAGGTGGAAACATTATGCTTTGGGGGTGTTTATCTGGGACAGGACAACTTCACGCATCAAAGGGACGATGGAAGGGCCATGTACCGTCAAATCATGGGTGAGAATCTCCTTCCCTCAGCCAGGGCATTGAAAATGGGTTGTGGATGGGTATTCTAGCATGACAATTACCCAAAACACATACACAAAACATAAAACACATAATAGCTGTTATATACCAAGGAGATAACACGTAGCTAACTAGATCCTCAATGTCCTAATGTTTTACAGATTGTCTCCATCTCCATGTGTCCTTTGGGATTGGCCTCTCTTTGTCTTTCAAACCTTGTGTCTATCACTTCCCTTCTTTGTCTGTCATTAACTTCATCCTCTATCCCCACACATCGATTTAATTACCAGATAAATAAGCATATCCTCTGTTAGCGTATATTTTACTCTCTTAACCTTAACATGTCATCCTCTACAGAGTGCGCTCAGCCCCCCACAGATCCAGTCTTGATTTGTTCAGCCACTTCCTGCTCTGGCTACCTTTCAGCCTCTGCAGACCTGAATGAGAGGTTCCTCATTGGCTGATTCTCTTCTTGATCTAAGCAGTGCTCCCTCCAATCACTGTGAAGGCTGTGCCTCTGCAGCAACTACAGCAGAGAGGATCATATTTACGCATTATTTATTGGCATTCGTATGTATTTTTCAATTCACAAATCAACATAATAGATTTAAAAATTGGATTCCAGTCCTGGGTCTCTTTTTAATCCTGTTTTTGCATCCATTGTTTTTTTTTTATTATTCAAAGTTATCAATTCCACAATTACAATGGGGTTTTATTCATAACTTATTAGAGTGGCAGAACTGATTGAAACCAAATAACAAATTCAAAATGTATGGAAAAAATAATAATAGAAATGCTATAAATAAAGCTCAATTTATAATATTTTTCTGAATTTGGCTATTTTAGTCCAAAACGTTCACGCGCTTGAAGCTTGGTGTATATAGTCTTGTACAAGCCTGACTTTTAAGCTTCTTTTGCATCGTTTTCTTTTCATTCACAGATTTTGTTGTGAGAGCAGCTGCTCTCAGACCCCCCTATTGACCAGTGTGTGAGTTTGACTGCCCAGCCCCCCAACACATACTTTTTTATTGTTGAGTGTATTGACTGTCAGGATTATGATTTGGACCTCCCCTGAGGCAGAGGAGGCTTCCGCAGTGTCTGCCACCTGTAGAGCAGATGTCGGGGCAGCTGGATGAAAACGAGAGAAAAAAAATCCACGATCTGAGCTCAGAACAGAAATGTATCTAAATTTCCTTCCCCACAAATCATCAGTTTATGTTGGTATTGTATGATCTGTCAGTCGATCGCGCTGGATCGCTGCAGTTTTATAACATGTGAAAACTGAACAAGACGACGATGTGATGGATGTGATACCATGGCAGCTCTAAAGTACATATATTACGTTTACGAGGGAATCCGGCGTCGTTGATAGCGCTGAGTGAAAAATGGATTGTTGCATTAGAAAACAAAATCTTCATCCAGGAATGTGGACATCTTGGGAATACAATTAAGTTTTTATTAAGTTATGGACGCCTGTCTGTGGATTTGTTGGTTTTGTGGATCCTTAACATGTCCTTCAAGACACCATGTAAAGTGAGATATATGCAACAGGAGTAACAGAGACCAAAAGTAAAGGTTCCTTGACCATTGTATCTCAAATCAAAAAAGTCCATGTAAAGCGGGACTGCCACCTGGGGGGTAACTGCTCATGAGATGTTCGGGTGGGCCCAATGCCTCCATGGGGCCCTGGCCCTTGCCAAACCCAGTGGCAGATTATCTAAGTGCCACAGGTGTGAGGGTCGCTCCATGCCATCATGGACTGGCCTACTAAGACACCATCAAATATCTTGGTAGCCCGCAACATCTGGGTCCTGTCTGACTCATCACTGAGTCAGCGATTAGAATGTTCTGCATCAGATAGAGGTGCAGACCGATTCCTCCACGACCAGACAACCAAAAAATACATGTTATCCCCTTGCTGGACCATCAGAAAATATATGTTATCCCCTTGCTGGACCACCAGAAAATACATGTTATCCCCTTGCTGGACCACCAGCGACTAAGGGCCATATTACATTCATAACGCTAACCTTAGAGCTCCCCTGTGTGAGCGTTAACATTAGCTGTGGTTGCCCTAGCGCGGGTGCACCATATTACAATCCGAATACTAACGGGTTAAAAAACCCGTTAGCGATTCGGATCTTGCGCTTTTCAGCACGAGCTTACTGTACTTTGCGCCGCCTATGCTTAACATGGGGAGGGCAAAGTGTTAATTAGCGTTAGGACTACAAAGTCCTAATGTTAATTACCGTCCTACTGTGGTTTGAGCGAAAATTACCCACAGCTAGGACCTGGTGCTAACGGATTATGCTTCTGCAGAATCAGCCAGCACCAGCTGAAACCCCTTCCCAAAATTCACATACTCACCTCCCATCCCATGGCGAGAACGGTGGCTCCATACGCCTCTTCTTGCCGCCGGGAGCAGTGAGAGACTGGGGAGAAAAGTCCCCCAGTCTCCTCTGCGAATCACTACACCGACCTGCCAGATCTTGCGTGGTCATGTGGCCTGCAGCGTTGGCCTCAATGGAGTCCTATGGACTCCATGGAGGGGATGCTCACAGCGGCGCTTAGCCCTGCCGCTAGCATCCTGAGGTTTAGTGGCGGGTTACAGTGAAGGCTGCTGGTTTAGCACTTGCACCGTAATATCACGCTAAAACGGGGACGCTAAGGAGAAACCTGCAGGTGCCTTCAAAGCCTTTAAAATAATATGAGCAAGAAAGGAGACAGAACATGTTGTTTTGAACTAGTTTCCTGGGGGGTGGGGGGCTTACCAGTGGTTCAGTAAGAAACCCCAAGAATTCTGATGGTAACCGTGCACCTAAATAACATTTTTAGTACCGCTGCGACAGCCGTTAAAGTGTAAGCCCACCTGTCAAAACAAACCTGTCTAAATGCTAAACCGGGGAGGCGCCTGCAGGTTTTCTCCTTAGTGACCCCGTTTTAGCGTTATATTACGGTGCAGGAGCTAAACCAGCAGCCTGCACCGTAACCCATCACTAAGCTTCAGGATGCTCGCAGCAGCGCTAAGCACCGCCACTAGCACACCTCCATGAAGTCCATAGGACTCCATGGAGGCTTCCCCTGCCGGTCACATGGCCTGCAGGATCTCGCCTCGCGGGATCCGGCAGGTCGGCGTAGTGATTCGCAGAGGGAGACTGGGGGACTTTTTCCCCCAGTCTCTCTCTGCTCCGAGCAGCTATAAGAAGCGAACCGAGCCGCCGCTCTCGCTGCGGGATGAGAGGTGAGTATCTTGATTTTTTGGGGGGTTTCAGCTAGTGCCGACTGATTCCGCAGAAGTGGGATCCTTAGGCACCAGCTGCTAGCTGTGAGTAACTTTTGAGTTAACCGCAGCGGGATGGTAATTAGCGTTAGGACTTTGTAATCCTAACACTTTGCGCTCACCGTGTTAAGCATAGGGAGCGCAAAGTACAGTAAACTCGCGCTGAAAAGCGCAAGATCTGGATCGCTAATGGGTTTTTTAACCCGTTAGCGTTCGGAATGTAATCTGGTCCGTCCACGCTAGGGCCACTATTTCTAACGTTAACGCTCACACAGCTGAGCGCTAACGTTAGCGTGATGCGTGTAATAGGGCACAGTGTGTTTCTAACTTCAAGAGTAATTTGGGAATATCTTATTTAAATGAGTAGAAATTTTCAAACAATAAAACCACAAAGCCCCATAGAGTACAATCACGGAATACCCAGACTATCCTAAAATAATAAGAGACTATAATGAAAATGACCTGGGTGGAAAGACTCAAAGAAAACACGTCAAGCCTGCTCTTCTCAAGGCCTTTTCCGCAAGCTCAAAATGCACCAGCTGCTGCTTTAATGAGCATCCAAAGCTAATAACTCATAGAACTGATGGGTTTGGAGCTTCAATACAGCTTGTCTTAACACGAACCTATACCTATAATTACAATTTTCAGCACACTTCTATATTGTAAGGAATTTTAAAGCTTGTAAAACACAGTATGTCATTATTTCAGAACGCCGGTGGTAGATTTTATGGTTCCTGGTAAGGCAATTATCAAGGATATTGTATACAGCCCTGAACGCAAAACTAAACCACAATACAACTAGTATAGAGACAAGGACCCCTCAATTACCGGTCCGTAGAGTGGCCGGGTAGATAGAATATCACCAATTAAGAATGGTCATTAACAAGCCAAGGGCATGGAAGGAGATGTCACAAAATGCAAATAGGTGTTGCTGAGGTCGAGGATTGGAGAGATCAGAGTGAATGATAAAGGAGCTGAGGTCAATTCCCTTTTTTTGCCAAACAGAGCAAAGGAAACTCAAGGGACGTGGAATCACAATAGGTCGAAGAGAAAAGGAAGGAGAAATGCTTAAACCCTGAAGTAAATTCCCATTGGTTGGGTGAGAGGAGTGGTGGAATTTCTTGGTCTATCCATTGGTAAGGGGCATAGAATGACACAGAGTAGACATAAGGGGTTATTCAGAGAGTTTCTCCATACGGTGCACTTATGGAGCCATTCGGGTATTCAAAAAGCAGGCAATTTGCCAAATATTGCGGCGAATTGCTAGCGAGATACAGTGTTGTTTGGCAGCAGTGAACTCCCCATAGAGATGCAATGGTTAATCTATTCAGACAACACCGAACAGCAGAGAAATGTCAGTGAAAGGCCATGATTTTTGGTGGTTTCATTCGAGAAGTTTAATTAGGCGAATCCCATAGGTTTCAATGTAAAAAATATTCCAGTTTTTATTAACTATTTGTTCAACCGTTTATTCTTTTCACTTGCAGCAAAAAGTCTCTATATTTATTTAGTTACTAGGTGTTAAGCCTGCCGGAGGGCAGTCTATTGTTGTACAGGATCTGGCTGCTCAGTGCTCCCAATGATGTGGCTGCACGGTGCACCCAGGATCTGGCTACTCAATCTGGCTGCCCAGTACATCCAGGATCTGGCTGCCCGATCTGGCTGCCCGGTACACCCAGGATCTGGCTGCCCGGTACACCCAGGATCTGGCTGCTCAGTGCACCCAGGATCTGGCTGCTCAGTGCACCAGGATCTGGCTGTTCTCAGTGCTCCACAGGTTCTGGCTGATCGGTGCTCCCCAGGATCTGGCTGCTCAGTCTGTACTAGTCCTGTGTGTGTCCTCTCCAGTCACATGGGGGTGTGAGCAGCCTCATTGAGCCTGTAGTAAGGGGCCAGGGCTGGACATTCCCTGCACATCCTCAGCTTCCAACACAGGGGGATGGGCGTGCTCTGATGACATCACCGCTCATGTGACTGGCTGCAGTGCTCAAGTGGTGCTGGGGGAGGGGAATGTCGGACTCTGAGCTGTGAGCAGCAACGGAGGTGGCTGATGGCCAAAAGAGAGGGAGAGGCGCTTTACGCTCACCTCTTCAGCGGATCGGCTTTTTTCCCCCTCACGCATGCAAGTGTTTTTTTCCGTTACCCGGCCGTCAAGCATGTGCAATGTGCAGATTAGCTTGCGCATGCACATTGCGTCCGCCGACGGCGACGGACACAAACCATTTTCTTATATGAGATTAGGATTTTTTAGGTATTTTTCACAATTTTTTTTTCTGATTTTTCTTTTTAAATAGCGTTTTATCTTTTCTCTGTTCTAGGACTGCTGAACGCTATTGAGAAAGACCCGCTCCCACTCAGACTTCCTTCACTATAAATTTATGCTTCGGTCCTACAGCTCTGCCCCCTTTCTAGCCAAGCAGTCATATTATACAGCCCTCGTACACACCCACTCCTGGAACCCAAAACACCTGTTCATCGCATTTAACTCCCTTCTCTGCCCTGCTGTGGCTGTTCCTCACACTGACCTCAATGCTGAAGACCTAGAGTGCTTTTTCACACCAAAAATAGAACAGATAAGAACTGAAATCTCAACAATGCCATCTTCACCCATGCAGGAAGATGCTAACCATGTCTATCCTCACATGTTTATCTCATTCCCTTCAGCAACTGAACAAGAGGTCCGTAAACTACTACGATCCTCTCATCCCACTACCTGCCCCCTCCACCCCGTTCCCTCCCATCTTTGCCAAAACACTCTCTGTTTCTCTTCCACCATCCTTGACCCACACCTTTAATCTGTCCTTAACCTCTGGGGTCTTTCCTGCTCTCCTGGATCCGACTGCTCCCTCCAACTACCGCCTCATGTCCCTGCTCCCTTTTGCCTCCAAACTCCTCGAAAAGCTTGTGTACGCCCGTCTGATTGACTACCTCAACACCCACTCTCTCCTTGACCCTCTGCAATCTGGATTTCACTCACTGCACTCGACGGAAACGGCAAATGCTAAATCTATTGGGTGCTACTCTCTGCTGATCCTTCTTGACCTCTCTGCTGCCTTTGATACAGTTGACCACTCAATCCTCCTGCAAATTCTTAGCGATATAGGACTTCAAAGTACTGGTCTTTCATGGTTCGCTTCCTACCTGTCCCAACGATCGTTTAGTGACCTAATTTTCTGGACGTCCTCCTCCCAGCAGCCTGTCTCTGTTGGGGTGCCCCAAGGGTCAGTACTGGCCCCTCTACTTTTTCAACCTACACGGCCTCTCTAGGGAAACTGATCAGCTCCTTTGGATTCCAATACCACCTATACGCTGATGACACCCAAATATACCTCTACTCCCCCGATCTCTCTCCAGCTCTCCTGGATCGAGTCACTGACTGTCTCTCTGCCATCTCAAATTGGATGTCTTCCCGTTGCCAAAACTAAAATTCTCATTATTCCTCCCTCCAAAAAGAACCCAATACCACCTATCTCTGTACAAGTAAATGGAACGCTCATTAGCCCAAAGCCTCAAGCTCGCTGCCTTGGTGTCACTTTTGATTCTAACCTAATGTTCTCTCCCCACATCCAGACAGTGACCAAATCCTGTTACTTTCCACTCAAGAACATTGCCCGTTTCTGCCCCTTTCTGACACAAGATACCGCAAAGGTGCTGGTTCATGCTCTTGTCATTTCACATCTTGATTGCTGCAACTCGCTCCTTATTGGCCTCCCCAACTCCCGTATTGCACCTTTGCAATCTGTAATGAATATAGGCGCCAGGCTTATTTTTCTCAGCAGATGCACCTCGCGTACCTCCTCCCTCTGCCAGTCCCTCCACTGGCTTCCTGTACGTTCCAGGATACAGTTTAAAATACTTACATAGTTACATAGGCTGAAAAAAGCCGTGCGACCATCGGGTTCAGCCTCTCACACATCACCTACTGCTGTTGATCCAAAAGAAGGCAAAAAACCCAGTCTGAAGCTCTCGCCAATATGCAACACACTGGGAAAATATCCCTTCTTGACCCCAGAATGGCGTCAGATTTCTCCTTGGATCAAGAAGCTTTTACCCACATATTAAATATTATAACCCTTAATATTCTGTGTCTGCAGGAAGTCATCCAGTCATTTTTTAAAACTCTGTACAGACTCTGACCCAACCACCTCAACAGGCAGAGAATTCCACAGCTTTAATGTTCTCACCGTAAAATAACCCTTCCTATGCTTTAAGCTAAATTTTCTTTCATCCAGTCTTAATGGGTGACCTTGTGTCCTGTGTATAGTGATTCCTCTTTACCAAGAGAATATTTCCCATTTATTAGAATTAAAATATAACCTTTATTGCATACGGTTTAAAAAATTAACCCTTTGTGAAATAAAAAAATTGTTGACAACTAGGAGGCGATATAATAGTTAATGAAGTTTCATACAGGTGGTGTCAATCAATTATATGCAGCCAATAGTAATAAAAGTAAAAGGTGCGTCCACCAATTACTTACAGAATATACAATTGGCATATATGTATGATGCACGCTAAGGATATGATTGCAGAACATAAGTTACCATTAATATCCACAGGCCAAACAATCCGCAGGCGGTTAAATGTCTGTTGTTATTTGTGATGGATGGTGAATCTGACAAGTAGTGAGCTACAATTCATTTTGGTGTCCCAATAGTTTGTTGTCTAATGAGGCAACTCTATTAGCGGCGTGGTGTGTATGACTATAGAACATGTTGTTTTATATCCAACTGAATACATGTATCCATTGAGGTATAAAAAATATAAACATATTTAATTATCTTGCAAATAACAATTTATGCACGATGCAGTGTTTAGCCTGTGGATATTAATGGTAACTTAT